>OU538737.1:4877500-6093750 GCA_912999735.1 Aporia crataegi
ACATCTAGATCCAATAGCAGTATTACTGTGCAAGCAAACTGGCACGTGACAAGACTCCTTACTAACCACAGTTTTCGCGTTTCCACAGTTGGGAAATTCCAATAAGAAGATTGAATTTTATCTGTGAACCAAGTTTTCCTGGACCTAGAGTTAGAGAAGTACGGTTGTTTCTCTATAAGTTATAAAAACTGTGCTCTGTACTTGTATAAAGCAGCTTGGGTTCAGACGCCTTTACGTTAAATGAGTTTGAATAGTTTCGTATCAAAATAAATAGAAAGTTATTTTCTTTCATATTCTACACGCGTAATTTGAAACAAGTAAAATGGTCCGATGTGAAATATTGCTACTTAACATTATATCGATTAACAATAATTAATTTTTGAAAGCAAATCAATTAAGGAAAATACGTATCATTTTGTGCGCATATTATTCGAGACATAAAAATCATGATAATATCTCTTGTTAACTTTTAATAAAATACTGCATCGCTTGGCACATAAAAACCGCGTGTAAAGCAAACACGGCCCTCTGAAATATTCACGCTACTGAAAATTCAATTTATAGTTTGCGCCCTGCAGGTATTTTATTGCATATATTAGCCACTGGAATTTATAAGCGTCGCCTTTTATTTCGTTTAATACTTATGGGTTCAGAGTTATTGAAGTATAATAAATGCGATATTTCTTGGCACTTCTAGCCGGGAGGGAATGAGGGCAGCACCTGGCGATTGTTCTCATTAATCAAACAGATTTGAATGTAACCCATTAATTATTTAATGTTGTAGCGTTTTTTATAAATTGGGTACGGAAAAAGGAAATTTTACCTGACTGTAGATATTATTAGTAAAAATTAAAGTAAAAACCTTCTTATTAATGTGGCTGGTAGCATTGTCTTGCGCCGAATTTCATTATATAGTAATATTATATCACGAATATCAATATTATAGAATTTGTTTCTGAGGATATAAATAAAATATAAAAGCCATTGTGATGGTAAACGGATATTAATTTTCGAATCGGTAGCTTTTTACACATATTGAAATTATACTTTACACGTGAAATCATAATTCGGTTCGAATGACGTTAAAATTTTCCGGGTTCTTTAACGGGTTTCATTCATAACTCACGGCCGAGTGGATCCTTCGAATATTTCAAGCTGTAAACCCCACCCCTATAAATTCCGCGCGTCGGGTTGCCAAATTAGGCGCGAGAAATGTCGACTTATTCTCTGTCATTACCCTGGGTAGCATACCTCCAGGTCAGATGAGAGACTTGACAAACACCCCACGTAGCGTCACAGGTGTTACCAACATTAGAAACTTCTTCGAAATTGAACGTTCAATTTTGCAATTTTGTTCAACTAATCCACGCGTCTCGGGCAACTATCGAACTTTGTTATTGTAGTTTGTAAACTTATAAAATTATGCTCCGTAAGTGTCTAACCTGTTTTACATACTGTGTGAATTAAAACCTTTATTTGAAGAATAAACATTTCAATTTTCTATTTATCTATAACAATAAGTACATATTTAGTTATTAAGGTAATTTATCGAAGAGGATTTTCATAATTTTAATTGAACACGTCTTTGTAGCTGCTGCAAATGAACTTTTTAACGAACGAAAGATTTTTTAACGATCGAATTTTTACTTCCATTAGAGGAAACTAGGTCAGTGTATATTCCGACATAAAACACATTTACACTGACAATCCAATAAACTTCCACCCAAGTTAGTATACGTGCTAGCAATTATAATAATTGCTTAGTAGTTTGCAAAGTTTGAGTCGACACTGATATGTGTGAATTGGGAACTGCTTAGAACGATTTACAAGCTTGTGCAAGTGGGGAAATTCATCTTCTGTATGTCAGTTGAAAGTCCAATGCTAATTTATTAAACCCATTTTTATACCAAATTGAATATAATAAAATAAGACATAACATATTAGAAATTAATTATGACATACTGCTTATACAATAATTCTATCCTATTATTTATTTTTTTGGTTTATTTTCGACGAATTTTTTCCTTGTTGTGATTCGTGCATCGCATTTTTGCAGGGTAGACATGAAAATATAAAAAAAATCTATGTTTAAATGTACCTATTTAGAAGGAAATTACATTCAAACAATACTAGATATCAATAATAATCCAGTTGATTATATATAAATAAACATTAACTAAACCACTGATTACGGAAAATGGAAAAAAATTTTTTTTTAAATTAAAAACATTGTGAATGTGATAAAATGAAAAGTTTACTGTATTTCCTAAGACTGCCTCTTTATAAAAACACTTATAATAAACAACTATTATTATTTCCTTTTCACAAATAAAAACGTACGATACTCGAGAACCTCGAAAGTGCATAAAGTAAATAATAAACCATTAAAGTTTTCTCACAAAATAGCGTTTATTTTGTTTCCCTCGCAATAAATCCAATACAGACGAGGGTGGCGAGTGCAAATCAATATCAATATTTGGCGTCACGATCATAGGAAATAATCGAGATAACAACGGCTTCAGTTTCACAATCAATGGTAATTTTGTCACTGTAATACGGCGAATATAATTTTATACGGGGCATTGTAAGGTTTGGAATTCATACGAAGCCACTGAATGAATCGATTTCTAATTGCTTATAATGGAAATTGATGATACCACCCAATATTTGTTAATTATTTATATACTGGATCATGTTACAGCTGCAAAGCTGTACTGGAAGTTAAGTTACAATATCAGGTATAAAATAGAATAGTTGTACATATCATATAAATATGGTGGCTGTCTTATAAAATTATGAAGCCGATTGCCGTTTTTGTTTGCTATTTTAAAATGTGCAAAAAGGTTTTTTTGTTATTCCTTCACATTGAAACATTGAACATCTTTTATTATGTTAATGTGAAAATTTTAGAGACGTATTTAATGAGGCGTTAAATAAACAGTAATGACAGTTTATGATACAACAATTAATAAAAGTTATATAGGTAGGTTTGAGTTTTTGTAAGGCTGAATTTTAGTCATTAAAAAATATCAAGGCAAGCGAGCATTAAAGTAATGGGTACTTAGCAAGGGTCATCAAACCCGAAGCGAACAAACGCAACTAAATCTGTAAGCAGAATTTTAAACTTTATATTTACAAACCACGACTGAACAAGGCAATAGAATTAATTCTATCGAAACAACTTTACGTTGCCGTCAAAGGCGATTGTTTCTATTCACGACCGAAATGGGGTTTACCACAAAGGGGTAGACTGAAGATATGAATCATAAATGGGGTTAATTAAAACAAAGCGTCTTACAGACGAACAATTATTGATACACAATTATCATTGTATTGCCCCATAAAATACGGAGATGGACTTAGGTTACATAACATAAGTTTATAGATACATAGTCCTTTAGTTAATACTTCCGTTTGGATATTTTTCTTCAGAAACGTATGACAAAATCAAATAGAACAATTCTTCCGAATCCAACATATTTAATGAATATTTTGTATAATCTTATAGCAAAATGTTTACTATATATATTGTTTTTTTTTACAAAATTTGATGGAAAGTGAATTGAATACGATTATTCTAAAAATGAGGATGGCTTACTAATATGATAAATGTATTATTGTAAGAGGGGAAAAATTAGTTTCTCATTAGTATTCATCTTGTAAATTTAATAAACGATACCGAAAAAAATTAGAATTATATACTTCAGTGTCATTCAGTTGATGTTTTGGAGATTTCATACATTTTGGATAATAAAACAAAAATAACACATAGATATAAATTTAACATGAATTAAATAAAACATGCTTTAATAAAACACTGATGAAAATCTTTACTTCAAAACGAACGTTAAACATCGAAACCTGCTAATAATTTGCCAACATAAAACCGTTCGCAACGCAAATTATCCAAAACTATCGGCTCGTTGTGAACTCACATCAAACTACGTTAAATATGCACCTCTCAAACCAGAAACTCATAGAAGCCTCTTTTATTAAGACCTGCACTTACGTGCTTAACCTGAACGATGCACGCTGTATTAAAGTTGGTGTTACTGCTCAACTATCAACTAATTTATTAATTCTTATTTGTATAAAATGTGATGTTTTCAAAAAAATGACCAACGCACTAAATATTGCAGCACATGTACTAGTAAAATACAGTAAGGTTTTCTTAAATACAGTTTTTAAATAATAACGAGTATGAATGGTAAATATTTTTTTGTTGTAGCATTGAGCGATCAGTTCCAATTAACGAGGCTAGCTTTGCATTTCCCTTACACTTGGAGGTGAGGGCAGGCGTAATAAAACCGTAGCGGCAATGCGGATCACGTCAGGGCGGAATTATCTCGCTATGGCAGAGACGATCAATTACACTGACAACTGCCACGTGGAAAGGGCTTACTTATAAAAAAGTTTTTACATTGTTCTATTAAAAGAATAAAACGTTATACAAATATATTTTTCTTTTGTTTTCTTTAATGACACATATTTGGAAATGATAGTTGTAAAGTTTGTTTTGTATACAAGTACATAATTATACTCTCTAACCAAAACTTACTGAATACATGCGTATGTATCATACTTGTTTACAACTTTTCCGGGAAAAGTAGCACATGTTCTGATTCCAATAACTAAAGTAATTAAGTTCTCTAGTTGGTGAGCTGCCTCCGTGGCTAAGTGATTTACACATCGGTGCGGAGGCAGCTCGGGTGTGGTGCCGGAGGTACTGGCTTTGAATCACGGGCAAATAAATAAATATTTATGTTGAGTAGGTGTAGCAAGATGACCTATTTGAAACAGACGCAGAGACGTTTCTGCTTTCATTAAAACATAGCTATTACAGCTTATTTAAATCATACTAAGTAGTTTTTTAGCCTGTTATAATCCTGCATAGCTGTTTCTTGCTGCCTTATATAATGAGTTCTCACACCTGATCGAGTGGGTGTGTATTTTGGATAGATAGGCATGTCATTGGATGATGTGTAGGTATATTATGTTCTGTGTTTAGTGTGGTTTACATTATGTTTTAAATGGTAAATTGACAAACCACCGACATGTAGTTTTGCATTATATAATATACAAATAGTAACTTGATGTGAGTCTCCGTCTTGACGCCCACGATTGCTATGATCAAATTTATTAAAGGTCTTATTTACTGTGTGCTCCGACAGCCTTATTTAATATGTTCACTCCGACATATATTACAAACATTTTTTCACTCTGTAATTTTCTTTGATTGGTACAAGTACTTACTTTTGTTTCAACAGATAATATTGCGTAAATAATATGTGAACGATGATGGATAAGGCAGGGAAGAATCGTTTTCGCTAAATATTGTAATCTAATCTAGCTATATTACTTAACCGTTGGGGTAATTCTATTTACAAGATCCTTTAAATATTGTTGTTCAGGTATATGCAACACAATGTTGTGTCCTATAACCTCTGTATAATTTAGGTTAGATGGGCAAACGGCTGCTTTTAAATAACAAATCTCTTTAACGTCAAACTTAGTACATAGCGTAACATCGAGATATATAGAGATATCGAGTTGTATGTATATTGTATGTATATACACACACAAACATGTGTCTGTGTGTATATGTAGTACCTATTTTAAAAGGTGAAATATTTTGAACTGATATAAATTCTAGACTGCGGAGAAAATTAACGAATATTACTATTGATGTCGAGTTTGATACTCTGTTGTGTATTAATTATTTCTGTTATCGCTGGGGAAATTACGCAGTACTGTAATTAATATTGCTCTCAATTTCTGTCTATTTAATACAAATGATAATGATGTTTGTACGGTGCTGTTTGTGGTAATTTTTATTGACATTCTATTAAGGCTGTGTTTAGATGTATTGTAATATAATATTTAACCGCGCGGAATAAAATGAAACATAAATATTATCGTTTTACATTATACGTTTTTCGTATTACGACATTGTGAAGGAAACAACAAGTAAAGTAATATAAAAAGCTTAATTGATTTAATATTATTATGTAACGATGCCTTAAAATCATTTCAACACGTGACAAACAAATATTTTACTATTGATATTAACATAAAGCATATATCATTCGGAAATAGTGTTGCTTCCTATGATTAAAATAATGTTTAGAATCTGAGATGACCACCTACAGAGCAACAATTTCATCCCTTTATTTTATTATTACATATTAATTACGACCAGTGGAGATATAAAGATAAGGGCACTAATCAACTTAAATCGATGTAATCTCATAGTCGACTCAGTTCAATTACAGACTAGACATGGGTTTGCTAAACCAAACCATCAAACTGGTGGAGATTTACAAGGCGTATCCGGAAAGTGAAGCAAACTAAATTCATGTACAAACATTTCATTACACTTTTTATGTGAATTTTAATATTAATTAGTTATATTAAAATACTCTACTTTTTTTCATATCCAAATCTTTGTTACTACACCACCAATTATTACTTACACGCAAATTATTTTTGTTCCATTTTCATGTTTGCATGATTAATCTAAGAGTTGACTTTTGTTTTAATGTGGTAATAAAGTGTATTGAAGTAGATTTTTTAATTATATTTCTGAATAAAATATACAATTACTTAAGTAATTTTTGTAGCTGAAAAAATTCTGGTCTTTACATCGGTAAACTTTAAATCAATTATAAATATTTGCTCATAGGTTATGCGTAGCACATGCTACGAAAGTGCTACGCAAATGCTACGTCTACTAAGTTTTTTAGTACTTCCATTTTCATAAAGATTCTTTTAAGTATAAATTAATAATATTAATTTTAATCAACCAGAACGTAGTTGGGAGTTTTGTCATAGCGTTCATCATCGGCAGCATTGATTTATAATTATGTTCGGATTATCCATAATGTACCCTTCTAATGGATGTTACTACCGACATGTTAGTTTAAGCAAAATTACACATTTACAGCGATAACATTATTTCCCCTTTTTTTAAATTTATCTACGCGATCATGTCTAAACTCTCTCAACGATCATGTTTTTATTAATAATAGGTACAAAATAAAAATAATGAACTCTCATATTATTTCAATAAAGATTATATATATAGGTATATATAGGATATAGGTTAGTATAATATTTTGATGAAAAGAAGAAACATTGTGATTTGCAATTTACTTTTCGTGGAAGTGAGCTCTTTTTATTATTGTTACGAAAACTTTAGAAATTTTCTTCGTCCTTTCCTTGACCAAAACTTTCATATTGATTTTTTCTTATATAAAGAAACTGTTTGTTCGTTATTTATAAATCTAATCTGGCTTGTATATTTCTATACGATATTTTAGCAGCTAAGTACTTACAATATTTTGACACAATAATGTCTTTTATTTACACGAGTTTCACACTAAAGTCGCCCGTGACCCTGACATGACCAGCCTGTTAGCACGCGAAACGAGGCGATTTAGTATTAGTCTAATAATTATAAAATTTTGTTTAATATACACGCTTAATCCGTTGAAAGTGTTTTCTTAAAATATCATTTGTAAAGATAAATAATTGTTAATGTAAATATAACGTAAGAGCTATAAACAATTATCTTAAAATTAAAACAGCAAATTAATGAAAACACTTGCGCGACGCTACAGCAAATAAAATTGGTCGTATTCCCTGCGTATCAATTAAATTCTTATTAGATACGTTCGGCGGTATGTGAGGTCGAATGCGAGGAACGAGGATTAAATAGGAAAACGTCGCGATTACAAAACGAAGCCGACCCCTAGGCACCATTAAGAATTCAGCAAACGAATTGGGGACATCGAATCGACGAAATTGTGCTCGCCTCATCTTTTCTTACATCTTGTATTTTTGCTCCCTGAAGACAGATATTTTAATATTTTTCTCGACTCGAGGGAATGAACCGATGTTTTGATGTACTACACTTGAGATATTCTTGGAATAAATATGCGTGAAGCTCTATTCATTCGACCGTTGTATAAAATGTCTGAGAGCGATATAAAATTTTTGGTAAAATGTCTATAAGATCATTCAATTGTGTACTTTTAAGAGATAAGACATAAGTCGCTTCCACAATTTTTGTATATATTCTGTGTTCATTTTATGAACAACATAAGAACAGAGAACCTATATAAAGAATATAGGAAAATAAAATAAAATAGATAAGAAAGAGGATCTTCATCTAATTTAGATTTATATTCTTCCACCTTTTTGACATTTTTATTAGTTAACATTAGGCTGTTAGGCACGGCACTGTGATTTGGGTTCATTGAACACATACATAATATTCTCCCAACACAAATAGTAAATCGAATAATCAAACCTAATGATTCAGGATGAATATTGAATATGAAAGAGCTCGCGTTATGGAATTGAGAAAATCTGTAACATATAGTTACCCTCGGGGCTCATAGCTCTTCGGAGTAACTTCGAATACGTACCTAAAATAAAAATAAACAGTAATTTAATCAAATGGTTTACATATTATGCAAAACTTTAGTTACATATGTTTGTTAATAAATTGCAGTGTATTAAATATTGTCCATTTAATTAAATAAACAAAATGTTACAAAAAATTACCATAAAGTTATCAAACGACTTATTTTTAACCTTGTAAAAATTAGGGATGTTATCTTCAATATTACACTCTTTATTTAAGCTATTTATTATTTTTAGTAAAAATATTAAAATATTAATATAAATAATATTCATAATACAAATTTATGTAAATAAATTTAAAATTATTTATTATAAAAAATAACAGAATATTTTTAAAAAATTAAATATGAACCATTGTTGCTCCTAAGCGAATGTACCGATTTTTATGCAGTTCGCAGACCGCAACCTTAGCTACAATATATGAAGATCTGTTCATCCACTGAGATATTCTTATTTCTAATTCTCATGCCAGGATTCTTTTCAATTGTCTACAATTTCATTTGTTCAGTTTAGTTAATTTTTTTATTATAAAATTCACTTCATACTCATTTTTAGTAAAATAATCCTGCTTTTATGTATTGTTACAAGTAGAGTTAAGTTAAACCATAATCTGAAATGGTAGTGTATTTTATGGAACCTAAATATTGAAAAATTTAGTTAAACTACATAGTCTAGAAAACTTAAAAACTATCGCGGAGTTTTGAAGAAGCATCTGAGAGGGCACAAGTGTGTCGGACTTGCCTTTTGACCTGACGGTCTTGATTGACCCCGTATATTAGATCAACCCTTGAACGGGTCAAGTGGCTTAATTGTCCACTGTCACAGAGGACCTGAGATATCTTAATAGACAATGATAATTACAACTTTTTTATTTATGATCCCAATTAGATTTGAGGTAGCTTTTTATAATTTGACGCTAATTAAGGTTCGTAATTTAAGATTTGAATAGCTATTAATTGATTCTATTAAGATTTGGATTAAGGAATTTTTAAACCAACATAAAATCATTAGAATAAGAAGAGCAGAAAAGATCTTTGGAAATTAATCTACCGTTTATTAAAATGGTGAAGTTTTATTTTTATAACGGCTAAGAGTTTTCTCGTTTTATAATAGTTATCAAACATTTAAATAATTTGCATTTGTTTTATTGATTGAGGAAATTTTGGTTATTAAATAAAATATTACACGACATTATAACACATTGTGAGAGCCGGAAAAATGGCACAATTATTTTTCTTACCCTACGTAATACGGGCATTACTTTTATTAATGTTTCATTCAGAATTTTCTGTTACGCGGACAAAAGCGGTGAAATTCTCGGGCCTAAAGTTATTTCACTACAACAATGAGAAAATTGACGACAAAAACGACGTACATGATGTGGTGTCACTGAGATAATGTATATCGAGACATCAGGGGCTGGGGTATTGTGTGGCTTGATCTAGGGATCGGCGATCCTCGTTTGTCGCGGGATATCCTTCGGCAAACATCGCCAACCGAGATTCACTAGACCCTTACGAGGACTCGATGAGGAAAATATAAATAAGCATCTTCACCCCGCACACATTCGCGCACTGTTATTGTCTGCCGCTAGATTGTTATTACTCTATCTTGCCTCAACATTCCTGAAAGATATGGATCGTTTTCGCGTTGTACTTTTATTGCTATCTTTTCATTGTTTTTTCATTTTGGCCACAACAATGTGAAAATATTTTGACGGCAACATGACAACGATGGAATAAATTTGAAGAACACACTGCCAATAACGATATCAAACATTTTCAATGGCACTCGAGAAACAATTCAAAGATCATGTTGATCTCGAGTGACAGCGGGGAAACTTTGTCGGAAACATCCAATAAAACGTTGTATGCTATTCGTCAGTTGCACCTTAAAACTTTGCCCGATCAGTCGACTTATCGATCGGGCAACTGGTAGCTGCTTCGATATTAGTTCTCGTGTGATCGATTTAAAACACTTTGACACTTGCGATGGTGACGGATGATATTTTGAGCGGTATCCTTATAATTTGACCTCAATTTGTTACAAAACTTCACCTGGAAAATCTTTTGAGAGTCATCACTTTTGCGATATTTTTATTTTAAGATATACACAACAAAAACCGGTTTCAAATACACAATACAGTAGATAAACAGAATATAAAAAACAAAACCTAATTCAAAAAAGTTATACCTTGACACGAGACAAAGAAACGGCACGTGATCATTTTTCAAAAATGTTTCAAATATTCATAGTCTTCCATATATTTTTTTTAGAATAATTTTATTTATAAGATGAAAAAAATATTGAAAGGATGTCCAAAGTATAATGTTCTTAAAAATATTTCTCATATTAACAAAGCCTAAAAGTCTTTAGCCCAAGCAAACTTTATTACAAAGGACATTCAGTATACCGCAGGTGACACTGACGAAACATTTTCGCCAGTCACTGGGGAAGTGTTTAACGCCTTTAGTGTCATTTCAGTGATTAATTTGTGTCGGCCCTGTCGCGTTAATGGGCTAAAATAATTTACTGGACGGCTGAGCTTTATTTATTGTTAGGTCCTCTAGTTGCGTCGATGGCTCATAGGAAATCTATATTTAAATAGCACATCACATGCTTGTGCAAATCATCAGTCTGTATATTGATTTTGACATTGATGTACTTAGGATTGTCTGTTAGGGCACTAATTGAATTTAAATGGTTTGACTAGGTACTGGATACTGGAAAATCTATTTATAAAGAGAAACTATATTTTCTTATAGAAGATAAATTAATATTAATGAATTCGGTTAAAAAATTGGTGTGACACTCAAACTATAACTAAAATCAATTTCTACCTGGTATATATGTATTTTAAATTGTCGTCATTATTCTAAGGATATTTCATACAACATCTAAAAGACCATATTGTTCAAGCTCCATATAAATCAATTAAATATACATTAACGCATACCCATTGTTTACCAAATTTGAATTTCGCCTTTATAATTAAACCCCGTACTGATAAACAACAAAGTTTGAGGTCGAATCAGCGTCACGCAACAGCTAACTTCAAGGTAAAAGCCGCTAGGAATATTGTTACTTGTCCGATTTCAGTGAAACTCGGCCAAGTTGGTCCAATCGGCCGACTTGGCCACAACTTTTCACAATACGGCTCGAGGGTGGAGCAACAATGGGTACGCTGAAACAATGCCGCTTGGGAGCCCTGCAGATACTGTTAATCCAACGTGCTTCATTTAAATTCGCCACATGTTTGTATTTATTGCGAAACTTAATCAAATGGAATATGCTCTAAACTAATCTCTATTTCTGCGACCACAGATTTTATTAAAATATTTAATAATAATATATAATTACTTTAGTTTAAAACTCTACGCATTTGAATTCGCGATAGTAGAGAATTCGATAAAATTATTGAATCACACATATTTTAACATATCACTGCCTTCTCGCTGAGGCTTGTGAAATGGCTGAGACTTATTTCACTAGCTTCGTGCATAAAAATATAATAAGTTGTTTATTATACTTTTATTATTAATCCATTGCCTCATGTTTGATGAAAAAGTATGGATAGAAACGGTAAAGAACTGTAGTCCAAGGTTGGATTTGGATTGCGGGATCACGACCGTTTAACTTTACCCTTTTGTTGATGTTTTAATACAGCTTTTAAATAAAAGACAACTGAGTATAAATTCAACATAAAAGCACAAGTAGAATATTAAAAACTGTAATTACTTTAAGTCCTCCGCTCGTCCTCGTTTTAATAATTTAGTAATCAATACATTGTGTGACAGTCCACACCTGTCAATGTATCCTAGCAACGAAATACAAACAATGCCAATACACGCCTACAAATGACTCTATACTTATTCAAAGAATAATAACAGCCTTCATAAATTATAACTTGTATCAAGAACTTTTGTGACCAATCAATACTTTCTACATTTACTAAAGAGAACAACTTTGACAAGGATTTTACAAAGTTTATAGAACGTGATGCTATTATGATGTCTAAAGCATTAAAAATTGTTTACGTCAGTGCACGTTTTAAAGCAAACATAAATATATATATAAACATTTAAAATAAGACGATTATTTAGAGAGTTATATAAGAGAGAATGATGTCTGGATGAGAATCAGACTCAAAAAAAGCCTAATATGCGGAAAATGTGGAACATAAGATTGGGTAAACGAAGTCGTATTTTTTTGGATCGTACTATACAGAGTGGATTTTTGAGACGGGACCGTACTGTAACCATCTATAACTTTTTAAGATATTCTGAACTAAACAGATTTAAAAAAAGCTAGTCAGCAAAAAAGCTATAATTACCAAAATTTTTTTTTGCCAATCGATCCTACTTCATGTAGGAATCAAGACTATGGAACCATTTCAGGTATAAGTACTAAAAATTACAGAAATTGCCAAAAACCTTTTCCATACATTTTGTATGAAAAAACGATAAATCAAATAATCGAAATATTAATTATTGCCTAACGATACGTAATTGATAAGTGTGGAGTTATAAAGACATGTGGCTAATCAACCATGATTTGCTTTATTATTAATCAAGTTACCTTGTCAATTTTAATATGGACAAGATAATCCACAATAATATATATAAAAACATAATATATTCATAATATTTAAATCCAAATTCCAGGCATCATCCTTTTGGAGTAGAGACATTGGGTCCAGGCGGGGTCAGAAGCGCGTCGATTGTTTAAAGAGATATCGACGCGTTTAGTTGAGACCAAAGGAAACCCGAAAGCTGACTCATATCTGCCAATCCGTTAATAGAGCGACTTAACACGGTAATGTAGCCAGTATTTTGGGTATGTACTCCAACGGCTTTGATGAGCCTTTTGTAAATAAATTTGTAAAATACTAAAATAATAATATTAACAATTTTAAAACTCCCTTAATATGATCCAATTATTATAACGTGAAATGTTTTCAGCGGGATAATTAACAAGTACGAAAAAACTCCAACGTTTAATGGTTTTATTTTAAAAACAGAGAAATTGTATATTTTTTAAAAATCAACATCTTTCTACTATTTTATCAGTAAGTAATAAAAGTGTAATTTCATGTGAAAAATGTCGGATATCACAGTTTTTTAGTAGAAAAGTATGTTATTTGGACAAATTGTTAGGTAATGGTCCCTGTTTACTAAAAGTAACGCAATTACCTATTGCCGGCATGTAACACGCGATATGTCGTGCCACAAAATACCTAAATATCAAAGAGAATTTCCTTCAATATGCTCGCTTATCGACAAAATGCTTTCTCCTAGGAGGTCTGCCGTAAATTCTTTCTTATTATTGTTTCATATTAAAAATTTCTGAAATGCCGTAATAAATAACACGGACAGTCCTGTGTACTATTTATACACATATTTGAAACCTTAATTCGGAACGTTTCTTAACCATGGCTATTTCACGTTATCGGATGATAATGCGTAACAAGTAATCAAACACCCACAAAATTAATATTTATAATGTATAAAGTCCAATTTTTCTCTAAAATTTCATTTCATTTAAAAAAAACTATAAGTCGGAACACGATAATAAACGAACTCACGGATTAATACTTTTTTAAGTACCTGCAAACTTAAATGTAAATCGTCATAAGGCATAAGTAAATTAACAAAAAATGTGTGGAACTTTTTTAACTCAAAGGTTAACGTCATCAAGGAGTTTGAAAGTTATGCGTCTGAAAGCCGCTTGTTAGGGATAGTAAATGATGTTTTTTGTTAAACGTTAAGGCTTTCGCAATTAAGACGGGAAGTAGATTATTCATAAACTCTACAAACTCAGCTTGCTTTATGGTTAATAGAAATTGAGGTGATTCAAAGTAAAAAAACGGCTTTTTGAAACCGTAAAAGACACTATTGCATAAATACTAAAATTTTAATTTTATTTTTACCAAGTTAACTAAATATGATAAATAGATAAGCTTCTATAATAGAAGCGGGTTTGAGAAATAAATAGAATTTAATTTTAATTTTTTTGATTTAATACAATTTTGAAGGATTTAAAAAAAAACGCTTCAATATTTTATTTTTTACTATGGGTTTTACCGTTGCTATCGAAGTAATCAAGGTGTTAAGGAAAAAATTCTTGTTATATGTTGTCAATAACATCTTACCGGCCGGGATGTACATTGTATTAGAAAAAATGTATAAAATTTTATTCTAGCTGTTAAAACATTTAGTATGAGTTGCGTAGCGTTATCAAACATTAGCGCATTGCGTGCTGAATTACTCGACGCCGGTGTTCAGCAAACGGTTCAGCAAGGCCAGAGCTAGGATATCTAGAGTTTCTAATAGTTGAAAGAAATATAATAAAAACTGAAATAAGTTTTGGTAGATTTTATTAACGTTACTTTTTAGTAAATTATTTCTAGTTCGTTAGGATTAGGATTAGTCTAAGCTTGAATCATAGCAAATTTAATTCAACACAGTGAGCCGTAAACGAGAAAAATTGGCGGTTTTCATAAGAGCAAAAACAATAACCGGAGGCGTAGAACAAGGGCCGCTTTAAGGCCCATAAATCAAAACACAGACAATATTTTCAGGAGGCCAGCACTTTCGGTACGGAATTTTAGAGACACATTGGGATTAGTGTTGTTTTTACGATTCACTACTACTTTCCTTTGTTTTTTATTGGGTTAGTCGTAAAAAGACCTTGGTTCTTCTTCGTTTTTCTGTTTGTAACACTAAAAAAAATACTGCTTTACAGCAATAAAACCGGCTCGGGAGAAAAATTCAGTTAAGAAAATTACATTTTCATAATTTCATTTCACTTTTCTATATTAACTCTTTGTTAACCTACGTAGGTAGATATTTGACAAACTTATGACGATACATTTACCTTTAAGATTGTTTGTATTATAATAACTTATTTTATATGATAAAATAACAAGGCTAGTCGATGAAGAATGAATAGTTCTCGTTCCTGAAGCATAGCTCCAGGCACGAACAGAATAGGATTCTTCCTTTGTACCCTCATATTTCATCTACCTTCTGAACGAACTTCCACACATGTTCTCAAACCAATCTTATTACTTTACAATATAGTTCAAATTCGAATGCAGCGAATATAAGTTCGTAATTGTGTGTTAATACTCGAATTTTACTTGTGCAAGATTTGGTTCGGAGGTTAGCTCAGTGGATTATTCAGTAGGTATAAATCGATTAGGTCGACATGGAAAGCACGTATTGCAATTATCCGAATATTAAAAATTTACTTTGCTATCCCGCTGTTATTTATCGTATTGGTTTGTTTTCTTATAACATTCTGGAACAAAAAATATTGCTCTTACTGGATAGAATACTAATTCATCTTAATCCCACTAATATTATAAATTTGAAAGTTTATGAAGATGTTAAGATGTTTGTGGCTCAATCACGCTTAAACGGCTGAACGGATTTGAATGAAATTTGGCACGCAAATACAATTTGCTCTAGATTAACATGTAGGGTTTATTTAAAGGCAGTCAGTCAGTTCTTGCGAGAAAATTTATAATGTTTTATTTAAAAAATATTTCTTATTTCACGTCTAAACGGAACACTGGATTGACGTCATTTTTGGCAAGAAGATAGTTGGAGATAACGCGGGTGAAACCGCGGGGTACAACTAGTAGTCTAACAATTCAATTCAATTCAATTCAAAGCCTTTTATTGCCAAAGAGACAAGTTCAATTTTTCTTATTTTTCTTCTTTTTTTTTCTATTTTTTTTTACTTACTAAATATATTTCTTCCTAAGTTAGTAATAATAAGTCTAATAATAAGTTAAAAAATCTGAAGAACGGTTAGGATACACTACAATTGTTAGCCTGACAAAAAAAAACTGAATAGAAGAAAATAGTTGATATTTGACAAAATAAAATGTTAATTTTGAATGCTTCATCGCATTGAAAATAGGCTAGGCTCACGCGTGAGATAAAATATTGCATCATTACGTTTTTCTGACATCACGTCACAGGGACTAGTAGATTTCTGCGTGTCATTATAACGTGACAAATTGATGACATTTTTTAAAGCTTCGGGAATTAGTTTGATCAATTGCTTCCTTTGACATCATAACCACTCTGTTAGTCACTTCGAGCCGCCAATGACTAAACTTTTTAAATTTTAGACGAAGGGCGAAAAATTTCTTCAAAACGTTTGAAGGAAAAGAGCAATAATTTTGTAGAAAATTTTAATATTATCTGATAAGATGTTATCTAAATTAATGTTCTTAATATAATGAATCGTTACGATTTTAGTTTCATAATTGCACAAGCACAAAAGATTTATATACTAAGTATATAAGTAACGTTTAAGAAATCAAAATGCAATTTGGTAATGGAGATGAGGCGAGAAAGGCGTTATCATTCGTATACAAATTTCTCGGCAGTCGAATATCTAAAATGTGGAATTTACAAATACTTGATATCTATTTTTAAACTTCTAAGTAATAAGTTCTATACAATTTTTATATTTACCTTCAGAATATGTGGTCAAATCAAGATATTCGTGTTCCTTTTTATTTTTTGTTATATTTTATCTAAGCGGTTAAAACATATTATATATTATTTTAAAAGATTAGTGGATCACATGTGAACAGGCCTCCGTTTATCATAATAAGAAAACTATTACGATAATATATCACACGGATATTTATGTGAAAATAGTGCTGTTATTTTTCTTATCAAGAGCGGGCGACGTTTCCCGCTCTGAGGTGCAATTTATCGCCACTCTTGTTAACTTGTAAATGTATTGCAGCTTGTTAAGAATCTTATCAAACGGTATTGTTGCTAACAAGGTTGCAATTTTTTTTAAAATATTTTTTCAAATTCAGGTTACTTGATTAACACAACTTAGATATCATTCAGTTATATTTAAAAAATTATACAATGATACTATATTAAGACCCAAATTGTAAAACCGTATTGTTATTATTGTAAACGTAGCTATAAGGTTATGAAGTGAGTATGAGTCTTGGAAACCATAAACAAGACACAGACTAGTTTTATTCAACCAAATTCTCCACGCCACATTTAGTCAAAACGATATTATTGTGGGTATGGTAAGATGAAATTCCAATGAAATCTACGCGTTTCAGTACGTGTTAATGCCAATACCTATTCAGATTGGCTCAACAGAGCGTTAGAACCTTCAACGTAATCAAGTAGATGTAGACAACTTGTCTCCGCTTATAGCCTGTCCACTCTAAGCTGAATCACACATGGTCAGTCGATTGTCACTATAATATATCTTTGAATTAACATATAAGATACTGTTTTGGTTATTGTATTTATATTATGATAATATTTTTCTACAATTCATAATATGGTCGACAAAATTAATCATCAACGTTTACTTTCTCCAATTGGTATAGCAAACGTACGGTCAGCAGAATCGCTTGCGAAAGCAACCCAAATAGTGACGATACAAAAATATACTTCGAAATGTTCTTTTACGAACAGTTTATATGATACATCAGCAAATAAGTAATAGAAAATGATTAATCCGAATACGAAATCATTTCCTTTCATAGCTCATTGATTGTAAAAAATGTATGAACCAATGTAGCTATATTACCGTCATTCATTCGGCTGAGCCGCCCCCAATATGTCGGGGCGTAATAGAATGTGTAAAGTTGACCGCCATCTCCCGGAAGTGACCCGTCATTCGTGTATACTGTGCCCTATTATAAAAATAATGGCCCTGCAATTTTAATTTAAGAGATAATAAAAAAAAGATTCTTTATTTCTTGATTGATTTCTTTTTGGTGCATGGGTTTGTTAATTATTTTGCTAAGACTATGTAGGTAAGCTAGGAATAGCATTGTTATTAGCTTTTCTTTTGTCTCATGTTGATAGTAGGTCATAGGTCGACAAGCACCAACGGTCAGAGTCAAAGGAGGTTTTTAATAGCAAGATCTTTGGTAGATAAATTTTTTTCGTTTATATTATGTACTCTAAACTAACATTGGTAAACAATAAAACACAAAGGTATCTTCAGATTAGAATAAGTTTAAACAAAATAAAACTGCTCTGGTTTTCTCAAACAAGGTGCTTTATTTTCGTAAACGTGGCATTTTACTTAACGCTCGAGATACGCAGGCTACATATCAAAGCGATGTATGAGAAAAAGTAAAGAATTTTTTGTTGAAAAGAGATGTAAGCCGCCTAAGCCGTGGCAAGTAGGTACGACAGACAAGTTAGATTATGTTTGTCCAGATTCCAACAAAGTACCGAGGGTCGTGTCAAAATTAAACAAAAGCGAAGTAAACGAGAAATTGGATGGATTGGTTTTTCCGTTTTCCCTCTACGAGAATTGAATACAGATCTATTAATTCTTTGAACTAGGGTTTCAGTTGCTTTTATATATTTTTTGTGTTGTGAGATAGTTGGTTGTAGCGAATGAAACTTAATTACTATCGGGTTTCGTATACATAAAGGGTAACTACCTATATTTAGTTTTTCTGAAGACTATAGTCAACCTATAACATCCACATATATTAACTATAGAATAGACACAAGTAATAAGTTCTACTGGTTCTATTTCCCAATAACAACTTTACTGGATGTCCTGGTTCAAATCCCGGGGAAATTGTATTGACCGAAACATGCATGCAAGGTAGGCAAATGTTTGGAGAACTATTACTGAAACTATTTAATTACATAAAGTAGCTACCGAATTCTAAACGAAATTTAAAATACGGTTCAATTTCCAATACTATGTCGCTCCAAAGGACAGCAAAATGGAAGTTATGAATATTAAAAAAGCGAAAATGCAAAGTTACATAACAGTTGAGTAGTGTTGTATCTGGACTACGAAAGCCAGTCCAGTTAATTGTTTGCGAGGTCAGTCAAGCGCGTTGGGACACGTTCAATGTATACTAGAGTAAACAACTAGAAAATGCATGGAAATATTTTTTACTCAGGTTATATGCACTATAAGAATTACTTACGTATTTTATACTTTGATACGTTAGTTAAAGTTATTATTTATATAGTCGTAAGTCACGTCTTCACTACAAAACACATAGATAGGTAATTAATGCTTCTAGGTATTTTATAGTTAAGTAAATATGTATCTTTTGGTATTCTTTAAACTTGTAATCTAAAGCTGTCCGTTATAATAAATTAATACAACTGTCTCCATGGCTGAGTGGTTTACGCGTCTGCGTGTTGCGCCGCAGGTCATTAATTCGAATGTCGGAGAAACAAATTAATGTTTCTGTTGGGTAGGCACAGAAGGCTGATCACTTACCTCTACTACTAATATACCAAGATTTTAACTTGGAATGCTATTGTTTTCTCAATCTTGACAATATTCTATACTTAAATATTTTAACACTTCCTACAAAATCGTTCTGACCTAATACTGAAAGAACTGTTCATCCATTGATGAGGTATGTTTGTTATTAACATATCGGGGAGTTTTTTAAATTGTCTACACTTTTACATGATGCTAATCGTAATTAAAAAACTAAAAATATTACATTAGCATTGTTTTAGAGAAAGAAATGAGTCATGAGAAATGGTCAACTAGCCGCTGAAATTGAGTTCCAATAATTGAAATACTTCCAAAACCGCAGTCCTCAAAGGACCATTGTTCCTCGAGTTAATTTCGTCGTTATAATAATGTTCATTCAAACCACTTTAATCTCTGGCATCTTTTAAATTATTCTACCTATTCAATGATTCACATAACATCAAAAGATATCGAAAGAATCCACGAAACTATAAACATTGGATGTTTCTAAAAATGAAATTATTGTATCATCTGCTTGTATCATCTAAAAGCAAGAATGTTGAGAATTTACAAAATTTTTGTGTAGTTTAAATATTTCTAGTTTAAGGATTTCTCGCTCTTTAGAATCTAAGAACATGAGAGTACAAAAGAATTTGTCATATTTTGTAAACTATTTTTTTTCCTGTCCATAATTATTCAAGTGAAAACATACGATCCTTAACTCAAATCGTTTGTGAAAAGCCGAAAATTAAGTGCCATGAAACGAGTTTCTCAAATAAGAACGCGTATGTTAGTTACGTACTACACTTTAGACACCGATCCCCAGTGAACAGTGTGTCAGTTGATTAGACATGTGACAACGGCCTGACATGAGTGGATTGATTCCCACTCCCTTCACCCGCCAAACAACCCCCAGCCTTTGGCAAAAACCACAAATGTTATTACTCTATCTCGTAGTTTCATTTATTTAGTTCAAAACAATACCATATTAGTATAAATGAATCGTAAATGAATTTTTTTAAGAAGTAAGCAACAATAAGATACAAATACGCAACACAATTCACAAAAGCTTTGAAATATGCTAACAATTTTCTTTCTTCTCTGTCTGTACCCATAAAATGAGAAATATAAGGCGTATTCGTCTCGAGAACAAGACGCTGAAACATTTAAAGATGAATGAATAAAACATCACAACAATACGTATGTAAAGCGACGTCATACAAAATGAATGAAAAATGTAGAAACAAAACAATCTTAGCCGATTTCATCGAGAAAACTAGATGTGTTTCATTATAACTCGGTCCATTCTATATCAGTCTTTGGGGGAAAGTTAAATTTTTCCGCTGTTTTCACAATTGACCCAGTATTCCGAATCGAATTTTCATAAGCGTGAACTTGAACAAGCGAAAAATGTAATTTGGGTTTCATTTTTTGGACAGATTGCATGTAATTATTATTTAAAAAGTTGTTTTCTTTTCTTTTTACAACAGAGCTAGGGAAAAAGAAGGAATTATTTATAATTAAATTTGTATTATAATTGCTCAATTTTCATAATGATATAATGTCAAAGGGGCGTCATACTCCTAATTTATGCTTATTATTACTGCTAAAAATGTATTATTTTAAAACCAACACAATCTCTTAGCTCTTGGGTTTAAATAAAACATTAATATAATGAAAGTATGTGACTGCAACGTTGAATGCGAGTTTATGTGCGTTGCATCACTTATAAAAGAGACTCAGGACTCAAATCACTCGTGTTTCAAAAGCGTAAATAAATCAAGATACATTTTACTAGATGTCAATACTAGTGTCCATATTTTATTCGGTGCTTCCGTGAAAATATTTGCCTAGTCAACGTAAACGTACGCATCGTAAATACCTTGAGACCCAGGATTGAGGGTGACCAATATCTTCCCAATGTTATTTACGAGTATACCTCGAGCGGTGACGTGAAAGTTGTTTTAATGCAACATCCTAAGAGGATTCTGCTTCGTCAACTTCGAGGGTAGATTTCTCATCTATCTGTTTTAATAACCAATTCATAAAAAATTGTTAAATTACAGTATCTTTTTCACTTCAGAGAAGCATAACACTAGTTTTTGACTTCCATAGGTTATTCAAAACTAGATGAAACGAAAAGTACATGATTATACATCTACTGTTAAAAGCATGGTTAAAGAGATCCGTTTGTTCTTTTGTAGGTATCCAAGTAAATTTTATTATAGCTTTATAATTTCAATAAAAATTTGCGCCTTGAAGAAAAATAATATAAGTTACATAAGCTACAACATCGATTATTATACAGAAAAGTTATCATTTAGTCAATTTTTTTATTAAGTATGAGAAATTAAACAAATACTTACTATATTTTTTATAATAGGTGAAAATTTTACAAAGTAACAAGAATGATATTGCTTGACATTCCAAAGTGAATCGTGAATCGTGCGTCAATCCTCGTTCGTGGTATAAAAAGTGTTAAAACATGATGTAAGCTGTTCTTAAAGTTAACTTTTGGTTGGCTTTACTAAAAGTCGCGTGTGAACAGCAGATATTTTATATTTTCTTTTGAATCCTACAATAAACGGAAACAATACCAGGATTGTAGCAAGAGAAAATACTATAAAGTCTCGGCTTATTTCTAAACTTAACAATATGTATTTGTACAAACTATATTTATAGATAATACTTATATGAATCATCTACGTAGGTCACCTTTGAAGGCCTATAAACACTTTGTACAGTCCCTTACAATTAGAAAGGTGTAGACGGCCCTTTGACTCACGTAACGTGAAAAGCGACCACCCACCTCACATTTCAACGAGAATATTCAAAAATGTACGCCTCGCCTCGGAAGTAATGAAGCTTACTTTATAAACGATTCCAGTGAATTTCATACATCGTGGAATTTTATTGGAAAGGTCACAATTTCCTTTCCATATCTCACTCGTTTGCTGTTATTGAAATATTATGCCTTTATTTTGCTCTGTTGTGTTTCAATTTGTATATGACTTTTGTTATAATAATTTATTTTTACTTCTGGATACGTTGAATTTACTGCTATCTTTTGTTAATTACGTTTACTAATTAAAACCAAGGCAAATTAAATAGGTGTCTCGATATTTACGATCTTCACAAAAAGTTAGATGAAAACACGAAAAAATGCATTCTAAACAACTAAGAAAGTTAGGTATTATTAAGTATATTTTAAATACAAAACAAGTAAGAGAGTCTTGCTGATTTTTTGTAATTTCCTCATTACGACGAACCGTACTGTTTTCTAAATAATTAGTAGCCCGATTGCATTTTCAGCAGGAAATTTGCAATAATGTATTCCGCACACTCTTCTGGGATCCTAATTGGGAAATATCGTTGGCTGGCAACACTTATCGGCGTGACCACACGCGCCTGCTGTTTGTTTAGGACTGTTGTTTTAATGGACACAGAATACATATTTGGTAAATTTTAGACATTTCAAAAATGATTCCAAGGTTTCTTGTTTATTCACTTAAAAGCAAGCCTATATACCTACGTAGTTATTGTAAATCTTTTTATATTATTATGAATCAACTGCTTTAATACTCGGTTTAAAAAATATATATAATAATAAAAATTATAGATAAATGTTAAATGATAGATTATAGAATAAAGGTATATAGGTTGATTATTTAAACTTCTAATAGTACTAACTTACTTTAATTAATTTAGTTAAATTTCTGGGATTGATTCTTAAGGAGTAGACGGAATCAAAGACAAAAAGAATTGAAATAAATTTTATTTAACGCTGCCTTTTAAGCGTTCCTGTAATAGTGAAACGAAAAGGTCTTGATCCGAAAATCGCTTACGTCCGCGATAAACGTCAGTGTGACAAGTCCCGACCGTGACGGAGTCAGCTGCACAATAACGAGAACGCTAAGCAAACTCGTCCCAACACACAATGCACTGCATATGCATCCTCGAGGGTGCATATTTCGTAATTCTATACCGTTTCATATATCTTGGGGAGGATAGGAAAATTTTACAGAACTTTTATTGTTATGAAATCACATCGCTTGACATTATATATGATATATAACATTGGATATGTTATGATAGAACGAAAACGGTAAATATTTTAAGACGGTGAAGAAGACCGATATGCCCGTTGATAAAAATGATCTTTGAAACAGATATGTAAATATGTATTTAGCTTATCGTCTATGAAATATAATTATTATTATATTGGACTGGTATCAAAGCCGGTGTGGTAGCTGAGATGGCTGAAAATAATAAAAGGCAAAAATACAGGTCTCTCTCCTCAAACTATAATTTCATGCCGTTTGGAGTAGAGACCCTTGGGCCATGGGGTGCTCAGGCGCTCGTGAAATAGATAAGCGGGCCTTGTTGAGTCCACCGGAGACCCCAGGGCTGACGCTTTTCTCTGAGGAAATGCTGCCAGCATTAAGGGTACCATGCCACAGGGAATATTTTTTAAAAATATTTTCAATTTTTAAATTATAACTGAAAAGCTAATTTTATTACATTTTAGAGTATTTTGTATTCCAAATTTTTATGTTATAATATATTCTTAGTTATTTTATGTAATAATTGTAAATAAATGAAATTATATCTGATAATTATTATATTATTTTTGTATTGTAAAATACAATACAATATTAAATGTAATAAATCAGTAGTAAAATATTTTACAGTGTTAGTAGCATCCCTTAAATGTATATTAATTTTCAGTTCAAAATTATTAATATATTTGAAATCCAATTGTCCATATATTAAATTAAAACCTAAAAGCGGCCACAAGTTTTCCGCATAAACGGGAAAAGCAAACGCACACATGTATCCGTTACCATAGCAACCTTGTCCGTGATCCCTCGAGAATGAGCAATAACTCGTTCCTGGTTAATAGGGTGTCGTGAAAATTAGGGAAAGCACCCAATTTCATAGCACTAGCTGATTAAAGGAGTCGAAACGCGGAAAATTACTTAAATGTTTCATGACAGTGTTTTCGCTGTTGCGATGTTAGAAATATTTGCTTGAAAGTCATAAACCGCAATTTGTTATTAAACAAAGTTTGGGTTAATGATGTAAGAGTAAACACGTGTAGTACTAAAAGCTTTTGCTCTCTATAGTTAATTTTTAACCTCCTAGTTAAAGTAGTCTGTACCTACTGAAAATTTATTACTCTTTATTACGCCTACTAAAATATTTAGAGCAATCGTGCATGTCAACTAAATTGTGTGGTTATGTTTTAAGCTTATTTTAAATTAGTACCTTATAACAAAACCATAGCTTAGTTTACTAAATTTTTTTTTTTTGGTTGTGATATACATATATGATTTTCGCTACTAATTTATATGAAATACATACATTAATTAACAATCGACTTCGCCTGCATAGATAAATCGTATATTATCAAAAATCATACTATTTTCTAGGTTATCTTATTACGATTAAGCATAAAAACGTAGAAAACAAACGAACATGTATCGCTTTATAATATTAATTAGAATATCATAAGGTCTTTGATAACCATAACATACACTATTTTCTAGCTTAATAATGGGTAAGCTTAAGCGGGTTAAATTTTAAAAATATACCTACTTGTTTAATTTTAATAGGTGTTGATTGAAATGTTTCGTCTCACTTTAGTATTTTATCTAAGTGCGAAAGAGACAGCATCGATAAAAGTTGAATAACAATAAAAGCATAGAGTTAGGCTAAAAAAGTATTTCGTTCAGTACTATTTTTATGTAAAACTATCAGCACAACTCCCCGAGGCACTTACGCTTCAATGACTACAGGTTGTTGCCCTTTAAGGCGCCAATGAGTCTGAGTTGAGCTTAGTGCAAGTGTCATTACACAGCTTACAACCCTTAGAGGAAGGTCTTAGTGATTCGAATAAGAGATAATTACTACGTAGGTACTTTGAATTAATCAATAAATGTTTGAATAGGTAACATAAATATACCTACATACTTTGAGCTTAATAGTATAGGATTTAATAATATATTAAATCGTCAAAGACAATAACTTACAAATTGTCACTTATGAGATAACATAATATTAAAACAAAAGAAAACGTGAAGCCAGTTGCCACTCAGAAACAAAATACCCAATCAAACAAATTGTATACAAACAAAAAACAATTTTTTGTAGCAGTTGAAGCAATTGAAGAATTTAAAATAGAGAGCTATCTTTAGTGTTCAAGGCACTGTGCAATTGTGCATATTACTTTGTTTTAAAAACTGAAAGCGGAGAAAGAGACAAAGAATTTTAAATAGTAATTTGGATATTCAAAATAGAATTTTAAGAAAATAAATAAATGAATTTAACTTATCCATATTAAACACCCGACCAATCCAGAAAACACTGAGCTAAATTTCAATCAAGAAACTTATTTGACTGTTTGTGCCATCTCAAAATCCTTTCAAAGTTATTGGAGTTTCACAACTACTCCCCGCGGTTTCGAGAATTTAATAGATTTACTTATATATACTTATTTAAAACTATTTCATTTGGTTTGAAGTCCATTAGCTTTCATTCTTATACAATTATTTTTACTTGCCTATGCTATATTAATATTAAGCAAATATTTTGTTAGTTTAATTAAGTATTGGTATATAAACAGAAGTTTATTGTTACTTAACAACATACGAAGTTGATAGAACAAATTGCGTTGTTTCCCTCTAAGTGTTACATATTTCAGCGTCAAAGGAGCGCAGACTATAGCTTCATCACGGGGAAGTACACCGCATTTTAAGGACAACCTTAATACATTTCCGTTCCTATTGAGAGCGACGATGGATTAATTTCACCGAGTCAAGATCCGTCTCCGCTTTCAGGAGTTGAGCCTTCGTAAGAACACTACTTTAGCGCCGCTTCCGACCAAGTTTGAATTGAAACTAGACTCGAGAAAGGATACACTTGACGAGACGTTTGCGGCTCAGAAATGTTCATTTGACGATAATTAATACAGAATTCCTCGAGACGTAGCTCCATTTCTCGTTATCGCTAACTAGATTTGAATGTCTCCCTAAAATCAAATATTGATGACGTACGAAACACTTTATGGTGTATATTTTTTAGCATTCATTCGGGTCGGAAGGAAGGGCGACTTCCTTTGATAAAGTGAAAAATAGGCTGTCCTCGCTAACTTACCCTTCGCAGGGCCTAAATAGGGTTTTTGAAAAACGTTTTTGTCCCTTTGAGAAACTTGTGCTCCAAGTATTTTATTAGAAAGAAACGATTTTATCGGGCGTTAATTTTCACTTGTTTTAAAAAGTTGTACGTACCTGTTGTAACTGTTAATATCTTGCCTTTCTGACATATCATTAGAGGTTCTTGAGTTAGGCCGTGGTTAACAATGTGAGCTCCCCTCAACCTGCGCCCTGCCCTTTGACCTGCCACGCTTTGTCGAGGACGGATGAGATGACATCACAATATAAGAACATACTTTTTACAACAACCTCAAGCAAAGGCGTTTGTTAGAATGAAGATGTGAAGAATTTTTAATGTATTCACGCTTTTGAAATTCTTAAGTTGAAAAGCTCTTTTTTAACAAGCTAAGTTACTATAATGTTTCTCTTAAAATATATCGTATCAGTTATTAAGAGAAAATAAAATTTAAGAGAGAAGTGGACTTAATAATTAACCCAATTCCCAAAAATATTTCAAACTATTTTGCTGTTATTTAAAAAAGTACAATAGCTTTTTCCGCTTCGTTATACCCATATACCTTACGTCACTCAGTCGAGTAGTTTTTGAGTTTATTAATGACAAACAAAAATACATTCTTATCTCTTTATAATAGTAGTAAGGATTCGTTAAAAATATTTTGGCTAAAGAAGTAACAGAAGACGGGGCCGCCCCTTCTTTCGCCTGTAGATATCATATGCAACTGTGTGAAAATATTTTTTACTTTTAAGACTGCAATAGCGTACTAATAAGGCGCATGTATGAAAGCCCGTCACGTTTATCACATAATAAATTACAGCGGTTGAGGGTGTTTGCAACCACTCATTACTCCGCACGTGAAAAGCCCACACAAACATAAGAAGGTCAAAAGTTTCGCGTTCCCTCATTAAAGCTCGACTTTGAGAGATACCTAAAGTAATTTCTTCGAGTCGCCTAACCTCGTGCGAAGGTGAAGATTCACGTTTTATCGGAAACCTTTGAATTTCTTAATAACACTAGAGGATACTCAAAAAATTCAAGTTACTACAACGCCTGTATATCGATGTTGAGTAGATTAATTCAATAGCTCTAAGGTTGTCTTACGAGTTATCTAACTGTTACCGTTTTATTAGTCATCTAGTAGGTATTAACTAAATAATTTGTTATATTACTCGTTTTTATTCCATAAATAAATTAAAAAATGCTTTCATAATTTCTTCATAAAGATAAAGGAATACTCATATCATTCCAATTGTACAAATGTATTCGTGACACGGATGAATCGACATAGCTATGAGCTTATTGGAAAATTTCCGATAATTCATTACTGTCATGATAAATGTTCCGTGCCGGTTTTCTATTGAAATCCAGCCCTTTTTACTTTAGTGGTGATACGCAAAAACGGGGTGGAAGGGCCCAGCCACGAGTGATATATTAATCAAAGTGATGTCCTCACCCCACTCGCCATCGTATTTTATACGACTTTGAATATCAATTAAATTAAATACGACATTTAATTTTCATTCTTAAATTTAATAAAAATACCACTACACATCAGTAGCGCTTCCACTAAAGAATTAAACAAGTACATCCACATGTCATTTACAAAAATCCTTCAAAGCATTTTTTTTTTCGTTAGGAACACAAGATAGGCTACGCAAATAAATCACTGGGCGTTACACAAAACTGCAACGAGGGCGGGATCCCATCGAAAACATGTCATCGGCATGTTGCTAACCACTGACATGGCCGCAATTGCCATTTGCGAGAAACTATGATTACGAGATCAATATTCATACTCAAGCCTGGACACAAAATAACTTACAAAGCCATCTCACACTCAAAACTACAAAGTATGTAGTAAGGTTCCTGTGTATTATTTGGTCAAGCGTAGCTACTACTAATAAATCAAATCCCGTCTACTGAGAAAATTGCATAATGTATCTTTATCGAATCAAACAAGAACTTATTTATTCCGAGGTTAGATAAATTTAGATAAGTACATTTTTATATTACTAAAACTACTAACAATGTTTTATTTAAATGACGGCAGAGCCACGAGGCCATAACAGTGGTAAAACAAATCTCTGCCTCTATAATAGAGCTACGAGCATAATGTAGATAAAGTGTTTTATCCCAAGCTCTCCCAAGCTAAACTTTACACCGCTAACGGGATCACTATATACATACAAATAGAGTAATCCGTGCGTGCGTCTACAAAGGTTTTGTACATGAACGCCGGGATTGTTAACCTAGGGTTTATTCCGATCCTCATCCCTGATTAAAACACTCTGACCTCTTTTATTCAAATTTCCATCTGTATTATGGATGGATTATTTGACTTCAGATTAAGTTCAATGTTATAAATACTAATCCGCATTCTCTCAGTTAAACATTTAAGTTTATTCAATGGTGTCATAGTTCAATCAATAGATATTTGAATTTGTAAGAGATTGTTACAGAACTAAATTCGAATTTAAAAAAAAAACTTAAGATTACAATAAGAGTATAATACTTATTTGATTAAATGTATAACAAAAAGATCATTGAACTGACAGTTCATTCAGATTACGTATATTCAATGAAATACGACCATGGTCAATAATACATACAGAGAAAGTGTACGATTTCCAATACTGTGGTAGGTATTATGATTCGTTACTCGATACACTTTAAAACTTATGGTTAAATCAATTTAAAAAACCCAACTATAGTAAAAAAAAAATTGGTTGCCTGTAAAGTCGGTATACGGGCGAAAGTTTTACGTGACAACGACTTTGAGTGGTAAAATAATTATCTTTTTATGTCTGTCTCTCTCGCTCTTAGGCGGGCTAACCATGCCCGAGTGGAAGGGACGCGTGCCTCTCACTCGCTCTCATTGTGAGCGCATAACGTGAGCGGAGCGTAACGCAGTTTCTTGAAGTGTCACCCGGCTAACCAATTTATAAGACGTTGTCACGTCAATATTAAATAAGTATATATTTAAATTATTATGCATATAACATGAATAAAGAAAACATTCACTTGGAGTTCAGTTTGCCCAATATACTAACTGATATGAAATTATGTTAATACAGCTCTTTATTAGAGATCTTTATAATGTAAGAACTGTATCCATAGTTCACGCGTCTAACAATTTCGAATCCTGGGGAAACAAAAAAGGTATTTCAATCGAGTAGGCAAATAGGCGTAGAAGGTGGTACCCATGAATAAAATTATCAGTGAAAAAGTGTCTGCCGCGCGTTCCGTGAACCGCTTACCTAATATATATTTTGTTACAATCGTTAGCAGCGGTCAGAGTGAATTGAAACCTTATAATCTGTGCATAGTAATCATATTTAACGCTTCAAGAATATCATTATTTCTCGGCAGAGTTAAATGCAGATAAAATAGAACGTAATTATAAGTTTAGCTTTTCCTAACGGTTAATATAATTTACGTTGCCGACTCTGTATGTTACTGTTTGTTTGTAGTTCGTTATTAATTTCTTTTATATTGTTATATAAAAGAACAAAAGGTGTATCTTCAAAACGTTTCAAAAATAACATAGAGATTACAAAGATTTCAAACACATATAAAACAAAAGAATAAAAGTTTATAGACAAACAAATACATTAAAAACATTAATAAGTGACTAATCTAAACTATTGAAAGGCAAAGTAGATGGCATAAGACAAGCTATATTCTTCTGTATCTCAAATTAAAAGTATTATAATGAGCTCTATCATCTAAAAACAAATCTTTTTTGGTTCTTGGAATTACTTCTCAAACATGTAAAATGTGAACGCCTAGATACACTGCGTCAACTCGCTGCAAAACCTTTAGTACTATAATGTATTCACTAGTTTCATGTTTTCATTCTAAAGATTATTCAGGTCAAGCGCATTTTCTGGCTCGCGTCTCTTGATATTAACCAATTTTATAATGGCATACAATTCGTAGATTCTCAACGATACTATCTGAATACCTGCCAGAATATCAATAAGATTGCGTCAAAACCCCTAAAATAAAATTCAGTGTCGAATAGACATTAGTTGAATTCAACTAGGTTATAATTAATATAGCTATAAATTGTTGTATACTAAAAATACTAAGTAATATTAAAATCAAATGTTAAGTCATCACTATAGAAATAAAAAAAATTGAAGTAATTGTAACTTATTTTACTATAAGCATATTATCACGAAAAATAATTTCTCTTTTGCTTGCTTGAAAAAAGCTTTCATTAAAAATTAAAATTGGTTTCAGAGAAAGCTGCAGGCACATGATCATCATGCTACTTCAGTCTTCAGTAGTTTTATAAGTTTCAAGGACTACTTAAATACTTCTTATTAAAAAGCATTTATTGAAGCATGATCATGCAATAATCATACTCGACGTTAATCAGATAGCATAACGCACGCATTTATTACTTCCGTCGAACAGCGAATTTACCAGAAAGCCATCAAAATATAGACGAGACTAAAAATACCTATGATAAATCGATACGGATTATATCCACATTAAAATAACTTCTTGACAAACTCCAGGAGCTAATTCGTTTAACAACCGTAAAACATTATGCGACGATGAAAAACATTGGTGATTTGAGTAAGTTCTGGAAAAATTTAATAAATACTAGCTACAGCTACACAGCTGAAAAGATTTACTTATATAATTTATAAACCAAAGTTTTTTATTGATAGACTTGTATATTATTAACATAAAACGAGCAAACAGAAAACGGTTTTTCATCCTAACTGAAGAAACACATTTGTATGACGCTTTCAGTTTTGAACCGCTCGACCAATTCGAATTAATTTTGGTAATTGTACATATGGATAGCTGTTGGAGTTCTATGATCACCTCTTTGTTAGAAGGGCCTGATTTCATGCCATTTCAGACCATATATTCTAATTTTAAATATATGTAGGTACCTACAAGCTAGATGTAATGACAAACCGGTGAATCACGCGTGTCATGTCGCGTCACAGCCTAATACGTACTAGTCGTGTACCACAAAGAATGCGTTATGATTATTAAGTGATTCGATATAAAAGGAAACATTTCGATTTTCAACACGTGTTTGGACTTTGGGGATTTTATTGTAATCTAAGAATTTAAGTCTATGGATTCAAAACTCAAGAACCAAAACAGTTGGAATAAATAATAAATCTATAAGATCTGAATCTAAATAAATCTCATATCTCGTTTTTTTCACATGAATATAAAAAAGGAAAAATTTAACATCTGAAAAAAGAATGACACTATAACCTTAACGTCAATGCCATGAACATTCATAGACTGTAGAGGATTTGTAAATGTATGCGGTGATAAAAAATAAAGTGCATAGTCGATATACATCGTACACATCCCTATCGTTATGCTAATCTGTGGCTCGGATGTCATCTTACGCAACAGGCGACCGCAGCGATTGTATGCGCGGCTTATCCGAGGACTAGTTTATGTTCTGCTTCCACTTTCCTACTTATGCCTGTATACGTGTTTTGAATATCGAAATAACTTATTAGAATAGCTGTTGAGGAACAAAGACTGACTAGAGAATGTATCGAAACTAATTACGTAGCTTCGAATTATTTATTATTTTAAACTAAGTTTCCGTATCGTTAATTCAATCATGTACCTAAGGAGTTCTATAAATTTTCATACAACCTTTATTAACCAGACGAGAATTTTTTTGGTGTTCACTTCACTGTATCGATTTCAATTATCGTTTTCTTCAAAAAATTCATAACTTGATGAAATAAGAACCTTCAACAATGAATGAAATATTTTTAGATTCAGTATTTACCTAAGGATAAATAAAATAAATGAAATAAAAAATGTAAACATGCAAAGTAAGGCAAATTGAGGGTCAAACTTTATTATACGGAAATAAATCTGTAAATCTGCTCATTTGTCATTTGCTGCTTAAGCGGATCAACGAACACGAATGAAAATTAAATTATTCAGATATTGTCCACTTTCCGGATTATACGTGTACAGTTTGATGTACGGGTGTAATTTTTGACTGAATAAAATCGTCAACACTTCATCAGGCAAGATATAAAGCAGTTAATAAATAACAAGGGACGGGCGTTTCTGTTTAATGTCTTTACAAACTATTGAAATTTTGTGTTATAAATAAATGTTTACTTATTAGTGAACGTAATGTCTAGACTATGGAATCTCTAATAGAATATTTTTGTGTACGCATCTATTGTTGGGTTCTCTATATTTATAAATATCACTATGCATGCATTAAATGCATGTATTAAACAACATTGCTGGGTACAATATAAAGTAGTAGAGGCGTATCAGTAAAATAATTGTATTAATAATTTATTTTGCTGAAAATTTAATCTAGGAAACAATATGGCTAATATTTTAAGGCAATATCAAAATATCAACGATAAAGAGGAAAAACTAGCACGATAGTTTACTTAGTAACTAAACTAAAGCGGCTGCAAAGGAATGTTTATTTCTTCTATATTTTAAAGGCGAAAGGGTGTAAGAAATATATTATACTTAAACCCTCTCATAATGATCGTAATAAAATTTAACTGTAACGATAATAAAAGCAAAGGTGTCTCCGGAAGCGCGCAGTTTGTACGGACCCCACTTCCTGTGGTCGCGCGCCGGTGAATGCAAATAATGATCGAGTGACCGCGGCGCGTGCGCAAACAGGTGAACAGTACAACATTCTTAATTCAGTCATTTCCGATGGCTTCTTTATCGAAATGTTGCTACATTATTAGACAATCGAGACATCTAGAGATATTACATACTGTGTATAAATTAATAACTGACATGTTATTGTTATTATTTAACAACTAAAACGCTTCAATAAGCCTATTTATTTTAGGTTATTGAATTCTATGAAACTCAACTAAAATGGACTTCTTGAGTGTCATAATTTTTATGATAAACGCGGTAAAGTTAGCAGAGACAAAATCTTGCTTTAAATAACTACTTAAGATTGTGTGAATTGCTCTATAGATTTTTACAGACTGAATCTGACTACAGACTTATGGAATATATGTTTAACAACTTTTTTAATTTTTTAACAAAATTAGATAAAAATGCTGATGAAAAAATCTTAGCCACTTTTATCCATAACGTCAATAAAATATAATCAGGAAGCGGTTACCTGAATAGTAAGTAGGAATGATAGTTCCATATCCGCACAGCGCACTGCCAATATAATCTTACAACATAATCCACCGTTAGTCGCCACTCGCCAGTCGCTAGCGTTATGAATTTTTTATTCCCTATTATCGCACAGTTGGCTTGTTTATCCGGTCTATTTCAAATATGGAACATTATATTATGAGCAAGTACATTATACTAACAACGGTGTCGTCATTGGAACAATCATTGTAATAAATAATAATAATTACTCCTAATTCATATGTGTTGGCTTGCGGCATTGTTATATATGAGAACTATGAAATAAAACATAAATTCTAATATGAAATATCAAATTAGAATCAAAAGATATATATGTATTTATATACTTCTGTACATAATATTTTTAAGGCAAGTTAGGTAGCATTTTTAGCTCACAATTTGTATCCTTATTTGTTTTATTTGCACAATAAAATCCGAATATAACGCGGTAAATTACTAAGCCTTTTACTCGTACTTCATAGTTATTTATTACATATATTGTTTTGTGTTATATCCGTAGTTAATACGAACAGTCAAATATAATATATCTACATGTGACTTATTAGAATCATTTAAAATACGAACTGGACTATTATAAAACTGCATTTAAATCGATTGATGAACAAATGTGTGAATTTTTAAAGCTATGGCTTTTCTAGGATTTCATTATGAATATTAGTATTTTTATTGTAGTAGGTAATAATTTGATTAACTTACGGGAAGTTTCCAATACATCTTTATTACGTGCCCACTTATTATGTTAGCTGTCGATTATGTATGAAGGCCAATGTAAGGTTGAGCGACAATCAATCACGTAGGTATTATTATATAACCGGTCTCCGGCTCATAATGTATGTAACAATGTGCAATTCATTGTATCGATAACCATAAAAACTTTATTAATAAGCTTCAGGTTTGTTTATTTTGCACAAGGAGCTTAAAAGATACGTTTTACATTCTAAATCAATTTTCATGACTGTATGTTACATAAAAAAGCAAAAAAGCAAATAAGCAGACCGTTTTTAAGGAAATCTTTTTTTGAAAAAACGATATATGTTTTTTTTCTAAAATAAGATATTTTAGACGTAGCCCGCACTCATCAACTAGCATCAAATAATACTGAGCACTCAAAAAAGACGAGAATTAAATAGTATGACCGAGATTAAGTTGCAAAAAGCCTGACGACATGGGATTGCGTGCAAGCATCCAACATAAGAACAATAGGCGGCCTTGGGCGATGTAATCAGTGCCGGACCGAGCACAATGCAACATCCGAACGTCAAAATAAAACTTGAAAATTTAGATTAAGTTGTTTCACGAAAATCAAGTCGGGCATTTAATTGTTACGCCCCAGATCTACGAGATTACTTTAAATTGTTTGTGAGTGACTAATAACTGAATACGAAATTGAAAGCCGTAGTCTGAACTGTAGCTTAATTTGGTATCTGAAAATGACGAGGCATTTATTTTTTAATCTTCTCTGTCTTTTCAATTTGTAATTGACTTTCGTTGTTTAGATTTCTATTCAAACTAAATAAAGAAGCAATCGTTATATCAGAGCTAGAACTATAAACCAAAATATAGAACGAACTCTCGGCATATTCGTGGAAACTATTTTCATACCTACTAGATAAAAATGGCAAAAACGTGATGCGTGTTTAATAAGTACACGCAGTAGGTACACATTATGTATAATAGATGTCAAAATAACTGTAATTTTATTCAATGTCGTGGGAACAACGGAGTTGTGTTATCTTCAACTAGTTCATAATAATCTTAACAACAATTATTGACAGGGATAATTGAGCTTGTCGATAAAACATGTTTTATGAAACATTCACTGAGTTTGATTGATTATACTTATTATAGGCATATTATATTTATTTGTATATGATATATTAAGTAGAAAATCCTAGTTTTTGCGGAGTAGTAATACGGTACTTGAAAATAATATAGAAAAGCTTTACTATGGGATGATATGAATACGCACGATGCGCATGGTGTTAGGGTGTGACCTAATTTATAAATTTATATGAAAATTAATATGACGACGCACTAAAACGATAATCAAGCTTCCTTTTACAAGCAGAATATTATAAGTTCCAGCAATGTTAACAATTTCCAGTTAATTACTATGGAGCCTACTAACCTGTTAACCCAGCTTGGGTTAGCATAATGCGAAATGTTTTCAGTTCACTATTTTGTCAGCTCTTTGATCGCGGTTTCAGCGTACTACTGCACTTGGTAAGGATTTCAATCCGAAACCCAATCAGCGAGCTTACAAAACCGACACGACGCAATTCAATCCACCGGGTGAAATCGAGACCACACTCCATATTTACTGTAAGTGAAACCGAATACTACGCGACTTCCGTCCACAATATGTTAGATATCCGATGTCCGAGCATAAGGCTCTGTACTCTATGGGCTGCGGTTGTCAACGTCCGTTGGACTCTATTATCTAGCCTTTTGTTATGACTGAACCCACCCCAGGTGACTTCACTGCTTTAAGAGTGTCTACACAAATTCATAAAATCCTATAAAGATCCAATATATAACCCAAGTTACAAGTTAACTAACCCTATATTACAGCCTTCTTTCAAAATAAAAAAAAGTTATTCAGCCCAGATCTTTGCCGGTAACTTTTACAGCAGACGAGACGATTGTGTGGCTTACAAATTTCAATACGTTAATTATTTATTCGTTCTAACTGTACCAATGAAGCATGAAGTATACTTTCATTTTAAGACAAGAAATACAGTTGCGTATTGTTGTCAAAGTAGTAATTAATAACGGCAAAATATTATTAATAACGGTAAAATTGTAATAAAAATTGTAGGAATGCAACAACGTATGCCTTTAAAGTGTGTTAAATTCATGATCAGGAGATTATGAATCATGATCAAAAAGGACTTTGATAAGGTCCAATGTTTAAATAAGCAAGAATTAAAATATGTATGTGCCTCGAAAACTCGTAAGAGAGTTACGAAAGCGTAATAAAAAATACATAACCGAGTGTCATTGGCGAATGAAAAGAGGGCCGTAGGATAGAACTTACCCTCGAGGGAGTCTTACAAAAATGATATAACGTTTCCAAACACATTGCTATAGACGATGGATATAATACCATTATAAATGAGTGTTATAATTGCCTCTAAAGTGATTACCTACTTTTATTCACATTAATTTTTCCTTATCTCATGTTACCTACTTCATATAATAAATGATTTGTAGAATAAAAATCAAGGTACGTAAAACCACCCTGGCAAAAATCAGAAAATCATACAGGAACGTAAAATCACCCCGGTTAAGGAATCGTGCCCCTTTCCACATAAATGTATATATAATATAATAAATAAAATTATGTACATATATTCCTAACATCTAATGTGTAAAATCGTTATTCTAAACTATACATAATATTTTACATAATTCTTAAAAAAATCTTTTTAGGAAAATATCCCTTGGGATATGAAACCCATTTTGTTCTTAGACAGTAATCACCCTGAGGATTTAGAGTTTGTTAAGCAATTTCTATTGTGTAGGCGTATTGGGAATCCATAAATTCAAGTTGTCACTTACAAGTTCTCCAAAAAATTAAGTTTCCTTACCTGTAACAAAAAATATAATTTATTAATTATAAAGAAATACAATAACATTGATTAACTCTTTACGTTTAAACCAAAAACTAGAAATTATACAAGATTAAGTTAACCTTGTAAATATTATAAAAATAATTATAAATCGTGAAGTGATATTAAAAAAAACGTAGATTTAGCGTGGTTGTCAGCTTTCTAGAAAGTATCTTTTAATTTTCTCTCTTTTTTCAATATATTTTTCTTCGATGTTATTTCGGTGATCATAATTAGAAAGGAAGAAGATGTAAAAAAATAAAATAGATTTAATTTTTTTTATAAATATGTATATTACAGCAAATACTGTGCCTTTGTATTAACAACCTTGATGTCTATTTATCTTGGATGCACGCAAACTGTTATTAAATTAATCGGATTTCGTACATAGTAACATATGTTATTATGAAATACCTTTTGACGGGTACCAATTGGCTACACTCCCGCTCACATCAACAAATTACAAACGATTCAGTCATCTATTGTTAGATTTGTATCTTGAGTGGGCTGGCGCGTGTATTTTATAGTAAATCAATCGATTTTATAGGTCCCGGCTATATTATGATGTGATGATTTATAACGTTTTGAGCCAATTACAATTAACATTTCTTACTTTCTGATACTAACTTATTACTGCCTTTATTTAAAGATAATTCAGGTGAATAAGTATTTTAATAAAAAAAAAACCCTTAAGCTGTTCTATCGGAAACAAATTACTATCGGCAATCAATTTCATTAATAAATATATAATTTTTCGAAGAAATTTACAATATCAAAATACTAACCAATTTTCACCACCCATTTTCAGAAAATAATATACAGTTTGATATGTTAAATTATTCTTATCTAGTTGCAAATAATATGAACTTAAAGACTGAGGCAAGCGGGTAGGTTGATGTCTTGTGGGTATGGCGTATGATTGACTATTCATCATAAATACAAGGCAACAGTTCGATGATATGATTTATTATAGTGAAAGTTTTTCATTTGCGGCTTCAACTGAGTGCACCACTCATCGCTCCTTTTATCTCGATAAGTAAAGGAAAGTTGGAATACGAAAATCAATATTTTATCTTATCTACATTTATAAAGCTACTTGTTGACCTGAATTTATATTTAAAACAATTTAATGGCTTTAATTAAACGTGTTGCTTTAGCTTGTTTTTGATACAATAACTGTGGTATTTGATGGTACCATTTCGTGTTTTTTTAAAAGAAAACAGCTTCACCGGCTTAGGTGCTCGTATTTAAAAAACGATGTTTCGCGTTCTTTTCAGTTCGTTTCGCTTTTGCGTCGCCCGTGACCATGCAGACTGTAAAGTACGCGAAACGTCGAGAAAATTTCATTTTAGCTGTTTTCATTAAATGTGATGCTCGAATGAAGAAAAACTATGTCTTTTTTGTTAAGTCGATTTATAATTCCATACACTTAACTGTTTTTAAGTACACTTTCTAAAATAAAACGAAAACATGAAATCAGAAAATACGATAAGTCGATGGAGATATCGCGAAGGTCGTTACGAAAATATCACAAATATTATGCGTCTAATTCTAATCCAGCTTTTGACACATATGACCTACTCACATTATTCTAGCAATATTGAAATTGTCATATTATATTAAATTTGTTAATAAATTTGTTAAATAAAACATTGAAATTAAATTCTAACCCACAATACTAAGTTCCTTACATTAGTTTTCATTTTCCTCATTAGGTAACTTTTTATAAACAAAATATAATTTGATTAACAAAAATCAAAGAAAACACGTTTACAGTCAATTTATTTGTGGATAAGGAAAAAGGGAGTGACTGTAAAGCTTGAGCCGTGACTGTTTACTCTCGTTTTTTACGCCGTTAACTGTTGAATCTTTCTAAACATCTGCTGTAGGAACTGTAAACTACATTGTTCATCGTATGAGCGCTAAAATAAAGCTTTCGTATTTCACAATTTAACATAGAATTTGCCGTAAAATAAACTAATTCTTTAAAAGAAATTATCACTGAATCAAGAAAAATACTTTTTCTGAATATAGCTGGAATATTTAATTTTGTATATTGGACGTTTTACACAGTTTTCTCTAATAACTAACATACTTTCTCGTTAGGACGAGGTTTTACAAAGACCGACTTCCATTAAAGTAAGCAGAGATTAGCAAATTGGTGAAATAATAATGAATTGAAAGTGTTTCAGAATTCACCATTTCGTGATAGATCTAGTCCAAGGTCAATCGCGGTATGCTTTTCTAATCCCACTTAAAGCCACAATCTTTCAAAGAATATTTAAAGCATACTTTGGATTAATGGAAATAAAGTCATGACTATAAATGTGACCCTTAAACGTAAAAAGTTTCGATCTGCACAGGAAATGCAGAGGTGTCAGGCATTCCTGACTCAACGTCTTAACCTTAAAGGTGGATCATTTTAACGCTCTTGCCAGAGTCGATGAAAGCGTCATGAATTTATCGCTTTATTTGGTGCTAATTGAAGTGTGGTTAAAAATATACTTTGCTAAGGTCGCAGACATGCTTCTATTGCGTCTGTATAAATTCTTTGTATATAATATCTCAAAAATGCTTTGTTTAAAATTGTGAATATCAACTTGTTTTGAAAAGGTTTTTATTTCTTACGATAATCCGTAAATAATAAAATATCTTATCAAATAATTTTCGATCTGTTTTCAATTTGTTCTTTCACAGTCCGAGTACCAGAGCGGAAGCCTTAATCGCCTGCAGCGTGGATACAATTTAAATCGGAATAAAACGAGCAAATAAAATCGATCTCAATCGTATCGAGAGCAAATCGCACGACTAAAGACGTTCCCTCCAACGGGACGCAGAGATGCCCCGAGCAATTGGAAGTACTCGCCACATTCTATTTCACAACGAAAAAAGTTAATTGATGCTGTTTTTGTCAGCGTACTATTCCGTTACAGACTAATCTCGCTTCACTGACAAGTAGCTCGTCTTCACGCCTTTTGTTACACGTTATTGAAAAAATGTAGGCCAACCCATTGAAAAATGTAGGCAACTTTTAAACTCGATGATCCACCTTTTCCAAGACGTAAATGAACGCTTTAGCAGCGACAGTTAGCACAGGCCATTGGAAACGCAAAAGCAAAGCTTTCGAGGATAGAAATTGAACATTTCGTCGACTCGTTGAATAATAAATCATATGCCGGCTGCTCTACGAATATCAAAGGGATGTTCAAAGTACACTTAACGCTATTATTAAAAAGCCGTGTAAATAAGAGATAAATGTAAAAGTTTTACAAGGTGATACATCATCTTAGCTGTACAGTACACACGTGTATATTTGTTGAAGTATTCTAAATAGTCATGTTTACTAGAGCCAGAGCAAAATATTTGTATACAATGGAATGTTGACATTGCACAACATTTTTATTTAGAACAAGAACCATGTACTTTACTTTTATTTTTTTATTTCTAATTCTATGTAAATGATTTACCAATTATATTTAATTTCAACAATTTTTAGTAGATTTAGGTAACCTTTAGCCAATGTAGACGTAGGTTTTCAGACATAAATATCAGTTCGTATTCTTCGACGAGCTAAGTCACATAGCGTATAAAGAGACCACCTCTCACGGTTGTGCGTAAGCAAAGTGATCAAGTGTAATTTGTATACCTAATTAGAAAATATATTTGTATAATTAGTCTATATCATATACGAAAGAATTACAATTTAGTCTCAATAAAAAACAGATGAAGACTACGTACACTTCAATTTGAAATGCTTTAACATTATGGGGAATAGATTTAAGGGTTAATATACAGTATTAAACTGTCATGTAGCTTATTAGAACATGAGTATAATAACAATTTAAATTATTATGGTACAACAAAAATCAATACGCTTTCCGGCTCCAAATTCAGCCACGATTACATCTCGCCAGTGTCACCAGCAAACAAAGAGATCACAAGAAAGTCATCAGTCATTATCAGATGAGAACAATGGAGTGGCGAGTCATCGTCGTTAGCGGAATTTAACTAGGGCTTTGGTTGAATTTCTGTGTTGTACAAAGTTTATATATTTTTAAAGACACAGTGTAAAATTATGTTTAGTGATTAAAAGTACAAAACGAATCATCAGAAATTAATTATTAGAAACAATTTAAATTGAAGACTATTTTAAAATCCCTCCGACGTGATATTTACAAATAATGTTATTTCATAAATTGATCAACAAATATTCAAAAATAGGTAATTTATCCTATAGATCCTTCTCAATCACGTAAGCTTTTCTAAATCGGTATATTTGTGTAGGAACTATGATTTCACAGACACGTCAAATATACTCGTATAACATTTTTTGCTTCGGGGGTGAAAGAAGTCAGATGACATAAATATAGAGTGTAAGCCATAGACATAATTGGCTGGGCATCTTTCTTTAATCAAAATGGTAATCGCTAAAACAAATAGACAATCAAATAAATTGAATTTATATTTCGTTGAAGCTTCCTTCTCGAGCACAGTTCAACTAAAACCTCATCATTCAGACTCTGATTTGACTTATAGCTATCCAAGTACTATCGACCGCATAAATTAAGCAGCATTAACGAAACCGACACATCCAATTCTCGTCTTTGACACTATTGACGAAAGGATTAGAATGCATTGTGGGGTTTTGTGTGAAGATTGGGTAGAGCATTAGAGCAAATGACTTTAGAGGAGCATTGCTGACGCGGACGGAACCGTGTACCGTTATGTTCCAAGAGATTTTCATGACGAGATGGCTGGTTCAAGTAATTGCTTATGGCATTCGGTGTAGCCTACGCCTCGGGTATACATGTAGATATACCTACTCTTTCATCTAATTGTCTACTTTATCCCATCATGTAAAAGTTCTGTGTGAAGCTAGACTTATTAATATAGTCTACAAAAAATGTTTAAGACATATGTCTGTAATTTTATTGCATAGCAAATTAAAAAGACTGCGTAGTTAGGTCTTATTAATATTCAACATTCATTGTATGCGCTAATATGTACAACATTAATACAGTAGCCTACCCATTGAGATTCCTAACGTTGTTATAATATATAATAATATATATATTTTTTATATATTATTATAGCACCCTAGAATCTCTATACAATAATTGGTAAGATAAACAGTGATATATTAAATTTATAATTGTATTAAAAACAATAGCAATTTTAAAAGAAGATATACCTACTTATGTACTGTTAGGTAGTAGAAAACGTTGAAAGTATTTCGTTGCTGACTGTACATGATATAATTTTACTATAATTGTAAAAATAACAGTTTTCAAAACGAGTTTGACTTGTAGATAAGATACTGTCTACAATGATTACCTGTCGCTTCGTATTCTTTGTTCTAGTAACAACTTCACAGTAGGTACTCTCAGCTCGTTTGAATTTACGGCGTCCGTAATAATGTGAAAATTTATGAAATCATTTTAGTAATGTTTCCATTTTCAGCGGCCGTTTATTGTACTTTGTTAAAATTCTGTTTTATCCACGTTTCGGCTCCTTATAAATATATTTATTGAGTTAATATGTTAATTATTTAGTACATTTAATAGGATTTTAGGGAAAATTATAAAAGCAAGGAATATCAACCTGACAATAGATGTAAGTAAATATAAACAAGTATTCAAAACGAATGGTCGAATTTAACAGTAATTAGAAACAAAGATTTGAATTAAAATTATCTAAACAAGGTTACCATGTCAATATTGAAATCAAATGCAGAAATACGTAACTTCAACAAATTAATACAGGTATAAAACAAACGCATAATACCCTAGTATTTAAATTAAAACTACGAGTTAAAAGCAATGCAGTGCATGCAAAACATAGTGTACCTAACTCTATGTTTTGCATGCACTGCATTGCCATTTACAATTTACAGGAATTAAAAACGCAATCTTTGAATCTATGAAGAACGAACAAAAATAAAAGTACTCCTTTAAACAGTTTTTTTATATTATAAAGTTTTGTTTTTTTTATAATAATATTAAATGTACGAACAAAATCTTAGCCGAGTTTCTTGAGAGACTGCGATGCGATGTTCTTCATTTATGACAGTAAAATATAAGAGTTTCATAAGCTAGAAAGAGTTTGGTGATAGGCATGAGTAGTTTAAAATAAAAATTGCATGTTTTTAAAACTCCATCTACATCAATATCGATTAAGCAGTTTATATTTAATAAAATTACTTGAGTATTATGTTAAGATGAGGATTAACCTTTGGTAGATGGCTTTTTTTGATTTGAAAACAAAAGGTTCATTGTTTAAAAATGAACAGGTGTTTGTGGGACCGGTAGTAAGGGCAAAGGTCGTTGTACCGCAGAGTTCTAGTTCAGGAGATAGTGGATAAGGAACAGTAAACACGCGGCGAAACACAAAGGACGAGCTGCTTTGCTTTATTTCGCAATGTGAATATTTGCCATGGTCGCGACACGTCTGCTTCCGCTCACGGCTAATTACAAACTTTAGAGCTGCGTTTATACTAAATACTAATACTATAGAGAGTAAAGAGATTTGACAACTTTTTACATTTAAGCTGTTTAGATTTTTTTTCGGGTTTCTAAATATACGCAAAACAAAAAGTAAGTTACAGAGACCATGAGAAATGAAAAAATACTTTTGAATTTTTCCACGAAACGTCATTGTCAGGTCGTTGAACTCTTTTCTTGCTTCAAAAGCGAAATTGAAGACCTTGATGCTAGCATTATATTAATATGAATAAGAAGCTGATAAGTAAAAACACAAAATTACAAAATTTTAAAATAATAATTAGGTACCATTAGTCACTCGAATAAGACGGCTCGTCTATACCTCTACATGATATTGTGCTCTGAATGGAGTATTTTTTAAAGGCTTTTACTCCATTACCCAACACAACACAGCTCATTAGAAACGGGCCGTGAGAAGTTACAGCTGAGTAGTGATGTATGTTTATCCACGATAGTACAAGAAAAGTGTTGCTGTATAGATAAATGTAAATCATAGATACATATTATATTCTATATAGTTTAAATCCATATACTAATACAACTTCTACAGTATCAAGGTTATTTTTCTATATAAAGAGAATAAAAAAAAATATATAATAATAGATTAGTTCGGTCGGCTGATGTCGTGAATGCTCGGGTAGGTTTCGTGTTCAAACTTATCGGTAACAGGTGCGCGCGCTAGCCTGTTTAGCTCAGCTATACTCACAGCTAATATTATCGGCGGGCACCGGCATTATTCAACAGTTACTCTTAGAAGAGAGCATTCTACAGTCGTTCTTAGAAGGGGAGACTTCGTGCGTTTGAGTATCAGTTGTGAATTTTGAGTAAATGGGAAACTCATTAGACGAAGTGTATTCATGTATGCTTTCTGTTACTTTTTAAATGATAAATTGTTAAATTACCAAAAATATTTTAATTATTAAATCTCTCTGTAAAAAAATACAATTTTCAATGTAGTTTTAGCTGTTATAATCCATTATCCAACGAATACTAAATTTATTAAATATAACTAGTTCAGGGCTATGTTATTTTTAATTTATCCAAATTATCCATATTAAAATGAAACATTTTCCGTTATTGGTTTGAGTTTTTACAAATAACCTTGTCTTAGTTTACAAGGCTCTCCGTTATGAGTCATTACAGTCAATGATAGCCATTTAATAATAGGAATTGCTGGAGTTTCTCACGGCCAATTGTAATTTAGTAATCATCACAAATAAGATTCTATATTGATAATACTATTGTGGTTTTATTATTCAAGCAATAAGTGTTTTAATAATTCATCTGCATATACAAATGAAAATAATTTTTGTCAATAAGATTCATCTACTCTGGTTAACTTCTCTGCCACCGCGCCATGAGCTCAAACACCCGTACAACACGTCTTAATCTTCGCAAATTAGAAACATGTAAAAACATCGACTTAAACTTATCGACGTGGTAAATCCTTAGCTTGATTGCACAGCAACGTTTACAAACAACAGCATGAACCAATGAATACAGTAGGTACAACGTACTTTATGAATACAACTTTTGATTTAGACACACGTGAGAATTAGCAATGGCTACTGCCGGAAACACATTGTGCCACAACAATAGTCTGGGATCCTGGTTACTTATTTGGATAATAATTCTCGTAATTATTCGGAGAACAGTACCACAACTGGCAAATCGTACAGTTGGACTATAACCTAGCCTTATTATTATTTACAACTACAAACATAGAACTGATTATGTGTGCCAAACTATAATAATTCCCGAATCTGGAGTTTGATATTTTTAACATCTAAACATACACTTTTCATTTTTATTTGGACAAATTTTGAGACAAATTATTGAGTAAAGCATATGCTCTTTACTGAAAGCCAGTACAGTTAACAAACCTTTTAGTTAGTTCTGTACATTTTAGTTTCAATATTGTTTTAATTTTATATAAATCCAGTTATTACAATTTATGGTTTTGGAATGAAGTAATATAATGTTTTCATTAATCATAATTATGCTATTCAAGCACCAGATTGATTATGTACATGTTTGCAAACGGCTTTGCATTTATAATGAGTGTAAATGATATAAACGATGTTGATGCATCAATTTAACACTTAATATTGTATTTTTGTTTACTATAAATAAATACCATTTACATTGTATGATATACAAGCCGCATGTGGCTAAGCACATTTCGTATTTATTCATTAAATTTTCGAAATATATCTTTAGTGAACTACATGTTTATTCGAATACAGGAAACTTTTTTCGTTGTTTACACTTATTAATTTACATAAAACGCATTTCGTTATTTATATAAATCCTATTTTTGCAAATGTATTAAAAGCACAACATACGCCTTAGAAATAATAATGTTTTCAATGTTGGCAAGTTTTCCATAAACATTTTTGGTACATTTTAATTTGGATAATGTAAATAATAATAAATTATGATTTCTATGCAAACTCTTCTTGATTTAATACATTGTCTATCGCAGGGAAATCACTGAAGTAGGTACTTACGGAGATTCGTATCAACAATTAATAATTATTTAATGTTTTGCATATGAATTAAACACGGTATTAGAGCTATTAACCTGTTAATGTCGACATTTTTCAACAAATGAGAATGTGGCTCTCATTCCAAGCAGCTGTTGTTCGCAAGACTACAGCGTTCATTTCAATGGCTGTATGCTCTTTAGGTTTCCTTTTATATTCTCTTTTGCTTCTAAAGCTAGCTTTAACCTTCACTGTTACTTTGTAGGCTACCATAAATGATATCCGTACCAGGTGATTCCCTTATAGAATAAAGTTTAAAAAAGACTTCGCAGTTGGTAATAACAAAAATACATTCACAGTAAAGAAAGTTCTTTTTCCTGTATAAATAATTTATGCTGGAGTCTATAACTGTACTGTTATAGCCAATGTTTATTCATATTTAACTAACGTCCTTGTTCTACAATTTAATTGGTGTCTCCATCTTCACAATCTAAATAACGTATATCTTGTAAAGAGAAGTATAGAAATTGATAGAATTATTATATTTTTTATTCTTAAATTTAAAATGAGATATAATAAAAATTATTGCTATATTTATCCATAAAATAATGTGGTGCGTAATGTCAATTTTTATATTTAACTAGTGACCTGCCCCGGCTTCGCACGGGTATAAAACATATATAAAAACCTTCCTCTTTAAACACTCTATCTATTTAAACCGCATCAAAATCCGTTGCGTAGTTTTAAAGATTTAAGCATACAAAGGGATATAGGGAAAGAAAAAGCGACTGTTTTATACTATGTAGTGATAACTTTATATTTTTCATTTTGATACATAATAAACGCTTTTCACACCTGAATCCAATTCTAGTTGGAACATCTCCAATACTGAATCAATTTAAATAGTTCATTTCTCGTTTATATTACAGTATTATTAAATTACATCAATTTAAGAAATAATTTTAACAGCGGTACATCCAAGGACATTGAATTCCAAAATTATATGAACCGTAGGTACTTCAGTACCTATTTAAAGCAAAAGTACATACTTTGAAATTCATTTTCAAAGCTCGCTATTCAGTCAGTGAATTAAAATCTTTAGTTGTACAGAAACTAAATAAATGACACTAAAAATAACCGCGGGAATATAAAGTTGAGATATTATAAAGTAGGAGTGCGACACGATTTTATGATTTTCGTCATAAAACTTGTCGCTATCATGTCGCCGAAATGTGTCCGGATGAAAATAAGTGCTATCCATACAGACACACTTAGTACAACCGAAACATGTGCGACATGCGACATAAATATTTTCGGAATTATTGGAGTTTTTTATTTTCGTATGCCGCATATTTTTATTACGATACAATTGTGTTGACGAATTCGTACATATTGTGATATTTTTAACCGAACTTCAAGAAAAAAACCAATAAGCTATCAATTCGACGCGTATTTTTCTCAACACAGAATCTGGAGTTTCTATTTGAGTATGTTTAAAGAAATAAATTGAAAAAGCATAAACGGAGTCAAAATTATTTTACAAATCACAGAGACGCAAGTGAGATCAAGTTATCTGATCTTGTTGAAAAATGAAGACCAGAATGAGAAAATATGTAATAAAAATCTTACTCCCGTATTGTGACGTGTATAAAGTGGTCTATTTTCATACCGTCGTTGACCCTCTGTCGCATGCGGAATTCAGACTGCATTACATATTTCTTATTACACAACTCTTCAATAAATCATCCAGTGCAATTTTGTTAAGTACTCGTACGACAGCAATTACGATTTTCTATCTCTTCCGATACGTTTCTCAAGATAAACTATCCGTTCTACTAGTTAACACGTAACTTAGACAGCGTGGAGGCGATCAAAAAACTGGTTTAAGAAATGTAATACAGAACAATTTACTTGATGATGCAATGAAACACGTTATGTGTAGTGTTATGAATAGGTTTAGTCGATATTAAAGAAATGTTAGAGGCAAACAATTGTAACAACTAAACAATAGACAAGAAGCAATAATAAAACGAAAAAATTAAACTATTAAGGATCCTAATCATTTTAACACTGTCCAAAGAATTTACCACTAAACCATTCCAGTATTTCGAATTCGCCGCAAGAACGATCTATAATTCGCATATCACACGATCGTTGATAAAAAATATAAAAAGCATCTGCCCTGAGTCGTTTGGAAACGGCAGATGGCAACATCAAGACGTTATGGAGGGTAATCCGGATCATATGTCGTTCGAAAAACGGTTCTACGATATATTTACTATATCTTTGCTCACTATGAAGACACGATTACAGTTGTAAAGTAAAAATAGTTTTTGTACCCAAGAGTCGTCGTTTGCTACAGTGATATGAAAGGTATGAGAATTTAACCACATCATCTGTACCATAAAGATAGTGGCGACTCATTAGTGTCATTGACATTTTATAGATATTCCATTTATAAAATTAATTTTTAAACTGTTTATTAATAAGTTGGTACTAATTACATTTTAATTATTTAAAAATAATATATTTTAATAAATTACATTTTAATTTTTTCTCTAGTTACATTAGTTTTTGTAATATGTATCAGTTAAATATGAAAGTTGTATCGCTGAAGTAGAGCTTCAATGAAGGGATAACAGGAATAATCTGGCTAATAACTAGTCGACACCCAAAATATATATTAAAGGTACTGATAATAAATGCAGGAAAATTGCAATTCCTGCAAGAAAATTATGTATTAAATAAGACCGGAGCATTTAACAATAATTCTACTTTGTATAGACAACGCTGTTGCTCATAGCCGCTTTCCTTGTAGTGAAATGTCGCGAAGAGACGGGAATAGACAGTAAATTATGAGATCTCGTTTGGGAAATTAATTGCTTAATTACACTCGCAGAGTATTTTGAAATTCTCTCAATTCTATCCAATAAAAATATTTAGAACAAAACCAGGTTTGATTGTTTTACAGTATTATTACAAATTATATATTTTGCTTTATTATGATTATTTCTAACCTTCAGAAATAACACCTGGATTAATTTTAACTGACCCTTATGCGTTTGAACTTTGTACTATAAACACAAATAACAAATAAACAATCCTTTATTTACATTGAAATGTTTACGGATCGCAGCGAATCGCTTCATAAACATAATTTAAATACAGGATTTAGATTTTATGGAAGTACCCTTGTTTCATGTAAGAACAATGGTGAAACAGTATATTTTTAATTGTGTTTATGGTAATAAGTACACGGAGACCTTGATACGTAATGTTTTTACTAGAAAGTAATCTTGCATAAAAATTTTAAATTTCAAAAAAGACGGAAACTGGATTAAATAGTAAATAACAAATTCTGACTCAGAGTTTGTTATTTCAGAGTCTCTGAGAACGATATAAATCTGGCACTCAGAGTGAATAAGTATTTTTTAAATTTAAAACATTATATAGCGCTACCCATATTGGTAATTTGAATAAATGAAAAAAATTTGTATATCTTAGATAGTATTTCTGTATTAATTGTATCAAGGCTGATACATCGACGCAGAAAGGCACCTGCGGACGGGCTAAGATTAAACCTAAACACAGCCGTGAAGTTTACACCAACTTCGGAGAAACTCCGTCTGACGCAATTCCGGTCATGATCATGAGTCCTCCGTTCCAAATTCGAACACTTCGAGCTAATTTCCGAACGGCGTCGCACTTTGTTCTTTATTCAATTTCCGATATTGCCAATTGGTATAACGTCGAACATGAAAATTCTAATTCCTTTTAAACTTTCATTACGTGAATAAGGACGAATATTTCTGAAAGAACGGCTATTTTATATTAAACTAAAAGCTCAATGAAAAGTGAAATAAATCATTGGATTAAGTATTAACGAAAGGATTTAACTCGAATTATCCAATTAGGAGAAATAAATTCGTTACCCAAAAGTACGGAAAGGGTAAACAAGGGAACATCGGCACATCGGTTCGTGAAGTTATGGAACCAGAATATAAATAGAGGGTTTGCCAAAAATTCTAAATATTTTCTCTTTCAAATAAGTAAATATTTCTCAATAACATAACCGATCTTTTAACATATATGTTTTATAGATAAGTAAATCTAATTTGGAATACTATGGGCATATTAAACTTACTCAACGTATACATTACCTAATACATTATTTTTATAGTTGTTATAAAAATGCTTTTTTAATATTAAATTTAAACCCACAAAACTCAGGTAGGTGGTACCTATATAAGTTGAACAGTAAACATTTTCTAGAATATTAAGTCTTAAAATGTGACATAACATGAATAATTTGACTAGCAATTAGTGCAATTACGAAACTTAAACTTGTTGATCACTTACCGCAGTAGTAAACAATAAATGTGATTAATTACTTAAGCTGTCAAACTGCCTAATGATCTAGAGCTTAAGCCTTGTCTCAGATGATTGATATGAAACTTATCCACTAGCTTTCGACACAATAATCATGGTTATACCAAAGAGTCAGTGGTCGCTTCATATTTACAAAAAGACATTACCTACCTTAACAAACTCAGATAAATAGTATTATGCATTTGTTATAAATTATGTAAATTAATTAATATGGATTACAACACACTTGAGGTGCAATTTTAATTAATTTTAATGATTATGTCTACTTTGTCATAAAACTGCACGTCACAGGCTACAGGTTCCAGGGTTTGTAAATTTTGAAAGAATTGTACATTATTATCCTACAATATTCTTTGATCTGAAAAGAATATTGTAGGATAATAATATTATTAGGAGATTTAAGTAAATAATTCATCTGAATTATTTATCTAAATCTCTTATATAATATAGTGTTAAAATTATAACAAATAAAAACCGACTTCAAATTATAACTAAAACTACTGAACAGATTTTTATGAAATTTAAATGGGACAACACAGGAAGCACCAGCTTTAAAATAAAAAAGAATCATCGAAATCGGTTTTACCTAGTCGAAAGTTCTGAAGTAAAAAAATTAAAAAAAAACTAAAAAAATATAACGTCGAATTGAGTACCTCCTCCTTTTTTCTAGTCGGTAAAAAAATATATCTAAAATGAGTTAAATCGTGTATCATATTTTGAATTTTGAATATCTAACAGTGTTACCTCCTGAAACGTAATTGGCCGGCTGTTGCCATGCAATTAGGAAGGAAAAAAACAAGAGTGCATGCCCGGCAGATGTTGGCGCTGCGCCTCTGAACGATCACGACAGGTGCTGATTATAGGGCTGCCAACAGTTATGATACGGTCTCATATGCTTTTTAAACCATTATTAATATTACCGTGTTAAGATTGATTTACCTTCCCCTGTTGTATATTTTATACATTAACATACAATTGGTAATACATTAAACGTGATAAAATATATAATAAGCTTGATATGAATTCTAATCCCCGAAGTGATTGAGTTTAAATTAACAATGATGAGCGTTTAAACTCCTAATTGTATTTCGAAGACTAACCGTTCACTGATCGAACAATTTGGTAAACCGGCCAATTATTGATAATCGCTAGAGTTTCGTAGCAATTTAGCAAAATGACGCTCAAATGTAACAATGGCTTTGTTTAGACCGTTATTTATTATATAGAAATCATATCGACATACTTTATATTATATTGTTTTTGCACAAAAATCCTTGTAAACACGAGTTTGAAATGCAACTAGTTTGATATTTTAAAAGTACATATAAAAACTAAGTAAATGAGATATTTCGCTTTCTAAGTCAACTTGATCTTTCAATTTCAAATAGAAATAGAATATTATGATTTCATAATCATTATATTCTATTTAAATTTATATATTATGATTTTCATTTTCATTGGAAACTCATAAATGATAGGTTGCCGACCCTAACGTGCGGCGCACGCCATACGAAGCGTTGGCAGGACATTCACTTACTCGCCGCGTGCTAATCGAGGTATTAATCGAGCGACCTTTATCTAAAAAAAAGATACAAAAACAATAATAGTTACACATGGTCCTAATAATGTCCATTTTGGGGCCGCAATAGACATCATTCGCAACAAAGACATTCCGCAAGTCCGGCTTAAACCCCTCCCACTCTTGTTTAATTCCATTAAGTACCCCTTTTATCTTCGCGCTTTTATCTTTACCTTCTATTGGATTACCGAACAAAATGCCTTGAAGAGACACGCAATCCGCCATTACTATAAATATAGCCTTATACAGTCGGAGCAATAGAAATAGAACACTACTTAGTCTAAATAATTAAAATTATGCTTGCTGTATGAATTTCAAAACTGAATTAATGTTAAAGCATTGGTTGATTCAAAAAAAAATTCCAAACGTATAGTATAAAGATTAATAATAATTTATTACAAATGATAATATATAATAACATACCGATATTTAATATAGAGTACGTATCCCTTCAACTACAACTTAAACAAGATCTACAGTACCCGGCAATAAATAATGCACATCGAGCTCTAGAAAGAGACAGTCGGCTAATTTCGACTTTGTAGAGCGACATCTCTACATAGATAGTGAGCGACAGAGATGACGCTCTACAATATCGTAATTAACCGATTGTCTCTTTCTAGAGGTCGACGTGCATTATTTCTTGCCCAGTACTGTACGTGTTAATTTAATATAACTTTGCTCTTCATTAAAATAATAACTTTTGAAAATCAAACTATTATTATTTAAAAAAAACATTTATTTTAGAATCCTATAAAATTATTTGAACTGAAAATGTAAAATGGAAATCAAATTTAGATCATACTTCACTGCAGAATATTTAAATGTCTGACAAGTATGAGTACACAAACTACGTTCACTCACTTTCTAGTTAAAGTTAAAGCTTTGCAAGTAACCACTGAAGATATGTGTTTGACAAGTTATACATCCCAACGTGTCTGGGATTACACAACTAATTTGTGATATGTAAGGGCACTTGTAGTTGTCTTGCCAAATTTCATTAAATACTTGAAAACAAAATAGCTCTTTCATGTTGTATTAATTAATAAACGGCGCAAAATGTCATTTATTTGTTCTAGAGAATATCTTAATTTATTATGTTCCTTTAAGTATGTAGATGTTAGAGTATGAAATTGAACGTTTAAAACAAGCCTATAGGTCTTTTTCATTTACAATTTACGAATTAATTATTCGTGGATATTATGTTACATTGTTCTAGTATAACCTTCCTTGTAAAAACTCGAAAATGATAAGAGAAATGTCTTTAATTCATCACAATCACGAAAACAATGGTTTAAATGAAAATTCTTTATGTACAAATCACAAAGCGATTATCCGCAGGTTGCGAATTCTGTAAGAAAACATTAAGCTCAATTCACATCTCAGTGAGAATAATAAATCTTTAGACACACGTGCTCACAATCCCAGAACGAATTTCCACATTCCATCCAGTGAGAGCGGACTCGTTTGTATGAAATACAACGAAGGAATTACCTTAACAGCTCATACATTTTAATGTTATCAATACTTTCCACAATAATACAGGTAGAATTAACAAATTTATCATTAAAAATTTATTTCAATTATTGTGCAAGTTAATACACGTGTTTTACCTCCGTGGTTCACTTAAAATTCCATGAAGTACTTATTAATATCATAAAATAATATCATGAGCTTAGGCTATATTAAGGAATAAAACATTTTTTCAACGCATACAATATACCTAACTATAAAAACACTGTCAAAAACGCATAAACAAATATTTAGATATAAATTTTACGATAAATACCTATACAATAAAGATAAATTGTCACTTAAATCTGAGCGTTTTTTTGTTTAATGTTTTGTTTTTGTTTAATAATTCTGATTGGGATTTTATAACCAAAATTTTAATAAGTATTTCAAAATTTGAGGACTGACTTAAGCTCTATTTTATGGACATTATAACATATATTTTGTTTATTTACTCAATTCAGTCCACGATCTCAAAAAACAGTTGTCGCGCATGTTATGAAAATCATACTGCTGAATTTCGGATATATTTAAATTAATTGAAATATATTGCAAATTGCTACTATGCGATAGAATAATAACTGTTTTATACTAATCTATATGTCAAATTTGTCAAAGACTTTCAGTTTCCGAGAATAAGAGTGAAAATTGATAATTTTATGTAAAAAGTAAGGTTATATTGTAAGGCCTCTTAATAGAGACTAAGAAAACACGTTCTTTATATAAACATTTTAGTAATGTGGAATGCTATTCAAAAAATCATGTATCGTTGTTTCATTATAAGTAGTTCTGTAGACATAGATTATATTCAATACGTAAGAGACAAAATATAAATTTTCAAAAACAAAATCCATCATAAGAAACGTAAAAATATTATTCACTCGTACCTAGTTCTGGCATTTGTATAAACTAGCGATTTTCAAAAAAATTTCAAAAATCAGAAAGCCTTAGTTAGGCTCCGCTAACTATAATTTAAATATTGGTTGTTGGGCAGATAACACAATCAAACATGCTACGAATAGTCAAGATACATATATATAAATATGATTTATAAAACTAAATATAGTATTAGGTAACTGCTTAGTGCAAATTCTTAGTGATATTATGGACATGAGAGAATGCCTTTGCGACGTGTCTGGCGTTAGGGTCGCTTTCATTGAATTCTATCTATTTTATTAATTTCGGCATTAACATTTATAGAAAATGGAACGTTTTTTACGCTCTATCCATAAATAATTTTATGTTAACACAATTTTCACACCAAACAAACAGAGTTGAACCTTTGAAGAGTTATTAAATATTTTAATATACAAAGGTACAAGTTATGCTAAAAAACCTGCGGCATCAACAGCCACTTTTAGGATTGTCCAAAAAATATAGTTATGCAAACCTATGGCGCACCTAAAAATGATTTGATTTTTAGTTCCTACTTATTTATTTAGTTATAAATATCACTTTACTAACAAGATATGTAGCCGATATATGGTTTTAATTTTAAAAGTTAAAACACACTTTAAATCTCATTATTTACCTACCATACCTACCTTCATTTAAATTTAAACATATCAGTTAAGTAAAAGATAGCAAGTAACTTATTTAACCTAAGTCTAATGTGTAAGAATGTAAGATTTTAGATTTTTTATTTCTTTGATAAATAGAAGCCACTGAAATTTTCGATTTTAATGAATACAGTAAAAAAATACTGGACTGATTTAAAAAATTATTTTACTGTACAATATTATGCATGCTCACACGCACCCCATACATTTATAATTAGGTAAGATCACATCATATCCTGTTTAGAAAATTTAAACATTTCTAATAAAGCTACAAGGTCTAAAATGTTCGAAATCCTAATGAAAACGGATGCCGTAAACGATTATTATCATCGCACATTAATACCTTAAATTTCAAACGAGGTGTTAATGTCTAATTATATATATTAGGGAACATCACAACAAATATTGCTATTGGCATACCGATGTCGATTTAATTAAACAGAATTCCAGACGCGTAATGTTTTCGCCCCTTGAAACTTAAAATTATTATTAAACAAAATACCTACTTCTCCGTTTCATTTCAACTTCTGAGTCTATGAAACCAAAGGCTCATCGAGTGTTTATAGAGACATCGACGCGCTTCGTTTAAATCTTGAATCATTTCGGTTTCATGTATAGCATATACTATAGTATTGCAACGCAATCAGGTAGCTAGTATTCTGTGAAACCCTACGGATATGAAGATTTCTGTGTATTTATAATTATTTTTTGTAGGTAAATATATAACTTGTTATAAAAAGTATAACTAATTTGTATAACTAATTAATGATTTTAAATAAAGACTGCGAACTCGCATTTGTAATCAATAACATTATTATATTCGTATATAAAATATAACGACTATTGCACAATTATTTTGAAAATGTATCAGTCAGTTAAATAATTTTATATAGTTTATCCACAACACAAAAACATACACCGCATTTATTGGCCGGATCATAGACAATATAAATTCAAGTTTTATGTCATAAATTCAATGGGAAACAGTCTAACAAGGTACAATTTCCATTTGGAATGAAACGAACTGACGATTCAAGTAATGTGCCGCGTCATGCAGTCTATAATCTCGCTGCAAGCGGTCTGGCACAATCTGTGCTGATTGAAGCCCACCGATTGATGCTTAGTGCGCATTTAGATATCAAACTCGGTCCATGCAACATCTTAGCATTGTCGAACTCTACAATCTGTTATATGTTATAAATAAATCTATAAAATATCTATTATAAATAAGACGTATTTTAAAAAAGGCTACGTTGTCAATAAAAAAAGCCTACCTTGTTGTCTGCTATAATATTTAAAAAAATTATAAATCTTTTTTCGATTTCAATTCTATTTTGTATCACTTTAGTGAATATTTATTTCCTGCCATTTATTTTTTGCACAAGTTTCTAATCAAACATTTTGGCAATAGGTAATTTAAACATTTAGCAATTAACGAACCTAATACACAATTCTTTTAGTAAAACGTTGAAAATGTAAAATCTGTGAGATGTCGGTCGTCTAAGTGGCGGATAATTTATTCCACATCCAGAAAATGCCGATCAACGGATATCGTGCCCGAGACGCCACCCTAATCCTTTGATGGATTCCGCCCTATAGACAAGGGAAAAATCCAGAAAAGTGCACTTTGAAAAGAATAATACAAAACCCTCTATGGATTTATCAATATTTAACTTAAACCTGTCTTACAAATATCTTTTAAGTCATATTTCTCAGCTTGAAAAGACCAAAAGTTATCGTTTAATATGTTTGAAATATTCATAACATGGTAGTCCGAATTTTATGGAATTTTTAAAAGTACAATCGAAACGGCTCATACTTCTAGCAACAATTATTCTAAATTATCTATCACGTCGAAAGGTGTATTACATATTTTAAACACAATTAACAGTGATTTGCTCCTCGTTAGTAAGAAATGAAATAGCTAAGGTTGAACCATTTACGTGGCTGAACCAACATTTATTGAGAAAGTTGACATTGACCGGAAAGTCATTGACCAACGCTCCCTGGACGCCAATCACAGCGCTCACGATTCGCTCTAATACTTTTCAAGCCGAAACAAATTACTACATCATTCCTTTTTTGCCTCGTCACGGAAGCTGTTGGTTTGACATCGTCGCACAGTTTTTTACAAAGCACCGTCAAATCGAATCGACTATTGGAAATAACCGATAGACTGAAACGTGCTCAGATCCTTTGGTAATTTACAGATAAGTTATTACGTATTGCAAACTTGCACAGACGTATGCATTAACACGAGTGTGTGACAGACACGTCGAGTTCACTGCGCAAAGCTCGTCTGTGCTGGTTGTAATTAACATAGCAGCAGAGAGATAGTTATTATGCATTTCGCTAACTATAAATAACAATGGATTAACATTAGTAGGGGCATGAGCCGCTAAGATGCATTGGTGGACGCCGGCCAAAAGTCAGCCGAGCAAATAATACCAGGCCCACCCTGGGATTAGCGATTTGGTGAGCAGATTGTTTGCTGGTACATATTTCTTACAATTAATTTATTATAATAAATTGCTTTGCAGTGGCATCGATCTTCTCTCTCTTAATTAATTACATGATTTTGATCATCCTTTAACAAGCCAACATTGTTATGTCACTGTATAAAGGCGCCAAGTAAGACAGAAATATCTCGTTCCAAAATTACATTTTTCTAAAGCAAACTATATTTCCACGGTTTTTTAAAGAGAAAATAAAAAGCAAGCATATTACTCAGTTTTGAGACGCGACCGCTATACAAACAGACCGTCATCAAAGACAGACACTGTGTTATGAAAACAGGCAACCGAGAACAAACACAAACAAACACGAAACAATTGAGGAGATAGCAAGGGAGGGAGCTACTTCGTAAGGAATTTCCTTGGCTCGTAAAAAGACAACGCGCAGCGCTAAATACATGTAAACAGTTAAATCTAACAACTTTGTTACTTGGCATACTACTATCTTCTATCAATTTGAGTCTATTTATTGAAACATGGCTGAAAACGTCTAAGATTAACCACGCCTCTTAATAGACAATTATATTCCTTGACTTGCATTTTGATCCTCAAACAAACAATTATCTAATGGGTATTTGCACTAATCCAATCTTAGTCTCCTGAGTTGCTATGTCCATCTCTTACAAATAATTAATAAAAAATTTCATAAAATGAATGAAACAAAAATGACAGATTATTGATTAAGAATCTCTTAGACTAAGATTGAGTTAATGCAAATGGGTAAGAGATCAAAGTAAGAAAACTAATATATAGTTACCGACTTATATTGCTACTTCATGCTTTAAACCTTTGATAATAATTGTTTTACAAACGTCAATTAACAAAGTTATCAAAAGTGGACGTGGGTTTATAAACAAGACATTGTCGGCTTGTTTTTCATTAGCGGTTGTGACTTACTCTTTTTAAGAATAGATAATAGATATACTATATCCATACTCAAATTTTTTACTTATGTATTACTTACTAATGATTTACATTTAGTCTTTCTTTACTTTATTAGTAACCATTTTGGTTTTTCGTGTTTCCGGGTTTCATGTCAAAAATAACATTAAAATAATTCTAAATGTTAAATTGAAGTATTTAATATAACTAACATTAATAACGTTCGACAAATAAAGCATAAAACCTTTGATACAATAGAACAGATAGAAGTAAGCTAATTTGTTGCGGTCATTTTGCATCATAACTCACAAAATATCGTCTCTTTATCGTACCCATTTGGCTGCTACTTTAAAAAATTGTACTTTAATTTTACTGCGCTGGGTTTACTGCTTAATTGAGGTTTTTGTGCGCGAAAGCTTCATTAATGTTATTCAGTACATAACTAAATACTCGCGTCTAAAAAAGTACAAAGTTATTTATGGCTCTTAAAATTTTAGTTATCAAAAATAAATAATGCAACTGCATAAGTTTTACTCGCTGCTATCTTATGCCTTTTCGTTGTGCGTACGTTTTTGAATATGTACATAGGCGATGGCGTATAGGTCATCATAGCAAATTAGTTTGGGACAGTTTTAAGAGCGATCCTTACAGCTGTTTCATTTAATATTCTGGTTTTCTAACAAATAGGGATTTTACTTATCTCTTACGTATATTACCAATTTCAAAGGTTTTATAACTATCAAGAGTCCCCATTACGTAGACCCCGCACATAAAAGTGTACGTAATTGTTAATACGCTAATTTAACGAGACCCTAACCCTGGCGAAATAAATGAAGCAACAAAATAAAATGATAGTGCGTAAATCAGAATGAACGTGATTTTTATTGCCCCAGGCCCAAAGTGAGGGCAGTTTGTTTACCAACTACGCAATCAGTTTATCGATGCCGAAGTTTCATGATTTAGCTCGGAGTGAGGTAAATCCGAGAACTGATTGCGAAATAGAAGTAAGTTTGTATTAGAACGCTATGGCCAGCAAAACTAATGCAATCAGTGAAATTTTTGAAAAATACCTACTAAAGATCTGTAAGTATTGATCCCTTTGTATACCTTACATTGCTAAACTTTCGTAAGTCTTCAAAATGTTTTGTTTCTCTTTGCAACAACAATTGCACGTTAGCAAAAACGTGACGGAATATTTAAAATGTTACTTTTCTTAAATTAAATTAAATTCAAAGTATGGGGTTGGTTCTCTAACTCAATATCAAACTTCGTACGTTAATAATACGTTGACATTTTGCCATCGACGTGTACCGTGCGTGAGATGGTTTAATGAAAACGTTTGATTGTTAAAGTCAATTTGATTGTTTTCACACCGTTAATGATCAGTACATCAGAGCTGTCGATACAGATAATTGGATTTACCGTCGCTTGTTTAAAAATCGACACTCACTCAGCGTTTGTATTCGTTTAAAATATTCACGTAAGCAAGAGCTATAAATAGTATTAAATTATTGTTGATATTCTAAATTAATTTTGAGCGTAACACTAAAATAACAACAATACCCACAGTGAAATATATATAATAGTGGATCAAAAAGTAATAACCTTTTTGAAAGATCCACTATTGCTGCCCGGGAATTTCTCCTAATTATTCGGAACTAAAACGAAGGCTGTGTTATTTTTCACCAAAACATGACGTGAAAATAATCACATTTTCGCTTTAAACATGTTATTCATAAATTAAAATTTAGAACATTCAATATGGCTACGTTAATTATAGATTATGACATTGTGTGTATTTTAGACAGTGATTTAAGATCTAATTAGTACTGGAAGTAATGAATAAAATTCCAGAAGTAAAATAGGAAAAACATTTTATTATAGCGCACGCTATAATTTTATATTGTGAGATTAAATTTCAGAAAACATAAATAATTTTATTACAAAATACGTCCATCCGTTTGTTTCATCCACGGATATGGAGTACAAATATTAATAAAGTCCAATAAATTATAATATAAAATGTGGTAATTGACATCAAATAACCCAGAACTTTCTTGAAAGTTGAATTAGATGAATAAAATAATTTGCAACCTTTTCAGTCGTCACAAACATTGTTATTAATGGGGGTCATGCGATCTCATAAAAATTGGCCTACATTTAATTTATAAATAAACACACACATTCACATTAAACTATCAACGGATTAACAGCTATTCCAAGCAGTTGAACATTTTTTGTAAAATAATTAAGATTAATATCCTACTTATTTTATAAATGCGAAAGCTGGTGTGCATCTAAAAAATGTTCAGATTTTGATGTAATTCGCAGTGACGTAAGTAGACAATAAACTGGAAATTTGCACTAACATTAATTTAACTTAGAATATTGGTAAGTGATATGCTTCTTTTCATTAATTATTGTGACATTGGGTATTTATAAAAAAACCTATCTTCTACTCGGGACTAAAGCTGCATGGGCATAACACTATAGCCTTTGTCACCTAGTAAAAATTTGCTTACCTTCAATGGTATTACTATTTAGTACAATATCAATTTAGTTACATATCGTAGTTGGCAGTATCGCAAATAGAAAAATAACATTGTATGTATTTAAAAATGATATGATTTAATGTTCGAATGTCCAGTACAAGAAGCAATTTTCATTAAAAATTGCTTCTAAGAAAATCAGTTTGATCCGGGCTAAATAGTTCAAAGTCGAGAACTTCCATGCTATAAATTTTTACTAAAATAAACACGAAGAAGTTAAATAAACAACGATACATCGAGACGTTTCTTGAAATCGTTCATAATAAATTATGTCGTGGTACCATCTAGCGAAATAGGAATTTTTTAGATGTATTTTTGAACGAAAATTCTATATTTCTGCAACTATATTTTTAAGAAAATATGAGGTATAAATTATGACTGTAATGACGGCTAACATTTTCAACTTGAAGATTTTTGTTTGCAATACTTAATTTATTCATACGTATTCTATTTCGTTAAATATTTAAATGTATAAAATCCTTTACATACTTAATCATATATACTTTTAAGTAGGTACTCAAGTTAAATAAAATATTACGATGCTTATTATGATAGCGTAGGAAAATTCCTGTTGTTAAATAAGAACACATTTCAAATAGATGAAAATATCGCAAATTTCAAATGGGTTTCATCAATTTTTATTTTTATCAAATAAACTGGTAAGATTCGTTAGGTGTGAAAATACTCAACGTAAACCTTGCGGATTCGGTAAACAAAATTGTTCGCAATTGACGTTTTAATGGACTTCATGACGAATTAATTGGAGAACTCTATACCTAATCTGTGTCAATTTCTGTTTCACTCATCGCTCCCTTTACGGCCTTGAACCTTTTTAGTTTCTTCCAAAACATTTCACTGTTTACTATATCGCTATATAGGATGTATTTTTTCTAAAAATACATATAATCGAATTGTCCTTTAAAAAACCCCCTAACGTAAGTTAGGAAACTTACATGAGGGGTTTTTGTTCACAGGGGTTCAATTTACTTCCACTTACATTACATTAAACTTTGGTATTGCTCTTATGTTTTTTTTTATAAGGGATAAATATTTATAATGACCACCAAAAATAACTTTGTGATAGTAACCTAGGCTATCACCTAAAATATATACCAATCAGCAAAAAAAAATCTACACCAACAATGGTACCTACTAGATATTTTAGTCATGACTGAACATTAAATTGTACTAGTAATAAATTGATCACCAAATTTTAATGAGCAAATTAGGTTCTGATTTAGAATGTAATAAATATGAATGGTCATGGGAGACCTTTAACGAATACAAACAGCCACATTTTAGGGAGTGGGAGGTCATAATTCCCCAAGTAATAGAAAGTTACCTCTATGGAAGGTGCAATTGCCCTAAATTCTTAAAAGTTATGTACGCAAGCATCTGGTTGGATTGGCAATTCAACCTAAACACGTCCAGCTGCCTTCAGAGGCAAGAGCCATTTCAATTGGCGTGAAACGTAAAAGAGGACGACCAGAAAAAACCTAAGAAAGAATTAATTTTGCAGTAAATTTCAAAATGACTCTATGAGTCATTTTGCTACGTTTACAGTTAAGCTATTCAATGATTTATCTGGAAAAAATTACTTTCATAATATGATAAGATGCTGTTAAATTTTCTGTGGTCATTAACTATTTTTGAATTAAACAATCATATTTTGGAGTTGGTTGCATTAAGTAGGTTACAACTTGTGATAAGTTCTAAAATTTTTTTTTCTAATTTCACGCTAAAATGGGTATTAATTTTGGTGATTGATCATTTAAGTTTGTTTGCAATATAAAGTAATTTTTCCCATTATATTTTACTAGATCTGGTGGTTAGTTAAATATAAGCCTTTTATGTGAGTCAATCTTCACTCCTGATACAGAAAGGCACGGCTTCGAGTTAAAGTATAGTAAATCATATAAGAAATACGTCAATTATCAATATTCCATCGAGAAAATATAACCTTCCAAACGAAAAAATATAATATGATGTTCTAATCTAAAAAAATACAACCAAATGAATAATTTCTTTGGAAATCAGTTAAAAACAATTTAAGTTAGAGTACCATCTCCCAAAAAATGTACAAGGAAATTAATATTCACATTTCGGTGTTTGATAAACCAGCAGTATGACTTTTCGTAATTCGTTAAAACGCCATTTCAATTTACGAGAGATAAGGTTGACACAATATAGGCACCCACAACGCGGGTGCACCAAACAAGTAACATTTAATATTTTCCACGTGTCAGGGGGTTGTAGGAAGGGGAATTGACAGGTGAGCTCACATATGCCCCGTTTAAATGCCAACGACCTCCGACATAAAATATTATACGTTATTTATTGATATCCTTTTATGGCTATTCCACTTGATACCTATAACGGAACTTTATATAATAAACGCTACCTAGATATAGCCAGCACTCAATTACATAAAGTGAACCACAAAATACGAAAATTTAGTATATTTTTCTAAAGATTCCCTCACGCACAAACACAGTTTAAATACCTTACTTTAAGGTTAAAAAAAATGCACGTCGAACTGATTGGTTTTTGAAGGTCGGTTTAGGAGAAGGCATGTAACTCCATATCTACGAGCATTTTTCTAATTTTAGCCGACTTTAGATCGTTTATTCTCGTATTTCATAAATCGGTTTTCTTAATTCTTTCTTTGACATTGTACGAAAGTTGACATTACACGAAAATCTATCAAAATAAATCGAAAATAAAGTTACAAATTTTGTAATAAAGTCGTAACTTGTCGTCGGGTCGTGGTAACTTTATTTCATTAAGCTAATGTAATCCCATTAAGCCTCGCACATTGCCTACAAGTCAATATAATCTAAAACACTAAGCCAAATAATACTTTTTTATCACATCTATTCAAAAAGAGCTAATTGGTTTTTTGTAATAGCTTTTTGATCCCTTAGGGAGTAAAAGTGATTTGAATTTGGAATGTGGATATTGTTAGTAAATATTAAATCACCAAAGAGATCGATCACGAATATTTTATGAAAAAGATACTGGCTGTCAAAAAACAAAAAAAAAAACAAAACAAAAAACAAAGTAAAAACGCGCGAAACGCATTATTACTTTTGTTAATGTTAGTTCAGACTCAGATGATAATACTTTAAAATGATGTCTGTGTCAAGTAGTGAAAATGAAAATATTATATTAACTCCAGAGAATGTTATGACAGGAGTTAAAAATGTGATACAAAGCATACAAAATCCCGGGAAAAATATTCTTTCATAGAGGTGATGGAAAGTAGTGTCCACCTCGAGAGCAATACAAAATAAACTCGAAGGACGTACTTTGAATCCCTCACTTCACTCTGGATTAAAAAACACTCGTCTTAAAAATAATGGTTTGCTTCCTTGGAAAACTATCTACTATTATTCACAGTGAACATTGCGCAGCTAGAACGTAGGTTTCGAAATTTTATGTAGGTTAATAAATGTCGGAAACGTAGAAATTATTTGCAAAACAGCAAGGTGTTAAAAGTATTATTATTTACTTCTGTCACCACCATCTGCTGCGGTCAATAAATACAAATAACTCGGCATTTCAACCATTCAATACAATCTTAATTATTACTTAATCCATCGTTTCTCAAGTGGGGGGTCGAGTTTGTTTTTAAAGGAGGTCGCAATCTCTTGAAAAATAATAAATACAAACTACATATAGGTACAAAAGATTCGTTTATTAAAGGTATGAATTTTAGTGTAGTGTTATAAAACTACATATTATAGTGACAGGGTCTTAAGGGTTTAAGACTTTTTATTTAACTTTTAGGCTTGTCGTTTGTCGCGACATAAAAATGGTTAGGAAACGATGACTTAATCTAACTTATGTTTAATAGGCTGTTTTTAATAGAAAGCAATGAATATAAATACGTTAAAATAGTAATTGGCTATATTATGGATGACATTTCATATAACAGGATAGAAACAAAAGAAGCTAGGTTGGAATCAGGGTAGAACTCTTTTGTCTTTAAGTATTTTCCGCGCCCTAAGTCTAATAAGGGGGTAAATCGAGTAGAAAATGCGGGCGGGTGGTTAAAATGCAAACTAGTATGAGAGGGGAATACTCAAAATACATCCAATTTATCATACAAGTTTCAACAATTTATAAATCCCTTGTGTCGTCGTCTTGCCAACAATATTTCAGGTCATATGAATGTTTATTACACACGAAATTATAATAAGACAATTTAAAACTCTCTCGACATGTTAAATACCAATAAGAATTCCTCATAAATGCGTTGTTGAACAGATGTTCATAAATTTTGGCTAGATCTTTATGATTAATCATTTATGACTACGACAGATTTCAAATAAAGAAACAGCATCCCACAGACACAACCACCACAATCCCACAGAAACTTATTAAAGCCAGGGATTTAAAATAGGTTTAGGTAATTTATTTTTCAATTGCTTGTCTTTTAAGTTGTTCTTTAACATTATCTTCATCAATACCTCAAAAATTTACATTACTTTTACAAATATCAAAATAACTAAAGTTTTTTCGGGTTCATACAATTGTAGTTTGATTCTGAATAACGAAAAAACATTGACACAGACAGGATGCAACTTCCTTCCTTCCAATCTTCTGTTTGTTGTATATTAACACTGTTTGTTTTCCATCAGTTAGCGTCAAATTAACACACGCTAAGTCGTCAGTAACACATACAGAGAATGTTTGTCAACGCTGTATGGCGTGATATGTGTAATTATCATTCCTACATTTCTCTCAACGCTTTGTAGAGGTTGTATTTAATTAAAAATGCATTATTAAATGTGAAACTCCTATTTTTAAATAGGACACCCAGATTGGTTCGAGGTCTTTATTTAAAAAGTAACAGAGGTTTTTAACAGCTTTTTTATCCTGGATGATTTCGTTTCGGTTGGTACGGTTCTATTGTACATGAATTGATAAACCAAAAAACACGAAGATTCAAAAGTTAAGTCTTTCAGTTATAATTTGTAGGAAAGACGAATTAGTTTTTTTTTCTCAAATGGCGTTACAAATAATTTATAAAATACAATTATTATTTATAGTAAAAGACGGATTCTTTGCTTAAAAGAGAACGGAAAATTCTCATTCTCAGTAGGAAAGCCATAAAAATAAGCTAACAAATATGTTATTATTTTAACAGAAATAATTGTTTACGGTACAAATTAACAGGGTCAGAAAAATATCCTTTTGGATGTTAATTAATAACTTGTTTGAATTCCCGAAGGTCATCATCACCCTCCGCTGTGGGGGTGGAAAGATCCGGTCAAAAGCCATGCTTCCGGTGCCCGGGAAACTTTTAAACTCCGAATGTGAATATTTCATTAATATAGCACATATCTTCGCTGATACTCTGAGTTAGGTTAATTAATTTTACATAAATGCATATAAAAATAAAATCTGATAATACCGGACCGAATAATTTAATATTTGCAACGTTTTTAGGTCCTGTTTAAATTATGCAATATTTTGTACCTCATATATTAAGAATTCTGACATAATTTGGTTAAAGGAATACTACGATTATAAATGTTTACGTAGATCGACAGGATCATATTAAAACAATAAGTAAAACGCCTTCTTAAAAAAAAGGCATCAGCTTTAACATGTTATGCAATGAAGTTACAATATCTTGTGCATATACTAATAACTATACAAAGAATAATAAATACATATTTTTACAATTCTTCAATTAATGTTTTTTCACAATTATCAATTTTATGTCAATGTTCGAATTTGCCCTTGCAATTTGAAGAATGATTATAAAAACCAGAGCGAATCTATAATTTGAAAAGTAAGACTTTAATTTTATTTCTCTAAACCAGAATAATTTTTATAGTTAGCAATTTCCGAGTTGACGACGTGGTCACAGTGTTCCGTGGGAGACCGAAGCTTGTGGTTAGACTGGCGGACGATCCGACCTCAACGGGATGGTCATTCGAGACTCCATTATTGAAATCAACTCAACAAAATCAATAGCCGATAGCAAAGTTAAACGCTAATTACTATTATGGTTCTAGTAACCAATGTCTTGTAGCGATCTTAAATATGTTTGTGAGACCGTCTTTCATTCTCAGGGTAAGCCGTCATTACTCAGTGTTAGTGACAGTTATGAGGGCGTGAAAATTTTTAATAAACATACAAGCAAACTTATACACTTCAAACTTATATAACACTCCTGTTTTTGTGTCAAAAAGTAAAAAAGTATCTCCTTTTTAAGGAAGTATACAAATAAATAAACTAACTAATATTAATTAAGAAAAATGTAACAAAATCGCTGCAAAGAATACTTCATAATTATCATTAGTTATAACGAGCGACCCACGCTGGCTCGCCTGACGTCAACGGTTAAACTTAGATGCTAGGTATTACACTTTTAATTTAAGTGAGGAAACATTCCTAGTTACTACTGACGAACCCGGCGGAGCTAAATCAAATATGAACGAGCCCGCACCAGGTGAGGGATGCACCTGCCGCATGAAAACAATACCCTTGTCTCACTCAAACCCACGCACTCACCCATTAATGTCTCTCTTTTGCCTGTTGTTTTTTTGTGATATTACACTGTAGATATGCATCAGCATATAGTATGTACTGTTATTTGACTTTTCGTTCTGTCATGAATTTCAAAAAATTGGCTTTTGAGTTAGTTCATTGTCATTTTGCTTCGCTCTACTTCCACGTACTCTTTTATTCAGAACATAACATTCACGAAATTCAGACGTAGAAAATTTTATTTTGTTAATTTAACATCGAGTAGTTTACACTACACTACTACTATTTACAGCCACTTACTGAAATGTTATAGGATAAAACATCAAATTTAAAAGTTGGTCATAATTCTCATTATGTTTTTTTAATTTCTTTACCAGAAAACTTAAAAACTTAGGCTTAGAAATTTGTTGTGAGTTTGCTTATCCTTCGGTACATAATCCTATCGGGTTATTGATAAAAATTTAAAACGTTCCGTTAAGTCAATGAATTGTCTGATATATCTTGATATAAAATGTTTTGTCTTACAAGAAATTCTATAACTAAAATATATGTATTAAACTTCTATGATAATATGTATTATAAATAAAATTAATGAAAGCTTCGTTCATACAAATATTCGTATTCGAAAAGCAATAATCCCCTATAATCGCACATTGGTATTATTTGCTTCGATAACGCGAGGATATCTAAAACAAATGATACTTCATTTCACCGCAACAAAGGCTTTACCTACTGATAAATGTTGGCGATAACCTATCAATGGATCGATATTGTACGCTTCACAACGCTAAAATAAAAAACATTCTTAGGAAAATTCTATCTAATTTTACTAACCAGATTAAAACTAGTTTAAAGCTTTAGATAAAAGTTCTACTACATACGAAATCTTGCTATTTTATTGTATGACATTGACCGTCATACGAATTTTTGCAACACCTATTGTCATTTCCAAACAAAAAAAAAATTGTCCTTGCATAGCGTGATCTCGCTAACGTTATCCTTGTATCAACCCCCTTAACTTTAACAAGTTAGTCAGTGCGCATACAACTCATATCATATCCTATATTAGGGCCTTAGAAAACTTTATTAAAGGGTTTGTAAACTGTCTCTTATGACAGATAATTCTTATGCAAAATCTTTAAAATAAAAACAATAATTATTAATGTTAAAGAACACAACTCTTAGGTGTTTATTTCTATTACATTTAATAACATTGCATGTAAGAAAACCCTAGGTAGCAAAAATTCTTATAAAGCTAAATATTCGTCAGATTTACGGACTTCCCGAGCGACAGTCGGGACAAGCTCAATTGAAACTTAAAATATTTTCCCTCGCGTGTCTCGAAATGTCGCAATGAAATAATATTTTTCCATGTCACCCAACAAACTGTCATAAAGGCGAGCATGTCACTTGTATATTTTATGAGCGTGTATAAAATATTATGGCTCCTAATGGGGTGCTTGCGTGTGGACACGCCCTTAGCTTCACAACGCCGCTGTGACCGCACCTTTTCGTACTCGTACTAAAATCTAATTATTATTTTAGACTATGGGTAATAAGGTTCCTAACGGTTTAATTAAATTAAATTAATAACGCAAAATTTAAAATATTAATGAGACGCTCAACGTAATTAATGTTCTTATAATGATTTAGTGGATAGACTCGTTAATAACGATATGTTTAATTTATTTATGTTCTATGGAAATGTAAACAATTTAATTTAAAAACAGCCTAAAGGAGTGAAGTTGACTTTAAAATATTATTTCACGAAATTTAAGTAAGGTATAAAAATAATATCGACTTCCAGTAGAAAACAGAAATTACACTTCGTTGTATTTCACAAAGTGTTTGTAAATTACGTACACCAGTCCTAAGCACGACTAATTTAACCACAATCAGTGTAAATGTCAATGTCAAACCGGATGCCAGCTGATTATCACTTCCTTAATTTATATTTTATTCACGATCTTATATCAAATACCGTCCCATTCTGCAGGATCATTTAAAATTAACTTCTAGAATCTATTCTAAGTATAGTTGCGACTAAACGATCATTGTTATAAAGTACCTAAATGCTTTCCAAACATTCCTAGATTAAAAAACATCTCGAATACAGAAAGTCTTTGAAGAAACCTTACTGTCTGTGGGTCCAGAACCAAAACCAGACTTAGGAATCGTATATTTGGTTTAAAGTTACTTTTCATGAATATAAAGTCGGAATACAGTCGATGAATATTACAATATACTGAGCAAAGTCCGAGCACTTTCGGTTTACCGCACTGTAAGCAGCATTGCGAAAACGGGCTTAACGTTTGAATAACTGCTGGTATCCAGTAGACTGTGACTACAGTGAACACTAATATTTCACAGAAGTCTCCCAGAGTATGTAGTGTTGTTCCAATGTTCTCTTGCGCAAAAGCGAGCGAGTTACGAAATGCTCGCGTAAGCACGTTTGACCGTGCGTTTGTCGTTTGCATTGTCCCTTGCGGAATTCAATTATTGTTTTCAATATGATATTATGTTGTAACATCTTTCCAGTTATTCATTTGATGATGCAAAATATTAATGCAATATCAGAATATTAAATTATTATATGTTAATGTGATTTGGTATTATAAATAATATTAAATAATAGTTCATAAAAGCTATTCGCACCCTTATCTGAAAAGAGCCAAGAAACTCAAATATTTCTACATTATATATGATAGCTGTCTTATTATTCAGCGAATAATTTATTATAGGTAGATATTATTTAATTTAATTTCGTGTTCTAGGATAGAGTTACATTTAATTTAACAAAACAAACATATACAGTAAAATCTGCCGCAGCTTTAAATTATTTATCCATCAGGAGGAAGGCAAACATGCCTTATAAAACTGTGTATTTAATGAAATCAAGGTGCTACAAGTCATCGGACAAAGAGTATGTATGTTTTGCAGTAACTTTATAAAACCTAAATATCGAAAGCGCCCTAGTCAAGCACTTCAAAGGTGCTCAAGTTTGCGCGTGGGCCTTTTTCTAATCTCGCGCCTTCAGGCACGTGCCTACTTGGCCTTAGAAATAATCCGCCTTTGAGCATAAAGTTATTTATAAATCATAAATCGAAACGCCTTTATGAAACCTTAAGCCAAAATCAATTGTTACAATTATTATTTTAAGAACGCCTAAAACATGAACCAAGAAATAAAGAAATTGGCCTGACGTTGTTATATAACACACTCACAGAAATAAGAGAGTAAAAAAATTCATAAGCATCATTTGAAAAATATCTAGCTATTCCGTTGATACACAATTTCTGTTAATAAAAGTATGATTTTATATTAAAATAAAGTTTAAAAGCACTATTTTTATATCCAATTAAATATTTAATTTGCAGGATTTTAAATATTCTTTCAGTTAAGTATTTATTAAAATTCTCAAAGGTAGTATTTTATGCACTCTGACTTTAATGTTTATTAATTACTCCCGCAGAGAATAATTACATTAAAATTATAATCTGGTATAATATGTAAAAACGCAAAAGGCACTTGATATTCATTAAATGTAATAATATTTAAATATGTTCATTAGACATGCAACTTACGAAAAATCTGGATTTAAATAATGCTGCTCTTACCTGAAACAGACATAATAATATGTAAAAAATATATTTCGGTTGTTGAGACATTAAATAGATATTTTAGGATTTTCTTGTCTTAAAATACCTGGAATTTTAATGTTATACATACACATATTTTTAACTAAGTACATCAAGCTTCATCAATAAAGTCGAATCTTTTTAAGCTGCGACGAAAAAAAGAGAGATAAGTTTAAATAACCTGTATATCGCGGGGTGTTTGTGGGTCTGTTCCATCGTAGCTCCTAACTGAATGGACCTATTTTGATGCAGTTTTTTTCTTTAAAAGTTGACGTGGTCATGAATTACAATTTAGGCAGATCTGTTTCTGAATGTATGAGATATTCTGATTTTTAGTCAATTGTCGTCAATTTCATTTGTTATTATTTATCAATCTGAAACCATCATTACATGAATTGGTTAAGTCGATGCGAAAGAAAAACTGACTGTTTTTTTTTAATATTTACTGGTAACACTGAATGCATAATGAGTGTCCTAAAAATACTAATTGAATGTTCCAAAATGTTAAAATGTTAGTTAATTACCACAGTTCAACGTTGGCTAAAAATCTGTGTTAACTGCAGGCAGCAGTAATTCAAGTGTGATCTCAGGTGCGTCCGGCCAGAACTGGCGTCTTTGTGCATTAAATAATCAGTTCAACAAGTGAATATGCTCTGTGGAGCGGATAGGTATAAACCGAGAAGCGGACAGCAATCGCGAATGCATATCAAACGAGGCAAATAAGCAATTATGCGCTCACATTGGGGCTCGATTACATGCGATGTGGGAAATTTCATACGAACGGATACCAGCGACGGACGAGTGCTCGCGGTATGTTAATTATACTGAAACACGTCATGGCCCGCAAAAGGGCGAATTTCAGGTAATATGATTAATGCTATGAAAAACATTTCCCTCATTGCCACAGCAATATTGTTGTAATGCTGTATTGACATTTTTGACAACTTGGACGTAATATAAACCGTATAACGTTAGTAAATTTAATCAGTAATTCTCAGATATCAATTTGAATACCACTTTGAATTGGAAAATAATATCAAAATACTAGAAGTAGGAATATTCTTAATTTTAATTAAATTTCAGCAATGTACTATTTTAAATATGTTTTAGCCAAGTCCGCCTGCTTGGTCTAGTGGTAAGCGCGTAAGCGTTACAACCGAGAGGTCCTGGGTTCGATTCCCGGTGGAGAAAAAAAACTCGGTCTGGTAGGACATAGAAGGGTGATCACCTACTTGCCCCTAAAGAAAAAATCGATCAGTGAAACAGATGTGAAATGCATCTGCTCCATACCCTACTAGGGAACACAGGACTTACACTCTTTAACCAAGTCATGCTTCATGTACCTATAAATTTCGAAAGCAATATTAATTAACAAATGAAACCAAAGATCAGCTAGAAATTTGTTAAGCCAAAAAAAAAATATAGAGTTGGAACATTTATGAAATATTTTCAATGGTATTAAATTGAAAATTAGGAACAATGCACTTATTAATTATAACACCAAGACGATGCTGAAAAGATTCGCGAATTTTCTTTTGAAAATCCATAATACAAAAAATATATTTTCATAGTAGCTTTAGCGCTCTTTTAAAAATAGTTTTAATGTCGTATCTTGGATTATAAGATTAAACCCGTCTTGTAATACAAATAACTCAGAAGTCGGCCAAATTATTCTGATTTTTAGTGTCTCGTTTATAAGTATATTTTTTTTAAAACATATTTTTTTACTTTCATTTATGACAACAACAACTTAAAAAAGTTCTTGTTTATAAATGTGTTAAACGTCAAAATGTTAATACATAAATACTTATATATTTACGAATAATAATTTTAACAATGTAATATTCCTTCGCCCGCAGTTGTCTGCGTCCAAAAAAAGAAGCCCTGTTTTTTTAAATAAACTTTTTTAATTTATATCATCTATGAAAAGGAATTTTAATTTGAAATATAACAATTTTGTAATTAATATTGTGATCATTTATGAAGGTATAATTATAGCTGACGTAAACAGATATGTACTCGTTCAATGAGTAATCAATATGTACGTGATCAAATTCCTATCCTTGAATCTGATCTTAGAATAATATAATATTTTGTTTACTATATATATGTTAAAAAGAAAAATAACTAAAATAAATACTATTTTAATAACATTTTCGTCTTGGTATATTATACTCGTAAATTAATTAAAATAGCTTTGAATCCAACGGTAAATCTCAAGCGTTTCTGATACGAATGGACGCTTCTAAAAGGCATCTCCAATAAAACTTTATATCTAATAAATTTAATAAATTAGAGTCGTCGTCATTTTTTAGCTTTGTGAATAGCAAACAAATGTAGAAGTAGCTTTATCGTTATCATGATAGCAAGCACCTATGCAGGCGACAGTTGGCTGGCGACCAACACTGTGTCGGCCCGTGCCGACTGACCATTCCATTTTATTTTATGCTCTCATCAGGACCTTTGCTAGAACTTGATACTAAATCACAGAACAGATAAAATGCAACGCCAACGTTCGTACGATACAAGAAATTCCAATTTTGGACCTACACCTACGTACAGAATGTTGCTCATTTTATTTGATTCTAGGAATCAAACTCTTAAATCATATCAACGTCTTTGTCTCTCACTTTTGGTCAAATCTTTTTTCGTAATTAAAGAGTTCGCGCTTTGAAATGTATATAAAATTATTACAATTATTGTAGCTTTATTTTTCAAAATGTAATTGCAAAAAAAGAACATTTAAAACCACCTCATAAAATCACAATACGCTTCAAAGCCGTCACGCTCCCATAAGTTTTGGCAGAGAAGTTAATGAATTGCACAACGGTAAAAAATTACAATGAATTATAATTTGCGAGACATCATAAAGGTGACTTAACCAATATTTTAAGAATAATTGATTTCATTTAAATTAATTTGTTCACAAACATTATAAGAAACATTAAACAGGATCATGGGTATGGGAAACTTCTTCACGTCCCAGCAGAACCCGCACAAGCGCAAAGCAACCGCACCGCCATGTCACAACTCAATTCAGTCTTTTAATAACATAGTATTAATAATAAAAGTTTGTATAACTATTCCCACAGTTATATTAAAAGTAATAATCTTCAAGTGGAAGTTGTTTATTCTATAAAGGTGATGGGTTTTTCAATATAATATAATATGCATCTGGGAAATATCACCATAAAATATATTTAGAGTTTCACATAAAAGCATATGAAATCAATTGCAAATTAATTTTATCTGAGGTTCATAAAAATAGAAGCTATTGTAGTTAAGGCTTTGTTTCACGGACCACATTGTAAAGATTCAGGGCATACATGCAGTAAATCCGATTATATTTGTATCTGTTGACACACAAACTGAACGATGAATATTAAAATGACGTGTGTTGTTTGATTCAGAACACAACTTTGTGGTGGATTCAATGGGAAGAACGAATATCGCGGATCATACGGGCGAGGTTATGTAAACATATACATATATAATATATTCCCTTTTGACAAAATTGTGGAGTAAATACGGGTCTGTTTTCCTTTCACACACACATAAACTTAATGTTTAGGAAACTGAAGAATGATTTAGACATATTATAAAGATTTTGAATTAGTAAAGAAATATTATTTTTATTTGTATCGGTGTACATCTACTATCTTCTCTAGGTTTAAATTACAAGAAATGTGGAGTCCTCTATCTCCACGTAGCTTATTTTATTTATTTTTCTGAATAATTCGTTCATATGTTCAAAAATATAGAGATTTTAATGTCTTTGACCCATGATATTCGGAAGACCATAGAGATCGTAGAGTCATTAGACCATAATATTACACCGAATCTAATTTTCGAGTCCTTTTTTTATTAAAAAAAAAAGAAATACATAGTACATTATTATTAAGAAAGAAGTAAAACCGACTAGTAAAATAAAACGTGATCATAGAGCTGAATTAAACTGGTCGGTTTGTTTTATTTGAACAACGCTACCAATTACAGTTAATTGGCATTTCCCATATAGTAAAAATAGCCGACTCTTAATTAGAAGCGCAAAATAATTGATGACATGGTATTAAGTGATCCGTTTAACAAGGGAACTTAATTTTCCAGACACAAACTCTCACTTTCGTATTGTTGAAGTCTAAAAAAAATTGCAAGATCTTAGAGTTCATAAATATTTGTGCTTCTGCTTTTAAGACAACGCAAATACAAAAATGAGTTGTATCATGTATTATAAGAACCTCCAAGTTGCCGCAATGTCGCATATTGTATGTAAATTATATGGTGCCTAGTGCCTATTTCATATTGTTAAGACTTAAGGCTTTTTTAAACTGGAATTAATTACATTTTTGAAGTGAAAACTTCTATAGCATCAACGAAAAAGAGACAGAAAAACGAGACAGACACATAAATTCATAAGATTTAACATGAGAGAAAATGAGATAGGAAGCAATATAGTGTTTCTTAAAATTTTTGAAGGTTTTAACTTCTACCACGTGTGAATGGCACACATGCTTTTTTAAATTAACATTATCTAACTATATTTATAGCTTAAGCTGGATTGTTTATACATACATATATTGTAACTTCGACAAAAAAAAATTGAATATTAAATTTCGAAGCGTTCTGTTCTTAAATTCATTGCGTTAAGACTCTATAACATGAAATTAATCAAGATGAGCGCAGGTAACAAAAGGCTCATATTACATCCCAAGTTTGTCCCACAATTTAAAGTGAGTTTCGTAACTAGCCATTGTTCGGATACTAGTCACCCGCTCTACGTATTGTGAATATTAATTATCGAATCCTCAGAGACAACACCGCTTACTTTTTAAGGCATTGAGGACGTGTCATATGATTTATATTGTATACTTTATACACATATTGCACAACAAAATAAATGTTTTTTCACACTCACACAGTTATTATTCCAACAGTTTCAGATTTAAAAAAAATTCCTACGAAATTACTAATTTTACTCTAATTTCAATTTACACTTTCTATAAAATACAACATTTACAACAAAAGATAGCACTTTTTTATAAATAACTTAAATAAAACCAACTAAAATATAAGAAGATTTTTGATTCCTTTAATTATATGTAACAAAAATATTCTGATATTGACCACCACGAACAACTCAGATTTGAAACTCCACCATGATTTTAAATAATACTAAACTAACGCTATTGCATACACTAAATTTATAGTAATATTTGCGGCGGAAAATTGCAAAAGCGAGCAACACTGTGACTTAATATATTAAAATTTTTAAACTGTTATTAACGTAAATAATATTTTTGATTCTATTTATATGAATACTGAATATTATATCCAGTTAATGTGAAAAGCGCACCTGTAAATCACATCACCTTTTGTGGCGCGCTGACGTCCGCCACCGGATGATCTCTACCGGCGTCAATTTAATTCAATGTGTGTATTAACCATTTAATTGAAGGCAAAAATATTTTAGTATAAAAAAATGTGTTGCCGGTTTACGGACGATAATTTTACGTGATAACGTAATAAGAAAACAATGATGAAAAATTACATACTTTTATGAATTGAATTGAATTATTATCACTGAATTATCATTATTTTGCATCATTCCGCTCGGCTCGGGTGGAACGTGACAATAAGTCATGCTTTTTCGTGCGTGAAGCCGGCGTTCATCGATTTATAAGACGTTATCACGTCAAAAACAAAAAACATTCAATTATATAAAAATATTAAGGCTTTTAATAAACTACTACATTATCTAAAATATCAACTAAAAAGAAAAAGTGAAAGGAAGTAATAAAGTCGCATTTTATTTTCTTTAGCCCAATTAAATTTGGAAACTTTTCATATCAAACACTAATCTCACCAAACAAATCATGGCCAACAGTGAAAAAAAGGAAGTCAATATCACTAATCTGTTATGACCACGACCACTTATATAGAATTCACGAGAGCACAAGAAATCACTTCAATTATACCTTAATAAAAAATATATAGTCACAGTAGTTACACAATCAAAAATAATTAGAACTAGCTTAAAAATGGAACAAATTTCATATACACAGATCAATACTGTACGACCCCAAATTTGTTTCTGTTTAATCAATATAATATCATAATGAATGACATGAATGCCGTAGGTGCGTGAGTGTCGGCGTTCAAAGCGGATACAGGGATCGTAAAATTGATCCCTTTGGGTAATATTGATATAATATAATAATACGTATTGCGTTGACGTTTTTACGAGAGTTAGAAAATATATAATTCTTGTATGGATTAAATATTATAGTATCAAGTCTTCTAAAATTTAATAATAAATGTCAGTATTGTTTGAGTGGGATTTTGTCAAAATTTTGGTGACACTACAAGTTAAGAACATAAGACTTTTAGATTTATTTTTTTCTCAAAAAATGTAATACAAAAAAAATCTCTTATTTCCCGTTGCTGAAGTTTTTATAAGCAATGCATTAAACGTTTCCGGATGCCAACGAAGATCTTTGAAAGTTGGAGACCACAACACTATGATGTCTTTAAACTTTGATTTAGATTTTAGAACTAAATATGTCTGAAAAATAAATACCTGTAGTATGTGTAAGGTAATGAATTAATATTCAACAGTAACAATATAAGCAATCGCATTGCCAATCAGTATAATTCGAGCGTAATCAATAAACATATACCCCAACCTTGCGTATGTAGGTCTCTCGCATAACGCCTACCAAATTGACCGCACACATCAAATATGCAGTCAACAATGCACCTAGCTATTGCATTGGCACACTTCGTAATCACATCATAACTAATTATCGTAACACCAATAAAGATCGAAGGGAACATGCTAGAACAGCTGTACTAAATTCTTGCACATCATTGTTAAAGTCTTGACGCCTTAGTTTGTGTTGGTACTTTTAGTCTGCGTTATGCTCCAAATCAATTTTAATGTTCACAAGCATCTGTCGCTTTGACTTATCATATTGAAAATAAGATTAAATATAAAATGATGTACTTTGATTTCAAGAGATTTTCCGAATTCGACTAATCTCATTGCATTAATATTGTTACAACGATTTGAAAGAAAAATGTGACATAAATATTTTTATGAAAATAATTGGGCAAGAGCAAAAACAAAGAAAGACATTACCGGGATAAGTTAATATCGTTTTTATAGGTACTATTATAAATTCTGTTGTAGAACCTTGTAGCTACATCAATAAGATGTAGCTAGCAGGCTATTTTAAAACTTTCATAAACATGACACCAACTAATCGATTATTCAAATGACTGACATACCGGAATCGACCAAGCGAAAATCGAATCGTGCGTAGCCTACACCAATGCGCGCGATTAGAGTCAAAGGATCTCAGCACAATATGCATGACCCAATGCTGCTAGTTTAATATTCAAGAGTCGCCCATCCGAGGCGCGCGCTTGCTGTAATAAAAGCACGCTTCAACGCTTAACGAGCTCTAGACCGATGAGTTCCTACGTATTTCCAACAAGGCGACCTCGCACGTGACCGCTGCCATCTTAATTTCTCCGCTAACTGTGAGATTGCTAGTTATGATCCTTGTTAATACCTTTGTCAAAGTGATGTCAGCACGATGAGCCCTGATAAAGACGCTGACTGACGAGCCATATACATGAGCTTAACACAAGTGTGCCTCTTGTCTACTATATACTTCATTATTATCAATCTGCTTTTTAATATAAACAAAAAGTTCAAGATTCAAATTTATTTCTTTTTATAAACTGACAATTCAACCAATGGTTAATCAAACCAGATTATAAAGTCAGATTAAAATAATAATTGCTAATTATAGTTATGTTGGCAGTTATAAATTCTAACTCATTAAAATTAATTAAAACAAAGCTAACTGCTACATAAGTAAACCGTGATTTTAATTAAAAAAATGGAATTACCAACATTTTTTAATTTCTGATTTGTTTTATTCAATCATCAGACAATTGTGTCAAGTTTCTTTCAAAGCTTCGTTTAATTAATATCCTGTAATATTAATTAAACGAAGCTTTCAAAGTATTCTTCGCGTGACAAGCATTCCATATTATCAGGCTTTATGGTTTGAAACTATGGTAACAATAGAGCTAATTCTACGTTCTGAAGTACGATCTTGGTACTTATTGCTATTTCTGAAAGTGCCAGATATGAGGCGATCGCAAAATGGATATTCTGAGCAGTTTCCAAGTTAAACTCGTAGACTGCAAAGAAACTTATCAGCAATTGAGGAACCATTGATTGTGCACAAAGAGTCCTTCGTTTCGCGACATTCGAGTTCGATTTTCCACTCACAATGCGGGTTTCATTTTTCGTATTGCATTCCGTATTATAGTTCCGCGGTTCATTCGGTCTCACTTCACATTGTTCTGCTAAGCTGATGATATATCCTTCTATCACTGTTCATCAAGCAACTGTTATCTACACAGCAACTATTCATTAATTTAACAAATTTTTAAGCGTCCCTATGATAAATATATTGTTCGTAGGTATGCATAAAGTTTTAGAACCACTTTGGCTACAGGCCAAGTTTTGGCACAAAGCACAATAAATACGTACTTCTATGGCTATTCTTAATTACTTGACTATTGTAACGCTGCATCAATTTAACATCTTTGCTATAATTTTCTAATAGATTTTTCTTCTTATTACAATATCATACATTTTGGCCATAAAGCAATTCTGTTTAAAAACAGTTCTATATTTAACTTTTTAAATCAACCTGCATTTTCATATTCATATTGATTCACACTCAATTCAAAAGGATACTATTACTCATCGTCATAATATAATATTAGCTTCCATTTTTCTCATATCTTCGAGATCTTTTCCTTTTTAACAGATCTTCAAAAACACCAAAATCATCCAGGAGGTTATCAATTCGACGTATCTTTTAGATGTTACACTCCTACGTCGCGGTCCGTGAACCGATTTGGATGAATGAGGTGTCAAACGATAGGGTAACTAGTCAAAGTGGTTTTTGAAATTTTTACAATCAATAGTTTTCAAGATATTAAAAGAATAGTTTCACAATCGGGCAAGAAACCGCTGAAATTCGCGCGACCGCGTTATACTTATTTGCTTCTAACTCTATGAAATATGAACCCTTATCGATGAATTATCCATCTTTAGATGCAGCATTAAATTTGAAACCAAAATAAATAATAATAAATTTTAAAAATAAATTGGCGCCACCTTTCAAAGAGCAAAATTACAGCCCTTGTTGAATTTTACACGAATTTTATTTATAAACACTTTACCTGTTTTTATTTATAGTACGTTCATTTATAATACAGAATTTATTTTTCAGGTTTCAGTGCGTTTTGAGGTCGGTTTTTTATTTAAAATTAATTTATATATATTTCGTAACGTATGTTTCGAAAATGGAAAATGATATAGTACTACGGAAGATAGCGTTGCAATTTTTCCAGGAATTTGTTAGGGGAACATTATTATTATTATGATTTTCAGCTGAAATAAAATGAGTCTCTCAACTATAGCGCTACCTCCCGTACTAATATTTTAAGTATACGTAAAAATCCTAAATTTAACCTTCACAGTAATTTACTCAAGACAATTTTACGCTAATTACCACGTTGTTCGTTGTCATAATATACAAGCTTGACAACCTCAATGTCAGTTTTAATAAAACTGGCAGCTAGTAATAAGTTATTAAATTGGTAATATGGTTAGAATATTTTTATTATTTTTTTGTTTTGTATCCGTTTAAATAAAAATGATAAAGTTTAATTATGTAACGCCTGCCATACGAAGATGAAATTAGGAATCTTTTGGATAATTTTTTAAAGAACAAAAGGTAATCGAAGGAAACATTTATAAAAAAGAAAAGAAAAAGGTTTTATTTGCTCCAGCATACGATTACTTTGCTTGTCTAAGAAAACATATTTGTTGTATGTACTTTTAATATAAGGTAATTGTCTTAAAATATGCAGTAAATAATATATTATTCTAACTACAAAGTGACTGAGACTGTGAGAAATGTTTTGACGGTCATAATTTAGTATTGGCAAGTGTATTTAAATCACAACTACATTAATTTGAATAAATTGCATCCGCAATGTTGAAAATACTTCTTTTCGTGAGAATACAAATTCGACCTTATACTTTTTGCCGACTTAAGGGGACCAATCATAGTTTTCAAAAACATAATAATATATAACTCCACGAAAATAAAGTCCAGGCATCGGCTAAATTATTATATTTAAATAGAAAATATATAAATATTAAACAATACGATATATAATTAATTATAAATTATAATTATTACTCAATTTAATTATAACTGCCTATACATTATAATTAAGTTTAGTCAAAATTTTTAGGTTACAATAAAATTCCAAGAAAGTTTTCATAGATATGAAGTTACCTCGTCAGGTGAATTTATAAAATATTAAACAACAGCCAAGCGTTACCTAAAAATTGTTTCAAAGCCGCAACACGCTCCCGTCAAAAAGCCAAAATCAACCAACAAATTCAATTAAAACTTCTTCACGAGTAACCCAAACCGACCAACGTTAGATGAAGCTCGATTAATTATTACAAAGGAACCTCTTTATAACGACAGACAAACAAGATTCGAACTAGACAAAAGCCGGAACGTAAACGGCAATCGTTCATTCAGGCTGAAGCCTGCAAAACTATCTTTCCTTTTTCTCCTTTCATCTGAAAAGAGTCTGTCTCTGTCACACGGAGAGGAAAATGCGGGAGCTATTTGTTTTTACAGTCGAGCGCCGACGAACAAATTAGGTGGACAAACTGTTGAAGCGGCTGAGGTGACTATATTCCACTCGATGTGAATTCCTTTAAAACGTTTTACTGCACCACAAGTGAGCTAATAACTTCCAGTTCAGATTCAATAGAAATTCTCCCCACGTATTATTTAAATTGACCATAGTCAACAGTGAGCAGAAAAATATTTAATTTTTGGTACGTCGAGTAGTAGGCAACTTCCTGCAAACTTTTCAATGGATGAATTGTAATATTTGCATTTTGATAGAGTATAAATAATTATTATACCTCATATAATAGTTGTTATAATATACCTAAAGCATAATATCACATGTGTAAAGAGAAACTTAGTTGTAATAAAACCGCAAGTAACAAGATCCTTATTGGAAATGTAAGATGTTACATAATCTCTTAATCTCGATCAAAACATCCAACAAATTATTATAGATTGAAACGACTCGCATGTAGGAACCTTCTATCAATAAAATTTTATGAACCAATAGATGTTCTAATAATGCTATTAGTGAAATAAAACACTAGTTTTATTACTAGTAGGTGGCCGCATCTTACTGTTAGAAAGTGAGCATGAATGCTCCGTGTATACATATGAGTGAGATAAGGTTTCAGGAACTCTTACAAATGAGTCGACGCGCGCCCACTTATATGTAACCGGACATCTGCAGACGAGTCTATAAAACAATAATATTATTATGTTCAAAAAATATAAACTTTAAATAACGGCGTCTATATTAATACCTTCACTTTAATTATTAAGTATACCGCATTGATTTGTGATTGTTAGATAAGCATTAAGCGTATTTTCCTTTTACTTTTAAAAAGCTATTAAACAGGTATTTTCCCTTTCAATAAAGAATTTTATAAAAAATGGACTTGCACAACGAGTATCTCCGGTTTCACTATCGAGGTATTGGTTTAGTTATGTTTATAAGGAGTCTACTTAAACGAGTTATCTAAGCCAACAATTCTTACTTCTTGTACCTAAGATGCGGAAATGTCATATTATGTTATGTAATACATAACTGTGCTCAGCAGTTACACCCGCTCACGCGATTTAAAAAATTTGAGTGAGAAATATACTTTACAACCTATTCTCATACCCACCAAATACATGTAAAAAATTCATGAAAATCGGTCGAACCGTATCGGTGGAGTACAAACACAAACACAAACACCGTCATATGAGATTTTTTTATATTAGGTAGGTACATGTAATCTAACATTATCTAAATTTACAAGTCACCAAAGACGTGAGCCTAATTTAATAATTACGGCACTGACTCAAAAAAAAAGAGCTTCAGACCAACTATCAAGAGAGTTCTAAATACAGATGTACCAGTTAAACACTTCCATTTTGAAATGAGAACGTCAGATGCACCTAAATTAACATTCTACTTTTAAATTGCGATGACAATATAATCGCAGATGAAGGCTTTTCAGTCGAGAAACCTATTCAGTTGGAAAACAGCGCTGAAATATCTCTCATACAAAGAGCTGAAAAAACATAAAAGCTGTAAGGAATATAGAGTGTAAGTGAAACAGACAGACGTGGCCGGCGCCAGACTCGCCGGCGCCATCTACCCTGTCGCCCGACGAAGTTGTCTACCAACTCCCTTATAAACCTCTAAAGCACAGTTTAAAAGCAGCTAAATAAGTATAAAAATTGCGTTGGGACAATACCACCTTTTTTGTTAACTGGCAAAAAATACGTTTTAATAAACGGAAACAATTGAATAATATACCTTAACAACAGAAAAATATTGTTATTAATAAATTCTTCAGTTTAGATGTAGAAATAACATTGAAAACGGTCAGGACAAAAAATAAAATCTATTACCAAAAATATGACTTCGTGTTTCCCCGACAGCTAAATTTTAATTTAGTTTGCGTACTTTTCAATTAACCTAGCCAATTCGTTCAAATCGAAAACCAATTTAGTTTCCAAATTAACAACTGACACAAAATAAAATCAATCACGAGCTTATTATTACAATTATTTAATAATAATTAAGCATGCGTATTAAATCTAATATTCATTATGTATTGCAATGCTGGTCTTGGTCGCTTGTTTTCCTCTTAACAAATAACAAGGATTTGTTTCGTCTTTTTACCTAGTTTAGAGGATCTTGTAAAAATTAATTTTAAACAAAAAAATAAAACCGACCTCAAAACGCACTGAAAAGTAAAAAATAAATTTTGTAATATAAATGAACTTACTATAAATAAAAGACGTAGGTAAATAGTGTTGATAAATAAAATTCATCTAAAATTCTGCAATGACATAAAACTGTCATGTTGCTCTTTGAAATACAAATGGCGACGTACGAGCGGAACATCGGAAAAAAAAAATACACGTCGAATTGATAACCTCCTTTTTGGTTTTTTTGAAGGTCAGTTAAAAAATGTATTTGATTGAGTTAATATAAGATATACACATATTCAGATAGTAAAATCATTCATCATTATCGTAGTCCAATTCAAAAAGTTATTTTACATTAACCGATATATTTCCAATTTAGAATGAAATGCTTACAAACAGAATCAGATGCAAAAATCATATTAAAACTAGCTGTGCCCTGCGGTTTCACATGCGTTAATTTCGTCGTACGTTATATAGCCTTTTAACAGAGTCAAATAGCGAACAGCAAAATAAGTCCGCGCGGAATAGTTTTTTTTAATAAATTATTTATATTAATTTCTAAAATAAAGGTCTAACTTACTCCTTATTACATCATCTATCAGCCAGTAAAAATCCCGTCAAAATCGGTCCAGCCGTTTCAGAGATTAGCCGGAACAAACAGACAGACAGACAAAAGTTGTAAAAAAAATAATATTTCGGTATATGTACTATGTATACATCAATTTGCATTTAGTACGGTTATTTTAATATTACAAACAGTCACTCCAATTTTATTTATCTGTTTAGATACCCAATCACATTAACATTTAATAATTTAATATTCTAATGTTGCATTAATATTTTGTTCAACGTAAGTAAATTGCAATTACTTAGGAGTAGGTTAAGTTAAATCGTCGAGTTAATTATATATTGCATAATTAAGTTGTATCCGACTGAGATATGACAGGTATGAAACACAATATTAATGGCACTTACTGTGTTATTCAAACTGTATTCGCATCTGTTTAGTCTAGACTTTAAATATGGATAATTTATGTCCGTCGTGGCTTTGAGCGGGGTTTTATCTCCCACTATTGTTCACACACGAATAACTTGTGACAATGATAAGCTTGACGATGAATTATTTGATGATAAACCACCACAAAATTATTTACTTTGTTTCATATCATAGTCACAATGTCAATAATAATATGTTGATCTTTCAAAAGAATTTCAAATGTCTCACTTGCTCGAAACGCCTTCATGATTTTAACCGAATCTTAGTCATGTCTGCGGATAGTAATATAAAATCTCAGTAGTGAAATTAGATGCGAGTCATAAACTCAAGAATTCATTACATTCTCAACATGCCCAGTCTGTACGCGTTATAAGAGACGAAAACGTGCAAGGCTAATATAATAAATAAGAGCTAGTTCAGATGAAAGTGAATCCATGTGGCAAAGAGTCTTGTCCATAATTTCACCCCTTGCTTAGTGCATGATTTCACATCAAAAAGATGCACTATTATTTCAGACGAGTAACATTCACTATAGTTATGATATAGGTACTTAAATTTTAAGCAGATATGAAAATTTTACAGTTGTAATAAGTAATCAGTTTGAGACGTGTGTGGTTTGAGCCCAATATCGATAAACTCTTCAGTCTATTTAACCACTTAACCACAATTGTTGCAATAAGAGCATATTACAATAGCTGAGACTGTGAATAATGTTACGCTTTCCAGAGGCAACCAGTCTCGATGAATTTCCTTTTATTGTGTTAGTGAACGCTTATTGTACATCTGAACGTTTTCCTATTGAAACAAGGCACGGCGCCGCGCCTTTAAGCTATTACTTAATATTGTTCGATGACAGATTGCTAAAGCGATACATTAAGTCCTCTGCGATGGAACTTCAGTGGAATTATAGTTTCTCTTGTTAAAAAAATACTCACAAGAAAAATATCGACTCTATGTTGTCTACAACATAATATAACTTAATAAAATAAAGTTCTTATATTTAATAACCAAAGAATGAGTATGATTCGTTACCTCTTCCTCTGTGGTGGCGGTATTGACGGAGTCCATGCTCTGGCACAGCGCTAGCTCCATGTTCTTATGGTGCGGCGAGGCGGACCGCGGCGAAGGCTGCTGCGGCGGCACCAGCGCGCCCTGAGTCGCTCCTGCCGCCGTCTGCGCGCCTGCGCCGCCTGGTCCCACCGGACTCTGTGCGGCCTGGAGGCTCTGCAGGTTCTGCAGCGACTGGTGAGCCAGATTCAGCTGGTGCTGCTGCACGATGTGCTGCTGCACCGCTAGTTGGTGTATGGGGTGAATGGCGGGAGGAGCGGCGGAATACGGAGGGGAGAGACGCTGACGTTTCGCTTGCGCGGTCTGAAGCGCTTCGTGCAGCCTCTTCACCGGAAGGGGGCTCTGGCCGAGGTTGTCCACGGCGGAGGCGGTGCGTGCCGGCCGAGTCGCGGGACTCCGGCAAGCACTGACCGAGGTGCACAGGGGCTCCGAGGAATCTAATGTGACGCGTCTACGAGCTTCTCGTTTAGCTTCTCACTTTTGTTCCTATATTCCACTTGTAAAGTAATCCTGGAAAAAAGACAATGTTTCAAAAACAAACATATTTTTTTACACTATCGATTGTTTTGAATTTGGACTAGAAAGGCAGCTCGACTTTACTCATAATATAAAGTTACTAAAGTCTTATTCATAATGCCTCATAATAAATATGTAGGTACTAAAAATATACTTATATTTCGACTAAACTACTTTCTAGGTATATATTGTAATCGATTAAGCCAAACGCCAGAGCCCTAAACTGTTTAGAATTCCCTAAATAAAGCTATTTTTATAATGTCAAAGATTGGCATGTTGTATATGTGGGAGTCAGACCGCCATTTACTGCGTTAGTCATCGCAATAAACACCTAGAATTATCTAAATTGAAGAACAAAACAATGAAATCTTTGAATAACGTACTGCTACTTGATAATTATTTAACGAGATTAATATAAGATAAAACACAAACAGTCTTGGTATACCTAAGCAAGTATTGTAGGAATAAGTGAACTTATGTATAGCCATGTCGTCGACTATGTAAATCATGAACTATATAATATGTGTAATAAAGTTTGATGGCAAGATAAATCATAATAGATCGACATTTTAAAGATATCTATGTTATAAAATATAATGATTCGATATTCAGTCTTAATGTATGTAACAAGCACGTGTTTTAATTTTATAGTATTCAAGGCTACAGCTTTTTGCTTATAAGTATGACTCAGGTACAAAAACTTTGATTCTTTTCATTACAATGAAATTATTTAGTTTAAAAGTCCAGTAGGTACTTTTCATAAGATTTCTTGAAGATCACGATCAAAACTATTTTCTTTAGGAGTGACAAGTAAAATGATATTATTCTGAATTCAAATCAACAAAGTATTGTTGCTCATTGTCTATTAACGTGTTAGTGATTGCGTACAACAATTAATTACAAACACGTTTTCCTATCATTTTAATGGCATCAATAAACGAGCTGTGACGTCACGTAGTTCTTTATATTGCACATTTACTTGATAAGAAAAACATTATTTCGCTTAATATGTTAGAATAGAAATTTAGAAATTTCCTCGACCTTTTTAAAAATTATTTTACTAACAGGAAGCTATAGTGAGAGTCCATATTTTAATTGCACCCACGTCCGTAAAAGGTAGTATTATTTCAATAAAAGTACTCGAAAACTAAGTACTCATAAACTCGATTTGGTACTCATTTATAAATTTAGAATAAAATTGTACACAATTTGAAACTCGTAAAAAAACATCTTACCATATTGTCAACCTACAGAATAAATGCCGCCTTGAAAAAAAGCTACAGTCGATAAAAACAACATACCTACACAAAGTAAATTCTATTTTCAAAGAATTTAAAAGTCTCTTTGCGTTTTACACTGAGGTGATTTGTAAATAAGCTGCAGGCTACGGAAGTACGAAGCCTGCGTTTCATCTATTATAAGTCCTCGGGAACGGAGCTTCGACGACGCTTTGATTTATTGACTCTATAACTCGTCCAATATATCATCGATTTATTTAACAACACTTCTATTACGATATTTTCTTTTTAAAACTTTTGAAATTCGAATGTATTTTCAACAATCACCTCCTTTTATAGAATCTCGTCGTTTTTACTGTTTTCATAAAAAGTAGGTAAATGTATAAAACGAAAAATTAAGAATCATAGTAATTTTGAAGAGAGCAATTTGCATTTCTTACTTCTGGTAATGTAATAGAAATTAGAAGGCTGAGGTATGAATTTAATGACGTATAAAAGGTAACTAAATCTTAAGCCTTATAAGGTATATAATATTTAATAAATTGGCTGAATTTTAAGCCCAAAATTAACGTTGGGTGTAGTAAATGTGTAATTAATATTGATTGTGTATGTAACCTCATTGAGTAAAAGACCTTGATGTTTATTATCACTTTCAAAAAACTTATTTCTATCGCCTCTAAAAACTAGATCGTTTAGCTGTGTCGGTATTTATTAGAAAAGACGTTTTAACATTTAGAGATTGATAATAATATTAGGTATGTACTTGGCATAATATGTCCTGCGTCTGGAGAATTTTGAGAGTTAAATGTGCTTTTGAAACAATTGAAGATACACCATCATAAATCACAATTCGTTGTAATACAGACTAAAAACAAAAATAGACACTATGACACTATAGAGAGTTTTAATATATTTAAGTAATATGCCACAATAAAATTCCATGGTGGTGGACTTTTTACGGTTTTAGTTTTGCTCGCGAATCTCCCTTTTTCTTCCTCATGGCATTTGGGGGTGGATCTTATATATTCTCTCGCGTATGTAATGAAGTCAAAGCAAATCGATACAGTAGCAATAAGGCTATTTGCTTTTTTCGTTCCATCCATAATAAACGACATTTTTCTGTACCTGTACCTCGACATTGTAGAATACTGCGACCGCCGCCCGACGCGCTGGGCGACCGTGAGTAAGCCGTGTAGATGTGAATGAGCACGGCACGACGAGCGCCCGCGCCGGGTTGTTTAGACGGCAACCGTATGTATGCATGTGAAAAGAGCCTTACTTTGAAGTCTACATTCTGTTTTGTTTAACATAAACATTTGCAATTTTCTATTAAAAAAATAAATAAATATAATACTTTTATTATGTTATGATTGGGCTATCGATTTGCCACTTCGACCAAATTTGATCTATTGTGGCAGCCCTTTATAGTTCATTACTGATTCCCGTTGAATCCAGAAACTTCCAGATTCTTTAGGCTGTAATGTGTTGTACCTCGTCGGGTTGCACTATATGTCGCCCTATGTGGGTACTTCTTGCATTAATACTTAGCAAACTGCGCGTTTGTTTCGATTTTTCCTACTTGCTAACAATTATATAACCATAGGTAGGATACGAACTGAAATTACACATTATCCAAAAGTAGTTTTCAGTAATGATGCATACGGCATATCTATCTCCCTATAAAACAAACTCAAAGTATGAAGAGCGCGTCCTAAACCAACAAGTTTAATTCGAAAACTATGCGGTTGGGTATAAAGAAATAGTTTCACGGGTTATTTTGAAGATAGGCAAAGGCGTTCTTTGAGCACTTAATATACGGCTGAAACTTTCGAAACAGATTTAATTTGCTAATACCTCAATATACTAAACGGTTATTTAGTTCACGGTGTGTTCTTAATTATTATTTTTATCTTTGAAATTTACATTTTTCATTACATTTACATTTTCACGTTACACAAGTACATTTTCACAACACAATAGCAGGACGCTGTCGACAGTATCAGTAACTGCTACTTTTGCTGGATCTAGATATAGGTATAATATTTCATTTAATACATAGAACTTAAAACATTTATATGAAAAATAATGATGACTTCGTTATTTGTTAATTGACGATCGAAACTTGATGATGTTTCGAATTTCTGATTTCAAAAGCTTTCGATTAACAATCAACATTGGATTACGTTATTATTTCTCAACCATATGCAAAACTATATCTAAAAACATACGATGCGAATACGGCTCAGTCGGGACTGTTATTCCATAAATGTGGCTAACAAACAAAGCAGTTTAATTAACAATGCCGGCCTGACAACCAATAGAACCATTCACGTAATGAAATTCGACTGAAATAAACTCGATTGCACTGCCAGCATAATTGTAATATACCTACCTATAATCTATATATACTGTAAGTGAATATTCCACAAATATGATTTAGTTACATCCTGAACATCTGAGCTTAACATTTACACTTGCATTCAATTAAAACTTTAACATTCAAAAACTTTAAAAGACCAAGAACTAAACAACTTGTTTTTATTTATACGGTAACAAGAAAAACGTAATAATGCTTGTTTTGTAATAAATTCATATTTAAAACTGACGTGTAACAATAACAGTCACTTGTCTTCAACAAATATATATCAAGCTAGTACTGATGTAATCCTAATAATTATAAATTAGCTTAATTGAATTAATTAGTAAATATTTATGAACTGCAAAAACAGTCAAAGTTTTTTAATTTATTAGTCCTAAAACAGACTTACTACAAATTCAAAAACACAACATTAAAGTTACTTTCTAATTTTCGCATACCAAGGGCGGCAATGGACTAGATTCTAAAGCGAATATTTAGAGAAAATGTAAGTTTCCATACATGCCAAGTAGCACTTAACACTTTCTAACCGTTTCGTCATTGTACTACTAATTACAAATAAAATGAACTTTTGTTCTAGGTAGAGCGGCCCGCAAATTAAACCTAATTGCCGCAACGAAGCGTTGAATCAGACCAGCCGGGCCTTGTGTCCTAAATTGGTCCTATTTACCCACTTGTGATGAACAGTGAACACCCACGACCACCTGTTTCTAGTTTTTGCTACTGACATCAAGCTATTCTTTACTCCTCCATATCTTTAATTACTTACTGTAACACGATAACCCAAGAGGTTTTTATCGGCGTTATGGTGTATTGTAACACGTAACAAAGCGAACATTCATGCAGTCTAAAAATGTGCCCTAACACACTGCGGGAATTTTGCGCTACATATTAACCTATTAACCTACGGCCTGAAACATCTGTTTTTTGGCCAAAATAAAAATATTTTAAATGTGAAACTAAGCTTAGGCTACCATTCCTTCACTCACTTCATTTCATTCACATGGTAGCTTTAAAAACTATGGCATTTTGATTTTTGAAAAAATAAAATAAAAAATAGATGAACTACATACATATATGATAATAAAGGGCTCATGATTCCCCAATATAACAAATTATTTGAAAACGAGCCGTGTTCTACTTTACTATTAGCTTAAATTAGATTTTTATTGCCGCAAATATTAAGATTCGCCGGAAATTGCAGTCATCGTAGAGGAACCAATGTTCTACTTTTCACATTGCGAATTAGATTTTGTTTGATTTTACCTGTTATGGCTGCTATAAAAAGGTTAACTTTTCAAATTATTATTAAAATAAATATTTAATTGTGGCATTAGCGATCAGGCAGAGGTTTAATAAATCCGTAACTAGTATAGTTTATCTATAGATTTATATTTAAAATTGAATAGAAAATAAAACACACATTGTCTACACTTAACTTCAAGCGGTGGAATAAATTTTTGACACTTGTGTTCATTTGTAATTTACACTTATAAATTGGTAATATCTACGATTTTATAGATATCATTGAAAAATTAAAGTTAATTAAAATTCGAGATTTCTATCTAGCTTTTTTAGATTTATCGAGGCACTGTCCGTGACAGTTATTCTTTACAAACGTTTTACAAAACGGATAAACTGAATCATATCATGAACGATCAATATCTTTGACTACGCAAACAATATCACATGCTATTTAAGTATTATGAAAAAAAAGGAAAAAAAGTCAATAATTTTTAGAAGTACTATTACTACAACGCTCGCATTTTAATCCATTCAGACAGACAAATCAAAAATGCTTATTATGGATCGTAAAATTAGACTACAAAAGTCTAATTTTACAATCCAGCCTTACATACTGCGTTGTATCGCCTGTATTCAAATGACATTCTTAAAATACACCTAACATATATCTAGATCAAAATACCAGCAATTAATTTAACAAGCCGCCATTAGTTCCTCTCATGGCGTGGTCTTGTGACGCAACAAGACCACAATAGCGAGCCTTGGTACAAGTGAGTATTCGGACTCGCCTCGGTAATTACACCAACGAAGTATACAAGAACGGATTGACAACAAAAACTGTAATAATAGACATAGACGTGGAGCGGAAAAAATAACCGAAACGTAACAAAAAATATGATTTATAGTAGGTATAATCTTCTGTGGATATCTCCAGCCTGTCGCTGGCTCTACCTCAAACTATTTACGCAATATCATAGAGTATCAGCGAAGTAATATTTAATAATATTGTTATAGTTTAATCTATAATATAAAAATGAATCACAAAATGTGTTGGTAAGCGCATAACTCAACAACGCCTGGACCAATTTGGCCAATTCCTTTTTATAATATTCCTTGAAGTACAAGGATGGTTCTTACGGAGAGAAAAATTTGGAAAATTTTCGAAAAAATAAAAATAAAATAAAAACATTTTCCTCATACATTTTCTATGGAATGACGTTATAGGTGACACTATTATTCGGAACTTTGACGCGATACGAAGTTCGCGGAGTCCACTAATCTTATAAATAAAATTCTCGTGTCACAATGTTAGTTATTATTATATATATATTTTATATATATATATATATATTTATATATATATATATTTATTTTTATTTATATATAAGATTTTTACCAAATTTTATATGCATATTCAGTAGGTCTGAGAATCGGCTACTATCTATTTTTCATAGGTACCTACCCCTAAGTGATAAGGGTAGCCCACCCCAAAAATTATTATTACAAAACAACGTTTGCCGGGTCAGCTAGTAAATAATAAATATATGCTTAATTAAAATTATTAATTAAATTAAATAAAAATTATAGAGAATATGTTCTATGTGAGTTACCACAGATTTAAAAGTTTCAATAAGATTTTGCGCTAACTTTGTTAATACCTATTGTCATTTGAAAAAATACTGTCTCCTTAGCGTAATCTCGCTAACGTTGTAGGCAAGGGCCTATGCCCCCAGTCCTGTTTGTGCAAAAAATCAATGACTCTCGCGTGGTTTACCTTAATTTTCGCACTTGGTACATAAAATATATTTTTTCATCAGTACGTTTTTTTCTTATCTTTCCGATTATAGCTTTTATGACTGTTCTTATTAAGTGGTACCTATTTATAAAAATATTCTAGCGTCCATATGGTAATAAAAAAAACAATGAAACGAATGTAAAGCAAAAAGTACTCTCTTGATTGAAAAGAACAATAGCATTGTTTTCAATTGCATAGTCTTATTCGCAATAAGTGCAGTAGGTATGAACGTAATGTATCGCTTTCTCCTTTACTATGGCTTTCGTCGTCTTTGCGTCTTAAAAAGATAAATTAAAAACCAGAAATTATTAAGCTAAATAGATACACCTTTATTACAGATACCTAATATAATCATGTTTGGACAGACATAAAATTTATTACATTACCTATATGTAAAAAAGTTGCACCTAGCCTCAAATTTACGGTCATTTTCCTTGAAATATTTATAGAATGTGTAGTTGTACATCTTACCCAATTACAAACTTATGTGAATCTAATTCGATTAACCTCTTAACATGAGCAGTTAAATTTAATAATCACACCGGCATTCTTAAGGTCATTCTTGTCCATTAACTTCAATTAGTCCATCTGAGTCATCTACTCATTCAAAATACGTTGTGCATTATTATACAAATTCCATAATAATAATTAGATATTTCTTAAATAATAAAAAATAAATGTCGTATTTAATAAAATTTAACGACACTTCAAACGAGCTGATAAATCTCTACCTACCTAGATTTCGATTCCAACATGCAATGCTTAATAAGTGTTCTAGTACTGAGTTGAGTAATGTTATTTCTTTCGCAATATTATGTGAAACCGATACGTGCTTTTAAACAATATTGTTTTAAGAAAATGAAGATATTACATTAAATTAATTCGTACCTACGTAATTATTAGGAGAAAGTGTAGTGTGAAGTCCCTCACTAGGGGAGTGGGGTATGGGGCAGATGCATTTCACATGTTTCACTGATGGATTTTTTCTTTTAGGGGCAAGTAGGTGATCAGCCTTCTATGTCCTGCCAGACTGAGTTTTTTTTTATCTCCGCCGGGAATCGAACCCAGGACCTCTCGGTTGTAACGCTTACGCGCTTACCACTAGACCAAGGAGGCGGCCAATTATTAGGAGAAGGTGGGGTAATTTCTATGAGAATTTATTTTTTTTTTGTTTTTGACTGATTATAATTAAAGGAAGAAAATCTGATTATTTTCATAATAAAAGTTCCTACATTGTGCAATTAAAAACGGAGAGATTTATTCATGAAATACATTAAAGTCCCCGTTTTACCCCACCATCCCCTACATGTAGGTAGGCTGCTTAGTATTTTAGTTTCATGAGATTCTTTATTGAAGGTAATTTTATACAAGGTTAAGAATATAAAATGTAGAGTCGTTTTTTATCTTTAGTAGATATATCTGTCGTGCAATAACGTAATAAAATTAAAATAAAATACCTCCATAATCTGAGAAAATACTATTAGAAGATTGGCTATTTGTTACGTATGAACTATGAAGTAATTTCAAACACGTTTGATACAGTACAGACAGTACGTATAGCTGTAGTTAGAGAACGTGTGTTATGCTTATCTAAGCGCGGCGCGAACAATTAACGGATCGTAAATTTATAGGTAATTTACTATCCAGCAAAATAATGCCGGGCTTTCAGACCACATGCCTGTTTGAATGGCTATTTGTTCGTAGAAGCACATCCATAACAACAATAAACTTCTGTTTATTTTTATGCAAAACAAGTAGAGGAAACAATAACATAGATTTTATAAAGCGAATAAAATTCGAGCTGCCTTTTTCAACAACCTCCGTTACCTAGAAAACAATAGCACATATCACAAGCACACACACTGCTTTCATCGGAAAACGCACATGCACAATTTTCCGAACGCCAGTTACGGACACTGTCGGTCGCGACGGAGCAAAGGGTAGCACATACAACCACAACCTTTGCACGCGGTAGACTGACTGACGGTTTTCGAGCTCAACCAATCACTCTTCAACAAAAATTGCGCTGCAAGAGCATTTATAATGCTATTTCAAGCGCTTATTATTATTTTTATTTAGCGTTTTGGATTGAATTGTCATATTGTGTGGAATTATGTTTTAACTTGGCCTTTATAAACATAGAATTAGTATGTAAGCCTAAACATCTTTCTTAAATTTACTTTGTTGACTTTATGCGATTAGCTTAATAAATATAATTTATATATACAAAAAAAATAATGGTTTTATTCATTGTTACATTGTTTTATATTGTTCTTATTATAAATTTTTTCGAATAACTAATAAATATTCTCAATAAAGTAAATTGTAAGCGATAGAAAGTGCAAAACCTTATAGAATATAGCGCCAAAAGTGCTTAATTGGTATATTTAATTCTCAGGCGGGCTTATGAGCGAGCGGGACGCGCGGCGGGCGTGCCAACTCTCTGCGCGCGCATCTACTTTTCTTTTTCCCACAACACAACATTACATATATTTATCCCTTTCTCACACGCTCGAGCACACCTTTCGTGCCCGAGACAGGTGTTTTCATCTATGTGTGCATCCGATACACCATCCGTTTGTGTGTGCGTGCCTCCTGCGGCGGCGGATCGTTTTTTATGCCCGGTAGAAATTATAAAAAAGTAAATGGAGGGAAAATTAAATAAAACGTTTACAATGAAGCGTTTTCCTGTGCACTTTGAATGATTCAGTATGCGCTGTTTTTCAGAGTAGACATTCAATGGTACCTATTTCAACGGCGGGGTGATTACGGGGCTTTTAACGGATGTTTGACTGATGTAGGTGGGCGTAATTAGGCATGGGGCGGAAAGGCATATTGATTGCGGTGACGCGGCTTTGTGGAAAAATCGATATTTTTGTATTAAAGGTAGCACGCGATGTGTCCGGCCCCATGCGTCCATGGATAAGTCAACCTGAGTATCGATCGCCTGCCAACTTTGACCCTAGTTTATAGCGCGCAATTACTTAAACTAAAGAGTGTAATGGCAGTTGGTACTGCGAACAAAAGTATACCCATAATAAAACACATAATAAAGCCCTACAAAATTTACATCACATGCATCCTATTAATCACAACGAGTATAGAAAAATTAATTTAAAATGGACAATAATATTTACCACACTGTTTAAACACCGATAATTCACAACTATACTTACCTATTTTCAAGAATTGCTATTCAGTACCGCGTAATTAATCGCGTTTACCAGGAGCGTATGCAATGAATATATTATTTTAAAATAACGGTTCCATCGCTTTTCATAAACTTAATTAGAAATGAAATGTAAAGAGCTTTACAGTTGAGGACTAATCTGCCAACCAGCCACCGGGACAGCGAAAATACAAAATATTAAACAAATTATAACCTTTGTACCTAGTGCCTGTTTTTGACGAATTTAAATAAGAATAATAAAGAGTGTATTTCGTATGTTGAAAGAACAACACGCACACAACATTCACTCTCATAATATCAGAGAGGGCTTTCCTGTTTATATGATTACTTAATTTTAAAGTATTTTACCTTAAGAAATATAAGTCTTGGTATTAAGTAAATATTACACTATAAGCAACTAATTACCCAACTAATTACTATAAAAACTTTTCCCTTAGCCATTAATTCGAAGCAGACAAATTCCTACATCTGTTGCACTGATAATTTTTTTACAGGCAAATAGGCGATGAGTCTTGTCTGCTTTTCCAACTAAAACATTTTTGTTTCTGTATAAACTGTAACTGTGACAAATTTCACCATCACCCGTTCGCGCAATTTTCGTAAAAAGGGGTACAAACTTTTTGCTTCACGTATATACTATAATATATATTATGATAAATAAACAGCAGCGAATAGAAAATGTAGAGGAACCTTAATCCCAAAGTTCTAACTAAAAACCTATGCTAATTTTCTAAGGTGACGACTTAAGACTTAGAATAAATACAAGCAATTCATTAAGTTATTTGTAGCAGCATTAACCCAAGTCGGGACCCCGTGAAAATCTCATCAAAGAATCGATTTCTCGACAGATGAGATACACGCTTAGAATAACAAGGACATCTCGATTGTTCCTTCAAACCTGACTTATAATGGAGGACGATATAATCAAACGTAAGGAATTTTTTACAGTATCTGTGTATTATTTATTGACTAAACACAAAGAATGATTTGAAATTTTTTTTTCAAAAATCTTACTAGATATGCAACGAGACATTTGAAATCTTATCTTGATATTGATTATACAATCACTAAGAAAATTAACAAATACATTAACCTATTACAATGTTTTAAGAAACTTCTCTTCTCTCTTAAAGTGTCTTATTATATTTCCAACCATCCCACAATAAGAAAAAAAAAGAAAAAAAAATCTAGACTTAAATTAAATTATTTTTTATAAAATTCATATGCGTTCTTTATTATATGTAGCCAGTATTTAAAGTAGATACGTAGATATTATAGGTGCCATAACGGCAATCATGAGACTTGAATATTTTGCTACACACATACCTAATAAAAAAATTATGATAAAATATACAAAACAAAATGTATATATTTATTTTTATGAGACTCTATTTCTATTCCCCAAGGATGCCTAGGCTGTTAAACGAACGCTATTATACATTAAGACACTTCACGGTCTTCCATCACTAACACAATTCAGATGTAGAAGCACTTAGCGGCTTGCAACGGTTTTATTATGAATAACAACGGAACTAGTATTTTGCGGTTTTCCCTAAGCCAGGCGCAAATTAATGCCCCAGCTTTCAGCTAGAAATTAATGTAATGCACCTAGGTTACGTAGCCAAATTGTTGGCACTCAGTTAATTTTAAACAGCGCAACGAGGATAGGCCAAATTTTATAATTGAATTTCTGATGCATAGGTTATATTCACGTGTTGCCTGCTATGCAGTATGCCGCGTCAATCACGGCACCCTCGCTCGAAGCTAGAGATATTAAGTCTCAGAAATACCGAAAGTTTTTAACATTTCGCCATGATGAAGACGTCTGTATAGACTAAACTTTATTTTATACGCTTTACGATGAAATGATCAAAGCCTCCCCTATAGGTCCCATTTCTTTTGCTGCGTTATACATATAACAATGCTATAATTATAAGACCTGTTGGTATGTGGTATTAATAAAAAACTTTTCGAATTTTCGTTGTATAGCTGTAAAACATTAATACAATTATTTATAGTACATTGCAGCATCCTAGAAACGCTACCTGTTCCTGATGTAAATTTATGTTATATTAATGTTTAAGCTTTAAAAGGCTTTAGTGAATAGAGAATTCTTTGCAACGTAGCCCAGCCAAAACTCTGGAAACACTTTAACAGATTAAAACGCTTATCGTGTGAGTTGTACGAGTTGTACGCTCGTTTTTCATTCTCTTATTTAAGGGCTTTTACTTTTCTTTCAGTTTACGTGATGTGCTCTGCTAAGAGATTAAGTTTAAGACTGTCTTTTCACACTACGTTATCGGCGTGTTTTATGACACGGAAAAGATTCATCTCCGAGAGATAATCCTATTATCGTCGATGAGAGATGAGTTTCTGTTATTACTATAAAATTTATAGAATGATTTTAGATTATCATTTGCAACATCATATAGTCATAGAAACATAAGTAAGTATCGTGTGCCATAAATCCTTACTAGGGTATGGAGAATAGCAAATGTGGAGAGATTATCACAGCAGCTAATAACATATGAGGCACTCACAGCTGCTATGGCAACAATTTTAATAAATAATTATCCGACCCACTGCTCTCCCGGGATAAGCAGACAAGCCTTAATTTGACTGTGGAGTGTGGAGTTCCAACATGACACGTACCACCTTAATTGGTCACACCTGTTTAGATTAAATCAGATATATCAGAATAATTATATATTCGATCAGTGATTAGGTACTTTGATTATAACAGTGTTATATTATTATTTCGTGACCTATTTCATTTTATACTAGCAATTCACTCCACAGGCAGCATAGCACATTATTTGTTTGTTTTAGTTTATTCCACCTAAAATTCCGCCAGATCTAGGTACGTGATTTTTATCATGTTCAACAATTATCTTCATATTCCTATCAGAAATCTTACAACGTCGGACACCCAAAATGACCCTTAATTAAGTACTTTATACATATCAATGAGTATGGCATAATAACTAATTATAATCACTGCGTCAACTAGAGATTTTCATTTGTCCGCAATGTCTTTTTGTTTTTCCACATTGAAATGGGATCCTCTCGATCAGCACTCCTAAAAATCTGAAGCTAATTGCAGTAAGATACCGTCCTTTGCTAATAGGATATGTTTTACACGGGTGCGGCACTGTACTAATGCTTATTGACGCAAGAGGATGTTTTTATTCGTAATATTAACTCTTATTGCTAGTACGTTAAGATTCGAAGTTGAATTATTGATAAGGGATTTTCGGCCTTTCCTATGTTGGTTCGGCTTAATGGAAATTGTGCCGTGCCCGTATCGTTACGCGTTGCAAATGTACATAATGTTGTCAAAAGGGTGAAATATACGTTAGCAGTCCGTGATTTTGTTCGTTGTGACTCAAAGATTCGAAGTATAACTTTAATTAATTACAATGACAAGTTTGCTTTTGTAGGAATTTATATGACGAAACAAATATGTTTAATTTATGTGGAGATCTACGTACTTAGAAAGAAGAAGAAATATATAAAGTTCTATACATACATTGAAAATAATTAATTACAGGTGTAGGTATTAACAAGGACTTAAAAAAAGAATAAAGACGATAAAACCTTGATTAAGTAGTAATTTTGCATTAAAATATTATCTTTTATGAAGACTCACTGTTTTAAAAAACGAAAGGCATTTGTTTATAATTTATCCTGTAAAAGTTTCAAAAACAATGCTTTTATTAAATTCCTTTGTATTCTAAGAACTGAAAGAATAACTCGACTTGTGTTACAAGGAAGTAGGTACAAAAAAACAACTTTACTCCCTTCTCACTAAGGAATCCTATTAATGTCTGAGCGTTTATTTTGCATTTGCATATTTTACGTATATATATCAACTTATAACTAATTAAAATTATAAATGAACCTACTATAAATAAAAAGACGTAATAGTGTTGATAAATAAAATGAAAAATTCAAAATTCCTTTGAAAGGCGGTGCCAAATATATAAATAATGAGACGTAAATCAACTATGTAGAAATCAAAACGATTAAGAAACTGTCTAAGAACTTAATATCATATAATATGACTCTACTAATGTTTTATAATAAGTCATCGATATAGACTGATATTTCATCGAGATAATATATCTATGTAAATAATTTCGTCAGGGGTACGGTAGACTCGATCGAAACCTTAACTGAATAATTAAACATAAAAAAATAAAGATTTCAAGTCGACAACATATATATCCGCAAAATGCGGATTGACGAGTATTTTGTTTAATTCTAATAGAGCTGAAAGACAAATCGCAGTCGCCATATTGGCCACTTAAGCGAAACGGCACTGCCACTAACTACAGAAATATCTACTTACATTTTGTACCTACACGTGTATTATGAGTCACATTTAACCCGAGCGAAGCCGGGTTTTCATCTAGTAGAGATTTAAACTGGACGCCTAAACAATAACATACGACATATTTTTCTCCTTTGACAAGTTTTTCTCCATAACATCATATATAGCATATGAGTGCTTAGATTTTCATGAAATTCTGTCAGAAGCTATACAATATACTATATTTACAATATAAAAAATTAAAGAATTTTAATTCGTATAAATTAAATTTAAATAGACTTCTGTATTACCAAAGCGAAGTAATTGACGTTTTTCAATTTTTGAAAAACTAAAAATCGAATTATCTTGATTCTCATTTATTCTTGTTTCAAATTTAATACTGAATCCAAAAACATCTAATTTATAAAAAAAATTAAGGATTTATATTTCATAGATAAGCAAATAAGCGCGAAGCGGTCGGGCGAAATTCAACGATTTCTCGCCGAATTGTGAAACTATTCTTTCAATATCCTGAAACTATTAATCGTAAAAAAAATGGAAATACTTCGAAGAGTTATCCTATCGTTTGATATCTCATTTGACCAAATCGGTCTACGGAAAAAAAAAGTCAAATTGATAACCTTTTTTTTGTTTTTTTTTCTCAAGACAGTTGCGCGTAGCTTTTGTCGTAGAACTTCCGATACAAATTGCTACGACGTAGAAGGACTAAAAACGTTCAAGAGCAGGCCACAACTAATAATTCATACGTCATTTTTAAGATATATCCTATGAGATATATATGTATAATGTACTAATATATTAAAATATACCTATATTAAAGTTAGGATGACGGTCGCAGAAATTATTTTAAACCATTATCCTTTTTTTATTCAAATTGTCAATGATTAAATTAGAACATTCTGTATATAAAAATGCTTTTACTTATTTGAGAAACCATTTAAGGATATCTTAAAAAAAAAACATTTTTGATTGGTCATTATTGCCGAGAGAAGAAAGTAGGTTTTTCAATAAGAAAACAGTTAAAAGTAATGTGTACTGAACTCGTAGAGGGCATTAGATGTTGAAAAGTTTAACGCGAATAAAATGATATAAATTCTCACTATTTCCTTATTGCCTAGAGCTCCCTTGTGCGGCACACAATATAGGTAACTTGGTAATGTTCCAAAAAGCCTATTAAGCCACGAGCTGCCGTCCGCGAGATGATAAATGTCAAAAACAGACGCATTGCAGGATAATGTTCGTAATACGTTTCGCACAATAATACCTTAGTAAGGTTCATTAAAGCTTTCATATTTCGCATTTTTACGTCCACATAATATTTTGCTAAAAATTTCTAGATTGTGTCTCTGAAAATAAATATTTTATATCAATCATTGAGTGTTTGTTTATTATAATTATTAAGTGACTAAAATGTAAGTTTGAGAAAAATAAGATTTTATATACGTATAATTCCTTTATTGAATTACCTATAATATCATATCGTACTACAGAAAAAACCTATTTTACCTACCCCTAGAAACGTGAAGGCTTGTTAGATATGCGAACTCAACATCGAAGTATAATTTGCATAAAAACGAGTTACTCGCCTTATAATTATGCCTTTGATCTCCGACATGTGAGATTTGCTGCTGCAAATTATGAAAAGTGATTATGTTAGTACCTTCGCAGCGTTGAAACATATGGCCCCTTATTTTATATTTCTTTGAAACGATAAAACACTTTATAATGCCTTTTATGCATTAATTGTGATAACATTTTAATAAATAATATCGAAACGCAACAGTTACCTATGTATGCATGTGACACGCTATTTTTTAAGCTTTCAGAAGTACGAGTAATAGAATTATATAAATTTATATTATTTATTATTATTATTTTTTTTAATATTATTGTATACAATGTATTATTTTTAGACAATTTTGCCATAAAAAATTACCAAGGAGTAAGTATCACCCAGAAGTCATAGTTCACGAAACTAAGAACTTGAGCCTTCCCCATTTTGAAGTCGTCTAAAATGAAGAATTATTTTTCAATTGCTAAAATAGGCCGGATTAATTGGGTTATTGTTTCATCGAGGTATACAAAGGCAACTTAATCGCAGGGGTGACATTCAGACCCATATCAGCTGTTGTTAAAAAGTAATTAGCCTTTTATATTAAAGGTCGAAGGAAACAATGCGATCCACTAATGAGTTTCTTCATATTTTTAATCTTCAGTTCAAACAAAGACTATATTTTTATGGGGAGATTTTTTTTTTTTTTTGATACTTATTCTCAAGAAACATTTATTGAAAATAATAACATATTTTTTTAAGATTTATCTCAATAATCCATAGAATATGAGAATGTTTGTCTGTTATACGTTATTTATATTGACCTTATTTTTACTATGGCGTTTCCATGTAACTAGCTGTTAAATCGATATTTTTTGTATGGTTTTTCGTTTTATTTGACAGTTGACTTAGTTTCTAAAATGCTTGGTCTTTAATTAAAAACACGATAATTTAAAGCAATAAGTATTAATATCATTTTTTTTTATAATTACCAACTTCAATTTATTTTACGGTATTTTGTTTTACTTTAAAAAATAATAAAAATATTTAATTCGAGCTCATAAGTTGTCATGTCTGCGGGATGCGCTGGAGGTCCTGGGCTCGAATCCCGGGGGGACAAATGAACTTTGAGAAGCCACAGAAAGCTGATCACCTACTTGCCTGTAAAGAAAATGATCAGTGAAACAGTCAACAGATGCAGAAAAGCCCCACTAGGGCTTACGGGAATTCACATTTATAAGTTAAAGTAACTGTAATTATTCATTATTTTTTAACTCCTCTAGCGTTTTAAGATAAAAATAAATTGTTTTACTTAGAAAATTATTAAATATCATGCAATCTCGTGCAGACAAGGGTATTTGAACAGCTAAGAAAGAGTTAAGATCGTGCAAGCCCCATAACACTGTAAATGTAACTCCACACTGGAGGTCGTCGGGTCAGCTGAGAGGGAGGACAGAGGGGTAGTTGCCATGGCAACGCGCCCCACAACACGCCGGTAAGGCGCCGTATTCACTATACATTGGTACGTATATTTTATGAGTTTCTTGGTTCTAAGTCGCCTGCAATAGCAGAATGTTACGCACAAAGCTTTTAAATATTTAAGTCGTGGTTGATAGTTTTTTTTTATTATATCGTAAATAACAAAAAAAATATGATTTCTAATAAATGCTTATTTCTAAAAAAGTTACTTTTGATCAAACAATAAATCTACAATACAATTTCTAAAAGATAACATAAGTAAGGCCAAATGAATTATTAATCAATCACTAATTTTATACCTTAAAACTATTTCCTTAACATACTCGTTCATAACTTGCAGATGATAACTCTACAAACTGAAAATTTAATTATATTATTTTATATTATATTTTCATTGTATGAACCCTTGCGAGTAATGACTATTACTTTTCGTATAACTTCATAAAAGCTTATTAGTACTGGTCACACTTTATTGGTTCATAGGCTCAAGACGTGGGATCATTATATTATCAAATGGTAAGGATATCTCACCTAACTATCAGTAATCACCGATTAGAAATAATAATCGTAAATAGACATATCTTAACCGTACTAAAGGTTGGCCCATTGCTTGAAATTCGACCACAATTCAAGAGTGAGTCAGGTATGTATGTGTGTGTATGCTGTGTGTCATCCAACATGTGCGTAAAGTTTTTTTATTGATTTAATGTATTTTTTATGCCTAATTTTAAAAAATATTACCATTTTCCACTCCTTTTTATATAAACTATAAGTGTGGGAAATTTTATACTCCTCCGTGGAATTTTCATAAAAAGGGGTACAAAGTTTTTACTTCACGTATTAAGATACTCCTAGTATTTGGATTAGATGTTAATGTAATTGTAATGAAATGTGTTGAAATGTAAGTGTTGTGTAATTTAATTCATTTTGAATACATTAACGACTGGACTCTGTTCGCACCAACACAGCTAATAATTTGCTGTGCAGCAAGTAAAGCCTTTATAACTGTGAAATTCAATTATTGTAATATCATTTTAATTAAAATCTATAAGAATAAGTCTTATCTTATATGCTGCCATTTACCCACAAACTAAAATTATTAATTGTAACAGAAGCTGGATGTATGGCCTTAGCTTACAGTCTATAAAAGTCGAAAAATGAAAAGAGAATATATTTATTAGGAGTAAGATATATATACCTACTACCCCAGTACTTCATTAATTTCATTATTACAAAAAATATTTCACACGCAGTATTATATTTATAAAGGAGTGACTTGTAATGCGTGACTCACGCAGTATTATACATAAATTTTAGATTTAGTCGCCCGCTAGAAAAGTTATAGTCCACTATTTATAAGTGCTGTATTTCAGAGAACATGTACAATGTGTTTATTTGTCGTGAATCTGTTTCTTTGTATTCATGACGCTGAATAGAAACATGGCTCTCCCTCTGTTTTAAAAAGAAATGCTCGTTTTAATATTTCATATTTTCTATATGCGTCTATAAAACTTTTCAACTTATATATGACAATTTTATGAGATCGATTCCTTCATATATTTTATTTTTATATTTTTTGATATAACTTTCGGATGAGATGTTCAGGCTACACACAATACTTCAACGATCAATAATTGTAGACACAGTTAAAATACAAGCACCACAATATGGAAAATACTCATGTTCGTATGCCTAATAAAAAATATTTTATGTCCTCACCAAAAATAACGGCATACGAATATTAAACATTTGATAAAGATTTAATTCGGTTTTACTTTCATCAAACCTTGATAAATATAAAACTAATAGGTTGCAACAATTGGCGCAGTAACATCGACGGAAATTAGTTCACGGGTCGGCGCCCGCGCACAGGATATGAAATCGCGTCCGACACATTGATCTATTGTGCAAAGGCTCATTGAATTGCGTTATTTTTGTGTCGATTGCGCTATTTTAATAATAATAATAACCTTAGTATCAATGTACATGTCAATAATATGGATAGAGGTACTATCCAATTTATAATAAATCTCTTATTAGCGAAATTTTTAATTTGGCGCTACGCTTTTGACGATTCCGGAAACCAAAGGTATTATATATCAGTCAGTTCTTTTAATTAAAAATAATATAATCATAATCAAAATAATATAATATCAATGGTTTTATTCATAAAAATGTTAAAACACTATAATAATGTTTTATCACTTTTTATCAGATTTCGAATTGAGTTAGCCATTTTTATAATTACAAGTTGTAAATCTTAATTTTATTTAATTTCGACCAAAAGGATCATTACCAAAAACCTGCTTTTTCATGAAAAGAAAATGGCTTTCCCTTCTAATGACATGGAATAAAGATCTATCATAATTTAATGAAACATTCTTGGTACATAATACAAACAGAGTCACGGTATTGTGCTCTTAAGTGAAATGGTCGCATTATGGCTGGCTACGCGCATCCGCTATTATCTATTAAGTATTATACGCATTATGTATATACAATACCTTTGTACCGTTACTGTCGCCAAGTAATTTAAATTTTAATAAACTCGTTACATGCTTTCCAACAAATTAATTGATATTGTCGTAATTATGAAGTTTTTCCGTCATTAAAACAAAACACGAAACTCTTTTATTTAAAGGGCAAAGGTTCTATCCATTTTTAACATAAATTTCAACTTTGTACTAATGATGAGTCACGGAAAAATGTAATTTTAGCTTGACTTAACACACCTTTATTTAGCTTCCTGTCGGTTTGCACAAGTTATCACTTTGTCAAGGAAATTTGTAAGCAAATATATGTTAATGTCTTTTCTATTACCTGTCTTTTAACAAATTATCATTATTTGTTTACGTGACAATTTTTCTTTGTTTCTGTGACAATGCTTTGTTGTTCAGGTAGGTTATATATATGTTTTTAATATATGAAGAGGATTACTGAAATGTACAACGGATAATTTCTGACTAAAGCCAACCTAACATGCATTTAATATTATAATTCAATAAAGCCAAATTTCCAAAATCGCAATACGTTATATTTGAAATAGTTTCTTTTAATTACCAGCGAATATAATTTACAAAAATAAGATTGAATACGAAAAGAAAATTGACGATAGTGCCATCTATCCTACACAATACAAATTTACGAGCCTACGAAGCCTTAAAAGTAACCCAAGAAGAATTTAAAAGTAATATTTTGACACCCCTCAATCCACATGCATTTTAGTAACAGTTCATTTAGTTGTACATTTAATATGTTAAACTTATAATATTTCTAGTTTAGTAAAGAGGTTTTCTCATTTGAGTTAAAGACATTATTACGACTGAGTAACAATAGTATTTAATTGTTTATTAAATACCTAATAAATAGCTAATGATATGACGCAATAGTGTGTGTAAGTAGTATGTTACTTGCAATGGTTAAGTATTAGAAATATTTATTACAAATTACTTACCAAATTTATGTACATCTATCTGCTTGCTTTAGGTAAAAACATTCGACTAGAAAGTGATAAAATAGTTATCAAACGTCTTTTACTAAATAATGTAAAGGTAAATCTGTATAGGGAATAATTATTATTATATATAGGCACGTAATTGATATGTATTTTGTTGATTTGTTAAATTAAATGTCCGTTTTGATTGTTCTTAGATCACATTCATTGCACTCTTGGGATTACAACCGAACATCACCACTTCGAACGTCCTTGCTTTTTCCATAAATGCCTTCAATATCCATGATGATTTACCGCATATTTTACACAAAAATTAAAACAATTACACAGTGCAATAAGTCCGGAGTCAAAAAAAATATATTTGAAGTCACTATTTTGTTGCAAAATGTGAAGATGACTTGTCCATGTTAAGATAACTACATGAGAATAATAATTATTTTACGTGATAATAAATACGTGGTGCGGTTATATCGAGGCGTGCTGTGTTGTCAAACGAGACGCATGCGTAGTGCAGATGTTTTGACAAGTACGGAGGTAAGGTCGATACAGCAATAGCCCTAGTTTCACTTATTAACTCAATTGAAAAGAAAGCAACTAGAATCTACATAGCATAGCATATCGTGATTTATTACAAAGTATTGGATAGATAAGTCAATTATGGTGGGCATAATAATATAAATTAAAGCGTTCTCGTTAGAGATGTCTCATATAAATATATACTTTCAACTATTATTATTTTATAATATTATAATATAATATATTATTTTATAATATATTATTTTAAATCATGCACACTTTCTGATCGTAGATATGGGTTAAAGCTTATTTCCTCTTTATGATCTCATTTATGTTGATAACATCGCTTCAACACAATCGATCTTTACGATACCAAAAAAACTGAGAATGAAATGAGTTTTTACTTGTTTCTAAAAAAATCTACTACACAAAACCATTCGCCGCCTTTCATAGAGCAACATGACAGTTTTATACCCTTGTTGATTTTTACTTGAATTTTATTTATCACACTATTTACGTCTTATTATTTACTAGCGACCCGCTCCGGCTTTGCACAGGTATAAAACATATATATAAACCTTCCTCTTCAATCACTCTATCTATTAAAAAAAACCGCATCAAAATCCGTTGCGTAGTTTTAAAGATTTAAGCATACAAAGTGTTATAGGGAAAGAAAAAGCGACTTTGATTTATACTATGTAGTGATTGATAGTTATTTATAATACAAAATTTATTTTTCACTTCTTAGTGCGTTTTGAGATCGGTTTTATTTTATTTATTTAAAAAAATTAATTCGGTCAATAGCTTCTCAAATAAAAAATAATAAAATTAAAGTATTACAATTAGTATAAATTTAATATAACATGGACTTCTGTATTGCTAAAGCGAACTAATTTTTTTAATTTTTGATTTCTTATTCTTATTGCAAATGTAATAGTAAATCTAAGAACATCTAATTCATCCATATGGATTCATATTTTATAGAGTTAGTATGTTGCGCAATTTCCAGCGATTTCTCGCCCGATTGTGAAGCTATTCATTAAATATCCTAAAAACTGTTGATTGTACAAATTCTAAAAAAAATGGGACCACTTTGTCAAGTTACCCTATCATTTGACATCTCATTCATCTAAATCGATCCACAGACGGCAACGGTGTAATTTTTAAATAACATATTTTACTCAGCTTTTTATGCGTCTAAACTCTAAAGCCTTCTGGCTGGTGGAGCACCAATAGAGATACTATAGTTTCCGCAGCACTAACAATATGTTTGTCAAATGTTCTGTTACGGAACCAATAAACTGTCTACCGATTAATGGTTTATTGTTCATTGTTATGGACCAATGATCTGGAACTATGAACCTTTGTTTCAATATGTAGATAGTCATGATTTTTAGAATGTAAAAAGTAGGTACAACTATACAAAATAATCATCTAAATTATTTCAAGGCTGCATTATCTAATATATAAAAAAATCTTGTCACGGTGTTTGTGTTTGTGCTCCTCCGAAACGGTTCGATGGATTTTTACGAATTTTGAAGTGAAAACTTCTTTAGCATCGTTGTGATTTGAAAGTCGATGAAACGAAAAAGCGACAGAAAAAAGAGACAGACACATAAATTCATAAGATTAAACGTAGGAGAAAATGAGATAGGAAGCATTATACAGTTTCTTAAATTTTTTGAAGGTTTCACTTCTACCACGTGAGAATTGCACACATGCTTTTTTATGTACGAGAAGAGGTCGTAAACTATTTTTTTATCACATCTATTCAAAAGGAGCTACTTGGTTTCCTGTAAACAGAAGGCAAAACAGCTTTTTAATCCCTTAGGGAGTAAGTTATTTGAATTGGAAAATGGATATTGTTAGTACATTTTTCATTTTTTTTTTCATATATTCTTTTAGGCAAATCGTATATTTTATTTCACTTTTATTTACAATAAAATTGTAATGATATACATAAGTACCTACATTGTTTTCGCTAAGTTTAGCTATGTGTCTTTTACACAAGCCGCTAAAAGTAACAATTAGAAATACTGTTCAAATAGCTTAACATCTCACTGACACTAATTAGAACCATTTTAATATGAATTAGGCTTGTTTTACTGATCTTAGCATGCTTGCGCATAACAATTTTGTAATTTCTTGAGAGCGAGAACTTTAACTAAAGAACCTTATTTTAATGCTAAGATTCCACTAATCATTATTCAGTACTTAAAGCTTAATAGATTTTGAAAAAATATACATATATAAATTTTTAAGAGAAAAATATTAAATACAAAAAATCCTTTCTCTTCAACAAAAAATCGCCTACTTTTTTTAACGCTTAGTTTTTTACATCCGTTTTTTTTATTAAAAGATAAATTGTATTTAAATAATATGTGGTACGTGGGTAAGGTGGGAGAGGGGCAAAAAGTGGGTAAATGATCTGGTGCCGCAAGCGCAACCCAATCTGCGCATCCGAGCTAGCGTGCATAGAGCACAGCGCACACGCCGTGTCGGCCGCGGTTGGCTGACCAAGCGCGGAAGGTTTTTTTCTACATAAACATTGTTCGCAGTAGAAATCGACGGGCGTAAAGCATTGTGCGCCGTTTAAATGCCGAGGATATTAGAGCGTGATACAGTTAAATAATGGAGTTTATTGTGAATAATACAATACATGGTACAAAATCTGATATTTATGGCATAGCTCATACATCAGATATTTTAGCAATGTTGCTATAATCCACTTCCGTGGCCGACTGAGGCTTAGTGCTGACTTATTCAAGCTACTTTGTGGTGATGACAATAAGAACCTACATACTTATAGCGCGGTGACCTTAGATTTACATTGAGAAATATATTTTAGACTAGCTGTGCCCCGCGGTTTCACCCACGTTAATTTCATCGGAATGTAATGTTAATATAATCCCAAACACGCAATGCAGTTTCTTGCTGTTGTCACCTATCAACGGATGGACGCAACAAACTCTGGCCACTCGCCGATAGGTAGCTCTGTACAAAATTTTATAATATTTTTTAATTTTTATGATTTATTTATATGCATCTCTAAATTAAAATCTTATTATATCAGCTATCTGCCAGTGAAAGTCCCGTCAAAATCAGTCCAGCCGTTTCAGAGATTAGACGGAACGAACAGACAGACACGGACAGATGGACAGACTAAAATTGTAAAAAAATGTTATTTTGGTATATGTAATATACATCAATATACATTTGGTTAAAAGCGGTTATTTTAATATTACAAACAGACACTTCAATTTTATTTCTCTGTATAGACAAGATAAAATACAAAAAGCGAATGTATGACAAAGATATTTTGGTGATACATGCCTACTTAGATAACTCATTTCAACTATTTAGGTACCAACACAAGTTTCAACTCAACATTAGTAGGTATACGATGTTATCGACTTCCGCTCTGGTAAATAAGTACTTAATATGTTCATTTAAGGTGCACTTATTTAAATAACTATCTATGCGCATACGCAATGAACCCGCATGTTTTTTGTTCATTAGGTACTTACGTGTTATTGATTTTACCTATACGGTACCATCGCATTGCGCATTTTAATTTTATGAAAGTCCAACATACTACAACAAAAAGCTAATATTTTTTGTTTACAGTTGTTATGGTCTACCTTTCAAAACCTAAGTAGGTATCCTGGCTGTCCTACACAGTGGCCTTGCCCATTGCGAGGCCCCGGGCGGCAAGGCGAGGCCCTTTGGTCCTTCGTGAAAAATATGTGATGCGAAAAAAAATAGTTAAAAAATCTATATTTTTAAAATTTGCTCGAGTTGTTGTGCGAGGCCCCTACAAGAGCGAGGCCCCGGGTGATTGCCCTGTTCGCCACCCCCTAAGGCCGCCGCTGCTGCTACATCACGGATGTATAACAATCTACACAATAAAAATATGACTTGCCGATGTCCTCGTATAAAAGATAACAAAACCTGTACATATATTAAAGATAAATGTATAAAGTCTGTAATAGTTTTAAGAATTTTTGCATATTCTTTTCATATTATTATGCTAAAAATTTAATTATTTATTTCCATATGTTAAAGATATTGTTGATTGAACCATTCTAAAAAAATGTATTTGAAGAGATATTTCCTTAAAAGACACTAATAATACTTATTTGAAAATTATCTACTAAATGACTAAATAAGTTACATAATATATTTTGAGGTAGGTACCTACAGCTCACATCTGGCCACAGCGCTACGACTTTGGTACCTCGTCTTCCTCGTATGTATAGTTATGTAGATTTGCAACTCCTAAATGCCAGTAGTAAATGGTACCACGTTGACATTTTAAGCCTAGTTAGTTTTATGCCCAGGATAAAATGGAAGTTTTATATACTACGTAAGATGTATATTTATCATAAAAATTCATCATCATACTGTATTCCTAAAAAAATTTGCAACATCGGACATAATAATGGTTGCTTAGACTTTAATTTTTAGATTTATTTATTAAGTTTAAAAAATGACCCTTTTCATAATATTTAGTTTGTACCTATATCAAAATATGATATCACATATTGGCTATATTAATAAATAAGTGTTATAGACTAGGTAAATTTTATATAGATTTATATATAGAAAACCTACTGCAGAATGCAAATGTATATCCAAAAAAATATCTATGTGTCTGTTTCGCACAGTCTACAAATTAGATGACTTATTTCAATTGAAAGAAATGGGTTTGAGTTTCATGCAAAATTTTCTTTCTTCTTTTCTACAACTTCAGCTACAATGAAGTAACTGAAGTAATTTTGATTGCGAAATGTCATCTATGCATCTTAATCTACATAGACTATATCTCGGACATCAGCTTAATTATTCAAGAAATGTCTGTAGCCTAGAATACTACCTGTTACAGATATTATAACTGAGAATATTCTGCAACAGCGTAAGATTTCACGTAGCAACGTGGTAGATTACAAGAGTTTGTGAGTAGAGGTAGGTATGAACGTTAAGTCCAAACGGGGAGTGCTGAATTTTTTATGCATTTAGCCGCGCCGCAGTGACGACATTGCATACTGATGTACCTTTACGAACATTTTGAAGCTTGTCATATTAATACTCTGCCAGTTTTACAGAGCCATTTTTTTTTCATTACTAGCTTTTTTATCTATGCATAAACGTAATACATACGTAACAATTACATATTTGAAATCATAAAACTAAAATTAGTTTAAAAATATTTGTATGAACGTGAAATTTAATTAAGAATTATTAATTATAAATATGAAGAACCTATCTACCTATTAATCCGTTTTTTTCTATGAATTCAACGACGATCACGTGAAAAACTTATTAATTAGTTTACTATAAAAAACATCGAATAAAATTATTTACATACGATTCAGAGCTGTGCATTTGCTCACTCGGGCATTTTTTTTTAGAGTAATCGTTGTTGTTTAAAAACTTATACTCAGAGATGAGAGCAACGTTGAAGGCCTTCAATCTTTAAGTATTTTATAATTTAACATTATTGAAATAAAGTAATACAAATTTTCATTATCATTAAATTAGTATAGTATTTTATATCTTTCGTTGTATATGTGAGTGACTATTAAAAAGGATATATTTACCCACAAACCGTACATTCATCTAAGAAAAATTAAATTTAAACTACATTACCTCTTAAATTTTAACGGTAGAACCTTAAATTGACGATACAATTAAAACACTAATGAATAACTCGAGGCGCGTTCTAGGAATCACACCGTAATAGCTCAATCGCATGATGTTGAGCAAACACACGCAAATGTGCCATTCCATTATTGATTATTTCTTTATTTTTCCTTTGCACAGATAAAATGTATTTTTGTTTAATGGACGAGACCCGCGTAGCTGGCTCTGTATCACAAAACGTAGCCTATGTCTTTATACGGGTAGCTACCAAAATTACAAGTAGGTATTAGCATTTACTTTCCTAATAGTTATAAAAACTATGTAAAGCGTGTCGGCGTGACAATATTTTTTTCTTTAATTTTTTACATATATTTATCAGTCTACACTACAATATGAAATTAAATCTTTCGCCGCGTTTATCTGTCTGTTTTCTCCAAATATACCTACCTACTGAACAGATTTTCATACGTTGAGAACCTGGGACAGGCCACTAGACTTGTAAAAAATTTGGCTGATTTTCGCGTAACATGCTTAAAGCAGGTTACGTGTCCGTTATGTTATACGCAACGGAGGATTAAAAATGAAACTGGAAATAAATTAATTAATCCTCTCATAAGGATCATTAAATAATAATTTAAGAAACGCAAACTTTACCGCAAGTCATCTCCATTCTATTCCTACTCTATATAATACTTGAAAGTATTACTTAAATGTATCAATATATTATATAAAAATTGTTAAATTAACGTCAGTTTTGATAGATTACAAACACATTCACACACACACACACACAAATTGTAGTAGATTATCAAACTAGTACTATGTAGTAACTACACAGTACAATTCTAATAAGGAAGAAGGATTTCTATTCTACTTTATAATTCCCTGATCATTGTAAACAGCATTACAAGTAAGCGCTGGTGAGTTTTTTAAAACCTTTTGTATCAGTGGATCTAATGAAAGATGAATAAAAAAGGAAACAAATACAAAAACACTTCAAACAATTGTATTTAATTTTAAACCCACACATTTACAATAAGGTGAATGTTTAATTCGGAACTAATTAAAAAATAACTTAGAATCGTTATAAATCTTAACTAGGTGATATTTTAACAAAATAGCGAACTCAAATTTTTAGATAACTATAACTAAGAACTATTACTATTGATTGACATGACTAGCGTTTCTGGGGTACCCAATCCCAGAAACGTTTTTAATTCAAGTCAATTCTTAACATGTTTTCTTACTTAAATTGCATATCGACAAATAACTACTGTATAAGAGCTATTATCTATATATCACATTGCTTACTGTAGTGTATGTATCTATTTAGTAGATAATATACTCTGTCTCCCGTACACGAGCGAGTAGCCTGTGCAAACCTGTCAGTAATCGGTGCCTCGAGTCCGAACTACTCTGTATCAGAGTGGGGCGGAGTGGATTGGTAACGGTCAATATAACTGACGGATGAGCTAGCTGCCGACATTCCATAGTCAAAGACATTGCATAGTCGATGAGAGAGAAGAACGATCGCTGTAGAAAATAGTGTCCCAGAAATATGGACAAAATAAGTGAGATGCTGCGATCGCTAAATGGTCTCAATTCAACTAACTTCATCTACTTTTTTACAAGTACATACTCACAAACAGCTAACTTCGCAGATATTACTTACTAACGGCAGCGCGGCTGGTGGCTGAAGAATGAATTATTAATTTTACAAATTTTCAGAAACAGGCGGGCTAATGCTTTATCACGTAGCAATCTTTCTCCTTCTCTCTAACCTCTATGGCCGTATCAGTGAGAAATAGGAGACACGCACATAGGCGTGCAGTAGTGAGCCAGTGAATCTGATTAATTGTATGACAAGGAACATTATACTTACAAACATAAATATCATAAAATTGAACAGGTATCTTCTTGTATACAAGAAGAATAAATATTAGATATTATAAACTAAGATATTATGCATAAATAAGCTACTCATGTTTTAAAATTTGTTCAAAATTTCGTCTTGTAACCATTTTTTTCAAATGAGCTACCATTTAATTCAGTGTTGGCTTATTGACTCTCAAACGTAGCAAGTTCATTCACCAAACACGAATAGACTTCGCCCAATGACATTCCTATTTATTCGAAATACATACTAACCAATCAGAGTTTCTCCTTCTGAGAACGACTATTTAATGCGACTGTTAAAAAATGCCGACCGGCTTGCCAAGCCCACCGATAATATTTAATTCTCAATATTCTGTGAATCAATTCCCGCTTCTGATACAGAGTGACACGACTTCGAGCCAAACAGGTTAGCACGCGCACCTGTTAACGACAAGTTTGAACACGAAACCCGACCCGAGTGTTGACGGCATCAGCCGACCGAACAGCTACTCTATGATTGTAGATATACATTATGTCATTATATAAAAGTGAATTCCCGTAAACCTTAACCTTCAATTTAGGCACGGATGTCGTTATATAGATCATAATTATTTAGTCGCCCATTTTTGTAATCATTGTGAAAACAGCCGCAAATAAGAACATGCGTAGCTTCGTCTATAGACATAAAGCTACTATATTCACAGCGGTTAAGAAAATAGGCGAGACTTATGACAGAATATAAAAAATATTAAGCGAAAACTTCTATCCTAAAAAAAGTAAAGCACATGGAATGAAACACCATACTTTTTTTAAGAAAATTACAATTGGTAATTAATGTTGTGATTTTATTTTATTACTTACAGGATGAAATTCTGATGGCATGATTTATACCAAAGGGAATAAACTACCTCTTTTCTGGAATAAGACCTTTTATTTTATTCCATTTTATGTTATTTTAAGGAAACACATACTTGAAGTACACAACACAGGGCTAATATTATTATAATAGGTTGTTCAGAATCATTTGGTTTTTTTTTTGACAGAGGATTTAATTGTATTTTTTTGCAGTCAACTTCACACTTTAAGCCGCATAATCATTATATGTTTTGAAAGTTGGGTTGTGTGTGAAAAAGTATAATTGATTCTACGCAGTATTGTTGTAGGTGCCCTTTTAAATATGGAGAGCAATAAGCAGCATTTTTATCATATTATACTTTTTGACTATAGAAAAGGTAAAAATGCTGTTCAAGACAGAAATAAATTAACCGATGTGTATGAAGAATATGTGTTGATAGTACACTAATGCCAGAACTGGTTTCCAAAATTCCGTTCCAGCAATTTTGATGTCAAAGATGCACCACGTTCTGCAAGGCCGGTTGAAGCTGATAAAGGCATTTGTTGATGCAAACCGGCGAATAAGAATACGTGACATCAATGAGAGGTTAAATTTACCAAATTCAACTGTAATTTAATAAAATACATATTTGTTCTTTATACAATTTTTTTTTTCATTTTAACAAAAACAAAAGGAAATGATTTTCCGAACAATCAAATAACATCGAAATAAATACTTCATAAAATGAAAAAAGACAATTAGTTAAAATTGTTTTAGTTAAAAAAAATTGTTAACAAATAATGGATCTGTTTATAAACAAACCATTAAATAAACTATAGCTATACATATACCCAATTTACCAAGTAATCCAAGGAGGTTGTTTCATCTTGCTTATTGGCACATAGGTCATGTTAACAGGAAGATTGACAATAGCATAGTTCATGTGTAACTTCCTCAGTGTTCTTAAAATAGCAGCTCCATTTCGGCCTAGTAGGAAAGCTGCAGGTATGTTGACGTCTAAGTCCATCCTAAAAAAAAAAATTAATTACTGTGATTTTACCACTTATGTAAAAAGGACTTTAATAAATCATAAATGTATTATAGAAACAATGTTAGAGTAGACACAGATATAATCTATACCACAGAACCAATTTTTATTTAGTTATTTAAGGGTTTTGTATGAAGCTTTTTTCTGACAAACTAAACAAATTCATTTAAAACAATAGTATAATTCAAATATTAATTTCAGTTTAATATTTAAAAGGTTAAATTTTATTATTATTAAAAAGTATGCAAAACACACTACGGTCTATGTAACAATATAGATAATATATACATATGTATATAATATAAAAAAGCCCACAAAAAAAATCACTCTTCATATATAAATTAATAAGTGTAACAGACCTTAACAGTTTTATATCATAATATACAAATAACTTCCCCAATTTACATAGATGATTTGCTTACAGTATAATATTAGTGTTTCTATGTTCAGTATCAAATTCATCGCCTTTATACTCTATTGCAAAATGGGTAGTGGTAAATCAGATCAGAGCAAATTAAAAACAAAAACTATACTTATACAAGTAACATTGATCACAATCCAAAATTACATTCTCGCATAATAGCAAATCTGGGTAATCACTTACTTATCATCAACCATTTCTATCAAATGATCTAAGGGAACATCCCACTTATTAACTGACTCAGTTATTATTATAGCTCTTGCACCAGCCTGCTGAGCTTTGGCAGTTTTGAAAACAAATGAGCAATCACTGAAATGATACAATTAACTATGTTAATTTCATTAGATAATTATTATGTTTTTTATTTGAATTAATAACAAGATATAAATTATTGTTTGAAGTCAACAATCAGGAGGTATAATTCACCATATTCAACTGTAATTTCCTATTTTACATGATTTACAATAGGAAGAAAAAGTACAATATTATCTTATATCTAACTAGATAAAAATGTTTCTTAATACCATTTTACTACCATTCAAGAATATAATTAATTTTAAACAAAAAAATAAAACCGACCTCAAAACGCACTGAAAAGTAAAAAATAAATTTTGTATTATAAATGAACTTACTATAAATAAAAGACATAAATAGTGTTGATAAATAAAATTCATGTAAAATTCAACAAGGGCATAAAACTGTCATGTTGCTATTTGAAACGCGGCGCCAAGCCATTCAATTAATTTGTTTATTAAAGTCCAGGAGTATTCATTCAGTCTTTTTATTTATATATTTGGCACCGCCTTTCAAAAAGCAATATGCAAGTTTTATGCCCTTGTTGAATTTTACATGAATTTTATTTATCAACACTATTTATAGTAAGTTCATTTATAATACAAAATTTATTTTTTACTTTTCAGTGCGTTTTGAGGTCGGTTTTATTTTTTTGTTTAAAATTAATTTATTTTATACTTTTGAGTGGCTCTTCTAAACCGTATAGTTGGTTATCACACCATCAAAACTAAACTGATATGGACGCTCTGACTTTACGTTTACCTTATACATTAAAAACTAATTTAATTAATTTAATTTAATAATTTAAAATTAATGAAAATAAGAGAACGCAAAACTAAATCATTTAAAACTAAAAATTTAAGTAATATCGTTCATATAAATTAAGTTTTCCATGGTGTTTTATAGTAAGGAAGTGAATGCACATTGTGATTTACTGTAGGAACTCAGTTACTATATTATCTCTATCTCTAGAAGTATTTCTTCTACCTTATTGATTTTACTATCATAAATGACCCTTTTAATGTTTTATAAAATGATAAATAAGTAATCGATATAAACTGATATTACATCGAGATATAGAGATCTCAACTGGACGCGTAAACAATAACGTATGACATGTTTTTCTCTGTTGACAAGTTTTGCTCCATAACATCAAATATATGGCTTAGATTTTCATAAAATTCTGTCAAAAGCTTGACAATATCAGTTTTAATTAAATTAATTTATTATAATTAGTATATATTTAATATAACATGGACATCTCTATTGCTAAAGCGAACTAATTGAAGATTTTTCAATTTTTTATTTTATAACCTCAATATCTCTAAAACTATAAATCAAATTATCTTGATTCTTATTCTTTCTTGTTGCAAATTTAATTCTAAATCGAATAACATCTAATTCATAAATAAGGATTCATAAATCATAGAGTTATAAGCAAATAAGCACGACATGGTCTCGCGGAATTCAGCGATTTCTCGCCCGATTGTGAAACTATTCTTTCAATATCCTGAAAACTATTGATCGTAAAAATTAATAAAAAAAATAGGACCACTTCGACGAGTTACTCTATCGTTTGACACCTCACTCATCTAAATCGGTCTACGGATAGCGACGTACAAGCGGAACATCGGAAAAAAAAAAAACAAATACGCGTCGAATTGATAACCTCCTTTTTGGTTTTTTTGAAGGTCGGTTAAAAAAGCTTGAATATAGGTAGATCTAAGTATTTTATTATTGTAAATCAGAATAAATTTAATCTACATATTTTTATGATTTAAAAAGAAATCACAGATGGAATGTTACTCTTTCTGAGTGACATAAGCAATAATAATAATAATATAATATTTTATATGCCCATGCAGATAAAGTTGCACATTTTATGCTTTTCACAAGGGCACAAATTTCTTCCATACCAGCTGGAATATGAAAACTAATTAATGAAACAATCTCTGCACTTGATTCTTTATTTTAACAATTTTAAAGTTTACCACATGTTAACTTTCTACATATCATTGTAGGAAGTTTCTATATAATGAAATGCAACAAAAATGTTAAGATACTATTTACAATAGAATAGATTTAACAATACAGAATTTTGAAACTTACCCCCTCTCAGCTAAAGCAATATTTCCAGAAATGTCTTCTTGATTTTGGAGATCCGAACAACTGTTTATAGGAATAGTTGGTACTAATCTAGCCTTCTCCATATGAAGGCTGCCATTCTGAAAATTAGGGCCAATTTTAAATGATTTGAAAATATTTACTTATCATTATTATATTAAAGATGACTGCGATTTCGTAGCTTAGATTTAAGATAGAAATAAGTTTATATTTTATATACTTTTTAAATCCATGTTAGCTTTGCTCTCTTGGCTCCATTTATTTCTTAAGTAAAATTAATTTCAAGGCTTGTGCTTGAAGTAATTTCACAAATAAGTCTTTAAGATTACTCATTTTATTACTCCATTCGATATTGTGATTGTATATTCTAACGAGATCTGGTGAATAATGTAGCGTCTTTTTTAGTTTCGTTAAATTTGAGTTTCCGGATTGAAAATAAATTTAACAAACCATCCATGCATGAATGTAGTTTCGAAATAATAAGTTCATTTGTGTCATTTGTGTATGGAGCAAAAGATTTTATGATTAAAAATCTTACTTACGAAAGTTGCACCAAAATCTTTAGCAGGTCGAATTCTGTAAGAGTATCTTAACTCTTGTGGTTCCAAGATTTCGAAAAATACATCACCGGCTATAACATCAGCTGGGGATGACCCATCATAAAAATGCAAATCATTTGCTGAAATTAACCATAATTTATATAAATCAATTAACAACACGAAATTTTACATTTTACTAGAAATTTACCTACCTCCGGGTGTAACTGACTTCATGTACAGCAATAAATAAAAAGCAAATAAAAGGTAATTTTTAAAGGTATATGTACGGATATGGAAACACATTATTTATTTTACTAGATTTTGTTTACAAAAGACATTGCTTTAATTCAAGTAACCACTATACAAGTTTCTTAAAAATTTGTTTCATTATTACATTTCAATATATTATATATTTTTTGTGGGTTATGCTCGTTAAATATCTCAGATTTTTTTTAGTATTTGCCTATTAGTAGTGTGTTCTGTGGCCTATTTGGCAATTGGTTGCCGGATCTTAGAATGTAAAAAATATTTATACCGTATGACGTATGTACAATAGATAACCTTACAGATAATAAATAAATGAAAATGTTAAATGACTTATTGACACACTGTGCCTTTTAATCTTTAACTTTCGTGATTCGTCGTCATCTAACTAGCCGTTAACCTGGTTCTTCTTTGGTTAAGTATTAACCCTGATTTTGAAAACATCTGCTCACAAGGAACGGATGTTGCAACTATGTTACAGTGTTTAGTGTAAAGTTTTGTAAGACTGGGGTAGACATGTTGGTGGTTTTTTCACCACTGAAGCGGGTGGTTCCACTATCCCTTTTCATTTCTTCGGGGCAATATGTTGTCCACTAAATACATATCTACTTCTTTAATAGCCTTTGACGATGAAGTACCGACGGATGTAGGTACACAAAATTCAAAAATATTTATTTTTTAACCAAATATTCGTATCTATTGCATTGTTATAAAGTCTATTTACATGTAAATTTCTGCGTGAGAAAGAGAAAGAAACAATAACATGCGGCGGACCTCACGTCGCACTGACTTCGGCAATTTTCGTAATCACTCGTTGACTCGTTCAGTCGTTTTGTAGATGTGGGGTGTGGTATTGAAGTGAGAGAGAGTTTATTCGTTTTAACCCTGAATAGTCCTGGAGGTTAACAGAGTTAAAACACCGTAATTTACAATCACACAAAAGTTTATTTTCAATTTACACCTTTTATCTAACAATTAAATCAATTTACAATAGTTCAGAAGAAATATCACGGAAGTTATTTATGTACAGATTTTAGATTAAGTCAAGGTAAAAGATTATTATTATTGTTTTTATGAACTGAAGACGGATGCCACAAAATGTATGTCGATGTCAATTACAATTTTATATCTCTAATCTCTATATTTATACTGTAGACTGTATCGAAGACTATTACATTGACACTCATTCTAACTCTGCAACACATAAAGCCGTCACAGACGTAGCTATAATATATATTAATATACCGTACTATAAAATATATTATAGCAAGCTACCACACAGAAATTTATATTTTGCCTTTATTTTATGATGGTCGTCCATCCACAGACTATGGGCCACAGACCACAGTCCACACCCACAGCGTACAGTCGGTTCTCTCACACTACCAAATAACCGGTATTACATCACGGGCCGAGTGAGCTGCTCCTCGGCCTACAGTTCTATAGGGCTATACTGGCCACTGGGTCCGCCCAAATCACTACCTGTATCTCCAGGTGAAATCAACCAATCAAAAATCTCAACGTATTTAATAACATTTAACTCGATTTAAGGGATAACCCCTCAATAGATAACATTTTAAGACAAATCATGTTTCGTTTCAAGCAAGCCATGAATTGGTATTGTCTATAGTTTTTTAACAAAAGACAGAAAAAAACTTGATTAAAGCTGTTAAAGTTATTAAAATACTTATTAAAAGGTATTATTAAAAATATTTAAAATTTATATTAGTAGCGTCATTATATTTAATTATTATTTTATTTATAACATTTCTTTTTTAAGCACAGTCAAAATCATTATATCAAAAAAATAGTTTTAGTTTAAGTAAACTAGAACGAAAGCTTTTTTTATTAGACTTGTCACTTTTACAGAATACATCAGATTGTGAATTGTGTTTAAATTTAAAAATAATAAGCATCAATCCAAGTATTTTAATATTGTATTGGTATTTGGTACTACATTATTAATGTTGGACGTAAGTGTGCCGTTTCAATCTCACGTTACATTAGGTAGAATTATTTTTCATCTAGGTAAAGGTAAAATTGTACCTACTTTTTTATATTGAGTTCAATCATAATTGATTAAAGTTGTAGTGGTAAGTGGAATCTTGTATAGACTAGTTCAGAGTTAGTACTGTATTTTTAATGCCGGAAATAATGTTATAATATATAAATTAATAGTCTAAGGTTGAAATAATCACATTTCTAACAATATTACAGCTGTAAAAAAAGATGATGAAATCTTTATTGTTTGATTGTTTTACCAACTTATATTTACAACTTCTTCAATGAATAGATACTAGATAAAGTTTACTATTGTGTAAGTATAATATTAGTTGTTTTAATTTTAGATAGTTTTAACTAAATCTTCAGAATGGATTCCAACTTGGTGCAATTAAAACCAAGATTATATCAAATACAGCTTGAAGAAATATGTGTACGGCAAAATACCATCATTCATTTACCAACAGGTAATGCTGTATATATATATATATATATATTATACAAATATGTACCTATAATAAAAAAATAACATAAAATCAAATATTATATCAGGTTCAGGTAAAACATTTATTGCTGGAAGACTTATCAAAACGTTTATGAATCAGTGTAAAAAGCCCTGGAGAGAAGGAGGCAAAAGGACTTTCTTCCTTGTCAATACTGTACCATTAGTCAATCAACAGGTAAATATTTAAAAAGTTTCAAACAATAATAAACTAGAGTTTTTTTAAGTGTTTCTTATTTTAAAATTATTATTATTTATTGCAATTTAATATAAATTTACCTAACATTAGCAACATCACATCAACCTGAAAAACTTGTTGCAACAAGATCAAACAGTTGTAATTTATCTACAACTTTGAAATCATTTGAAAAATCTTGCAGCTTATGTACATACTCAATACCCAAAATTAATTTACCAAGGAGATCAACATTAGGATTAATTTAAATGATCAGTGAAATTAATAGTTTCTGGTAAAAAAAAGTTTTTATTATGCAGTACTGTTTTAACTCTTTCCAAAGGTGAAGCTTTTTGATACTAAAACCAAGGCTGTGAGAACCTCTTTAACCGACCTTCAAAACCAAAAAGCAGGTTATCAATTCGACGCGTATTTTTTTTATTTTTTTTGGATGTCCACTCCTACGTCGTCGCCCGTGAACCGATTTGGATGAATGAGATGTCAAATGATAGAACAGCTCGTCGAACTGGTCCTATTTTTATTTGAAATTTTTACAATCAATAGTTTTCAGTCAATGTCGGTTTTATTTTTTTATTTAAAATTAATTTATTTGAGAAGACATTATATTTACACTTTTAACTATGTTCTTTTATGGCAAGATTACCAATAACAAAGGCTGATTTCGTTTTTATAATTACATCATTAAATCATTCCATTTGCATGATGCTCTAAAATATAACAATTTCTTCTAGAAAACTGTCATAGAAGGAATGTGTCCAGTCACTGTTGGTGCCTACAGTGGTGAAGATAGAGTTGATTATTGGAACAAAGAACAGTGGGACACTGAGCTAAGTAAACATGAAGTGAGTTGTTATCTAAATTAAATTATTTATGTATTGTCACCATTGTACACCATATCAGCATTGAGTAAATTGAATTGTTAATTAGTTCTTAATATGTACGAAGACTGTTGTCTGTAAAAAAATATTTAACAAATAGTTAGAATACATTATTTTGATTTCACGAAATCATAACCCTCAACCACATATTCTTTGTTGTAACGCATTTAATGAATGAGTTAGCCACATAGATGAAGATGTGAGAGAAGTTTCTATTAAATTACAAATCTTTTAGGTTATCATAATGACATGCCAGATATTGAATGATATGCTTACTCATAAGTATATCAAGATTGAAGATATAAACTTGATAATATTTGATGAATGCCACCAAGCAGTTGATGATCATCCAATGAGGCTTATTATGAAGCACTTTAAAGTAGGATCATGTGAGAAACAACCACGAATATTAGGTATTTTTATTATTTATTTTTTCTATTTCTAAATGCAGTAGGTATTTGCTTAATAATATGTACTCAAATTTCGTAGAAAAAAAGTGTAATTAAAAAGTTGTGGTCTATCCGGCCCTAATTTCGCCCCCTAATCGCAAATGTATGCATTTGTACACAAGGCAATAAGGCCTCTCACGATAGGAATCGTCAACCAGACAATTTATTTATTTGCCTGTATTTTCTCTTTTTAAACACTTATGCAGTAGAAAATACTATGAAATAAAAACCAAATCAACAAATCTAAATCTAAAATAATGTCATTTTGTGAATTCAGTCAGCGGACAACTAAAGAGCAAGTGCTCGAAGCAATACCATTGAGAGCTTCGTCATTCCTACGTCTACTAGGGCTAGGGCTGCCATCCGTCCGGGTTTCCCCGGATTTGTCCTAGTTTGGAAGACGTCCGGGCGGGGTTTCAATTGTAGTCTGGGATTTTGATCAGATATCGTTCTCATAATTAAAGTAAATATTGTTAATTGTATGGAAAAATAAGAAATTAAACAATTTTTTCATTTAATTTTATTAACTGAGTAACTAAACTTGGGACATATACCTATTCTATACTGTGTGTACCAAAGTACAGAAATTAAGCATTGAAATTTTCTTAAACAATTATGATGTACCTATAAATTATAATGTATTTATGTTTGGCTTTTTTTTATATTTTAGGCTTAACAGCGACTCTGCTGAATTCCAACGTGACATTACAGAAAGTTGAAGATACATTGCGGGACCTTGAAATAACATTTCATGCAACAATCGCGACTGTCCATGAAAATGTCGAAGAAGTTTTTAAGTAAGTACTTGTTTTTTTATATTTAAAAATAAAACAAAAAATAGGTTATCAATACGACGTGTGGTTTTTTGTGTGCCATTCGTACGTCGCCGTTTGTGGACTTATTTCGTTAAATGAGGTTTAAATAAGTTTGATCCCATTTTTGTTGAATAGTTTTCAAGATATTGAAAGAGTAGTTTCAATATCGAGCGAGTGTTCGCTTAAATTCGCACGTCCACGTGGTAGATTCTTATTTGCTTTTAGATAAATATGAACCTAATTTGGCACAGATTTTCAAAAATTGAGCTTATAAGCAGTTGTCTAATTTTTGTATGGGAGCTGGTTTTTTTATTCCGATGGTAAATTAACTGGACTCAGACCAAACTTAGTAGATAAGATCATCTGCGAATTTCGTCAATGTGTGGATCAATATGAATAATAAATTAAATAAATAAATAATATTATATTACTACTTATTAGTAATTTTCCAAACTATTGTTATAGGAGAGTAATTTACTTCTTCATTAATAAAAAAATCCACTATCTGTTTTGGGGGTATACGTACAAAAGTTCTAAAAATGTATTCAAAATATAAGGGCAGTTCAAAAAAAAAAAAAGGAAAAATATGTTTCTCTTTATACTTTTGTATAAAATCAGCTCATTTGTCCTTTTAATTTTTAGTTATTCGACAAATCCTAAAGAAGTAATGAAAACATATTGTGAAGCGTTTCCCACACCAGCTACGATAGAAGCTAAGGAGATATTAACTCACTTGATTGATTTAATTCATCAATTCAAATTACCAACAGCCAATAAGAAAACACATATTGAATTGAAGGGTGGACAAAGAGATATATCTTGCGATCCAAAAAAGGTTCGTATCTACTCGTAAAATGAGATGCTGTATAGAGTATAAGGTTTTTCTAATTTTTATATATTTTTTTTGTTTATACAAAACTATTGTATGGCCTTACCCAAATTCCTACCGTTTTTATTTATATCGATAAACGTTTTATCACAAAATCGTAAAAAATAAATTTATTTTTATATATTTCAAACTATAACGATTTTATTTTACAAGCTTTTGCGTTAAAATATTTACTATTAAAAAATAAAAGTCTGACCAAGTGTGAAGTAGTAAATACAAATATAGGTAATGTTTTATTATTGTAGATTCAAAAGGAAGTGGCAAACATGGTGAAATCCATCATATATCATATCAACGATTTTGGCGCTTACGGCGGTGTGTTGTGCATTATAGCGTACACTATTCTATTGGAACGGCTTAAGCGACGGGTCCTATCCAGGGAAGAGGAAATATTGCATAACTTCATCATATCAGGCTGCACAGAGTAAATAAAAATTTCTTATTTAGTCCTAGACCTTGTATACTGTGTAATTCTTTTACATTTTTCATATGAGTATTATATTGTTATTTATCAACGAAATTAAATCGTAATCGTATACCTAAAATGTTTCAGAAAACGTATTTTTTTCATAAACACTATTTCGTGAATTTTTCAATATTTTTAATCGTTATTCTGCTATTCTCGGAATAGACGAATCCAACAAATCAGAGATCATCAAAATCGGTCCATACTTTATCATTACATAGTATAGAACAAAGTCGCTTTTTCTTCCCCTATATCCCTTTGTATGCTTAAATCTTTAAAACTACGCAACGGATTTTGATGCGGTTTTTTTAAATAGATAGAGTGATTGAAGAGGCAGGTTTTTATATATGTTTTATACCCGTGCAAAGCCGGGGCGGGTCGCTAGTTTTATTATAAATGGCGTAAATAACTCGACTTTGTATTATACATATATACATACTTGATCATTTTTGAACATAATAAAGTGGAGTCTCTATTAAAAATAATTTGAATTTTCAAGGGGAGAAGATAGTTCAACAATCTAGACAGCTGTAGGTACCTACTGGTAAATCTAGTTAAAGTATTAGGCATGACGCAAATCTACAATACCTAGTCCACAGATAATTTTTTAGCAGGTATGCGGCATTCAGATCTTAGGGATCAGCATAAATTTTTAATTATTTGGTGTTTGGAAACCATAGTTTCTAAACGCTTTGAGTAATTGTTCTGGTTCGTGATGAAAAAAATAAAAGTTGAGATTGTTTAGCGTGGAATATTTTATTTTTTATGTTACGAAGTATAATATATTCGCACCTTTAGTAATATAAGGACTCGAGTCAAAATTTGTGTAAAGTGTTATTTTAAATGATAAAGGCATTCATTTTTATTCATGGCTACTTACAGTGTAGTTATCAAAGAATAAATATGAAAAATTTCACATTTATAACTTGAATTATTTTATTTTATTTATTTTATTGAAAAAAAGAGGTGGAATGTAGAATTCCAGAATCTTTAAACGCGATTTCCCAAAAAACTACTTTTTTGTATTATGCCCTTATATTACTAAGGGTGCGAATTATGGTGTGACGTGTGTAGTTATAGTAAAGCATTTGCAGTCGCAATAGAAACGTACACCGCAAACACGGTTATACACGGGTATTTTATTAATTTACTTCATTTTTTTTCAGGGCCAAGATGATATTATTGGATGAAATGGAAAACGAAAAAGGATACGCGAAAATTGTTAAGCATTCATCTCCAAAAATTAACCTTTTGTTAAATATTTTGAAAGAATACAAACCGTCTTCAAATAAAAATGGTATAATACAAATTTTGTTACTGTGAAGTTATTTTAGTATAGTCCTAGTCTTGAGTAAAAAAACTTAACACTATAAATAAATCAATTAGTTTTTGAAATTTGAAGTGAAGTGAATTCCCGTAACGACTAGTGGAACATAGGACAGACATATTTCTGTGACTGTTTCTCTGATCATTTTCTTTACAGGTGATCAAGTAGGTGATCGGCCTTTGCTAAACCAACCAAAACATTCATTTGTTCCCCCGGTATTCGAACCCAGCCAATAAATTTTGTAAAATAAAATAAAATATAGAATGTCTAAAATTACCCATTCAAGAACATTTGCTTGCGTAATAATACGTTAATATCGTGATTGAATTTTTATTTATTACTTAGACCTAAACTGCAGTACCAATTTGAATGGGATTTTGCATCCCGTGGGCAATTTCGTTCAACGAGATTATAAGTTTTTATATCAATTTTCAATTCTTATCACGTCGAAATAGCAGATACCGATATTGAAACTGTGTTGTCGCTAAGTCTGATATCGACAAAACGGATACTGATTGTCATAACATTTCAGAAATTCCATTGTCCGCCATAATATTTACACAACAAAGATTTACTTCGAAGATTTTATACAATTTATTAAATGCTGTTAAGAAAGTAAACCCCGAAGATTTCAATTTTCTACAACATGATTTTATTGTGGGTTTCAATGTTAATCCTTTCAATAATACGAGGGAACAATACTTCACTAAGAAACTCAGTACCCAAGCATTGCTTAAGTTCAAAAATAGGTAAGTGTTCACTTCTACTTACATACAGCCTAAAGCAGATATATTTTGTGTCTGTTCACGGCATAGCGAGATATTTTTTAAATGATGAAAGTTCCATATGATATGGGAACCGTCGCCTACAACTTAACACAGTAAAGAACATGATATCGTCTATAATAAAAGAATTCGTCAAATTTTCAATTTCTAAAGTAGTTTAAAGCTTTTTTTCTTACCGTTTCATCCTATATACGCCAAAACTACTATTATTCTATACGTTATTACGTTTTAAATCACATCTCAATACAATATCAATTAATTCTGCAACCAAAACCTACAACGAAATCATAAAATGTTATTTTAATGAAAGAAGTGTTTATTAAACATGTACAAGTTAAAATTATTTATTTAAATACGTAATTGAAATAATCTAGCATGAATAATCAAGAAAATGAACGCGATAATCCAATGTGTTATGTGATTTTATTTCGTATCGACTCTTTTTTTTTTTTTTGAGAAAAAAGAGGTTTAACAAAATGGTTTTACCACATTATCGCACTAGTGCATATTGGTAATCAAAATGTTACATTTTAATTACAAGTGCGGTGCGATAAGTCACTATGAATTAGTATTATTATATAGGAGTGCTTATATCTATAATTACTCAAAATAATGATACATTTAACATAACTATTATATTTTTTGCTAGTGAAATTTTCTTATATATTTAGAAATTGATCACTAATGCGTGGTCAGCTGAGCCAAGTAGGTGGAACTTAGATTCGACCGTTATATTAAACAAACAAACATTTAACCAACAAGTTAAATTGTAAACAATTTAAAAATCCCACCATATGTCAATTCTAAATAAGAATACCTACCTTATCATGTATGAACGAATCTTGATAAATTGTTGCTTAAAATCACCTCAATCAGCTTTCAAATCAACCAAACCACGTTATAAACGGTAAATTCGTATTGTTTATGATACTACAGAGGGACACGTCAAACAAATAACATCACTTCTGTACGTAGTATATAACCCAAAATTGTCTTTTATTTACCTATATATATTGATATAATGTATCTATTTTATCAACCTAACCTAAAGTATGAAATGAATCGTTTATTTTGTGATTAAACTATCTATAGTGGAGTCATTTTAATAGGTAACATGTCTCTCAGTTTTATCTTCATAGTGAGGTGACCTGCTTAAAACATCTATTAAAGTGAATGAATCGATACGGACTTGAAACATATGTGAATTTTAAAAATCATCAGGCGAAATAATAAATATAATTATGTTTTATTATTATCACAACGTGGTTATTAATTTATGGTGATATTTCTTCACAAGTAATCATTGCATCGATTCTACTTATCAGCTTTCGATTTCTAGAGTCACATCCCTAGTGTTTAAAAAGAAAAAACTGACCCAACATTGTAACGACGTTCAGTTTTTTAGATCATAAATTGTTTATTATGATTAGAATGGTTTATTAGTGGCAAATCGTAAAATTACTCGTATCGGTCATTATTACAATGAATAGGTAATTGTAATTGAAAAAAGTTAAGCAATTGTGCAGTTCTAACAAAATAAAAATAAAAAATATTTTAATTAGGCCTTTACAAGGTTACGTTGTTGAATTTTGATGAACTGTCAAATGTTACCTATTAAAACGACTCCACTTTAGTGATATTCATTTCCTTGATGGTTTCTTTCCAGGGACTTGAACTGTTTGATATCAACTCGGGTCATAGAAGAAGGAGTGGACGTGCCTCAATGCTCGCTTGTCGTCCGATTCGACCTTCCGCTCGACTACCGCTCATACATACAGAGCAAAGGTAAATTTATTACTTAAACTTATTTAGGTGTTATATATATTACAAAAAAACATATTTTTTATAGTAAAGCTAAATATCATAATGTATCATCAGCCAGGTTAAGCAGAATTATTTGAAAGTACTGTCGAAAAGATAACTGTATTGTGAAATTTAAAACGTCGATTTTATAACTTACATTTTTTTATTAATTTTTCGAATTTATTTAGATTCTTAAAACTCTGCTGTATAGAAACGATTTTTATGAAATTTTGTATTTAGATAAAATCTTGTTTTATTTTTGTATACCTAAAGCTTATTTTACACATTTTTTTTATAATATTGCTAAACCGTGTTAAAATTAATCTGTGTTAAAAGAAATTTGTTCTATATATAGGTCGTGCAAGAAATCGTCAATCGGCATATATAATGATGGTGGAACAATCTGAAAGTTCTAAATTCCGTCATAAATATGTTGGGTTCCAATCTTTGGAAAATCGCCTACAACAGGTCGGTTTCTCTATAGTTTCGTTTAACTTAATAAATTTACATATCTACGTTATATTACGTTGCATGCGATAGTTATTTTTATATATTTTTATCTTTGTACCGGTTTGACTGTTTTATCAGTTAAGCTATACGTAGATTTTAGTGTATTGGCGCTCGCATATCCAATTTTATTATCTACTACTGAATTACCATAACAATACTGAATTACATTTTTATGAATAACACAGTTAATGATTAATCGTCTCCTTATTATTAAAAATAGTGGGACTTATCGCGCAAAAACCATCGAGGTAAATAAATAATGTTTCTTTGCGCGAATTGAAATGAGTTGAAAAGGCTAAAGTTTATAATCGTCTCCTTACTTGGTCTCGCATTATTTAATGAAGCATTGGTTTCAGTTTGGAGGTCACAAAAAGTTATCTTAAGAAAAATAATCAGTTAAAATTCATTTCCACATGCCTACTGGGGTTACGGGTTTATTTTTATTTTTACAGTTGATCATGGGTAATAGTAATGAGCGGGCGCCGCCAACTGAAGATGATATACAATCTGTTTACGATGAAGATGAATTACCCCCATTCGTCACTGCTAAAGGAAGTTAGTACTTGAACATATTGCTATTCTTAGCAATATATTTTTAAATTGTAGGAATTTTGCACGTACAAGGAGAAATAGTAGATTGTTTGCCAAGGGAGCAAAACACAATTTTTAAGGCGAGAGTATTTTTCGAATCCACAGTGGAGCGATGGATTCAAAGTAACTCGAGTTTAAAATAGTGTCGCTCCCGAAGTGGACACTACTTTTTATCACCTCTATGAGAAAATAAATAAGTGCAACGCATGAAGTAGAATTACGTTAAGTATTATCTTAAATCCGGGTTCGAACAAAAAATAAAAGAAAGAATGCATTTCGCGCGTAACTTTTTTTTTTTTGTTTTAAATCTCTGGTGATTTAAATATTTACTAACAATATCTAAATTCTAAATTTAAATCAATTTTACTCCCTTGTGATAAAAACATAATGAATAGATATGTCATTTCAATTGCAATTATGGTAGTCTAGGTTTTGGGGCTTAAACTTAAATAAATGCAGGATTTCATTAAATCTAGCGCCCACTTTTCCACCGCTTTCTGGCTGTCTCTCCAAACCGAATTCCAGGCCACCGCCTTAGGGCGCATTCCCACTGAGTCGTGATGACAGATAATCGTGTTACACATTTGTCGAGGCAGCCGGTCGAACCAAATTAATAATTCTAAAAATGCAGCCTGCGAGCGGCTGCCTCGACAAATGTGTAACACGATTATCTGTCATCACGACTCAGTAGGAACGCGCCCTTAGCCTAATCATATTGAGACTTAAGGATCAGTACCGTTTTTAATTGAGAATGCAGATTTATAGAGCTAAGAAATCCTTAACATACAGTGTAAAAAATTTTGTTCTACGATAATAATTGACGAAGTTATGACCAAATTACTACCGAAGTTTACCGAGGTAGCTATGACGTCACTTGGAGGGTCGCCGCCAGTTATCCATTGGCAGCGATAAGGCGCCCAGTATTTATTTTTATAAAAAATAAAAATAAAAAATAAAATATATAAAAAATAAACATTTAAAATATATATTGGGCAAAGGTTAAAATTTTATCATCTCTTTTTACAACGGAATACCAATTTTTACGAAGTTTTGTTCGGCACGTTATAAAATTGTTTTTCTGGCGTTTTAATACAAGTGTTTGTACATTTCAACACTATATAATATTAGTACAAGTTAAAAAGGTGAATTAGACATAAATCGGTCACTTTTAATTTGTTACAGTCATAATTAACCAAACAAAATACTGCGCGCCTTACCGCTATTAAGCGACTTCCCTTCAAGTGGCGTCATACGCACCCGCGTACATTTTCTTTTACGGCACATGTTTATATATAACTTAATATCTTCGTAAGTAATGGTCAGATTTGGATAATTTAAAAAGATATATCATTCTTAAGAATAATGTGGATACTGATCGTAGTTCTATTGATTTTGCGATAACAGTACTGATCCTCATTGGCCATAATAATGCGTGACTTGATTTCCTAGATCGTCTGTTCTCAACGTCAGCCATCAGTCTTTTGCATCGTTACTGCTCTATGCTGCCTCACGATCAGTTCACTCTCATCACCCCAATGTGGGTACAAGAAAATTCGAATTCGAAACAAATAATTTCCATCGTCATGCCTATTGCCTGTCCAATCAAGGAAACCATCAAGGTAAGGTGACTATACAAAGAACCTTATATTGTTCAACAAAGTGTGAAATTGACAAAAAAGATAGGCATTTAAATTAATCAATTTTAATATAATATATATTTTAATTCTGTGAATATTCATTTACTGCCAAGAACAGTAATTTTTGATCTACTCTAAATTAATGGAGTACACTGTTACGTTGATGACAGCACTGAACGCAGATTATAATGGAACCCGAGGATGACTGCGGAAAAAATCTTTGAAAATCGTGCTAGGCTTGTGTCTGTAATAGATTCATGCTAAGAGCAAATCTCTATTTGCTCTTAGCATACCTTAACCTTGTAAATCTTTATTTTAATGTAGGTACTTACTAGGGTTCATGATTTCTCGAGCTTTTTAATTTCTCGGGTCTCGAGAATTCTCGAGGCTAATTTCTCGGGGCTAATTTGTCGAGAAATTTACATTTACGTACGTTTTCTCATATTATTTGGTTCCAATAATAATATTCAACAATATTAATCTTATGAATAAGCTAATTCACTTAAAAAAATAATACAGAAAAATATTATTCAGACTCATAATTATGATGACAGCACTATTTTTGGCTTGTTATTTAGAACTTATAAACAAACTATCGACTTGCCCCGGCTTTGCACGGGTATAAAACATATATAAAAAACTTCCTCTTCAATCACTATCTATTAAAAAAACCGCATTAAAATCCGTTGCGTAGTTTTAAAGATTTAAGCATACAAAGGGATATAGGGAAAGAAAAAGCGACTTTGTTTTATACTATGTAGTGATATTTAGAACTTATAAACAAAAGTAGCTTCTATTAAACTAAACAAAAAATCAACATGAAAGAAAACGTTAATATCTTAACTTAGAATTAAATTACAATCACAGCACCATTTTTGGCTGGTTATTTAGAAAAAAATCAACTCAAAACTTGTAAACAAAAGTAGCTTCTATAAAACAAAAAAAAAACATGAAAGAAAACGTAGATAGCTTAAATTTAGGTAGAAAATAAATGTAAATTATAATTAAATTACAATCATAGCACCATCTATTTTTTATAGCATGTTAATTAGAATAAAAACAAATGAAAACTTTGCAAGATCCATGGAACATCTCACGATTTAATTTCTATATAGGTACATGATTTCTCGAGTTCTCGAGTCGAGAATTCCCGGGAAAGAACCCTAGTACTTACATAATAGATAACTAAAACTATTTTTTATTGATATGCTTATTATTAATACCACATGAAAAAAGTGACGATGTCAATATACGTTTTGTTTACAATATTAATTTCAAGTAAGTATTGACGTTTCTGTTTTATTGACTGTTCATGAAATTTTCTTGCAGGGCGACCCTTTTGTAAACATAAAAATTGCGAAGCGATCGGCTGCAATGAAAGCCTGTGAAAAGTTATATAGAGCGGGTGAATTTGATGAGCACCTCTTACCGAAACAATATGGGTAAAAGATTATTATATATATATATATATATAATATATATAATTTTTTTAAAAATCTGCTTGACGAATCCAAATACAACTTAATTTTTTCTTTGTGTGTTTCCTCTTTGTGTGTGTTTCTTCTCATTGCATGTTGTGTTCACCCGTCAAAGGTGTGCATTTCGATTTGTTTTTTACGTTTAATCAGATTTGTGGATCAACGCACATAATAAATAAATTTTAAAAAAAATGAATTGAAGCTCAAATTTATTGATGCCCTAAAAAGCGCTCATATACTGGAGATATAAATATACCATGAACTTACAGGGAGATTCATTTCGAGCAAGAAGATATAAAACAGTGTTTTCTTAACTGGCCTTGGGACAACCCTGATGATGATAAAAGTGAAAAGGCCAATGCTGGGACCAAAAAAAGAGTAAGGAAGCATAAAAAAGTGGTAAGTACCCGATCAAATACAACTCATTCTTATCTTTTTAACGTCTAAAAAACCTATCGACTCCGTTAGTCCAAAACTGTATTTAAGGTGAATACTACAAAGAGGCAAGTAGGTCGTAAAACCTGTGCATTATCCCAACCCTTGTTTCCTCAGAACATCTGCAATAAGCGCATTCAATAGTTATAGACAAAAAAGAATGCCTTAAGTAACTAATTATCACGGCTTTTAAATAGTTGAACTTAGTTTAATTTACACATTTTCAATATTTAATATAACTAATAATTTTGAATTACAGTACCCCAGTTATTTCAGTGGATCACCTCATACCGATGACAAACAAAAATTCTATTTGCATCTAATAAAATTCAATGTAGCCTTTGCGAAGCCGACGGAATCTCGTGAGAGAGCGTTGTACGACCTTCTACAAATGAAAGAAGGGTTTGGGTTCCTAACTATGCAGCTTTTGCCAAATATATGCGATTTCCCCATGTATCTGAGAATAGGTGAAGTAACAACGAGTATACAAATGAATTACGACGTCATTGAACTGAATGCAGTGCAATTTAAATTAGTTAAACAGTGAGTATTTTTGTATATTCAAAATTACTTTAAAATGCAAGAAGAGCATTGTAACCATCTAGATAAATGGAAATCTCCATGGTACGCTTCGATGGGCAGTCTCTCCCATGCACCACCAGCCTGTGGAACCCTCCCTCAATCTATATTCTTCCATGAATACTAATTTGGGAATTTTGAGTGGTAATTGCGGCGGATCAGAGGCTCTTCCGCCTGCCCTGTTGACCGCTATTATATATGAAAAAAATGTGTCCTCATAACACTTTTGGCGTGGCTTATTTCGTTTTTGGCCAGGAACTCTAATCTCTTCTAAAAACACTAAGTTGTAACATTAATTATCCTACACTAAAAAGTGTTATACAATAAATTCTAGTGGGGCATGAGGCAGACCCATTTCTCCGTGATCAGATGATAATCGTGGTCCACTTAGCCACCAACCAACATTATTCGCCCGTAAAAATCACATTAAAATTGAACCAACCCTTGAAAAGATCAGTCAGAACAAACAGGCTGTCAAGTTAAGAGCAAATAACCCTTTCAGATTCCATTTCTTCGTATTCGATCAAGTGTTGGCGGTTGCTAAGAAGTTCGTTATATTCGAGGGGTCTATGAACTGTGTATACGTAGTGCCGATAAGCGCGGACGGAGATATCGATTGGAACGTTATGATAACCCACACTGAAGTGCCGCCCCTGGAGACGCCTTCAAGCAAAGTAAGTGTTACTCAATATGAAGTTTTTACATTTTACCATCATTTTGGTGTCATGGTCTAATCTGCTATTTGATTTTTTCTCTTGAATTGGTACTCATTTGGTTCGCCTCAAATATTTCGGAATAATTGTTTTTCACTTCATGGCTTTATCATAGTCGGATCATTCTTACCAATGTTGCCTTAGTGTGTTTTACGATGCTCGCTTTGCTTGTTTTGTCCATAATTTTAATCTGACATTGTTAACTTCGTTTTGTATTTTCTTAAATTTGAGTAATTAAAAGGCTTTTTGTTGTCTATAATAACTTGGACATAGGACAGCGTAACTCGCGTATGCGCTGCAGATCGTTAATTTCCTTACTTGTCTACATAACGGTATAAATATTTTAAAGAAAACTGTTTAATCGGATAAAGCACGTATATTTCTCAGAATGCTACAATGTAAATATTTCTCAAAAATTGTTCGACAGGAAAGAGCGACAACAAAAGCATCAATGAAGACACATAAGAATAAAGTTGTTACGCCATGGTATAAACCTTTTCTCATACCTGACAGGTAAGATATTATACGATATTATGAAATATTATACGATATTAGCTATGACGTTAAAAATAGGACATATTCTAAGTATTTTCTAAATACCACCCTCGTAAAACACAAATTCCCGTACTAATAAACGCGGTATAAAGTTACACTTGGGTATAAACTAAGAATAAGCAAAAATTTTAATAAACCACTCATAATTTAAACCTAGTATAGCTTCGATTTCGTACAAATGAGAAAGTAATAATAATAAAGAAAGAAATAATAACAAATCCTTTATTTTAATATCGATACAAAAACTTGGGTTGCCTGGAAGAGATCGCTGATTAGGGAAAAGGCCGCCTGTTGCACTCCATTGCAACAAAGTGTTTAAAAAAAATCTGTGGGTACATAAATTTTTACAATATTCAATGTAAATATGAATATGCCTTTGATATGGCACCGACCGGGTGAATCCTTCAACTCCTGTAACTTCCTCCTGTTTACTGCTGGATTTACCAGCTAGATACATATTTGTGCTCCGTATAAGAGGTATGGCGGTAAACACGAGTCAGTTATCTTCATCTTAAGGTTCAATTTGAGTTTATATTTTAAAAATTTATTTAATTTATAATTATCTTGGATAATGAACGATTCTCATTACTTCTTTTTTAATGTAGATTTTTAGTCCAAGTCTATCATCTGACTGATATATCACTCTGCTTCCATTCTTATTATTCATTAAAATATTTATCATCTATTTTGTTACTGCTTGCTAAATGACAAATATAACACAAGTCAACACGAATTTAGTGCCTGAGTTCTGTGTACCCGATTTTTATTTCTTATACCTAATTAATATAAGAAATAATATTTTTATCTCATGAAGTTTGCTTTTAAATCATCCAATCATTTGTCAAAAATCGTATATATTTTTATCATCATATAAAGTACAAAAGCAAACTTTTTTAAAATATAAATTGAGTTTTTGGTTATTTTTCAATGTAAACATTCAGACAATAGCCATTAAAAAACAGACACACAAAAAAAAGATTTTTTTTGTTGACTTGTGTAATCAACCGCATACATATTAATTTAATACAGTGACCATTGATACAGAATACAATGCCTATAAAAATAATATTGGTCCTGGAGATTTAGGTAGTGTTTTTACGATCGCTTTTCATCTTTTTCAAAAGATTTCGAATGACTTATACCAAATTAATTTTAATTATACTGAGCTTAACACAAACATCGTCAGCTGTTCAGCATTTTGCTGCAGCAGCAACGTGGAGTGTGGATTATGGCGTAAGAAATAGTAAAATGAAATTGCATGAAATATAAAAATGTGTTTGTTTACATTATTAAACGTAAGAAATTAATCAGCTGTTTGTACAGCGGTGGAAAGTCGATGCAGTAAAGTTTATTTTAAGTCAATAACTGTTTACAATCTAATTGTGACAATTCAAAAATCTCACTGATTACCGCTTTGAATTAATAGATTATTTTTGTGTTGGATAATCCATTTATCGAGGGAGGTTATATAAGATTATATCAGGCTACGGTGAAATTAACACGGGTGAAACCGCTGGGCACAGCTTAGTAACTTATTTTAGACAATGTTTTTTACATCAATATTGCATAAAGAAACCTTTTTTCTAATTGTCAAATAGCTTGGAAGCTTCTTTTTAGGTTTTTCAGAGCACATTTTTGTTAAATATTAGTTTTTCTGATTTATGGATTTTTATATTGTCACAGATACATAGTAACGGACGTGTTTGAATATATGACACCACGTTCTCGTTTCGCCGACGATTCCTTCGATTCTTACGCAGATTATTACTTGCACAAGCATCAGTTACAGCTCGTGGGGCCGGCAGATCAGCCATTGCTCGAGGTATTGCTTAAATTGCATTTTTATACGAAATTTTATAAAACCCCGCCAATATTTCAGCTCTTCTATACCTCAATATCATGTTATTAGATGAGTTTTTATGAAATGAAACACTTCTCATATTTGGTATTCCGTGCTATATTAGTTGCAGCAAATGTGAGTTAATTACAAGCGAACAGTTTTTACCAGTGGCGTAGCGTGCCTTGGCGGGGCACGCTAAAAGAAAAAAATGTTTGCATAAAATTGAAAGAAATATTTATTCATCATAATTATCTATCTGTCAGTTTTTCCAAAATTTTTACAAACAATTCAAATTAAATAAACAAAGAAATATTTGGGAAGTTTTATTAATTTTTGCTTACGTACGTCGGGAGCCCCGTATAATTGATACGGCAGATACGGCGGTAGCTACGCCCCTGATTTTTACTTGATATGGTTTTCATGACTCTTCGTTAGCCATAAATGTTTAAAGGCAAAGTTAACTTCAGAATATTTTAGGGTTGGGTCTTGCTTACTTAATGGTTAAACAAATTTAGAAAAGCAACACGTTCAGTACTACAATGTGTAATACTCCATGAATAATACTTATCATGTGTACACGAGAACAACTTGAATTAATTAATGCGAGAATTCATCCAGTATCTTGGACACCCATCACAATTACTGTTATGATGAGGTATTGGTATAGGCTTAATGTCTTTGTAGGTAAATAATTATTAAATTTTATCAAAACGAACTACTTTAATATAACTTGTTTGTAGGTGTGCAGAATAAGTTCTAGAATGAACTGTCTTTTACCGCGTGCGGCTACCATCAAATCGTTTACTGACAAGCAAGTAAAGTTAGTCGCGCAGGCGCAAGATGATGAAAAACCCAAATCCTTCACTGAGGTCTTCATTCCCGAATTATGTATCAAATACGAGTTCCCAGGCGTCTTGTGGTACAAAGCATTTATGCTGCCCAGCCTGTTACACAGGTACCGTCAAAATTCTTTATACACGATAAATAAGGACTTCTTTTAAGTTTTAATAATGAAAGACTAGATTATATATTATTTATATCCAATAAGAAAATTTTCGACAAATTTAGAACCACAAATTTGTTTTAAATTTGTGGTCTAAACTTCTAAGAACTAAAATTTATATATCGTGATAGTCATAAAATTTAAAACGCCTTTAAATGTCTCCTTTCAACACCAATTCATAATTTGAAGGAGATTGACAACACTATAACTACATTACGGTTTTATGTAGGGATGCATCCGATACCGATACCGATATATCGGCGCTACTTTGGGTTTGCCGATATATCGGCATCGGCGATATTTTTATTGCCGATACAACGATACATCTAAGAGATTATTTTCCACCGCAGGTTTTCCACAGACAGACTTCTGAATTCGGCTTTCTCCGCAAAATTTGAGAATGCTCTGTTTTTTAAACAAAAATCTTGTTTATTTTAATTATTAACAGTTATTGATGTTATTTTAATTATAACACTTATTTCTTAATTTTATTAGCTCAACCTTGAATCTCGTTTAGTCTGTAAATGTTTTTATTTTTTAATAGAAATTAAAAACTATATCCAAACTTGTGTTTCATATAATATTTTACCTTAATTTAATTTTGATTTACTAAGAGTTTGTATCGGTATCGGTATCTGTATCGACGATATTTTTATAAGAGTATCGGTATCGTATCGGCAAAAAGGCATATCGATGCATCCCTAGTTTTATGTTTTTTTGATATTACGGAGAGATTGAAAATAATATTGAATATTGTGTACAGGGTTACTATGCTCTTGGTGGCCTATGAGTTGCGAGCGGAAATTGCAAAAGGCACTCTGTATGGAGAACCTCATCTACGTAAAGGTATCTTAGCAGCATACTGTGAAATAACGACTTTATGAGTTGACACATTTACATTTGGCGTTTTTTAATGTTTGTTCGCATTAAACACATTTCTCAATAGCCTAGATTCTGAAATTGCAACTACTAACAAACTGCTACATAAGACATCTTAAGCTATGTCCACACTGTGCCTTTTTATCTTCAACTTTCGTCGTCTTTTTTCAATTCAACCTTCGTTTGTTGACCTATTAATTGAATGTAGTCATTTTGGTTCTGTCAATGTTGAAAACATGAGTGACGAAAACATTTTACTTGGTGGAATATGTGCGGCTTACTTAGTAATAAGAAAATCCAGAAAAAAAAGAACAACCCGAAAGCTTTATTCTTAAATTAATAAAGTCTTACTATTTTGATCCCAAAGTTGTGGAAAGCTTCTGTAATCTTCAAAGTGATATTTTTTTCTTCGTCCGCCATCTTGACGATGAACGCTTTGTGGCACAGAAATCCACCAGTCCCGGGAAACGTAAATCGCAGCGCGCGCTGTGCTTTCCACTGTCAAACGAAAAAAGGCACAGTGTGGACAAAGCTATACAGCGTACAATGTACATCATCTTCCACTTCATTCTTAACGATAACTGTCCTATATAATGTATCTAATATAAGGAAAAATGCTCAGCTTCTTAATTTATTAATGGCCAATCTTAAAATTTATAAAACAAAGTATCAATACGAAGTAAGAATAGAATAGTAAGAAATCTTTGCTATTTGTATTAAGAATATTATAAAGTTTTTAATAATGTTTGTTAAGACTGGCTGTTAACGTGTGAATTAACTTTAGGTGAAAAGTGGTTGCCAATTGAAACCAACATTAACATTGCAAAGCAGAGCTTGCTTTCACAAGTTGAGGAACCAGCGGCGATCAACAGCATTGACAGGTATTTTACGTTATAACCATCTTAGCTTAACTATATCCCACTTCACTATAAATGATGTTCAATTAAGATCAGTGTTAAGTGTTTTATCTCGTCATTTTTGCTTTAGGATATAGGAGCATTTGATTTAAGAGGATACGTTCTATGCGTTTGAACCTCAAGGATTATACAATAATTATGTTATGTCAACGAATAAGTACCTACATAAATTTTGTTTCGGTCAGTACCAGTTTTGGTACATCTTTACGTGAATCTTTCCATTATTTAAATAATTATTCTGCTATTATTATTATTGTTATTCTAATTGACCACGCGAATATTGTATCGTATCAGATTGCCGAATAATAAAGTGTCACCTAAAACGTCATTCCATTAAAATGTATGAGGACACGATATGTCTTCATTAACACTATCGTGAAATTTTATGTTTTGATATTTGTGCGGAGACGAATCCAACAAAACAAAGATCATTAAAATTGGTCCAGCCGTTATATATTATATTATATAAATGATGTATCTAAATAACCCGACTTTATCTTTTATATGTATATAAAATTCTCGTGTCACAATGTTAGTTACCTTACTCCTCCGAAACGGCTTTACTGATTTTTACCAAATTTTATATGCATATTCAGTAGGTCTGAGAATCGGCTACTATCTATTTTTCATACCCCTAAGTGATAAGGGTAGCCCACCCCAAAAAGTAATATGGCAAAACAACGTTTGCCGGCTCAGCTAGTGTATATATAGATGTAGACGAGAAGATATGAAGCATGACCAAACTGTTCGACAACATTGCAACAAAAATGAGGTGTATATTATGGGTTAACTAAAATCGTATTTCTGAAAAAAGTATGATATAACACCTTAATACACAATGAGTCAAACTTCATAGTTGTCCATAGTTACTTTAAAATATGTCAAGCATACTACATAATGCGTTAAGCAAGCTAAGATGACTTATAAACTATAATAATGAAAATTCAGAATTAATGGGTCCTTAATTGGAAAAAATTACAACATGGAACCAGGATATAAGAGCTGATATGCAAATCCGCAAGCTAGATTCAAAATTTGATCAATTAGGGTCGTGGTCATCATTGCAGGTGCATCCAAAAAAATAAACTGACGTGGATTGAAGGTACTTTTTAAGAACAATAAAATATGGATTCCATAAATGGGATATCATTTATGAAATCTATTAATTTAATGAATAAATATGAGAAGTGAATCGATCTTTTCGAATTATATTGGAAACAATATTATATTACACCGATTTTATTGAGTATGGAACGAATAATTTTACTTTAATCCTAGAGATAATGTCAATGGTTCAAAAACACTACGTATCCATCTTTTTAATCTTATGACATTAATTGTAAACACAACACATAATGTTTATAAATTGTGAGACCTATTTACAGTCATGATTCTGCAACAAGCGAAGGCATAAGGGAGAGAAAATTACGTTCAGAAAATCGAAAGCAGAGCCGTGCAACTGAGCGTAGTAGGTCGCCTCATTCAAGCATAAGGTTAGCAAAATCCGGTATGGTCAATGTAGCCACGGGACATTCGAATGAGTTCCTACTCGATGCATACCTGAAATAAAGTGGTAACGTGCTTGGAACTGATTTTGTAACCATAAAGATTAAAGGACTTTCCAGGAGACTTGAGAGGCAGTCAGTGCTACTGTAGGAACCCTGAACCAGCACAAAAATGCTTATTTACTCTTTATGCAATAACAATACAGCTCCTTAATTGAAAGAGAACTTTTCGCAGAAGTATGCTATAAGAATTTATAGGAACTACTCAGTGGCGGATTTGCCCTAAGGGCCCAGTAGGGACGAGCTTACGGCGGTCAATTGTGAAAAACATTCTTTGATGATAACTAGAAATAACTCAAAGCACCTTTATTATAATATTCTAAAGTTCACGCACATTATGGCGAGCCGTGCTATACATATATGTAATATAGGTGCTTTATGAAGAATATTGTTATACGCGCCTTAATAACTCAAAAATCGCTATAACGCCGCCACGCTTCTCCGCCGCCACGCTTTTCCGTCGCCATTACGCTTATCTCGCTCACCCTCAGAATTTGGGATTTTTAGATGTTTACTGGATCGCATTAACGCCACACGCAAACGACTACAGAGTGTAAAAAAATATATTGCTATCGTCATAGAACTATGAGGTTTTAATATACGGCATACGGTATTGGCGAAACATGGGTTAATTTCGATGATTATGAAAAGAAAGCAAAAAATTGTCTTGTACAGGGATATGAAAGATTTTCGACGCAATCGAAATTGTAAGCTACTTCCTAGTGAAACTAATACATGTGAAGATATGTAACATGAGAATGGTCGCGAAAACTTCAGAATCATTACTTTGCTCGTAATAACTGATGGGTGCTGAGGAAGGGGCGGCTGATACTAGATGGCCTGGGGCCTAGCCAAGGCTGCAGATCCGCCACTGACTTACTATTTATACTACTAAATCTGAATTTGATATTGGAATCTCGTCATCGAATAATAATTAATTGATATGTATATCATGTCAGTTATGCGATGAAGAGATTAAAGAATATTACTGGGGAACCAAGAATTGAAGATTGCAAAAAGACAACCAGTCGGGTTTTTCATGCAATTGTACTAAAAAAATGTATTTTGTGTTGTAAATATTAGTCTGCTTATGCAAATGTTACAACATGAAATAGTGTTAAATTGTTATTAACGTTAAGTTGTAATAATTATATAACCTTAAACTCTAAAATGTAAGTACTTATAAAGTTATTTTATCCATAGGATAAATAATCCTGTAGTAGTATCGATGAAGGAGAACCTCTATCAGCTTCAGAAAAAGAAAATGGAATCAGAATATGCTTGGGAGGTAACTTAATCTATAATTGATGGAAAGTCATAGCAAAGTTTAAGAAGATATATATTCATCAAGCATTTTTTATATATTTATATTTTTTTTTTAGGCAAGCGCTGAACCAATAGATATTGAGAGGAATATAACTAATGTTACGATACTTGATATAGAGTGCTACGATACCTTTGTGATGGCTCCAATGCACGATGAGAAAAATAACAGTATCCAGAAAGTCTCGCCTAAAAATCAACCAATCGCCACCGCGATAATGCCACCTCCGCTCACGTAAGTTAATAACTTAATAATAAAGAAGATTTTTCTTTTGTAAGTGTTTTAGCTCAATCAAAATCTATTTAGCCCTGAGATATACTAGCATGGAATTAAAGTGTTAAGAGTTTTTTTTTCTGTTTATATTAAATTATATGCATCAATTATTCTGGAATTTTGGCAATTAATTAGAATAATACAAGCTAGTGAAGTGTCATAAAAAGCCAACCCATTATTGCACAGAGCCATAATAAACAAAATGGCCGACAAATGTAATTGATGATAATTTAAAAATTAAATGGTCAACCACGTTAAAATACCAAACGAAGATATATATTAATTCTTGATTTTCATATACTCTACTATTGCTTGAAAGAAATGTGTAATATTTTCAAGCGACCACAATTAAGAATATCTCAAATGCATAAGCAGATTTTTTTTATAAATATAAACTGAGATCTACCTTGATAACGTGAGCCTTCACGTAAATTTTCATCTTAGGCCATAATAAATAAGGGATGTTACTTATTATGGCCTAGGTTTAAATAATTATTAGTAAAAACTGGATATTCTATCCTTCAGCCTGCCTGGATGATTGTGTGATGTGAAGTGATATTTCCATATATCAAGAGGTTGTTATAAAATTTATATTTTATATAAGTAAGATCTTAGATGACTTTAATTGTATCATTATACCCCTTTGTTTCCTCCCATAGATATTCAGACAAGATACACATCTTGTCTCGTAAAGCTACAGGCAGGGGCCCAGAACTACGCGATATTCTTGCAGCTCTTACGACTATCAACTCTCGTGATGCCTTCGACTTAGAGAGAGTTGAGACCCTTGGAGACTCCTTCCTGAAGTTCGCTGCAACACTTTACTTGTTCCACAAGTTTCCTAAGTTGAATGAAGGACAGCTGACCAACATTAAGTGCCGTCTCATTGGAAATAGGTATTTTACTTCAGTTTCAATTTCTTATCCCATTTTCTTTAAAAAAATAAGTATCCGGATGTATGCACAATAGTTCTATAGTAGCGGATAGTTTTTAAAATAGTCCAAGCCGACAAAACTCATTCATATTGTGACGCTTAACTAAAAGCATAATTTTTAGGCGGTATTCTCTGATGTATGTGATGTATCTGAATGTATAAGACTATCTGTCACTGTACCAAAATTTATTGATTTTTGATTCAGCCGCCTCAATTTTGTATTTAGGTCATATTTAAATTGTTTCATCTTTAGACAATAAAAAAGAGAATATTTAAACACCTGTAACATTTTACTCAATTAGCTTAGATATTTAGTATGTAAGTTTTAAATGGCACAGTTAAGCTTCGAATCTTCCTAAGCTGATCTCGGAGCATTTATATAACTTATTTGATAGCTTGGTTCCTCCGAAAAATATTCGAGCAACAATAATATAGGATATTGTAGAATCTAGTTTAGAACGACCGCTTCCTTGGTTTAGTGGTAAGCGCTTAAGCGTTTCAACCGGGAGGTCCTGGGTTCGATTTCCGGTGGAGATGAAAAAGAACTCGATCTGGCAGGGCATAGAAGGCTGCTCACCTACTTGCCTCTAAAGAAAAAAATCGATCAGTGGAACAGATGTTAAACGCATCTGCCCCATACCCCACTTGGGGACAGGGGACTTCAAAAAAAAAATCTAGTTGTGTATAAATAAATGTTTGTTTCAGAAATTTGTTCTACGCCGGTAGTCGAATTGGTTTAGGAGGGCGTATCAAAGTCGAACAGTTTAGTCCAAGAACAGATTTTGTTGTACCGGGATTTTCTGCACCGAGCGAAGTGATTCAATTCATTGAGGACCAAAAGGTAAGTGTACTTTAAGTTAACGGTTGTGGCATTTAGCACCATCTTAACGTCCATAAAAATATCTTCTAATTCCGGTTACACTAGCTGATTTCTCAAAGTGGCGATCGCAGTTTTTATTTAAAGCTACGTGAAATATAGGGACTATAAAATGACCAAAAATTTACCAAAAGCATTCGTAAAGTTATCAAAGGTTAAAGGTTCGTAAAGTTAGCAAGGAAGTTAATGATGGAAAATTTTAATAAAAGATGATTTTTTTAAAAAACATTTTTATTATCAAAATGAAACTTCTATTAGAAGACGCTGTTTAGTTTGTCAAAACAAACTTTAAACTGACTTCAATGTGCATTAAAAAGTATTAAATTAAACAGATCATTACATTCATATAATATGTAACTATTTACGAAATATGCAAAATTAATTTAAATGGTATTTAAAAATACATCGGTTTTTATAAAATTTACAGTCTAGTTATAAAAAGTGCAAAAAAAAAAAGTGCATGCTTGCACATTACTTAAGAATTAAATATACAGTGGAATGTTTTTGTTTAGTTCAGTTTAAATTATTACACTTGAAAAACTAAAGTCCAACTTTATAAAGTTAGTAATTCTAAAGTTTTATAGTACTTTAGGAATTTCTTCACTGATTCAAAAACATCGTCGGCTAGTACGTTCGGCATCTGCATAGCGGCGAAGTGTCCCCCAACTTCGTGAGACGTCGATCGGGCGAGATTCGTAAACTTATCGCGTAATATCCAATCAGGTTGATACACCACTTCGTATTTGAAGTTTATTGCCGCTGTTGGTACACGGGTTGGAATACTGAAATAAATAATAAAGATTTAAAAAATCTGAACATTGACTCCATTGCTCATTAAGGATATCTCAAAGATCTGTCACATCCTATTGTTGGAAGCGATACAAAATTCCCTACTTCAAAGTTGAACATGGAAGTAAATTCGTCTTTATTAAATTATCATCAAGAATTAATATCTTAGAAAAAAAATAACCGAAATTCTGTGTTATTATAATACGTAGGTACTTTTACACTTGGTTCAATATTCTAATAATGATTACTATAGTTTTGTCACTGAAAATATACTTACTTATGCATTATAAATACGTCCGGCTCCGCGAATGCCTCCAAGTATAACCGCATAGAGGTGACGATACATTCATTTGCCCACGCGATTGTGACTGTATCTAATAAATCATCTATGTCAATATTCTCAATCCCTCCGTGGGGAGTGTCCAACTGATCCTTGTTACTGCAAACGCCGATTTTCTCTAATATGTATGCTGCGAGACCGGCTGGGGAATCAGATAGTGCTACACCTGAAAATGTAAAATAATTACTAAAAATGTTTTTTTAATCATAAACATGATAGATCCTGTTTCATTGATATGTATACACAAATAGCATACGCTGTTTTAACCAAAAGCAGAGCGTTATAATTTTGACGTGTCTGTCCCAGGCAACATAGCTTCTAAATTAATGGCTCTATAAGTATGCAGTTTATATAAAGCTGACGTAGATGGATCTTAGCTACAATTTATCAAGATATCTTCAATCATTTACGAGATATCCTTATTTGTAATATCTGGTGATTTTTAAATCATCTTCAATTTCATCATTCCATCAAAATATATTCTATTAAGATTCAAAGGAAAAATCTATATTTTTCTAATTAATTATAGAAATACCTATTATCTACCCACACAATACAAAATATATTTATATTAACAGTTAAATATTTTCACGTGTATCATAGTGCCAAACAAAACATTCAACTTATGGGAAATCAATTTAAGAATACGATATGATGAATTGAAACATTTAAATCACACAAATTAAGTGATATTGGTATATAATAATGTTATTTTTGGCAATGTCGAAAGCAAACCTTGAAATACATACCAACTGTGTCAGGTTTTGTAGCTTGCAAGTGAAAGTAACCACTTTCACGTAAAATATATTTGATGAATTTGTTCAGTGGGTAAATTCGGTTGATCAGCTTTTCGTCCATTATGAGGCTCGGGAACAAAGATCCGATTAAAAATTTCCAGTTGCTTATAGCTCTCGAGGAGAATGGCATGGTTGTATGAAATCTGAAAAGCGATAAAAATTTAAATTTTATAATAATTTTTAAATTTTTAAATTACTGTTTTAAATAATGCACTTGTAATATTGCTTTAATTGTGTTACGTTCGGAGCAGTTTTTTTGTATTAATTTTTTATTATACATACATGCTAACGTCTTTTTTACCAAATTATTGTTTATACTCATCGATATTTCTTGTTAATATTATACTTAAATTACGAACTACCTGCATAATACTTTCTTTTAAAATTAATGTAAAAATTTCTCATGTAAGTGACTTTTTGTCTTTTTGAGGAATAAATGTCTATAAACATAAACATAATTTCCTCCTGATAAGAAATGTAACATACCCTAATACTTCATGAGGGACAAAAGTCGACATATGTGTGGCAACCTGAGATCCCCAATCACCAGCATGAATGAAGTACATATTGTGTCCCAAACGCCGCATCAAATTACTCATAATTGTGCCAACTTGCAAGGGGCTCAATCCAGGTTTATTAGTTCCCTGAAAAAAAAAATACATAGTATAAATAAAAATATTATCTAAGGCTCAAATATTACTGGAATTATCTTCCATGTTTCAAAAGGTCATTATATTATAGGTACTATGTTTTTGCTTTTTATATTAACTAACTCTGCCTTTTAAGTATGTATTGCACACATTTTTCTTTCATCAGAATTCGAGCCTTTTCTTAAGCTAGCTTATAAAACTGAAAGGATAAAATAATTATTGATTGCATTTGCAAACATTGAAAACGTCACCAATCATATTACAACGCGGCGAATAGTTGAAGTTAACTATTTCAAGGAGTCTTAGACGAACCTAAATTAATAATAACTTTTAAAACTACTGTACCTCTGAGAAACCAAATCCTGGAAGATCTGCAGCTACAACTTCGAATATGAAGTCAAAGCCGGCTCTGGGTTTTGTCAAGATCGGAATCATCTTATCAAATTCCTTTGAAGAACTGGGCCAACCGTGTAGCATCAACAAAGGCAGTACCTGCTTAGTTTTGCTTTCTGGTATAACATGAATATAATGAATGTCGAGACCTTGTATCCTTGTTTTGTAATGTGGAAATTTATTCAGTCTTTCAGCTCTCGCCTTAAAATTGTATTCTTCGAGCCAATATGTAATAATTTTCTCTAAGTACGAGGTGTTTATACCATATTGTGATTGCATTCCATCAATAGTTCTTCTGAATGGACGTTTGTTCCTCAGACGATTCTTCAAATCATCGATCATCTGAAAGTGATCTAAGTATCAGATAAATACATAATTTAAATTTGAAAAGCAACCGCGTTAAATAAGTAACACGCACTATATATTAGTAGTGCGTGTTTGTGTCATTCCATGTTCAGTTCATATTTTTTTTAAATCAAAATCTAGCTTTCATAAGCCGCTTTGGAATTTTTTTTATTTAATTATGTCAGATTGGTTCATCGTTATAATAAATCGGTGTCACACACGTTGTAGACCGAAATCCAAATAGTTGGAGGTTCTCAATTCGACTGTATTTGTTTTGGTGTTTGGTATTTCATATAGTTTTAGCTTACCTGGGTATATGTTACAAAACTCTTGTTTAAAATTATTTTTAAGGAGTTTAATTTAGGTACTACTATACCGTGTCATTAAACACAATCTGAAACGGTCGTATGGATTGGTCTTCTAGCTCAGCTTTAGCGCCATCGCCCCACCACCTCTTGAAGTCCATTGTGGGCATTTGTGGTACACTTTGGAGGTAGAACTGAAAACCGAGGCCAATCCCAACTCCCGTGATCGCAATATAAACGGGTAACATTTTATACATCTGAAAAGTAAATAATGAAAATTAAATATTCTTGGTTAAATCATCCATGATTGAGATCACAAAAATCACATGGAAAATATGTGTCATATGCCTAGTAATCCTTTAATTCGATTAAATAATACAATGCCTAACTATTTATATTTCAAAATTAACACGATAAACAATATAGAGGTGGAGTGACGAAAACACAATTCGTAGGTAGGTATCTTATGATTATCGCATTTTCATTTTCGATAATCAGCCTTTCTCAATTTATAGATAATATTATTAATGTGTGAAAATATTTATAACATATTTAATGTAATTAAATAACACATCATAATTCAAAATAAGCGTTCTATGTAATTATTTGTATTTTGTATTGCCTGTTGTATATTTAGCCTTTTTTACTACCGTCAAAGGTATTGTTCGCATAACACGATACTTTTCTCTCATTACTGACTTAATTTTAATAGACAGTCGAGTTGCTTCTATCTTACCAAAGTATGCTTAAATGCCAAAGAGAATAATTACTCATTATTACATACATAGAATATTACTTTAACTTTGCCGTGGAAAAAAGAATACGTCTCAAAACTATAGTTCTTAAACCTTGACAAACAGCTACAAAAGTTATGTGGAGAAGTATTTTTGTAAAATTAGCATTCCATTAAAATATTAAGATCATTCGTAGATGAAATAATTTGTACTTCGGAACGGCCTTAACTGAATATGTAGGTAGTTGTACTCACTTTGTAATTACGAACATTTTATAATACTTTTCTGTTATTATTTTTTTACTTAATAATATAGCTAAGCTAGGCTATTTTTGAATTTATTAATATAAAAAATGACATTCAACTCGACTCACTTTCATGAGATCGCCTGATAAGCGTTGTCAGAAGTAGTTATAATAATTACTAAGTAGGTAGGTAGTTATTAGAAGCACTAAAAAAACTAATAACAAATGTTGTTTTTGATTATAAGAATAAGAAATAATATATAAGGAAGTGAGTATAACTGTATCACCAAAAGGTGATTCGAGAGAAATTTTATAATTCTTCAATATGTTGTCTGAGCTGTGTGCTGATTTTTACCGTCCATTGAAGTTACAGTTCTTTTTTATTGCTGCATGTGCGGTACTCTAGGGCCGATGACCGCTTTAACGGTTTAAATAATACTCAATTACATATTAAAAATTAACGACAAACATATCTGATTCAACTTTCGCTAAATCGTATTGTAACGGAGAAAATTTTAATTAAATTGTATAAATATAATGGAGTTTTTTATAGATTAGTTAGTATTTTTTTAAATATCACGAATACGTACCTTTGAAGTGTCGTCGAAATTTCAATTTTACAAGCACAATAGGAAGCAGCTCGTACGTGCGCACCGACTCGCGACTCCCGAAACTGTAATGAGAATGCGCATACGCAATACGCAAACCACAGACCGACACGAGGTGTGTGTCTATGGGCATTTACGATTCGGCCTCGACCTTGCAGACACCGACATATTCTATGATAATAATGAGAAAATAGATACTGCTTTCGTCGAAGAACTAATATTTTTTACACACCTCAATTTAACGATATACAGAAAACAAGTTTTAATATTTAAGGCCTGTTTTTTAGAAATAGTATAGGATCCCACTATAGAACGACCTTCCCCGAGCTGGTGAATGGATGAAAAGTATTTTATATCCAATTAAATATGTCATAGACAATTTCCATACCAATCAAAAGTATGAAGCCTATAGGAAATGCAAACGTTAGGTTGACTTTTTTTTTTTTTCGTCACAACTCTTGTTAATGAATTAAAGTTAAATAAAAATATTCTGGCCTGAAACTTTTTAGATAACGCATTTGCAATATATTTATTGTTAAATTTACTTAATAAAAAAATACTTTTCATCCATTAACCAGCTTGGCAACGGTCGTTCTATAGTGGGATTTTAGACTAAAATTTAATATTCATATTTATCTAAACTAAAGCATTATCTCGTAAATTCACTTACTATGAGATCAAATAACATTGTTTATTGATAGACAAGGGGTACCTATTTATTTTAAATATACCTATTGCAGCATATTATTGTAATTATTGAAGTTCGTATTTTGTACATATACCTAAGTAAATAGTCTACGGAATTTTCCACTCGAAAGCATTAATAAAATTTTATTTTAATAAACTTCGAAGTGTTCTAAAAAGTGACAAATAGGTACCTACCTAAAATAAATAAAAATATGCTTTCGTATCACTGTGAATAAGTCGGGTGAATGAAACATTGAACACAACGTGAAACATTCAAATTACTTATTTACGATAATGTTTCATACTGTGACTACTAACTAGTAAATTATATTTCAGATTAGGCCGTCAATTCTAATCGGCATGGAGTTCTCCACTGCAGAGGCGTTGAGTGGAAAGTTGTCAAATAAAAGCTTGAGTTTAATTCACAAGAAGTTCTTTGAAGCAAACTCTCAACTTCGTCCAGCTGAGCCTGAACCGGAAGGGGATGTGCAGAACGAAATGCAGCGCTACATTGGGGCACAAGCAGTTTCCGATAAGGTACATTTCTTGATTTTTAATTGAATTACAGCCAGTATCTTGTACGCATCCCAACTTTGATGAGCCTTTTATATTTTTATTAATAAATTAAGTACATTATTGTAATGAGTAAAACATATGAATTATATATTTTTTAAAAAAAAAAATTGTTGTAATTATTCTTGTTTACGAATACACTTCCAATATTTTCGCAATAATTTACTTCTAACTTGCGGTAGGTTTAAATTGCTACACTACCTACTTATTTTACTAAAATCTAAGACATTTTTAGAAGACGTGAAAAACAACAATATTACGACTCTAAGTTTACTGTCTCGATTTACTAATCTAGAAATTATTATAGTCTTCAGTTAATAATGTGGTTTTTTTCCAGTCGATAGCAGATTGCGTAGAAGCTCTTATTGGTACGTACCTCCTCAGTGGGGGTATTCAGGCGGCATCTTTGTTTTTAGAATGGATGAGGATTTTGCCTAAACAGGTAAATAATGTTATTGAATTAGTATGGGTATTCACGTTGATTCGAAACGAAAAAACCAAATATGCGATTTACATATATGTTCATTTAATTCAAGAAATCAAATCATAAATAAATTTATCTATTTCGCAATAAATAAGGTGTAAGAAGAAGGTTTGTACTCAATAAATGTCAAAAGAGAAAATTATTTGAAATTTGTGATTTTAAAAAATGCGTTCATATCGCATTCATAAATTAAGATCTACCCGAATGTTTCGAATCTTTGTTAAAAACGTAACTGATAGCATTTCGCTTTACGATTAATTTTTAGATTAGTTTAGTAAGATAAAGTACATGATATTATTCTTCCAAATATTTATACATAGATGAGGTCGAAGTCTAAGTTATCTTGGTGAAAAAAATGTTCTTTTTTTTTCATTTCTTTTACTTGATATTTTTATGATGCCCAGGAACCTCGCCCGTGTACCGCCGATTGTTCAGTGTACAGAAAATTTGTTGCGCCAGAGGTTTCTTGGACTCCATTCCTGGGGAATCAAAAAATTACGGATTTAAATATCACCAGATACCATTCGTATAGAGTATTCGGGCTGGGTGCCCTTCCACCAAAGATGTGCTATGCTCCGTTAATATGGATGTGTTGCAGTGTCGTAATGAAAGATGAGTTTTAAAGTAAGGTTTATTACTTAGTCCATGTCGGCCTGATACTAATTATTACAATAAAATCTTGACTTATATACAAAGTAGCCGGACATATCAAAATATCATTTTATCACGTACCTATATGTACATAAATTCACCTAAATAATCATACGGAGTATTTATTACGTAATTCTATGTAGCCATAGATGCGTTTGATATCCACCAATCATATTCATTGGTCCATATAGCGTAGCACTGGTGGAAACGGGTTTTAACTAAGCTATGTTTTTTATATGCATGCACGCATGCTTTGGATGCGAGCTATGGATGGTCGCGAGTGGTGTAGCTATGTGCAGAGCAGAGTACCTACACTAAGCCCACTACGTAGCTTAACATCAGTGGATACGGTCACATAGTTTCGTAGCTTAGCTTTCACATCCTCGCAGTATAGCTACATAGCACATCTCAGGTGGAAAGGCACCCTAATGCGGAGTTTTAGAGCACGCTTAGAACATTTTGTTCGCATTACGCAATCGATATTTGTTTATATTACTTCAAGATAGTAATATGTTTTTGTGTTTCAGGACAATTTCATGTCGTACATCTCAAAGCCGATAGTCACTGTTTTAAACGAGGGCAATGCAACTGAACAAGACATACATCGTCTGTTGAACTATACCACAAGTGACATCGAACAAATTATCGACTACAAGTTTAAGGATCCCTCATTTTTGTTAGAGGTAAAACAAATTACAACATTTCAAACTAACCCATCCTCGCATGAGAAACTCCTACAGTATTTCAATTTTTTATGATTAGACTTAATAAGATTTTTCAAATTTGAAACACCTTATTAAGCCTTTTATATATTGTTTTATTCGTGTCTCTAGAATGTGAGTGATTGAGATTGCGGATTTATTAAGTATTTCTTTTGTACAGGCATCCGCTGATTATAATATATATGCACATTATAGCAAGAATAATTGGAATTACCTATCGGGTAATGTCTTAAAATTTCTGCAGAAGATGTCTTGTGACCTCTTCTGATGTATGAGCCAGCTTTCGTCTATTTAAATTTGCCACAATTAAAGTTTATATGGAGAAGAAGTGCATAAAGCTATTTTTTATATAAAATGCATTACAAAGACATTAAATTAATTAAAATAAACATTATGTACACTACTGCTTGGATGACAAACAGCATAAACACCTTACTTACTCTTGAATTGTGGTCGAATGTCGACCAATGGGCGACCACTAGTTTAGATAAAAACTGCAAAGCAGACATTATTAAAAAAGAACTATTTCTCAGGCTTTAACGCATCCGTCGTACATCCGAAACCGTTACACACGCTCGTACGAGCGGCTGGAATTTTTGGGCGATGCCATTTTGGATTTCCTCATAACGGCACATATATTTGAAAACTGCGGCAATCTGAAGCCCGGAGATCTCACAGATATAAGATCATCGCTTGTCAATAACGTCACATTTGCATCATACGTCGTCAAATTGGGACTACATAAGTGAGTTATTTCTTACTTTCGCTAATTTTTCTGTTAATATCAGTATATAAATTACTTACACTATCTTCTGGCGATACTTTTACTCCTATATTAGAGTATGGCTTCTCTCTGCCTGTCCTGGTATTAGAGTCAATTCGCCACTATTCGCAGCAAATTGTCTCAGAAAAAAAAGATAAAATAATTGCAATCAAAACAGCGTTACGATTTACGGGATCCCTTTCGTTTCAGAATGCCTAATCACATTGATCCTAGTATCAGTGGACACAAGAAATTAGTTATTTTATTTATTTATTTTACTTTTTACTGGTACAAACAGTCACATATAACAGAGATAAATTTTAAACGAAGTACAATAACGCCGAAAATAATGAATATATTATTTATTGAAAGCTGATCCCGAAGAATAAATAACAGAGACATAATGGACAGGATGCATTTCATTAGGAAAAAGTTATTTAAGTTTTTCTTGCCCTAATATTTTCAAAGGCTCGTTTTGTTTTTTATTAGAATTGTAATGTTGTAGTTGTTTTTGTGTTGGCCTATATTGTAATACGTGTTTGGATGTTTGTGGTGACTCTTTCGCCCTAACGTGTGTTATGTGGCTTAACCTTTTAGTAAACAAAACGCACCTAACTATACACCGGGATCAGTTCACAAATCTGTCGTCTTTTTTATTGATTAATAATTATGTTATATTTCCTAGACTAGATTTACACATTGTAATCTATAGAGTATAGATCAATGTTAACAGAATATACTTATTATACAATTTTTCAGTTGGATCTGTATTCAGTGAAATATGCAAAAAAAATCTAATTGTGCTTTCTTGCGGTTGATAGTTTCGTAATATAAAAAAAATGCCTACGTTTTGTGTCAGTATACACTAACTAAGAATAAAATTAGGTTCTTCTCTCCTCTAGTTCGTTTCAAATATTCTAGGTTCCTGTGTTTGGATCTGAATCCACCGTTGGAGACAGCGATACTCAACTTCGCGGAACATCAGAAGCAACGGAACTACGACATCACTGAAGACGTGCTGTACCTCGTTGATGAAGAGGAGTGCTCTATTGCCGAATATATCGAAGTGCCTAAGGTAACCTTAATCGATGTCTAGTAACAACATTTTCATAACATTTCAGTACTTTACAGACTTAATTATATCAAACGTTCTATAGAATGTTTTGTAAAACTTAAAATAAGTGTTGAGTTAGAAAGAAGAAATTAAAATGGTTTAATTGAGGCATTTTAGATTTTTGTTATTAACACGGTAAATCGGTTTCATTTATTTCAGTCACTTTTTTTAAGATTGTATTTGAAAGAAGATATTTACTTCGAATTTTCCTTTGACATGTCAAGTTTTAATTATGTTTGACGTCGACTTTAAAGGTATTACTGAAATGTAATTACGGTTAAAGAATAATTTATTTCTCATAAGAATTTCACAATTCACTTACTGAGAATACAAAATTAAAATAAAGGTTTACGAAGCGGGTGGGTATGCAAAAATAAAATCACTGTGTCCGCGCTAGAACCCTGTCATACCAAAAACGGTCAGCCATTGAAGATGATACGGCATAGTGTAATGAGACAAAGTTCTAACGCGAGCAAAGTCAAGGAACGGGTTTCACAAACAAAGAGACGTAGCAGAATAAGAACTACTGGATGTGGCATCGGCGGCTTCAACATTGAAAGATATTTATATTATGGTTTTAAATGACAAGTTTATCTTAAGTACTTATTTTATAATTTATTTTTAAATGATTTTTATTTATTTATTATTATTTGTATACTTTTTTAAAATTATGTTTCTGTTTTTATTTTGTTTTTAGTAAAAATTTTTTAATTGATATATGTAATATAATTGTAATGTTACCAAAGAAGTACAGAATAACTAAGATAAAGTATAATTAGTTTTGTGAATTCGCCTTTTTAATATCATTTACAGGTTCTCAGTGATATATTTGAATCTCTGATGGGCGCGATTTACCTGGACAGCCACGGAGACTTGTCGGTCGTGTGGCGCGTGACTTACCGCATTATGTGGCGGGAGATAGCTGCGTTTGCACAGCGCGTGCCCAAACAACCCGTTCGGGTTCTATTGGAGATGATGTATGCGTGTGCCAGCTTTGGGTGAGTCACATATTGCTCCTATAAACTTATATACATATATATTTACTGCGATACCCTCGTTGTTTCTGATTACCATAACACAAGTGCCTTCAGCTACTTACTTTGGGATCAGAGCAATGCATGTGAGTTGTCCCAATTATTAATTATAATTAAACTATATATTATTTAAAACTTGTAATAATAATAATTAAAATGAAAATTAAAACATCGTTCATTTCAATCATGAATTGAAATGGACAATATATTCTTTAGCTATGCAAATTAAATATGTATACCTAATTATTATGTAATGACAGCCACATGTCAATATATTTATGAAAATCTGATGTATGTACACAAAAATATTACCTTGTTTAAGAAAAACAGCGATAGTCATGAATTTAATACTAGGAATAAAGATAAACTCGCTGTTGCCACTAGTAGGCTCCAAAAAGTTAGTAAATAATTTAAAGGGCAATGTATACGCCTTCATAATAAACTCTCAAGTGATATGCTTAAACTGTCAATGAATAAATTTAAAAACAATTAAACGAACACTTAAAAAAAGCATACTATAAAATAACGGATTACTTAGATGATAAAAAAGCTTGGGAATGAACTTGCTCTAACTCTGTCTTAATAAAACCAAATATTATAATTATTAGAATAATTATTTTTATAAACTACATAACATTAAAAAAATTGACGATTCAAAATGATCAAATATGAATAAAGATATTTTGACTTTGACATCTAATATACGACAATTGTGTTTGCATTACAGAGAATCAATAGTGAGTCCTAAAGCCTGTATTCCAAAGGTGATGATTCCTGTCACTTATACCAAGGACGGGAAAAGGCACACCAACTACGGAGTGGGCTCAAACAAGAGGCAGGCGAAGCGTGCCGCCGCCAAACTTGCTCTCAAAATACTCGCTGCATAGTCCATAACTAGATCTAATTTACTTCATCGACACTAGCATTACCTTTTCCTTGGGCTGAAATCCATAGACCGCAATAAGACTTCTTTGATAAAGTTGACTTACATTAAAAGTATTTTCAACCTTGATAGTCATTCATAGGAAAGTCACGCAGCTATGTGGTAAGCTGGTAGTTGTTGAATTCGTCATTATGTTTAAAATCATATATGTTATTCAAGTCAAAGAGTTTATTTTAATTAAGTATATATATATTAGGTAAATTTAAAAATATTTATACAACCTAAGACTTTAATATATTAAGTATGTTAATTACGAATAAAAATATTTTATAAATTAAGATCCATCTTGATCTTCTAATAAAAAAGTGTACTTTAATAGTTTATTATGATACGAGTGTGTACTGTGTAATGTTGGTGATTATCGCTTAGGCGGTATTTATCTTAAGTTCGATCAGGTCCCACAAAACTCAAAGCTCGCTAGATGACGCTACTTTTGCAAATTACTAGTTTTTATTTTTTTGTGAAATTATCATTGTATTTGTATACATTAAAATATGTTTCGCGCACTCTTTATCTATCTTATCTATCTATTGTTATATCAAAACAAGATTGAACAATTCATTGTACAAAAACCATCACTAAATGTCGACACTCATCTAGCGAGCTTTGAGTTTTGTGGGACCGAATCGAACCACCTTAAGAGAGCCGTGTGTCATACGACGTTTTTCAAAACACTTAAAAAATAAAAAATCAGTTTTATTTAGTATGTAAAATTTTTTTAAGCGCATGCATCTAAAGATGGCGACAATAGACTAGCTAGACTGCTTTAATAAAAATAAGAATGAAGTTGCTTACCTTCAAAGAAATAATAAAATTGTATTTGAATGTAAGACTTATTTAAATTTTAAATTGCAAGTTAAAATTGTTTATTTAAACACGGAATTGCATGAAATAATCAAGTAAGACGCTAATGTATACTATAGAACGCGATAATCCAATTTCGAATAGAGACTGGTTTTACTACATTATCGCATCAGTACATAATAGTACACAAAATGTCAATATAAAAATCAAAATGTCACAGTTTGGTTAAAAGTGCCATTACATTACATACTTAAGTGCGGTGCAATTGAAGTTACTCTCAAGTGTGTTGAAAATTATAAATCAAATGCCAAATATGTTTTTTTGTAAAATTTTGTTCTCTCTTACTTTGTAGTTCATAACGAAGTTAGTTTATTACATTGGTTATGTAAATTGTCTCTAAATATATATTTTTCTTAATATTTGAAGACGTTTTTAATTTCTGTATCCCTTTGATAGGTTTTTATTAGTAACGAAAACTAACTTTTAACTAAAGCGGGTTGCAGACCAAAAGCTAAGCTAAGTTAGTTTAGCTTAGCTCGCAAAGCTGACGCAGTTTCTCATACTTGTGTGCAGACCGCAAACTATGCGACAACTATGACAAACTGCGTCAGCTATGCGAGCTGATTAAAGCTTGACCTCCATAGAAATATTAATTTTTCGTACTTTTGACTAAAATGTAGACAAATGAAGCTGAAGACAAAAAAGACCCACATGTTGATTTCAAATTAGGATACCTCCTACATGATTAACAGATCTTCATATTTATTAGCTGACCCGGCGAACTTATTACCGCCAATAAAAGAATGGGTATAGTAAGCTATCTTTGAAAGGCACACACATATGCCACCAAGCTTTGATTATTTACTTGTTTATTTTTTTGTTTTTGTATCAAAAATAACAGGCCAGACTTGAAGCGTTTGTGTGCGCACACAAACATGCGTAACTACAAGCGTGCTACGTCACATGTGACCATACTGAGTGATACCAGGTCTTGAATATTTCCCTTAATAGTAAGGGAAAAACAAAGGACAAAAAACAAGGGACAGGTGAATAATCAAAGCCACCAAGGACTTTTTTTTACATCTATAAAACAGGACTATTCCGTGATGTGTTATGCATTGTTTTGTTATATCTTAACGGGATTCTAGGCAGCATTTTCGATGAAAGCTCCCAGATACGTTGTCATGTCTTAACTATGAAATTTAATTCAAATTGGCATAATAATTTTATGCCAATTGTAAATACATACATAATCTAATTTTCTAGTGTAAAAAGCAGTCCACTTTAAAAATACATTATGTATTTAAATAAGTCTATATAGTCCAACTGAAAGAGAAAAGAGCATAAGCGGGTGAGTGGTCACCTAGGGGGTGAACTATCATGCAGCATGAACGACTCGATTTTTCGCACATCAATCATTTATCGCACTTCAGCTTGAATAGTATAGCGAAGAGGAAGTCTGCTGTGATATTATGGAATTGTCAAAGGCAGATTTTTTTGTAGGTACTCACTACTATGCTGTGCCGAAAAAAAGAGAACTAGACGGTGGTCAAAGCAGTGGTACTTATTAAGACACCGATTTACGCAAGAACATTTACAAAGAGTGCTTTCCGATACAGAGCCTAACGATTTTAAAAACTTCATGAGGATGGACGTCGTCGTTGGGAAGCTCTTGCGGTGCACTGTCCATGTCCATTATTGACGCCGTCTCGAAGCGGTGAAGTTTAGCATGACATGCCGATCTGAATACGATCATGCGTGCGTGTCAGTCATAGATTGCAGTATGAAATGAATAAAGGAATTGGCAATCAACGTCAGCACGTACTTTAATTGTATTGATTGATGCGAATGATGCATGTCATTCGCATCAATCAATACAATTAAACGGTCATGCATGCATGACATGCGTTACGTGAATTATCATCTCAGTTATATTTTTTGAATACGAGTTCCGACGCGGAACTAACGCGGCAGAAACGGCTTGCAATATCAACGCTGCGTTTAGAAAAGATACTGCTAATAAACGCACCCTGCGTTTTTTTTTAAACGCTTTCGTAATGGAAACTTCGACTTGAACGAACCACGTGGAAGACCGCCCAACACAGGTGAATAACGTTGAATTGAAAGAGATGGTGGAAGCCGATCCTAGTCAAACTACTCAGGAATTAGCGGCACGATAGCCTACCTACAATATTGACTAATTTGCATCAAATCAATAAGATAAAGACATGAAAAATTGGTGCCTCATGATTTGACTGATCTGTAGAAAAAAATGCGTGTTGAAACTTATGTTGTCTTGCTGACAATACAAGCCACCAGCCACTTTGCAGCCAGCAAAATGCTTTCACACAGTTGGTCGAATCTAGATCCTCGAGAGTTCTATCGTAAAGGCATGAAATATGAACTTCCGTTTAAATGGCAGCAATGTATAGATAATGAGGGTAATTACTTTGATTAAATAAATAACTGTTACATATTTAAAAAGTTTAAATTTTTCAATACAAATCGGCAATTTCATACTTTAACCCCTGATATTTAAATGCAACCTCTCTTCTAACAAAACGTTTTCGTAAAGTTTTTTGTTTATTTGATGGAGCCTACCATAAATCTGTTGTAACTTGAGTTATTCTAAGTTTAGCCAGTACTATGTCCAGTTTAAACAAAGGCAACTAATTTTCTTGCAAGCTTAGAAGGGTTATATTCTGTTTTTTTATCTATATAATAAATTCTATCTTCCGATATATAAGTTTTAGCATTTTCTTTCTTGCTATATTATTGAGGTACAAAAAACTAAGGATATTTTTTTTAGATAATCAGAAAACAAAAAGATTGCCACATTAAGTGATCTTTATTCTATAGTAAATTACAAGAAATAGGTGCTTGGTCTCTTGTAAGCGAAGGTGTTGAGTCTCTTGTGGTGATGCACACGCTTTGGCAGAGGGAACCTGATTCGGCTGTTGTGGAATTGCTTCACTTGGGGCCTTCGGCAAGCAGATGCCTTAATTACCTCCACTTTAATGATCTGTAGACAAAAATATATTTAAACTTCAATTTATTTTAATACAATAACTTAATTAATCTTTTATCTCCAAACTTCAACAATAGTCAAATCTGCAGCAAATTAAATTAGATTTGCTTCAATAATATTATCAGGGTACCAAACATTAAAATATACTTTTATAAATATTATACTATATATAGTTTGTAATAAGGGCATAATTTGTGTATTTATAATTTGTCAAATTCAAAGTAGTTGTATTAAATTATACATACCAAGTAAAATTTATTACCCATAATAAATAAAATAATTAAAATAATAATAATTAATAAAATATACAAATTTGTGTATTATTTTAACAAGACTGTTTATTTGACCGCCTCTGTGGCTGTAATTTAAGCGTCTACATATTGCGGCGGAGGTCCTGGGTTTGAACCCCGGGAAAACCAATTAATGTATCAGTTGGGTAGGCAAAGTAGGCTGATCACCTATTTGCTTCTAAAAGAAAATGATCATTGAAACAGATACAGAATTGTGTCTGCCCCATGCCCTACTAAAGGTTACATGAATTCATTTTTTAACTCAAATATTTAATTTATACCTGAATGGAGTGTGCCCGAGCTCTGTGCCTGGCACCCATGTCACGGTAGCACTGTGTAACTGCACCACCAACAGATAAGTCACGGTATTCCCTGTACATATTGTGTACTCCTGACCGAGACTCATAGCGCAGCCAGATTCCATAGTTTTTTATCTTGATTGGGCTCTTCTCTGGAATCTCCTAAAATATATGAATAAAGTTGCATCAATGAATATAAAAGAGCTATTAAAGATTAGGTAACTCATTAAATAATGTGTGATGTGGTTTCTCACATTCAGTGAATATTCTCAAGTTAGATAATTATCAAGCTATCAACTATCCTCTTTGTAAACAGTCTCTGTGGCTAAGTGATTTGCGCATCTGCATATTGCCCCGGAGGTTCTGGATTCGAATCCCGGTGAAGCCAATGAATGTTTTGGTACAGTAGGCACAGAAGCCTGATCACCTATTTGCCTCTAAAGAAAATGATCAGTGAAATAGATACAGAAATGTTTCTGCCACATGCCTTATTAGTGGTTACAGGAATTCACGCATAAATTACCAATTTTATCTGTTAAATTTAAATGTACAATGGTTGAGACCGAAATATAGCGACAGATTGGTTATTACGACCAAATGAAATGGTCCCAGCCGACTTCATATATAAACAAGTAAGTAAACATAATAATTTATGTCCCAACAAGGGATGAATGGAGGGAGGAATTTAAGCCTCCGGAACGGGATAGCCTGGTCTGGTACACTGATGGATCGAAGACAGACTATGGAACTGGAGCGGGTATCCACTCTAAGGACATTCGTCTGCATTATAGCATGGGGCAGCTGTGCACGGTATTCCAAGCGGAAACGTTTGCCATAGCTGTGTGTGCGAAGTGGAATGTGGAGGAGAACTGGAAAAACCGGTCCATCTACATCCTTACTGACAGTCAAGCGGCCCTTGCGGCTCTTGGCTCCAACAGGATTACCTCTGGACTAGTCTTGGACTGTGTCAATGCCCTAAATAGACTTGGCAGACGAAACAGACTAAGGCTGGTCTGGGTACCGGGCCATATGGGAATAGATGGCAACGAAAAGGCTGATGAATTGGCAAGAGAAGGGTCGAGTAAACCACTGATTGGACCGGAACCCTTCATCGGACTGTCATATGGAACAGTAAAGGCGGCGGTTGAGACATATGTTGAAAGAAAACATGAAGCCGAATGGAGAGCAAAGAGAGGACTTATGCACTCTAAGGCAGTGATTGGTACGGATGGCAATAAATGGCATAAAATGATCTACAAATATGGCAGATCACAGGCAAGAACTCTAATAGGAGCCCTGACTGGACACTTCGAGTGTCGCAGCCATCTCTACAAGATGAGGCTTGCTGAAACCCCAACATGTAGAGCATGTGGGGAAAAAGAAGAGTCGATAAGGCATATACTCTGCGAATGTGACTCAAAGGCTGGCAAGCGACTGGACCTCTTCGGATCGGCATACCCGAACCTAGGGGATTATCGGCACTTCGCATCCAATGACATCCTGAAGCTTATGCGGTCCTTCTTCGGAGATCTTGGAGTGAGTGAGTAAGGCATGGGGTAAGTACAAAAGGACCTAAAGGTTCGACGTGCATCCCGTCAGGGAGCCCCTGATGATAAGATAAGATAAGTAAACATACCAGCTATATGATACATCAGAAACAGGTACATATAGCTTAAAACGACGAAACATCGGCTGTAACGACCACTCATTTTACTTGTTCCAGTAAAACAAAACAATACAAGAATTTCTTATTCTAATCTATGAAGGAATGTTTTGACACATCAAGAGCAGTTTATTAATGCTATAAGTTCTACTAAAATTTGATGCTTTTAACAAATAGTTTAATGCTGATGATAATAATAAAAATCTTAACAAGAATAAAACATATAATGCAAAACACATTTCAGAATTTGTTTAAAACACATTGAACACAACAAATGACTGATTTCATAAAAAAAACTAAGTGTAGTCAATAAGCTGTACATTCAGACAATTTATTTGAAAACGAGTTCATAAGCATAACCTATATCCATACTATATAATACATATTTAAACATTCTAAACATGCCTATTATGACAATATGACAACTTGTGTATATTGCTTATAACAATTTTCAGACATAACTTTGAAATTTATATTATGATCCCTTCAATGTCATTATATCCAGCCCAGCCCCATTTTAGATTTTCAACAAGATCTATATCATTTTTCATCTAAGTCTTAATTTTTTTACATAAAATAGGAGGCAGAAAGCTTATTTAGATTTAGTGGGTCACCACTCATGGACACCCACAATGACAGTTGGACTTCAGGTGCTTTACTGTTCAATAGTCTAAGAGTTTAATGCTACCTTTAGTCAGATAAGTCTTAATTCAACAAATAGATAACTACTATTAGAATCAGAATTTTTTAAAAAGACAAGATGGTGAAATAAGAACATTTCATTCCTAGGGAAATTTCAGGAAAATGTGATTCTTGTGGGAAAATTTTTTGAAGTTATCACTTATTTTTTTGCCAACTAATCACATAGTGTCATAGAATATGTATTTTAAAAATCTGAATTTATTGTACTATAATTATGGTGGCAGATGCATAGTGATAGCAAATTTATAAACTCTTACCCTGATGGACACAATTTCTCCAGTTGTTTTCTTGAACTTCTTCAACTGTCTTAAAAAGTACCAAAAGCGAGACTTGGCAACAATTTGGTCTGGTGAGAAGATTCTCATCTTGTACAGTGGCGGTTTCGGCTCACTGTCTGATGGCAACTTACGGCCAATGACTTCATATTCTTTCAACTGAAAAGACAAGGATTTATTTTATATTATTTGTTTACTTAATTATTGGTAAGGCGACATACAGAGATAATTAATATGTATTAAAAATATTTTATGAATAATTTCCAATAAACAGACAACATGACATAACCTAAATCACACTGAAGAAACATTTTAATTCTTGTTTTAATAATGCCGATGATCATATTAATGCAGTCGTTCTTATAATAACAAAAATGAGACCACTGCGGATATTAACTCCTTACTATATTTTTATTAAATTGCTAATAAGTTATAAGGACAACGTGTATCGTGCACACTGTACACAAGCAACAAAATACTGTACACATAATATTCGCGTTAAAGTTATATAGTAATTTTTAAACACTGTATATTTAAGTGTTTTTTTCAAAGTAATGCATATTTCATTATTTATCGTACAAATAATTAAAATATAAAACTTACCTCGCCTTTAGCTTTCATTTTCGGAGATTTTAGCTAAAAAGAACTGTCAACGGAAACGGAACCAGGAACACTCATAAATGAAAGATGGCCGACTGATTTGTACTATTTTGTACTCTTTTTGTGTATAATCTATAGTTTATATGAGTCTTCAATATGGTATACATTTTCTGTGTCATAAAATATTATATTATTTCTGTTTTGTATAATATTGTTGAATAATTATATTAATGATATTTCTCTACAAATGTATAATAAATTTAAATGTTGTGGGGCTGACTAATGACATATTATTTGACAAAATTATTTTGTTTCTCAATTAAACTTCCAAATGAATATCAGATGCATGGCCTACTCAGGTGTAATTAAATAATAAATAGTAACATAATTAATATAAGCTAAGTAGTTATATAACTAAACTCCCTCTTTATGTCAATTGCCATTGTCAAAATGTTTTCCTCTTAAACGGATCATACCGCGGTTAAAAAAATTGTCATCTTTCAAAATTCTATGTAGTCACTATGGCAAAAAATATTTTCAAATATTTAACTATTTAAATATAAATAACAGCTTAGCTATATTTAAATATATTGCTGAGTTTTGTTTTATTATATTACAAACAGAGACTAGAGGCAACAGATACCTAAGTAAATCGCCATATACCAAGGCTTCCATGAAATATGTGGTTAAATAAATGAAATATTTACATAATGCTACTTTTTATCTATTATAAAAAAAATTGACGCATTGAAAATAGTTCAATAAAATAATGTAATGATTTTTAAGATAGAAGTCATTGAACAAATGTTTTATAAACAATTCTGTAATTTTTTCGTTCAGCGAAGATGTCTTAATGAGGAAGAAAAAATCAATAAGGTATGTTAGTTTTATTACTACTACTACTACTACTACTACTACTACTACTACTACTACTACTACTACTATTACTACTACTACTACTATTACTACTACTACTATCGTGGCGCTACAGCCCTTTGGGCCTTGGCCTGATGGAGCAAGGACCTCTAGTCGGTCCCATTTTGTGCCTTTTGCTTCCAATTTGTGATCCCAAAGTCCGGCTCGACACCATCCAGTTCCAGACAACGCAATCTTGGTCAGCGTCGGCTTTGTCGACAAAGTCTTCACAAAACTATTCTCTTCCATTCGGGCAACGTGACTTACCAATCGAAACCTTTCTACCCTAACAACACCAGGCACGCCATACAGGTGGTTTAGCTCGTAATTGTACCTTGTTTTTCACACATCGCCTGCCTGTATGACGCCAAAAATCCGCCTAAGAATTATTTTTCGTTAGAAAACCATAAATTTCTTCCTTTTTGGTTAGTACCTAAAATTCCGAATAGGGTTGCCAACTCTCGAATTTTCGAGTAGATGGGACAGACAGAGTTGAAAGAAAGTCTCAGTCATTTATTAGATTTTTCGCATTTAACCACGTCCACGGTAATGCGAAGTATCAAATAACTAAGAAGTACTCCACAAAAACTTGCTTAAATTATTTTAATACGATCACTTACTAACGTGAAAGAAGTTTCGCAACATCTAGCATTTAACTTAATATGCACTCAAATAAATTTTATATAGTAGGTACGTGATAGATTCTTATGGAGAATCGGGGATTCCCCAAGGTAGGTTCGCTTAACCAAATAAAGACTTCTTTTGTTTACACAACAGAAAAGGATAGTGCTGACATGTTAAGAGAGTGTTGTCAATATGTATTTTCTAAATTCTTTGAGATTCAATAATTCTAAAAATCATCAAATATTTTTTTAGGGATTTATTTATTAACATTTCAACTAACATTACAGGATAATATGACCTAATGCGTTAGTAAGCATCAATAGGTACAATCTGCTATGAATGCAATTTACACAAAAATTACTTCATAACAAATGATAAAAAGCGTTATCCTGGTGAACTTAGCCAGGCCGCAACAGAACAGGTCCAACTCAGATGCTACCCGGTATAGAAGCTGTAGGGATCGCGTAACTGGGGCCTCCCCAAAAAGATTGGTACGCGCACGCGGCACAGCTAACAATTGCGACCGCCTTCTCAGACTTACACACCTATCCGGCACCCTTAGCTCCATTCTTTCCATACAATAATTCTCTAAATCTAGTTTAATTGACTTTGATAAATGTCCATAAGTTTACCATTTTGTTTTATCATTTTGTGAACATTTGACATTTTCCCTGAGATTAGGCATCTGACCAGTACGTAGTAGGTACATATTGTCTGTGCATCTGACTTCTGAGTGGTCACTGGTCAGGTACCTAGTAGTTAACTAGTTAGTACTTAGTACCTACCTAGTACCTACTACCTACTTATTGTGGCTGTGGTGTAATGCTGTAAACCGTAAATACTTGTTGAATAATGAATAGGTAGGCTAGTTTCCTAATTTGTCTTATAGTAAATCGTTCCCAGTTACAGGATTTGATATAAAAATATTATGTGAATTAACATAATGTTCAGAAGAAACGTAACTCGTGTAGTGAAATATGGCCTTTACGGCAGTGTGGCTATAGGTGGTGGTGCTTTCGTTACATCTATTTATCCCGATGGTGATTATGATTCCCTGCCGATTGTTAGGCACACACGAGCTGCTCGTACAGCTCTGGAGATTGGTCAAATGTATAAATCAATGTTATACAGTAAGGATTGGGATAGAACATCAGAGGAATACATGAAAGTGCGAAGTGAGGCTCATAAAATGGGAGCAGAGAAACTTCTTGAATTATGTAAATCAAATAAAGGTGTGTACATTAAAGTTGGGCAGCACGTTGGTGCCCTAGAATATTTGTTGCCTACCGAATATGTCTCAACAATGAAAGTTTTACATAAAGATGCACCAAAAAATACTATTGAAGAACTGTTTAAAGTTCTAAAGGATGACTTAAACCAGGATGTAAGGAAATAATTTTTTTTTTTTGTGTAAAATTGAGCTTTGGCAAAACTTGAATATTATGTTGTTGAACAATAATGTTGCATCATATTTTATAAATATTTATACAATGTGAAAAAATAGAAAATGTTATTTTCTTACGATTATGTATGTTCTGTTCACCTTAGTGGCTAAGTGGGAGAGGCATAAGCATCTGATATTCAATGTGTGTTATGCCAGAGGTCCTGGGTTTGTATCACAGGGAAACACTATTAATAAAAAAAGGCAAATCACCTACATATTTGCAAGGTAACAGATTCCACATATATATGAAGTGCTCATAAGATATATTGAAATTTTTACTTTTTATTTTAGCCTACTGAAATATTTGTTGAATTTGACCCTGAACCTCTTGGTACAGCATCACTTGCACAAGTTCATAGAGCAAGATTAAAGGATGGCACGGAAGTTGCAGTGAAAGTGCAACATAGTTATGTGAGAAAGAACACCACAATTGACCTCAGATGGATGGAAATACTTATTAAAATTATGTCAAAAGTTTTTCCTGATTTCCAAATGCAATGGTTAGTTGATGAAACAAAGAAGAATATTACTAAAGAACTTAATTTTCTAGAGGAAGGTAAAAATGCTGAAAAAGTGGCTGAACTATTTAAGAACTACACCTGGCTAAAAGTGCCCAAGATATTCTGGGAGTATTGTACTGAAAGGGTCCTTGTTATGGAATATCTCACTGGGGGTCAAGTAAATGATCTAAAATATATTGATGTAAGTACAACAAGTAATTTTAAAACTGAGAATTACTTTATTCATTTTATGTGTGTTCATCATGCTTTATTTTAAATTAAGGGCACTTCTTTTAATAAAATTTAAAAAGCTTTTGCTGTATAAATTTACAAAAATATACTATTATATTATTATTCTGAAATCTTTACATCTGAATATTTATGGAATTCCAATTTTGTAATTATTAAATAAAATAAGTTTCTATTCCAATAATATTATGTATTATGATTTTTAGAGTCACAATATTAGTAGAACAGACCTCTGCACAAAATTAGGTGACCTATATTCACATATGATATTTGTCACTGGTTTTGTGCACAGTGATCCACATCCAGGTAATATTATTATTAAGAAAGAACCTGGAGATAAAGAAGTAACAGTTTGCTTGTTAGATCATGGTCTATATGCAGTAAGTAACTGATCAATTTTTGTGTTATAATTTTATAAGTTTTATATAAGGGAGATTATTATATATACCTATATATCATATTACATTTATTTACAAATAAGTTCTTGAATAGTCAATATTTATTAAAAGGGCATAAGTATAGATATTATTTTGAGATGCATACATTTTTATTTCAGCAACTGACAGACAAATTTCGTTATCATTATTCCAAATTGTGGCTAGCTATCATTGCCAGGGATAAAGAAGCTATTAAATTTTATTCAGGAAAATTAGGCATAAATGATGATTTGTATGCATTGTTTGCTTGTATGGTGGCAGGAAGACCATGGGATGTCATCATGAAAGGTATTGATGTCACAAAGCCATCAGCAGCTGAGGTAAAAAATATATCTGGTTTTAATGATTTATGTTAAGTAGGTACTAAAGTTGTACAGTGCATGCTTATAATTTTTTTTTCTTTCAGAAAGTAACATTTCAGAATGAATTACCTTACTTTTTACACCGTGTCTCCCAATGTTTAGAGTATGTTGATCGGCAAGCTCTACTTGTTATGAAGACAAATGATTTGATACGTAGTATAGAATATTCATTAGACATGCAAGATAGAATGTGCGGATTTATGGTGATGACAAAATGTTGCAATGAAAGTATATACCAACTCGAGATAATAGTAAGTCCTTCATGTTTTCTTTTTTTCTATAAATAAGGAATGTTTATTTATAGTCTAACATTTTAAAGGAACTCTGCTAAATTAGTATGATGTATCTTTGCAGTATTTCAAAATTAAAAATCTTTTACTTAATTGCAAATTCATATTTTTGCCCTGAGCATTTTTAAAAATTGTTATAACTTGAACTTTAGTTGCTATAATTTCTTGTTTAAATACAATATGTTACAACTCATGCTAATTGTTATTCAAAGGGTGCTTTGAGTGGGTACCATCAATATTTCACCATTTGAATTTTAAATTTCAACGAGGACATCATTAGGATAACTAGTTGGTAGCATCAACTAAAATTACTCATGAACTACCCAATTCACTTTAAAATCTTCTTAGAATCGTGCTCAAACTTTGAGTTTCTGAACTTTCTTTACTTTCTGGAAAGATTTTCATTCATTTTTTATTAGAAAAATTAAACAGTTTGTTAATTTGACACTCATATTGCTTACTCTGTTTCGTGTGTTCTTCATTTCATTAACTTCATTTTTGATTAAATGCATAGGAATTCGGGATAGAATAACGATTGTTAAAAAAGTATATATTTTTTTCTATTACAGAATGAAAAATCACAAATAAAACGACATTTATTAAGTATAAGGTACCTGTGGACTCTCCTTCTCATCTATTTCCACTCAATATACTTAACAGTACGAGAGAAATTGAATATGATCATTTACCACACCAGTTGTTGTGCTTCTGTTTGAGATATTCGAAGTATGTATATGAAATTTATATGTGAAATGTACCTTTTTGTATACAGCTCGTAATAGTACCTAATACCAAAATGAATTAATTATTAAAAGCAAATTATTTATTGTAATTTTATATGTAGAATTATTTGATTGTGGTTATGGCGTATTACTAGTCACGCGATTCACTTTACCTCCTCAAAACGGGAAAAAAATATTACATATTTATTTTGCATTGTTATAAGTTACTTAGTACAGTCGTGATTTGTATATTATATTTTGTATATACGACTTTAAGTATCGATGTATATGGCATATGTTAGTCGATAGATAATTTATTTGTACACACCGTTTTCATGAAATAAATCATATATTTTTGCAAATATGACTGTTTAATTTAAATTTGTATTTTATTTTCCAAATTTGTCAACTTATCACTTAGCAAGATGAGATCACTTTGAATTTTAAATAAAATATTCGTGAAATTGTCACGGCTTTTCCTCCCATGTAATTTGTAGAAAAGGGATGTTGATGAAATTCTTGAAGTAACGTCGGTCTTGGTATTTGAAGGCAGCGTGTTTAATTTATTTTCATTTCTTGTTTTGATTGCCACAGTTTTCTGCGAAATTGTTGTACCTGAAATATTATTATTACTAGTAATACAATATTAAGAAGGATCTTATAAACAAAAAAATCTCTTGGGTGCATGAATTGAATGTTTTCAGCTTTTATGGTCTCAAACCTTAATTTATACCGACTTCAAAAAAGGAATAGGTACTCAATTTTTTCTTGTTTGTTACCTCAGGTGTTGCTCGACTGGGTAAACCGATTTCGATGATTCTTTTTTTGTTTGAAAGCTGGTACTTTCTGTGTAGTCCCATTTAAATTTCATCAAATTCTGTTCAGTAGTTTTAGAGTTACAATGTGAAGTCGGTTTTTTTCTGTTAAAATTTTAACACTATTATAATACTACAATTGCGGGTCATAGCGGTGTTTAATAGACATTAACATAAAACTTAAACAAAAAAAATAATTAAAATAAAAAATAACTGACAACATAGGTTGCAACTCGCGATCTATGATTTCGAGATAAAGTCGATCCAATTTTCCAAATAGGTAAAACACACTATATTATGTGCTTTGGAATTCTGTGATTTCGTCAGATTTGCTCAAGGTAGGCCGAAGGCATAGGTACCTACCTACCTAATATTAATAATAAAGCTTAAAGTAAAATAAGTATGTAAAAAGTCAATAACTTACTAACATAGATAGGTCATGATTGTACTTTAAATAAAATACCATAATTTTATTTAGTCGATCTATGAAAACAAACTAACCATTTGATTTTCCTTTATTTTCATTATGGATTTTCTCTTCAAATTCGACGCTTCCATTAGAGCTTCTTCGATCAACGCTGCTGTCGCCCATCGTTAACATATTAATATTATGACATCCGGAGATATCTAAGTAAAAATTAAGATAATAGGTAAGTTTTTTTTTTATTCATAATAGGTAGGTACCTATTATGTAGATAGGTATTTGGGTATTGCAATTAATTGCAACTTTGTGGCCAAGTATCGGTAAAACAATCGATTATGATTGATACCTACTGATCGAACAAATAAGTTTTTATAGATACAATTATATATTTTAGTTGAAAGATTAAATTTATGTGTTCATTTGTTAGATACAAAAAATCAAATAAGCAGGTATTTCTTTACATGACTGATTGCCTGGTAACCACACTTCTAGGATGTATGGATGTTGTGGATCATTGCCAGTACGCAGTTCAGTGAGCGGTAACTCTTTGCCGTCCTCCGATTCAAGTTTAATGATCTCATCACAATAATCGGGCAGATTCAGTAAATGCCAAACTTTCTGTCTCAGCACTGATATTGAGGCTGTTGGCTTGACGGCTATGTACTGAAGTTTATTATCCAACACTGTAAAAAGTATTTATTACTTACCAATTTGTTAGCTATATCTACGTATAACTACAGCAATGATAAACTTTTGTGATGCCAATATAGTATATCAGCTTTGAAGTACTAATTAGATTTTAATAGATATACATGCATTCACAACACTATGCTAAAAAATTAAAAGTGTAATCAATACGTTAATAAAATATGATTTACATTCACTAACATCGGACATTTACAGTAACATACCTATGCCTATGCTCATATTATTTAATTATCTCGCCGGTCCGTAGTGAAAAGCATCAGAAATTATTACATTGTCGTATATTATAACAATCTCTATAAATTGTAGATTCGATAAAAATGTTCGATTATACCTAAGTAATAATAAAATCGACACGCCTTTAATTACCCGAAAGGCAAAAGGCTTAGCAGAAGTGCACTGAGTACACGTGACACATTTCGCCAGATATTATTGTTTTAGTCCCATTGTATTATTATTTTTTTTTCTGGAAGGTTATACGCTGCTAGCCTGATGGCTTTTACAGCAACAGCGCGGACTTGTTGTCGAGCTAGAGAGCTCGACAAGCACAAGGGCGTCTCCTGCGAGACTCGAACTTCGGCTTGGGCCGTCGTAGAGGCAGGGATTGCCTGAAGGGCTGGTCGGTATTTGACAAATAAGGGTCTACGCCTATATCGGTGGGATGTCCCATTGTAATAGGGGGCGAGCGTTTTGCCAAACGCCGGGCACAATTCCAGACTCCGACCTACTATTATTACCTAAATTCTAGGTAAAATTCCGGGTTTCAATCTTAGCTCTCCGCTACTAAACTTTGTTGATTTAACTATAAAAATTTAAGCATTTTATATGTACAGAATGAAAAGTAATAAGCAAGTAACTTACCTCCTAAATCGTGTCTTCGAATTGTTATAAATGTTATAACATCTTTCTTAAATAATTTACTAGGCGCCTTAAATATTTTTATGAGCGACATCGCATAAACCTTTTATAATTTAATCATTTAAGACCAATCCAAGGTTTTACCATAATTTATAAAAAATCTTCAATAACATTTTTAATAAAAAAGCTTCAATAAGGTTTCCATTATCTTGATTAATTACAGCGATTTCTCAAAAAATAAATCTTATTACATGACAAAAAATATGTTGCAACCGATTCAAAAATAAGAAATAAATTCTGCGGACAAATCTCAAACAGCTGTTTGACAACTCTTTATTTTTTTATTTATGTATCCACTTAGTCTGAGGAATCCGCATAGAATTTTATAAAAATCATCAGAACGCGAATATTTTAATCTCTATTAAAAAACACAGTTGTGTACATCTCTACGATTTATATATTTTATGTATTCTATTACCCCTTATAGTTAATTAATGTATGGAATATAAAAAAATACAAAACTTTTCGTAAGAATTGTCCTTTTTCGAAATTTTTTTATTAGCCAAATTCCATAGAAAAATTGGCACAAATCACACAAAAATCTCTTTGAACCGAAGTAAATCGAGTTCAGAATGTCTTCATAGTAATGTTTAGGTTGTTGTATATTGTAATATTACTAAATTATAAAACTCCGACAATAAATGTTAAAGGAGGTTGTTTGTCACTTGATGTCTTGGTAAAAAAAATATTTAAAAAACTAGTAAGTCTGAATATTTTGTTGTTTCTTTAAACTGTACTCAAGTACCGACCTTTACGCTCTGCTATCCATATTAGGTACCACACCTATTTATATTAATAACCTACCCTTAAAAGTAATTTAAATCAAAGTCGAAAATTTATTACCGATGCCTTTATTAATGAAATTAAAGTAGGTACTTATTTCATTTTAATCAAGTTTTGTTGCTTGAAGGGCATACCACATAGATTCGAAAAATACCCATTGCCAAATTTCGACATAGGGGTAGTAAATCAAACCACTAGTGTTGTTGACTTCGCAATTATCTGAAAATAAGTGTACAAAGTGATTATATAAAAATGATATGTCATATTTCTGTCAGCGAGTTTATATGAATTCGTAGGTTCAGTCCGAAAATGATCCGAAATATAAAATGTTATTGAATATTGGAAGTTTTCAAAATACTTTTAACTGCTTTCAACATAACCACCGACATAAGAGATTTGACTTACTTTTTTCTAAAATTTTTGAAACTTCTTCTGGCGTAATAAACTTTTCAAAGTCATGTCCTTTTGCAATGCACTTGAATACATTTTCCGAGAGGAAAACTCCAATTTTCGCTGCTGACGTTCTATTTGGCGCTGTTATAAATATTTTGCCACCGGGCTTGAGGGTTTCAATACATAGTTTTAGAAATAATTCTTTATTAACAACATGATCTAGAACTTCAGAAGCAACGACTGCGTCATAATAGTTCCGGTACTTTTGAGCGTGATCCTGAAAATAAAGTCTCAAATATTTGAATACTTTTATTTTTATTACTACTATATTTATTACTAGCTAGTTTTTTCAGCTACCTATCCCATAAAATTATGTACTTAGAAAAATTACATAAGCATTACATAAAATTAGGTAGACAGGAAAAATTAACACATAGGAACATCACGTCTTTTAGTCTAATATTATGTGATTTAGGTTAAAAAAAGGCTTATTCTAATGTCCATTTTCCTAAATACAGTAGGTCTTACCTCGATAGTTGTGCAGTAGTATGTTGGTCTATTTTCTGCTACTAAAGGATATATACTGCTGTGTTCAATTGCTAAGTTAATTAATTTCTGACTTGGGTCGATGCCGGTAACTATAGCTCCTATTTTCGACAAGCCCTAGAAAAAATTAACAAAAATACGTAAATACCTACTTTACTAATATTATAAAGTGAAAATAAGTATTTGTATTTTTTTGTAAAGTAAAAAATAACTGGAGTGATCTTAATAATGAATTAGGAAGCAACAATGTTTCTGAGTGACATACATAGGTTTAGGCTTAACTTTATTGTAGGTACCTAAGTAGAGGAGAAGTCTTTTAATTTTGAGTGTTTATTACTATCGATTCAAACACTCAAGGTATAATGTATGTGTATAATTATTCATAAATATTATCTTTATCATATCTATTCAAAAAGAGCTATTCGGTTCCCCAAAAACAGGGAGCAAAATATTATTTTTATCCCTGACGGAGTACCTAAAAGTGATTCGAATTTGGAATGTGGATATTGTTAGTAAAGGTTTCAATCACCAAAAAGATCGATCACGAGAATTGTATAAAAAATACTGGCGTCAAAAAATAATTCGCGCGCGGACCATTAAAATAATAGCGAAACGCATTATTACTCTTATTGTTTCTTCAAACTCGGATTTAATATATTAATACTTAAAAATGATGTCTGCCTCAATGTAGTAGTGATAATGAAAATATTGTATTAACTCCAGATAATGCTATATGGGACGCTAAAAATGACGACAAAGCTGTTACCTTCAAAATCCCGGGAAAAAAATCTTGTGGTTAGAGAACTTAAACTTTATCGCAATACTTACGAAAAATGTTTCGTTATGCTTTTACGCCAACTTTTGATATTTTTTATACATTAATAGCACCATAAAATACTTAGAATATGATTATTAGTATCCAGAAAAGCCGCGAGATCACTAATACGCTAGCAGGTAGTAATATAAAGCTGTTTACCTCAGATAAGATGCCTCCTCCACAGCCTACATCCAATATCTTCACGTGTGAAAGAGGTTTTGCTGATCTTCTTGTCTCAACTTTAGTTACAAGTCCGTCCCTGATGTAAGGAATTCTATAACAAGATTTTATTTTTGAAAATTACTTACAAAACTATACTAAACTTTTGGTTTCTATGGTAGATATTTCTGTTTTCATAGTTTAACTTTATAGGCAATACCGGTTTTAGAGATCTGGAGGCCTCGAGGCAACAAGAGTGGAGGCCCTCTAGCCCCAAATAATTTTCCAAATAAAATGATTAATTTTTCAGTCGAGTTTTCCAAGGTTTCCAAGGTACCTATAGATTCTTTTCTTATTTAACAAACATATAAATATAGTCGGAAACAAGAATTATTTGCAAGTTCATTTTAGCGTTAGCAAAAGGAAGTCGCTATTGTGAGGGCTCCTCTTTTGTGGAAGCCCTGGCGCTGTAGTTTCGGTTGCCCTCCCCTAAGTCCGTACCTGTTTATAAGCTTCCGTAGTCAACTAGTACCTAACTTTTATACTTTTTCCATGACCGTCTTTTCGCCATTCAAGTCTCACAGCTTTTGAAATAAACTACATTGAACAAATAAAGCCATACATAAGTAGAAATGGCAGTCACGCCACGTAAATGAATAAACTTTATTGGCCTTATTATAAAACATGGAATATAGGATACAAGTCTAACGTTCATACAAACATGACTTGTTTTGGTTTAGTATCATAGCAACCAATACTGAAGCATCTTTAGTGCTATGTTTTTATGGGCTAAAATATTGTTAGTATAAATTATAATATTATGCAATTTACCTCCGATGGTTCAAGCTATGTAAAGTTACGGCGAGGCCGTGTGGGTCCCACCATACTTCCTTTATTTCGTTATGTCTTTCGACTTCCTTTTGGTCAATCGTCGTAAAGGCATCATTTGGAGGTACCATTTTTTTTTTTTAAAAAAAAACCTATTAAAACGATAATAACGCCGTGAATGAAATTACATATATTTTAAAAGTATAAATAATAAATTTGTGCCAACACAGTAGTCAACACAACGCGACTGTTCCCTAACAGACATCAATTAAAATAAACGTTATAATAACAGAAAGCATGTATATTATTTGATATTTTTTTTTAATTTGAATCATTTGAGGAAATAAATTATGTAAATTCTGAATAAAACTAATAAATGATGCGTCACATATTAAGAAGATTATAAAGTGTAATTAGCAGATACGCATTTTTAATATTTATTTTATCGTTTTTCTTAAATAAGCTTAATGTTGTAAATTTTTAATTTAAATCTGGAATCCGAAGATGACACACCAATGTCCTACCCATATTACTTCAAAGATAAAATGTCCAAAGTGAAAGAGCTACTCGAGAACCGTACATGTTATATAATTGCAAGAATAATGTTTGATTAAGACTTTCCATGCTATTTCATATTTATTCAACACTCATATCGTTAAGAGGGGAAGATTAAATTAAAAATAGATTTAGTATGTATACTTTAATTGTATCAGTGTCGTGAGTCGGGAGCCGGTTGATGTGGCGTAGAGGTGGTCTGAGTGGGCTGTTGGGAGGTAGACTGTTGGACAGTAGGTTGCTGGGCAGCTTGAACAGGCTGAGGTGCGGCGGGCGCTAAGTGAGCCAGTACAACATGCTGATGGGGACGGGCCGCGCGACGCAGGGCTAGCTGCTGCAGCTGCAGCGTGCGTAGTGCGGCCGCACCGCTCCCGCTCACACTGACGCCCTCCACGCTCGCCACCACACCACCCACACTCGTCCCACTTCCACTGGTAACTATGCTCTGTAATAATATTTACTGTGTTATTCATACTAAACTTAAAACACCCAAAAAATAAGATTTTACAAATTAACAATATATTAGGTACACAGAGAGGCGGCTGATCCTACTACATAAATAGAAAGGTATACCTAAATATTATTACTAATATGTATAATTAAATAAATATTAGTATTTTTAATATGTACGCGCCCTTGCTGTATTTTGCAATTATAATGGGCTTGAAGAATCGGCTTTTCTAAAGATGGTTAAGCGTCAAGTCTTGAAAGTAATGATAGCTCAGTTGATTCTTTATGTACAAGGCTGAATAGTAGGAGAAATAACCTGCGAGTGTGGTGGCGCGGTGTGGTGCAATATCTTGAGATGGCGGGCGGGAGGCGGCGGCTGACGGTACACCAGGTGTGCGCCGCGGCCTGCCGCCTCTCCACGCCTCTCCGCTTTGCCCGCTTGCACGCTGCTGGCCGCTACCACGATGCGTTGGGGAGCAGTGGCCGGTGAAGCGCCTCCCTTCAGCTTTTCTTTGGCTATTCGTTCAGCGCGTCTGGTCGCCACCTCCATGGGCGTCGGCGGCACGTCATAGTCTAGGCCGTGGTCAGCGAGCAACGCCGCATGCTTCGGGTTGCGTGGCGCAACATCGTCATGCCTGCGCTTGGGTGCCGTCCGGCGCCTTTCTGCCGCGTCACGCATGGCCTCGAGACGCGACAACGGCGGCCGCGGCACTTCCTCGTCAGGGCGGCGGCGTACTTGAGGTGGCTTGCGATGCTTGCGTCGCGCGCGTTCCGGGTCAGCGAGCGCATCGTGTCGGTCGCGGCAGGCCCGCGGCGACCGGTAAGCGCGAGATACCTCATTAACGAGTTCGGCGAGCCACTCCCAGTTGGGCGCAAGAGCAGCAGGCGGTTCGGCGGGCAGCCGCTGAAGACGGAGGGCGCGGCGCAAAACGGCATCCTCACAAGGACTCCATTCGGGCGGTGGCACGGCTGGATCACGCGGTGGCGGTTGCGCAAGGCGAGGGCGTGCTCGCGGGCGCGGCCCGAAAAGTGAAGGCGGTGCGAGTGGCTGGCGGGCGACGGGACGCAAGCGGCGAGGTGAGCGTGCACCGCGCGGATCTCGCCAACGGACGGGTGGTAGCAGGGCTTCGGCGGCGGCACCACTGCGGTAAAGCGCGCGGGCCCACGACTCACAGTACACGTCACCATCACTGGAGGGTGGTGTAGGCGGACCCCACATCTGCATAAGCGACAATATTACATGTAAAAATGTGTTTTGACAATCGAAGGTTAAATTAAAATACACTATTTAACGGGTTCAGCGAAAAGTAAACATCCATTGAATATAAACAAAGTCAAATGGCACTTACCGGCATGACATCTCCGACTGATGACACGTTGAGCCACACCTGCAAGTGTCACGGCACGTTACTATACAAACATATTTTAGGAAGACACAGCAGTATCAGAACATAATGTAAACTTAAAGAGCTAGCCTACGCTTCCAGCTAGTATTAGGAATTCCAGCCAATACTTGTCATTCAGCTGTACACACTGAAATCTATCGTAGTAACAACACTTGTTGAACAATTTGTTCGCCATTTTATCTTTAAAGAAATTAAATTTCTGGATAAGAAGACACCACTTCAACTTTAGTGGACGGTAGATCCATTCATTATTTTATTTTAATGGACTATCCCACTGAGAATCTTTTTAATGTGTACCTATTAAATTTTAAGAAATACAATTGGTTTTATTTATAGTTTCAATTACTGATTATTGACTAGATGGAGTGCCGTAAGGTATATATTAAACCTCGAAATTCCTGGCAAGTCAATGGCAAATGAATCTTTATGAATCCTGGAATGTTTTTAACAGTAAATTAAAAAAAAATTGCTCACAAATTTTTAACCTACCAAATATTATCGTAATTTGAAGTATTTTTACACATACTTTATATTTATTATTATTTATATATACTATTATACAAATTCATAACTAAAGTAGATTAATTAGTACTTATTAAGTTACTTTTACCCCCGGCGAAAATAGGGCAGTTAGAAGTTTGATGTGTGTATCTGTAGCATCGTAGCTTTAAACGAAGTGGAGCGCCGTAAAGCATAAAGTCTTAAAACCTAGATATGAATATTTATATCAAATATTCATATCTAAAAAATTGTGGGGTCTTGGAGGGGTGAGCGGCACCGATAGACTCGGCCGTAAATGCTTGGTCGCGTTACATCCCTGACGTTCGCTGCGGCATCGCAGTTTTGGTGGCTTGTCGCGAGTTCACCGGCCGCCGTCAATGGGGGTCAAGCATTTACGGCCGATATCGAGCGGCACCAAAACGTCGAACGTCAGAAATATAAAACGCCACATTACAGTCTTAATCATTTATTATCGATATCGCGATCGTCGGCTTTGGCACCCGCTAGCCACGAGTCCAGCGTGCCGTTACGACGCCGCGCCGTGCCCTCGCGCTCTTTTTCGTCAAGTGTCCACAAGTTGATGTGCACCGTGCCGCGCGAGCGCGTGCGAGGCGCACCGCCGGGCGGAGACGGTGGCGGCGAGGGCGGCGGCGGCGGCGACGGGTGGGGTGCGCCACGTTTTAGTCTCCGGCGGGCACGCACCTTGGTGCGCGCATCCTCCCCGCTATACGTGAGAGGCTCGTCGTCAGGTTCAGGGTGGGGCGACCGCGGCGAGCAGGGCTCTTCAGGCGCGTCGGAGCGGTCGCGTAACGCTGCCCGCGCTTTCTCCCAGTCGCGCAGCTGGCGGCGCATATCTTCAAGCGCAGTGCGCTCGGCCTCTGAGGCTGCCTCGCCGCTCTCAACCACACGCATCGCGTACAGCTCCACGGGACTTAGCTACACACATAATATTTACATTGTTCATAAATTAATAAAAAATTGTGGGATTCTTTATTTTTATATCTGTCACGAATTCAAAATACACTATATATACGCAACATTTTAGAAATTAATTTGAAAATATATGTAAACTTTGTATACTGTATGTTGGGTACGCAGCTTAATACTTATACTATGTGAACGCCGCCTTAAGGTATGACGTTACAAGATGGACAATAGATTCAAGAGGGGTTATGAGACGTGGTATACTATAGGCCTGCTCGTGAAGTGATTTATTTATTACTTATTTGATTAGAAGTAAATTTCATAAATTCGTTAAGTTTAGTAATATTGTTGATCTACTAAAATATTGGAAGTAAAAACCTTTTTCGTTTTTTCTATTTTTAGGTTAGTATATTGTGTGTGTAACCATTTGATCTCAATTAATTTGAGTACTGTAATTTGATAATAACATTAAATATTTCTTTTTTAAGATAAATCAAATTGTGCGTTATTTGCTCCCATATCATCCAACATATTATATACATATATTTTTAATTATTTAATCGTTAAATCATTTGGGTTATACTTTTGCTAATTTGGTTATTTCGTATCATTTTAACAAAATCAAGCAGTTAACTTTCTAGTTTGTTAATTTAGTGTTTGTGGCAATTACCTGCTTCATGAGCGCGGCGCACTCATCAGGTGCGTCAGGCGGCCCCTCGGCCACCTCTTCAAGGGGCACGCTCTCATCGAACTCAGCGAGGTCGCGATGTGCCTCAGCGCGCGCAGCAACCGCCGCCGCCGCGTCCGCTTCATCCTCGCATGCAGCCAGCGCGGTCTCCAGTTCGCCGCCTTCGGTCGCGACGCCGCCGCCGAACAACTCCTGAATGTTGGCGTCGCGCAGATACGACGTCGTGAAATGGCCATCCTCGATTGCTAGGTGGCCGAGAGCGCGCTTCTGCTCCGCTTTGCGTAAGATGTTTTCCTCGACGGTGGCAGAGGTCACCAACCGGAAGACGTGCACGTCGCGTGTTTGGCCGATACGGTGGCACCGGTCTTGCGCTTGCGCATCCATGGTTGGGTTCCAGTCTGAATCGTAGAACACGACAGAGTCCGCACCGGTAAGATTGAGACCAACGCCACCACTGCGCGTTGACAGGATGAAGGCAAAAATGCGTGGATCGGTGTTAAATCGGTCGACGAGTGGTTGTCGCAGGTCGACCCGCGTGGCGCCATCCAGTCGCAGGTACGTGTGGCCGTGCATGGATAGGAATGCTTCTAACACGTCGAGCACGCGCGTCATCTGCGTGAAGATAAGGACGCGGTGCGCACCCGCCTTCAGTCGTCGCAGCAGTACATCAAGCGTCTGCAGCTTACCACAGTCATACTGCAGCAAACGCGGATGTGGAAAGGCCACAGCCTGCCGCTGAGCAGGTGCGTGAAGAAGGGCGAGTGCGCGTCGCAATGGTTCAGCGAGGCCCCGCTCAAGTACGGCCGCGCAGCGCCGCCAGGCACGCGCTCCCTCACCTGAGCCACACGCTAGCGTCGACGGCTCCGCTCGACACGCAGCCCAACACACGCTATATCTGAATAAGGAGACGTTACTTTGGATTAAAAACTATTTTTTTTTATCAATATTTAATTATTGAGACGACATTATTTCTTCTCGTCCTTGTCTTATTCTACTTCTATGATTCATGAAACAGCTAATATCGCTTAGGCTTTTTAATTTGAATTTTATTTGTTATTGTTAATGATTAAGTTAGTAGTTTTCGCACTTCTTGCACTCTCCCTTCATTAATTTATTATTTTCCTTAGTGGGTTGCCTGGAAGAGATCACTGATTAGCGATAAGGCCGCCCGTTGCACTTCTATTAGCTTATGTTATTATTTGTATTCTATTGTTATTGCAACGAAGTGTTAATAAATAAATAAATATTTTTAATAGATGTAAGCTTTGTGTTGACATTGACATTTGAGTATGTACACTACCTGCCAGTTCGTGTTTTTTCTTTGTTCCAAACGAGGAGTTGCAGATAGTTGAATTACAAATATTTTTTTTTATATAACTTCTTTGAAATTTAGTTGTGTTGTGAATTTGATTAAATTTGGGGGATACAAAGGACGATCTAAGTGTTATAATAATAATAGTAAAGCATGGACATCTAATTGTCGATTTTTCTGTTTTAGGTTGGTACCCACCTAATTGTTTCATTTGCGTAAAACTAAACTGTGTGTAATAAATAAATTTCTGTTTTAGATAAATCGAATTGTGTTTTTGCTTGACAAGAAAAATAGCTTATGGTCTTATATAGATATCAATTCATCATCATGATCAAACTAATCAAATTAAAAATCTTTATTTTATAGCTTATCTCTAGCTTTGTAAATATTGACAACCTAATAAGATTGTCCTTTTTTAAAAAACTATATGAAGGATAAGGATGGAAAATGCACTAGTAAAAGACTAGAAATATTAAATATTGCTACCGAATATTATAAGAACTTGTATTAAAGCAAAAATAATAAACTTATAATGACCGTAATTGAGGACACGCAAGATTTAGAAAATATACCACCTATTTTAAAAGAAGAAACAGAAAAAGCTATTATTACACAGAAGCTAGGTAAAACACCTGGTCCTGATTAAATATCCAATGAACTTCTTAGAGCATTGATGCCAGTAATTGTCCCCAAGCTAACCAATTTATTTAACGAAATAATAGTAACAGAAAATATCCCAGACGATTGAACAAAGTCAATGATAGTACTCTTACATAAAAAAGGAGACATTGGCATTATAGGCCAATAAGCTTAATGACAAATATATGTTTTTTTTTTAAATATTACTACTAAGTGCTAGTTCAAAAATGGCGGAATCCGCACGGATTCAAACCGAGTGGTTCCAATCCGCGAGGATTGAAAATGTTCAGACACGCGCGGTTAGTGTGAGGAGAGGGTAGTGTGACAGTTGCTTCAGTTCAATAATGTCCGAAAAGCGGAAAGTTTTCAATACATGTATTCTGCCATGCCTAACATATGCTTGCCAAACTTGAGCTTTAACTGATCAACAAAAGAAACTCAATATATGCCAAAATGGAACGGAGAGAAGTATATTGGGCGTAAGGAGAAGTGATAGGATTCAATTGAAACAGATAAAAGGAAAAACTAATTTCAAAAAAGTTCAAACAGTTTGCAGAAAATTGAAATGGCGCTGGACGGGACATATGTTGAGAGAAAAGACATCGAAATGGACGAAAACCGTGACTGAATGGTATCCTAGAGAAAGCAGAAGAAATAGAGGAAGAAAATTTAAAAGGTGGGAAGACGATTTTAAGAAAGTGGCAGGCCCAGTATGGATGCTGCACGCGCAAAAGGCAGAGATAAGTGGAAAGCCTAAGAGGAGGCCTTTGTCGGAAGACAAGCTGTTTACAAGTTTAACAATATCTAGTTTAGTATATCATAAGCACATATCATTTAGTTTAGATTGTAAATTTAATTAAGATGTTAAACAGTAATAAAGGCTTATTTATTTATTTATTTTTAAACACTTGCACCTCTGATAACAATGAATGACAAAGGGTAATTTATTGAGATGTACAACTACATTACAAAATTCTAACTCACTGATTATAAGCATACAACAGGAACTTTAAATTATTAATTTAAATAAGTCCATTTGAATGGTTTACTTGTTCTTGTAACAATGGTGTTTCTTTTTAATTGTATAGAAGGTTCTTACCGATCGATAATGTCGTGGAGTTCTGAGAGAACATCGTCGATAGTTTTAGGCGCGAGCAGCGACGGCGGAGGAGGCACACTGAGCGCAGCGCGCAAGTCGGCACCGAACAGCGGCAGGCGCCAACAGCGGCGCTCATTGACACGAGCCGCTCGCCGCATGCAGCTCACTCGATGCGCTTCCAGCCGTGCGCTAGCACCCACTCTTTGATTGTGGGACAAAGCGGTAGACGTGTCGTTTGTATCGCTAGCACGCGGCGGCGCGGAAAGGAGACGCGGAGGCTGCGGCGCAACAGCGGGCAACCTTGAGGGTGGGGCGCGTGGCACTAGTCGCAAATGAAGACGGAGCGCGGCAGGCGGCGGCCGTGGTGCAGTCGGCTCTGGCCTCTGGACTAATTCCTCGATGAGACGGCGCGGAGGCGCGAGGTGACGGGCACGGTGCGCGGCGAACGCGTCTGCAGCGTGTAACTCAAGCGACGCGAGATCGCCGCCGAGGCGGGCGGCGTCGGCACGGTGTTCCATTACGGCAGACAACAAGATGACAGCGGGTAATCGCTGCCGCAGCGAGGAAAAGTGCAGCGGTGAAGTGACGGGCCGCGGTTCGAACAGGTCGGGGTGATTACAAACTTTGCGCAGTTGCATGAGCACATTGATGACGCTGAGCAGATTACCCGAGGCGAGGCTCTCTTTGGTCTTGGCGCGAGACATGAAATCGTCGTAAAGGAAGCGCTGGCGCTTGGCAAGACGGCAGAGCAGCACATGCTCGTGTTTACGTGGCAACTGGCGCTCGACGTCAGCTTTGAGTCTGCGCAACAAGAAGGGACGGAGTACTTCATGCAGGCGACGCAACAACGCGTCAGAATGTCGCGAAGCGCCACCTTCCGCAATGCCGGCAACGGGCGCGAACCATTCTCGGAACTCCGAGTGTGAGGCAAATACGCTGGGCATCAGGAAGTGCATGAGTGACCACAGCTCCAAGAGACTGTTTTGCAGAGGCGTACCAGTCAACAGCAACCGCCTGCCAAAAAATACACAAATATAAGATACTATTAGGAGAATTGCGAGGATAGGTAATATTTTTTGTGTATTAAGAGTCGGTTAATTTTGGGAATATAGATTAGAAAATTCTTTAAGCTACATTAATTGAATGTTTTATGTTATATGTTAATATTGTTAATTTTCAAATTACCTTTCTGTTTGAAAATTAAGAAGGATTTGCCATCTTTGTGATTTAAAATTTTTAATATTCTGCGCTTCATCGAGTATTAAATACTTCCAGCGTTTTCTACGAAAACTCTGATGATCTTGAACGACTAGCTTGTAAGAGGTGATACACACATGGAAGGAGTTTGCTTTGGTCCAGCCCACTCGTTTCAGTTTGCGTTCCTTGATAGTGCCGTAGTACGTAAGTAACTTGAAGGCGGGACACCATTTCTTGAACTCATACTCCCAATTCAGCACCAGCGACGTCGGGGCCACCACCAGATGTGGGCCCCAATCGTGCCGCTCCAGCGCCAAATGAGCTAGAAGCGCAATAGTCTGGATAGTCTTTCCAAGCCCCATCTCATCGGCGAGGATGCCGTTAAGTCGGCGCGCGTGCATCGTGGCCAGCCAGTGTAGCCCCACTTGCTGGTATTCTCGCAGCGTATGTCGCAGCAACCGCGGTACTGGAGTGCCCACAGCCGTCTCCGACAGCGTCGTGCCAGTGGGCTGCAGTGAAGCCGCTAGCGACGCAGCCGCCTCGACCTGTCCCTCGCCATTCGCCTCAGACGCTTCGTCCGTAACCAGCGCCTCAAGCTGTGCTTGCTCCGACGCGCTAGATTCGGCCGAGCTGGAAGTAGAACTCGACGCATCTTCGTCGTTATTGTCTGACGTGTAGTCAGCAGCGTCAGAAGGACGCGGATAGCGCCGCAACAGTTCCTCCATGTCGAGATCGGCCTCGCTACGCAGGGCATCGAGCTCGGCTGCTGTCTCATCTGGACGCTCAGCGCGCTCTTGTTCGTCAATTGTGCTTTCATCATCGGCTGAGTTCTCGTCACCGCCATAATCGGAGGGCGGGGGAGAATGCGCGGGAAGGTAGCCAGCTGGTAGTAGTTCGCCGAGGTCAAGATGAGACTCACGCCGCAACGCGTCCAGCTCGCAGCGGTGGTCAGCGGGATCGTCACGTTCGGCGGCGGCGATGGTCTCCTCATCGTCCTCAGAGTCACCGCGCGGTTGGAACTCGTCGTCGGAAGGGGGGCGTAGGGCTGGATGTAGGTTGGCGGCGAGTTGGCGGGAGTAGCGTTCAGTGCGGTCCACTATATAGCTGAGCTGCTCATCCAAGGCTTGTTTGCGGGCACGCTCCACGCGCACTGATCGCTTCCACTCCACGACCTGCCATCACAATATTTTAATATGATAAGGTATTAAAGCTTTTTAAAGTTAATTTTTTTTTGACTTTTTTTTTGACCGCCTCCTTGGTCTAGTGGTAAGCGCGTAAGCGTTACAACCTCCTCCAAGGTCCTGGGTCCGATTCCCGGTGGAGATTAAAAAAAACGGTCTGGCAGGGCAGCTGATCACCTACTTGCCCCTAAAGAAAAAAATCGATCAGTGAAACATATGTGAAATGCATCTGTCCCATACCCCACTAGGGGACACGAAACTTCACATTAAAGCTTTTTGCAATTTCAATAAGCTCTTATAAAGAAAAACTATACATCTTTTTAACACTACATTTAGAAATAGTTTTTGAAACCTGAAGTGATCATTTTTACCATTAGAATCCAGAGTGGAGCGAGGAATTCAAAATACGTCACTCGAGTTTAAAATAGTGTCGCTCCCGAGGTGGACACTACTTTTTATCAACTCTATGAGGAAATAAATAAGTGCAACTCATGAATAGGTAGATAGAATAGCTAGCATAGCACATTTTCTGAAAAATATTTTGCTCTCCTTGCATTTTGATGAATGTCATATTATGCTTTCAAATATTGTTCCCTGGATTTTTCAGATAAACAGGCTTTGTATCAAATCTTTAGCGTTCAATATAACATTCTCTGGAGTTAAATACAATATGTACTTTCATTACTTGATGCAGACATAATTTTTAAGTATTAGCTTAAATCGGAGTTTGATCAAACAATAACAAAAGAAACAATGCGTTTCGTTTTTTACTGTAACAGAAACTTTTTTTAAATAATAGTCCGCGCACGGATTAATTTTTGACAGCCAGTAACTTTTTTTTACAATTCTCGTGATCGATCTCTGGTGATTGAAACATATTATACTAACAATATCCACATTCCAAATTCAAATCACTTTTACTCCCTAGGGATTAAAAACCTATTTTTTCCCCCTGTTTATGGGGAACCAAGTAACTCTTTTTGAATAGATGTGATAAAAATTATATTACCTTTTCTACATTAGCCCAAAAAGTACGAATTTCTTTGGCTGCAAATGCAGCAATTTTTTTCAGCTGTAACTCTTGAGCTTTTTCTGCTTTTTGTGCTGCTAAGGCCTTGTCTTGAAAATATTTCTGCACAGCTCTTGCACACTGTAGAATAAAAATTTATTTTTATTCTTCATCATATCAAATCAAATAGGTAAAGGAGGGATCCTGAACGGAGAAAAGCTGGATCATACACGCGTAGGTACGTTATCCCGCATCTAATTTCAGTCCCTATTTCTCGATAAAATAAGAACAACAAAGTCAATAAGATCCGATGAACAGTGCTGGAGATACTGAGAATTAAGTAACTGAAGGTAGCCGTAAAGTCAGAGCGTGTATGTCATAGTTTCAAGTTTTTGGCAACATAAGATTTTTAAGCCCTTGTTGAATGTTACATTATTATGCCAATCTCCTTTTTTAACTAATAACAATTCTTTAATTATTAATTAACAAAAAGTAATTTTACAATTTTCATTAGAACATCTTTTGACATTATCTGTCAATGTCATGTTCACTAAGAGGGTTTGGCAAAAGAACTGCATAATCAGTCAATTTTTTACACAAAAATTAGAAAGATAACAACTTCAATTATTTTTTTTTAAACTGTTAAAAACTTTGCTAATGATTTTAATAAAAACAACTTTTTTTACCTTCTTTGCGGCCTGCTTTTTCCATTTCCGTTCGTGTGCAAAATCTTGCGCGAGCCAAGCCATTTCTTCGAGCAGGTAGTCCCAATGAGTTTTGGGGCGCGGCGGTTCTAAGACGCGGGGAAGGCGACGCTCTGCCCACAGCCCTCCGCGCGCTAACGCCGCAACTCGAGCTGCAACCGCGGCCTCCGCCCGCGCTTTCTCGACCACCTCATCAGCCCCTGCTGCTCCAGTAGCTCCCGACTGCAACTCCGGCCCGCTTGATTGCAATATTTCTGTGCCCGTATCGAGAGTGTATCCCGACTCTATCCCGCCGCCCGGCCGTCGCGACTCCACATACGCTGTAAGTGCAGACGTCGGTGGCCGCTTGCGCCATGCCACATAATCTATCATGTTGCCACCCGCCTCCAGAAAATATTGCTCTTTCAGTTGTTCCGTCGACCTGCAAATGTTCCCATCATTTATTATATTACGCCACTTCAACACGATTTTTATATTGCACTTGTATTTCACCTTTCTCGTAAGTTCTTCAATCGTAACAACTTGTATTCGAGTATCCGTTTTCTTAGCGCGGAAGCGTCTTCCGCGAGAGTTAACTTAGGCCTTTTATGAGGAGGTTCTTCAATGTGAACCGGCTGCGAACCATTGAGCGGGGCGGCCGCACCCGGCACACCGCCGCCCACGGTCTCACTGCGCTCCACACCCTGCCGATTTGATAAGAATTTTAATTTATTGGTTAGTTTAGAAATATAAATAGGTACATTCTAATTAAAAAAACTAAGCAGTCAATTGCTAATACACAAAAAAAATATATGCTTAACTCAAATACTATTATACTATTGTTATTGTAATTGTATTGTAATACACACATCTACACCGTCTAGGGACATTTTGTATAAAATTCTTAGTCTAAAAATAATGGCCGGTATTAAAATCCTGTAACGAAGGTTTATTAAATAGGCCTAAAAAGGCCTAATAATTAAAAAAAATATTTCAAATTTGCTATTTCTGGTCGTAAGAGCCGTTTACAGCATCCTCAGGAAGTCCATGAATACTAACAGAACAATTATTTTTTTGGAGGCAATTCATGTTGGTGGAAGAAGAGATCTCGTTTGGATCAGAAACACCATTAAGGTTGAAAAATATCGTAACCAGATACGAGAACCAACAGTCTACCCTCATCGACTACAAATGGGCCAAGAATTCATGCTTATGCATCATAAAGGCTTCCGCACACAGCGCGAATGGTAACCAGCTGGCTGCAGGAGCACGACGTGTCTATCTTAAACTGACCCGAGCAATCACCAGACCTAAACCCCATAGAGCACGCATGGGACATGCTCCAAAGGGCTATGAACAATTTTCCTGCGAACATTGCGACTGAAGACCAACTTTTTTTGCATCTTGGCAGGACCTGGGACAATATACCGCAATAAGACTTTGTAACTTGATTCAAACCATGAAAAACCGTTGCAGGACCGTTGCTGACGTTATTTTACTGACTACTGATTTTTCGTAGAATTGCAAAAACGAAATCATTTCGCATTATTTTTTACTTTTTCTTAAAAAAATGAAACATTCATTCTTAATTTTACTATTTTTTTCACTTTTTGTTTTTATCTAAACTAATACATATTATAAAGAGGAAAGATTTGTATTTTTGTGTGTATGTTTGTAATAAATAAACTCAAAAACTACTGTGCCGATTTCAAAAATTCTTTCACCATTGGAAAGCTACATTCAGCCTGAGTAACATAGGCTATATTTAATGCTAGAAAAGATTAGGGATCCTTACTAAAACTTAAATAACGTTACCCAAGGTGTAAAAAAAAGTGCCCTAAAACTTTTTTCATCGCATGCGCTGCGGAAACTATTTATGATAGAACAAAAGTACACTGTAAAAAAACGTAAGAGGGGAGGGGTTGTAAGGGGAGGGATGAAAAGTTCTTTGGAAGTATCGTAATTTTTAGAGCTTAAAGCTTTTAAACTATATAACATCACATTACGACGAAGTTAACGAGGGTGAAACCGCGGTGCACAGCTAGTATTTAAATAAAATATAATTTACCTACGGGAAAAAAAATGTATTTCGTTTCTAGTCGTCTTTCGCCTAAGTCTAGTCTGCTAAATGGGCTTTTTAAAAATATGTTGCATGTTATCTATACAGATAAATAAAATTGGAGTATCTGTTTGTAATATTAAAATAACCGCTTTTTACTAAATGCATATGGATGTATATGTACAAGGTACATAATATACCAAAAAACAATTTTTGTCTGTCTGTCTGTTTGTTCCAGCTAATCTCTGAAACGGCTGGAGCTGATGTAATAAGGATAAACTTAGGCTATTTTAAGAAGTAATATAAATAAATAATAAAAAAATTACTATTCCGCGCCGACGGCGTACATAATACATTATATCTATTATTATTTTGCTGTTCGCTATTTTACTCTGTTTATATAACTTCACGTTACGACGACAAATTTTTGAGCAAATTGAGAAATTCTGATATATCCCATGATATTATTGACACTAACATCAGTACACATTATGTTCCTCACTACATCTGTCTAATCTTAAAATCAATTGAAGTGATTGTCGTGTAGAGGTAGCAGTAATTCACCAAGAATTTAGGCAGAATAAAATAAATATATGGTGGGCTTATTTTTTATATAGTTCTACAAAGTTTAAAGAATAAATAGTGTTAATGTAATTGCAAAAATGCACAACAACAGAGTTGATACAATTTTTGGAAAAAATATGATTTCTTTACAACTGCCAAATAAATTTTATTATTTCAAACATCCAATTTAATAATTTGACAAGCGGCAAGAAACTTCCCACCATTTCCAAAATTTTGAGAATCAGTGATATTTGCAGAAGCATGAAAAACAATTGTTACTAATACAAATCTTTCCACCTTCACAAATCATTTCAAAAATATTTAATAATTATGTTTATTATTTTTTAATTATTAAAAATAAAAAATATCTTGCATCCTATTTAATATTTTAGAAAATTATTAATAGTTTTCTTGATAATCAATAAAATCCTATAATATCCCCAGACTTTTTTGATATGTGTATACAAAGTTAAATATTTAAATAAAAAAATATCTAGAACCAAGAATTAGCAAAATATTGTTTTTCTATCTAGGCATGGGATTTTATTTTCTAGTTTTCTAGCTGAATAATGTTTTATATACCTAGTATGTTTTTAATTATTGAAAATCCAACAGATAATATAATATTTAATTTTTAAAGAAGATGAAGCTTAGAAAGGGAGACAAAAACTGGCATATTTCAAATTTAGACACAATAAATTCAAATAAAAATACAGAATACATATAACAAAAAAATATCTAAAACATTATTAATTAAAGTAAGGTAATTTCTTTAAGGGAATATAATGTTTTGTAAAAGTTAACAAAAATAGGTAACTAGAATTTGTGATTGACAAGATTAATGGAAACTATTAATTGTTAATACCTGCACAAATAAAAACATAGTAGATATATAAAACAACTATAGCTCAAAACTTTAAGGATTCTATAATTATCACATAATATGAAATTTATTACAAGACAGAAAAATATGTTTGTCTGATAAATTTTTAAAAAAGATTGACTAAGAATTCTTTACAGTGATATTAATATTTTAAGATGCTGATGGTGTTAATGCAATTGAATTTATAAGACTAAGTTGAGATGGGAACACAGGTCGACATAGAATAACTATAATTGTTTCTTTGCGCGATAAGTCCCGCTATATTTAATAATAATGAGTTCAAATCGTGAAAGTCTAAAGTTTAAAATTAGTTAAGACTACTAATTAAGAATTATTTTTTAATTCTTGATGACTGAAGTATAGTCTAGTACTTGATGACTAATGTTTCATTTGGTATAAGAGAAAACAAAGCATGAATGAGGATTACAGACAACTCACCATGAGTAGCACAGTTGAGCCCAACAAAATCTACTGCACCAGGGCGGGCTCATAGCGCCCGCTGACACTGCGGCATACCGAAATTACAAAATGCACTTATTAGTTACTACAACACTGCAGTCAAACACACTCAAGCACATCACGAACCAGTTTTTAAATTAAATTTTGTTATTCTAATGATTTCAATAAACTTTTTTTAGTATGTAATCGATAAACATTCCAAGTAGTCCAATTCATTTTAAATTATTTTATAATTTTTTCTTGTAAAATATGGCATACGGTTATATGTTAAGTCATTAATTTAAAAGAAATTGTATTCTTATAAATAAGTGGTTTTTGTCAACAAACCCGACGGTAGCCATATTGAATTGAACGAAGCGCAACTAGCATATTAGAACATACTATACACAGATTTTAATCGAGATAAAACTTATTTTTTAAGGCACATCAGTCGATAATAAAGATTGAAAAAAATGTTCATCAATGTTCTTAAATATAATCTCTTATTATTTTAACTTAGGTAATCGCTATTCACATTAATTAATTTACAAAAGATATTTTTTACATGAATAGTGTGATCACGTGATCATTCGGTACGTACATAGAACACTACGCACTTGATCACAGACTACCTATTCATTTATCAGATGAAAACACGTCTGTGGCAGATATTTAAGAATTCAGAAGAAGAAGTGTCTCACGGATTCCGATAAATTATTTTACTGTCTAAGACAATATTTTATTAGTTATGTCTGTAGAAATTTCCACGTTATTTTGATGGCAAGCATGGTAAACCAACCGTTAGCCACAGAGTTATAAACACAGATGATGCAACCACAGGCCATATTAGACTACCGTATATACCGATATCAAGATCACGCTGCGAAAAGACAATTTTTGGATTGAATGAGTAAGTAGAGTAAGTAGAGAGAGAGAAATGAGTTTAGTTCTCGCGATTATATATATAATTATGTATGCAATCGCCAAAATTATAGCGATCTCGTCCTGGGGGTCTTGGCAAGAGGGTTGATACAAGAACAACGTTAACGAGATCTTAATCGAGATAAAACTTATTTTTTAAGGCACATCAGTCGATAATAAAGATTGAAAAAAATGTTCATCAATGTTCTTAAATATAAACTTATCACTAATAACGTCTATGGCGTTACGTTATACGCATAACACTTTGCTTAATTTTTCATTCAATTTGATTTTATTTGTAGACTAGAACATTCTGGTTGGTTTAATTTAATTTAGTACTGTTTTAATTCAGTTCAATTAATGATTTAATATATTACGAATGTGGTACAGCTGAAATACTAAGTCATAATTTGTAAATCGCGGCAACTTACAAGAGTGAAACGAAATGTTACTGAAACTGTCACCCGCACCATGCTACAGCGCATAGAGTATAACACATCTATAAAACTTTATGGTATGACTGTGCTAATATTATGACAAAGTATATATGAGAAAATGAAATGTGGTCTGTGAGAATGACGACTGACGGTGACGTTTATGTTTTACAAAATATACAAACATTACTTTATTGTGTTATTAGTACTTAATTATTACTTACGGCTTTAAAAATAAAACTTAGTTAAAGGTACTTAATAGTTAATTAAAATATATATCCCATGTTTTTATAAATGCATAAAAGGTATAGGCATTGGATTTAATATATTTTAAATTTACAAAATATTCACATTCCACAGTAATAAAATGATAAGGTTGTGTTATAAACTACTTTTACGGTTTTTTTATTTCAACTCTTAACATCATATTTTTAGATAATACAACTCAAAAGTGAGCGCAGGGAGTATCGTTGAAGAGAGAATTGTCATAGTATTAGAAATTAAAGGCGTAAAGTTAAAGACGATGCGTTGGCAAACAGTTACGTGTTGACAGAGATGGACTATTGGACGTAGGTAAGTTCTGTAGTTTGAATTATTTAAGTTTATTTAAAATACATTACTCGTCCTAATTGTATCTATATACCTACTGACCATGCCAGTTTAAAAGAATGTGTCATCCTGTCTGAACTCCTGTGAGTGAGATAACTCACTGATGGTTAGATTTAAAATTGACAATTAATATGTTTAAGACACTTATTATTTCTTGTGTATAATAGTATCTCAGTTTGAATGGTATGAAATGTGTGTAAAGGACTTAATAAAATGGAAATTGTTTTTATTAAAAAATATATAAAAATTACAGAAAATGTATAGATTATCACTTTTAATTTGTTAAATAATATTAATTCATACAATAGTTTATTAAATATAATTTGTTACAGGATTTGTTTTATAATACCTTGCAAGAATTTATTGTAAGTTTCCAAAAAAATTCACAATCACAAGACTGACTTTTTTTTTGTACTAACTTTCTTAGCTTTTTTTCTTCAATTTTATTAGCTTGACTAGGATGTCTTTTTACATCTAAGCCAAAAAATAATACTATTTACTTTCTATTACTATTTATTTAAAGTGTGAGATTAATTTTTAAAATACTCCAAAATAAATATATTTTATATTGTGAGGTTGGAATCATTAGGAGCGAAATGAAACCATCGAGTGCTGTGTTAGAACTAGAGCTTTAATTGAATAACAAGACATTATATAGCATGGAGTACATATGTATTATATCTAGGTACATATAAAGATTACACATAGGTATACCCTTACATCTCCCCTCCAGGAGAAAAAAAAAATTGTTTCATATTAAACTATTTTTTTTTCCCCGAATAACAAAAAAAAATGATTATAATAAAATTGTTTATGGATAATACATCTTAGTTCTATTTTTGTGTACTAAATAAGGTTTACCGTTTTTTATAATTTCTACATTTGGAGACAATTCACGCAATACGGTGTAAGGTCCAGAATAAATAGAGTTGAATTTATTACTGTTTTCTGTTTTAATAACAATCAAATCATTTGGCTTATATGAAACACTTTTAATAGATTTATCATAGTTACATTTTCTTTTCAATTTACTAATAAGGAGATTGTCTCGTGCCTGTTTTTGAGAGGTCTGTATACGATATTTCAATTCTAGAGAGTAATCGTCATGATTGTAGAGTGGTTCAACAGTACCTCCTGACAGATTACTTGGAAAAATGCATTTCCTACCAAATACTAATTCAAACGGTGTAAATTTATTTTCTGAATGTACTGAAGTATTATAACAGAAACACCAGTAGGGTAACCAAGAGCTCCAGATTTCAGGATGATTATCAGTTTGTATTCTTAGATAGTTACCAAGATGTTTGTGGTTTTTTTCCAACGCCCCGATGCTCTGATGGTGATACGCTGTCGAATTTAATTGTTTAATATTTAAAAGAGTGCATACTTCCCTGAACACTGTTGACGTCCGTACCTTTATCGGTAGCGATCTCTTTTGGAACTCCGTACCTTAAAATGAAATTATTAACGAGGGCCTTTGCTACCTCTTCTGATTTCTTTGAAACTAAAGGATACGCTTCGATATATTTACTCAATTCACATTGGAGTGTTAATATATAGGAGTAGTTATTTTGATCTCTATCTAAGGGCCCTACTAAATCAAGAAATATTTTTTCAAATGCCCAAGTAGCTGTTGTCGTTATCGTCATCGGTTCTTTAACCGGCACAGTATGTTTTTGAGTTTGACATTTATGGCAACGTTGGACAAAAGATTTTATATCTTTTTCCATGCCTGTCCAATAGTAATATTTTTTGATGTTGTTAAACATCCTTCTCATGCCCGCGTGGCCACTAGTGGGCAGGAGATGGAAATCATTTAATATTACGCGTACATCATCTTTGTCAATAATCCTTTTTACATTCTTAACTATGCATATACGAGGTCCGGACCAATATTTAATACTTTTTATTTCTTGTAAAATAATTTCTATGAAATCTTCATTATTTTTATTTTTAATTATGCATAGTTCATTAACATTGATTATTTTACAAAATGTATTCAATTCTTTCACAAATTCGCTTCGCGATATTTGTGATGAAGAGCCTGAATATTTTATAAAAATCGTATTTATACTAGGTACAAAACAAAATATTTTTACTTCATAACTAATCATCCCGTTTTTCTTATACTCCAACCATTTATCCTTTTTTATAAATGTTAATTCAACCAAATCTCTCGGCTTAATATGTGTCTCCACAACTTTCGGTTGATCAGGCCGATTGTCCGTAGAGACCATATCATCCGATGATTGGACGGTTTTCACATTCAAACGCTTCTTTTGTGCCCGAGTCATTACATTAATATTTTCTTGCATATCTTTTAAATCTTGACTAGAAATTCGCGACAAGACGTCTGCAGCCGTGTTGTCGGAACCCTTCACGTATTCTACTATAAAATTATATTCCTCTAATTGAAGTCGATATTTAGTAAGACGACTGGACGGGTCTTTCATATTGAATAAATAGAGCAAAGGTCTGTGATCTGTTCTTACTATAAATGATCTACCATACAAATATGGCCTAAAATATTTGATGGCCCATACAATAGCGAGTAATTCTTTTTCGATTGTCGGATAATTTTTCTCAGCTTTATTTAAGCTGCGGCTTGTATAAGCTACTGGTCGACTGTCTTTGTTTGATAGAACTGCTCCTAATGCAAAGTTAGACGCATCTGTCTGTAATATAAACTGATTTTTCTCTGTAAAATCGGGATATTGTAACACTGGGGGTTTAATTAGGCTTTCCTTTAATGACTCAAAACTCTGTTGACACTCATCTGTCCAAATAAATGGAACATTTTTTTTTGTTAAATAATTTAAACTGTAGGCCATTTTAGCAAAATGGGGTACGAATTTACGATAGTAATTTATAAATGCAATGAAACGTTTCAATTCATGTACATTAGACGGACGGGGGTAGTTTCTAATGACGTTGGTTTTTTCTGGATCTGGCATTATACCGTCTCCCGATACAACGTGTCCTAAATACAATATTTGTTTTCTTAAAAATTCACACTTTAAAGGGTTGAGTTTTAAATTTACTTGTCGTAATCTATTAAATACTTCTTGTAAATTTTTATTATGGTTTTCTAAATTTCGTCCAAAAATAATCAAATCGTCCAAATAAATGAAACACTTCTCGTATGTTAACCCAGACATAGCCATGGTCATCATACGAGAGAATGATGCGGGACTTGTTTTTAGCCCCATTGGCATTCGTGTCATCTGATACTGGCCAGAGCTAAACGCAGTATATTTTCTACTATTTTCATCTAATTTTACATTGTAGTAGCCTTGGTATAAATCGAGGTGTGTGAAATAAACTGATTCCGATAAAGAGTCCAAAATTTCTGATATATCCGGCAAAGGAAAATTATCATTTTCGATAAAATTGTTCAATTTCCGGTAGTCAACAACTAACCGCCATTTTTTATTGTTACTAGAGTCGACTTTCTTTGGTACCAATAATATAGGGCTGGACCACTCGATATTGCATGGTTCTATTATACCATCACTCAGCATTTTATTAATTTGACTTTTTATTTCACTTTTTTGTGAATTTGGTAAACGATACGGTTTTGTAAAAATAGAACAAGTATTCGGTTTTAAGGAAATTGATGACTATTGTACTTACCTCGATATTCACCCGCCATGCACCACGACCTCTTCCTGGTGGCGCCTGGTAATAGCCTCGACCGTGACCTCGAAAATTGCCTTGCTGCGTAAACACTCTACCTCTGCCTCGGGGACCTCTATAATGATTTGTCCCCGACCTGGAATTATTTTTAGAATACCTTTGAAAATTCATGATTTCCTCTGATGTGGATGACGTCGACCTTTCCTCGTCTTGAGCGGCTTGTATGGCATCCTTTAAATAATCAAAATCTCTTGCCGCTATTATCGTGCTAAGCCTACGATTTCGCAGACCATCGGCAAATCTTTTAATTGCAAATTTTTCGTTTAACGGTTTTAAAACATCAAAATTAGAAGAGTTCCCGTTTGCCTGCGTAATCGTAAGATCCACCATTAATTTTGAGATATCATCACCGAACTCTTTCAGAGACTTTTCATTTTGTTTACTGTATTGAAGCTGACCAACAGCTGAAGCGGATTTTTTAGGTAAAAGATGCATTCGCATGTCACACACTAAATCACTGACGCTCGAATACGAAGAATTTAATTGTAATTTAGCCGACTGAGACAATCTACTTTTTAGTATAAATTGGATAAGATTATCTTGGCATTGTTTACTAGTCAGTAATGATCCATAGTATTCCACATTATCTATTATTTGTTTAATATTCGACTCATCACTGGTCATAGTAGGTATCAGATTCAAGGCAACCTTTAAATCAAAAGTATTCATTTTTAAAGATATTTGGGTCTCGCTTTCAGTAAATGAACCTAAAGTGATATTACACAATTCACTAATTTCCTCATACAAAATACAAAAACCAGAACATATTTTGTTAATTTTTAAAACGTCATTACTTTTAATATTCCCACTTTTTATTTCTGAATTTAAATATTCTACAACAGGCAGATATTGTTCGTGTATTCTAACTGCCTCCTATAATTTTTCTTTACATATATTTATTTGTCTTCTTTTAGGACCGATTTTAATTAAATATGTCCTAATAGCTTTTAGCTCATTATACAATTCAGTTAATATATCTGCCATTACCTGGGTACATATTTATTATTTTAATTAGTACATTTGCATATATTAAAAGATACTATCCACTTATAATTACAATAAAATAATGTTCTCATACCATTATACGTGCGTCACTGATAACACTTTTCAAAATTACCATAATACACGGCTCACTCACTTCGCTGAATTCTCACTGGTAAGTCTTACACTACGCCTTTTTCAGTAATTTGAGGAGCGTTGTTTCGGAAAAAGGATCTCCTTAAACCATTCCGATTGACCTCCTCTTGTATCCATTGCACGTGACATCTTTTATACACCTTGTACAGAAACGCCAGCAGGACGAACAGGGCAGCAATGACGAGTACCATCAATAAAATATTGGTCACACTCAAATGACCCTTAATTTCCTCAATTGGGGCATGGTTTCCACCATTCCCAGCCGCCACCTGGGCAATTATAATCTCTTCTTGTTTAGCTTGTTGGCCTCCCATGACTTTGGAAAATAACGGCGCAAACACAATATGCGAGACGAATTATACGTCGAGTTGTAATACAGTCTCTGGCAAAAATCATTTGGAGAACACATCGCGACTTTTGTTTAAAATAACTTGCCCATTTATGGAACGCTAAATGATGCCCGTGAATTCAATCGTGGCCGGGTCGCCATGTGAGGTTGGAATCATTAGGAGCGAAATGAAACCATCGAGTGCTGTGTTAGAACTAGAGCTTTAATTGAATAACAAGACATTATATAGCATGGAGTACATATGTATTATATCTAGGTACATATAAAGATTACACATAGGTATACCCTTACAATATTTCATGAAAATATTAGAGTATTAATAAATAATATTTATTTACTACATATGCTTATGACTTCTTCAAACCACCTCTGTGCCGATGTGGTTCATATGTAACCTGACATCCACTGATCCATCTTTTTTTGAGATTCATAAGAAAACAATGTTATTTTTGTTATAAGTATTTTATTTCTACTAAAATAACAATTAAATATTTTTTCTAATAAATTTAGTAAAAGGTATTTTGAAAACAAAAAAGCAACCATTTGTAAATAAATATTTACATCATTAAATTACTCTGATACAACACAACTCATATTGGCTGATTATAGATAGCTAGTGATTTTGGTGTTCATAATCATTTTCTTAATTTTATTGAATTTATAAAGCAGGTGGGATGTGGCGCGGGGCACGCATTCGTGCATTGGCGGTGCTGGTGGCAGGTGCACTGCTGCTATGGGTGTGCCGCGGCGGAGGCGGCGCTGTGGGTGGGCGGCGTGCTGTTGGGGCACCAGTGGAAGGTCGTGAGCTACCGCTCATCTTCATCGGTGGGGTGCCGCGCTCTGGCACAACGCTGATGCGAGCAATGCTAGATGCTCATCCGGACGTACGCTGCGGCCAGGAGACCCGCGTGGTGCCACGTATTCTGCAAATGCGACAGCACTGGGTGAAGTCGCAGCGCGAAAGTGTGCGCTTAGAACAAGCGGGCGTCTCCAAAGCAGTCCTTGACAATGCGATTGCTGCTTTCTGCCTGGAAGTGATCGTAGGCCACGGTGATCCGGCACGTCGCCTGTGCAATAAAGACCCTCTAGTGTTAAAAATGGGAACTTATGTGTTAGAACTATTTCCGAATGCAAAATTTTTATTTATGGTGCGAGACGGCCGGGCTACGGTACATTCGATCATTACTAGAAAGGTGACTGATTCTCGTTTTAATTTCGTGACTATCGAGATCATTGAGATATTGCATGTGTGAACTTGATAGATTATACATGATATACCAATATATTATATAGTTTGTATACCTATGTATTTGTGAGAATTATGAAGATCAATAAAACTTTTTATTTAACAGGTGACAATAACGGGATTTGACTTGACAAGCTATCGGCAGTGTTTGACCAAGTGGAACCACGCGGTGGAGCTTATGTATCAGCAATGCAAATCACTGGGTCCATCACGTTGCCTGCTGGTACGCTACGAGGCCCTGGTTCTCGCGCCCGAGCGCACGCTCCGTAGTGTGTTGGCCTTTTTGGACCTGCCATGGAGCGACGCCGTGCTGCACCACGAACGGTATATCAATCAACCAGGTGGGGTGGCTTTGTCCAATGTGGAGCGCTCGTCAGATCAGGTTGTGCGGCCCGTCAACCTGGACGCGCTCGACAAGTGGGTGGACGCGCTGCCGCCTGACGTGCGCGCTGATATGGCTGACCTTGCGCCCATGCTCTCCGTGCTAGGTTATGATCCCTGGGCTAACCCACCGCGTTATGCTGCTCTGCCTGGCCTTCCCAACCCGCCCGAGTCGCCGCAGCCATCGCGTACGCAACCGCCATGATTAATTTATTTCTAATATATCATGTTCCAAATTCAGTGTATATCATTTTACCAACTTGCAACTGCTTTCATAGGTTGAGAATAATAATACATATAAATATTTCACGAATAATTATCTATTTTCATACTTTATGGTTAGTGGTGATAAATAGATAGAATTAGATTGATCATTAATTTAATTTATTTATTTACCCAAGTATTTCCCTACCCTATAAATTATAAATATGTTTAAAGAGAAGTAATAGATAGATATATGTATATCAAGCACGCATCCAGAGGGGGAGGGATAGTTGGGATTTATGCCCCCCCCCCCTCCAACCCGAAATCTGACTGGAAAAAATAACGTTTTTAGCCGTCTGTTTATTTATTCGCTTGCGTGTTCTTTCAATAAGTAGTAAATAAAAATATAGATAGTAGAGGACTTCCTTAAGTTAAAATTATAGTACAGTGATTACAGCGATTTTTACCCAGTTCACAATATGGTTGTTTCAATGTTTGTCCACCCCTGATATATATATAATTATATACACCTGAGTATGACTAGACAGGGTGCATCTGAGAGCAGCGGCACGAGGTTTCCAGTTGCACAAGGCGACAGCTAGAGAGCACGTGAACCAACGGCTGCAAAGCGTCGGCGAATGTCAGCCACAGCGGACGCAGAGCGTCGCGTAGCGCCATCGCAGCGTGCATCGCTAGTATCAAGGGCGGTCGCGCAATCACATTGTATCCCAGCGCCAGAGCTGGGGTCAGCGCTTCGTCCCCCACTGCCTGCAATGCACCTCCCGTCGCCCACACGCCCGCGGATAGTGCGCACCTGGAGTTTTACTATCGACTTCATTATAAGGCGTATTATGGAGTTTTGTGCATCGTAATAATTAATAAACGCTATCTTTTTACATTCCAAGTAATAATGATTTAGGTGAGCTATAAATCTTATGGTTTAGAACCCAAAATGCAAAACCTTTGGACAAGCGACAATAATGTTAAGATGTTGCTATCTTAATCAACACTAAATGTTATTAGTTATTATTATACAAATTATAGGTACCTACTTTGCGTTCAGCGGCATTACCACTTTAAATTACTAGACAGTGGCTACTACCGTCTACCGAGAATATAGATTATTATACAGTGTACCCACTTATAAATTTATAATTTCTTAATGTGAGATTATACGGCTCGAATGTAATTGGAGTATTACCTGCCAATTCTTAGAAGAATATGCAGAGGTAAGGTGAAAAATAGTCGCAGGAGGGCGAGCACCTCGTCTAGCAGGTCAGCAGCGGGTGCGGCGAGCAGGCGTGCGAGTCGTTCGACGCGCGTTCCGCGGCCGGCCGGGTCCCAGCTACGCGTCACACTCAACGCTGTCCCTCGCTCCAGCCGGAACACCGCCAATCGAGCGGGCCCTGCACAATTCCGCCCGCCTTTTTCATGCCGAGTAATAACCAGCAAGCACAGCGCCGCTCGTCTCTACTGTTCATTGCTCACCATCTACTCCGCTCGAAGCCTCTTGCTTACCGCTTGCGACGTCACACAGTTTCTTCCATACGCCACATTTGGTGTTTTTTTGATCATACGCTGACCGTGAGTTCAGCTATGTTGATCAAACAAAAGACTACAAAATTTATTTATTTTTATTTAATGTTTAACTAAATTTTAGGATTTATATTAGGTACATACCTATGTTGTCGATTTCGCAATATATTTATATTTTTTGGAAACTAATTTTAACACTAATTTAATAAAGAAATAAATAAGAAAAGCTAATACTTAAAACCCATAGTAGTTTTGATAAAATTATTATAATTAATAATAATAAATTAAAACTACTCGTAACTACCCGTATTATATATAAATATAATATTATATCTACCTGTCTTCATTTGTACTTACATTAAATTTTAAAAGAGAACATAAGCTAAATTTCATTCTTATATTTCCAAGGATCCTGGAAACCTCGTGATATGAAATTGTAAATAAATTAAATCTGCTTTATGCGAGATTATTCTTAAACCAAGATAAAGACTTTCTTGGTCTGGGATTACAAAAACTTTTTTATTAACCGAGCGCTTAGGGGGACGGGTAGACGATGTTATGTCGGTGGTTGCCGTAGCGCGCGCAACAGGCGGCTGCAGCTGCAGAAGAGCTGCCAGCCCGGGACAACGCGCTGCTAACGCTACCAAGTCCTTGCCAGTCTCCCGTGCGTCCACTACCATCGCCTGCGACGTCTCCTGTTGTATTGTTCATTTTTTTCAGCTGTGTTAGATATGATATTCAGGAATTGAGACTGGACTAAAAACCGTTTGAATATAAATGGCTAAATGGTTTAAATATAACTTTGCGATTTGCAGATGCTCTCGTCGCGTCGTATTTGCAGAAGATCCCACAACCCTAGAAATAATGTTACAACTATCCGATGAAAGCGCCAATTCCGGGTTATCGTTGAATTTGTCAGAACAAAAATTACGACAACTCCATACGAGCACAACTTATAATAGTAAACAACGAACAAATAGAATATGTTAACGAATATTTAGACCAACTAACATCAACAGAAGATTGCATTAATAAAGAAATAGGTTTAAGAATATCTAATACTTTAAAACATTTTTGAAAACTAAGCAAAATAATCAAGACCAAAAAAATGCATATGAAAATAAAAAATAAATTATACGAAATATGCTTAATTCTATTCTATATATATTCTATAGGTATATAATGGAAAACAAAATATAAGTATGCCAGAATGGAATAGAAAGAAGTGTAATAGGAGACAGGGTGAGGCTACAAAAGAAGACCAACAAAATTTAAAAACACAAATCCATTTTATAAATGGCGATGGACAGGGCACATGCTAAGAGAAATGGACAAAGAAAATTACATAATGGTATCTAAGAGGAAATAAAAGAAGTAGAGGAAGACAAAGAAAGAGATGGGAGGTTGATATTAAGAAAATTGCAGGTTCGTTATGGATATGTGTAGCAAAGGAAAGACTTGCGTGAAAGTCATTAGAGGAGGCCTATGTCGAGAGACAAGCTGTGGGAGAAAAACCATTTGCCGATGGAAATTCAATATAAATTAGCTATATTAGTACTAGTAGGTACCTAAGGCAATATTCATATTAAGTAAGGTAATGTAAGTGGAAAAGCAATAAAGGCTTTTTATTTAAGGAATATATTACCTACACAAGAAATTTCGAATGCAACGGGCCGTTTTTCCTTTTATGGGATGTCCTGTATTTAATTTCAGTTTTACTGTACATTTTGATAACAAGTTAACAGATGCTACTCGCTCCTCGTCAGCTCCATTCAGACAATAGTTATCTGGCTTCGATCCTACCAAGGTAGTCTACATATTTATAACTCGGGTTTGAACATACCCACTTATAACAATAGCACAGACCATAATATGTATATCCTATATTATATGGTCTGTGAACAATAGGCGCGAGTCGCGACTATTAAATTATTATTGCCCGAGCTTAATTGTACGATTTTGGCTCTTACAGTGTTTTTCTCTATTTCTATACTTAAATTCATCAAATTCAGTTCATGCATTTAAATGTGCAGTTACAACTAATTTAAAATAAGAACAACTAACAGCAGGCGGCGCGTGGTCTGGACTTGAGGTAGAGGTTAAGTGATGATGACCACGTCTTTGTTTTTGTACAACAACCTGGGATAAAAATAAAAATATTTTTTGGGTTGTAAGCCAAACTAAAGGTTTATTAGGTATTAATTAATGTTAAATAAGAAAGAATAGAAGGCTGATCACCTACTTGCCTGTAAAAAAAATGATCAGTGAAACAGACGTTACGGGAATTCAAGCCAAGTACAAGTTGAAAAGATGATGATGTTGAACCACCCTACAAAAGATCACGGTCTGGTGTCCAGGTCTTACCCTCACCTGATCGAGTGGGACATGAAAAAGTTTTTATGGACTCAAGAAATAAATGTAAATATCAAATGTGTCGAAAGCTTACTTCATGGTTATGTAACAAATTTGTAGTTTCCTTATGTGATAATAATAAAAATCCCTGTTTTGCATTGTTTCATTGTTAAATAAATTTCAATATTTTGATTACCGTAATATCTAAAGTATCAAAAATGATATCAAATGTTTTTTTCAAAATAAATGTATAAAATATCGTTTTGATTTTTTTTTTGTAAAGCTGACACATATATTTTTTAATTTGATTTAAAAAATCAGGGTTTAAGGGTTAATGTTAAATAAACATTACTAGATATGTTAATTGTTATGTACACTTATTAGGTGCTTTAGTAATTAGGCCCTTAAATTCAAAAAGTAGAATTAATGCCCTTCATCACCTGAACATACGAAGCCGATGATTGATCGGTTACGGAAGGCGAACCGCTTTTTTCCATGCTCTCCACATCTGTTTTTATTTAAAAATATTAATTAGGTACATAATATGTATAAAGTTTCACATAAATATTAAAAAGCCATTCCATACCAATGCAAGTGTTTGAAATTGCCTTTGCTTCCATTCCCCTATTCATAAAATTCGTTGCCATAGGCATATTGTTTGTAAGCGACATTTCAATATTATTTTCTTGTTGTAATGACTTGACCATGGAACAGTTGGTTTTCATAATAATTATTCCACTTTATATTAACACAAGACAGTCAGACCCTTTTTGATTATCCAATGAGCAATGACTGACTCATGACTAAATATTGTAGATTTTGTTTTACCATGGTTGTAATACTATTATTCATCTATTTCTGACAGTCTAAAGTCAACACAGGCCATAAGCAGCAATTGAATAATATGCTTCCATCTATTGAGTTTAGTGCCTAGTCACTAGGCCTTAGTGTATGGATACATAAAATTTCCATTAGATAAAATTTATAATAATACTATTATCATAATCAATGTAAGTAGGTACTTTGTGCTTATTATGCAAAAATTCTAAACTATCGCTTGGTTAGAAAATCAGTTTGAAATACGAGCAAATTTGTTTGAGGTAACATAGATGTCTCTGAGCGTACAATTGTTATATTAATAAAGCAAGATAGATGTCACTTTTATAAATATATACCAGGATAAATGCGATACCAAGTTAATGTATACCTACGAACCTAAGTTATAAGTATATAACTTAGGTCTAATAAAAAAAACCGTAAAAATTAATTTAAAATCAGAGAAATATTAGATATACTAGATGTTTAGCCACATCGCTTTACATACATGCTAAAGAAGAAGAAGCTGAGGTATCAAAAATTAACATATAAAGGATGTTTCTAATCCAACTTGCTGGTAGGTACCTAGTTGCAGAGGTTAGTGCTTTCAAAGTTCAAACAATACTTAGCCACTCAGTAGACGGCGGTGGCCAATAGAAAAACTTTTACTATTGTATCTACCAGAATTATTTTAAAACAGAGTTTCGAAAATCGCTTTTGTGTGTTTTGCTCTTCATTGTAAATACTTAGTATAATAACACTATATGTATTTCGATAAATTCATTGCAGAACAGTCTTTGAAAATGAAATAAAAGTAGGTAAGTAACTGTATTTAAGTATTGCTTATAGAAAAATTAATTTTAAATTAAAAAATCGTACAGACCTCAGTACTGAAAAATGAAAAATAAATTTTGTATTATTAATGATCCTACTATAAATAAAAAGATGTGAATAGTTGATAAATTAAATTCATGTAAAATTCAACAAGGTCATAAAACTGTCATGTTGTTCTTTGAAAGGCGGCGCCAAGCCATACAATTTATTTTTAACTAGCGACCCGCCCCGGCTTTGCACGGGTATAAAACATATATAAAAACCTTCCTCTTTAGTCACTCTATCTATTAAAAAAACCGCATCAAAATCCGTTGCGTAGTTTTAAAGATTTAAGCATACAAAGGGATATAGGGGAAGAAAAAGCGACTTTGTTTTATACTATGTAGTGATTAAAGTCCTTCAATCTATTTTTTAAGTTAATTTTAGTAACTTTTAAACAATCAATACTGTTTACGTCTTTTTATTCATATATTTGGCACCGCCTTTCAAAAACTAAAGATTGTAGAAGCCGCCACTATCCAGGATATGGATGGTATTTAGCCTACCAATGGTACCTAGCTGTAAATATAAAATAGCAACAGTATATTTGCTTTTATTGGTACTTAGTAATACTTAGTAATAATTAACATAATAAAAATAATAATTGAGTATCGTATTCATTTCATTCCGCTATTGCTATATCTGTCTTTCATAATAGAATAGTAATTCTTTTAATATTCATTTAATTAAGTAATTGTGCTAAACCACTGAGTAGCTGGCCTATGTGCTCCAGAAGAAAATTAGGCATTTAAGTTCACCTTGTAAGAATGTTGAGTTGTTAGATGTTTAACGGCTGCTGGCCGTCACGGCATAGCCAATAGGGCAATTATTATAGCCATCTAGTATCTACTATATATCTAATTACCATAGGACTTTTACATTATACATTATAACTCGTCTGTCGAGTCTTGAGGCTAAGTAACCCATGGAATATGGATATTGGATGATGGAGCTATCAGCTTACTTAACTGCTGATACCAACTTAGCGCTTTTGACGCTAGATTTAGTAGAATTTCACTAGTTAGGGCGCAAAAATTTTTTTGGCGTCTAGCGCCTTTTGTGACGCATTATTAATTTGAAAGTAATCTTGTCTCCGATGAAAATTGTAAAATGTAACTTACTTTTAGCGTAACTTTTAACATAAACTACCAAATCTAGCGTTTTTTTGTTTTTTACAGCACATTTTCTCGATCGAGAGTTGACAACACAGAGTGAAGACGAAGAGTAAAGTGTGAACAGTGAACACTGAACTGTGAATGTGAAGCTACTTCACAGAGTTTAGTACCGCTCGAGTCGCCGTGACTAGAGGTTGTGTTAAATTGATATAAAACTCTGTTCACACGTGTTCTTTCTCGATCAACGATCGAATATGTATTTTTGGTTATATCGTATCCTATTGCCTGAAACAATAAAAGTGCATAAATAGTGTGTTATTTAATCCCCAAAAATAAGTTAACGAATGTTAAAAACATGATAACTCAGTGTCATCGTCAGTGGTGGTTAATGTGAAAGTGCGGACATTAAAGACACGATATGTTGGTACGGGTGTGCGCTGTGGTTGTGCTTTGGTGGGCTGCGTCCGAAAGTGCGCGGCCTTCGCCACTCACAGTGCCGCGCTGCTGCCCGCCAGGGCATGCGCTTTCTCTCGCCCTGTTACGGGACTCCCGCGTGCCGGCTGCCGATCTACTGGCTGCTTGCGAGACTAGGGAAGATTTGCCACCCTGGGCACCGCTTGTGTATGCACCCGCTCGCGGAACATTCCTCGAACGTGGTCGCCTGCCGCCGCATTGGCGGCTCGCCGACTCAGCCGTGCCTGATTGCCATGAGTTACGTGTCGTGCTCGAGCACGCAGCACCATATGCGCTGCTCGCTAATAACGCGTCGTTACTTCTTCGCGGCGCAACAGGAGCCGTGCCGCCGCAACGTTACTGTGCCGAGTCGGGTGCTGCGTTGGTGTGTGCTGATGATGTGGAAGATGGTGGCGCTGTCAAGTGCTGTGCGGAAGGGCGCGCCTTAGATGGAGCCCGCTGCGTAGAGGACAAAGACCTGGCGGCAGCGGCGCTGAAAGAACTAAGAAGCGCGTGGAATGGTAGTGTTACCGTTGGCGGCTGGCCCTCCTGCGAGGGTGGTGAGTACGCTGTGGCAGGTGTGCTGGGAGCAGCACGCCTGGATGAAGATGGCTCGTTGGAGCTGCCTGGCGGCAAATTGGTTGGCGGTGCGTGGTGCGCAGAGAGCGTACGCGGTGAAGAGGGCGCGCGGGTGTTAGCGTGCGAGAGTGCGGCCCGCGCCCTGCGACCGATGCGGGCTTCACGGCACGCTCTTTATGGAGCAGTACTGGCTGTTGGTGCAGCGTTTCTGGCAGCGACACTGGCAGCAGGCTTCGCGTTGCCCGCGGCGCACCACGCTTTACACTGGCGCTGCCAGACTCACTATGTGGCTGCGCTGATGGTGGGTGATGCGCTGCTGGCAGCCACACAGCTGGTAGGCGACACGATCCCGACGTCACTTTGCCGTGCACTTGCCGTCGCCATGCATTTTCTGTTCCTCTCCGCCTTCTTTTGGCTCAACACTATGTGTTTTAACATTTGGTGGACATTCCGGTAAGTTACCATTCGAGATATAAAAATGAAATTTTTAAATAATAATAGAAAGGAAAAATCTATATCCATTATAGGTACAAACACGGTTAAAAATATTTAACTTTTAGGACACTTCATTTTGTCTTGCCCCGTATCCTTGCCAATTGCGAATACTAGTATTTCTAAAAGCTACCATTTTGAATTTATATTTGGGGCGCATTTAATATCACGAAAGCGGCCTTGACTTTTAGGAATAGGTACATACCTACCTAACTGATAAAAAAGTTGCGCGCGGATCTCTAATCTCACGCCAAGACACGTGTGTCTACTTTGCTTTAGGGATAATCCGCCTCTGAATTTAAGCTTACATTTTGTCTTTGCCAATTTATAGGCACCTACTTGTGCCGAGAAAATGTTAAGTCTCTTCTAATAATTATATTTTGTAAAGTACTTTCGATTAACATCTATTTAATAAATTTATCTTTAATAAACAATTGCAGAAGGGCAATGTCGTAAAAATTCTACATTTGAATTTCAAATCAAGTTACTAAATTTGATACAAGTGAAATAGAAGACAAATTTAAAACTCATATAAATAAAACTCATAAATGAGAAAATGATATGATTCTTCTATATCACATCAGTTTTTAAATAAAAAGAAAACTCATCAAAACTCAGACGTGTCAAACTTATAAATTATAATACCCCTCTTTTTGCGCCGGAAATAAATAAAATAGGTTTTTCTTAAGCCTTAACTAGCTGTGCTCCGCGGTTTCACCCGCGTTAATTTCGTCGTAACGTGATGTTATGCAGCCTATAAACAGAGTAAAATAGCGAACTGCGAAATAATAATAGATATCGGTATTATGTTTTCTTCGTTCGCGCGGAATAGTTATTTTTTTATTATTTATTTATATTAATTTCTAAAATAAAAGTAGCCTTAGTTACTCCTTATTACATCAGCTATCTGCCAGTGAAAATTCCGTCAAAATCGGTCCAGCCGTTTCAGAGATTAGCCAGAATAAAAAGACAGACAGACAAAAAATAAAAAATATATGTTATTGTGGTAGGTAGGTATATGAACCGTGTATACATCCATATGCATGTAGAAAAAGCGGTTATTTTAATATTATAAACAGACACATAAATTTTATTTATCTGTATAGATATAACTGAATGCTTAATTTATGTTTAGTTAATTAGATATTATTATGATGTTAATAACATTTTCTCTTTTGTCAAATATCAATAATAAATGTCTTGCCCACAGGGACTTCCGTCCGACATCACTAGAGCGCGGGCAGGAGGCAGTGCGGCTGCGTGTGTACATGGTGTACGCGTGGGGTGGACCACTACTGCTGGCAGGCGCCGCGCTGCTGCTGGACCGACTGCCGGCCGCCGCTGCGCCTCACCTGCTGCGTCCGCGTTTCGCCGTGCAGCGCTGCTGGTTCTATGGTGACATGGAGATCCTAGTGTACTTCTTTGGGCCCGTTGGGGTATTGCTACTTATCAATCTCGCGCTCTTCGTGTCGACGACACGGCAGTTAACGTGCGGCCTTTGGCGGCGCGATGAAGTCAAGTCGACGTCAGAACGCGCAGCGCTTGGCCGCGTCTGTGCCAAGTTGGTTGTGGTGATGGGCGTGACATGGGGCGCTGATGTGGTGTCGTGGGCGGTTGGCGGACCCGAATACGTTTGGTACGCCACGGATCTACTGAATGCGTTGCAGGGCGTGTTTATCTTCCTGGTGGTCGGTTGCCAGCCGCACGCGTGGGCTGCACTCAAGCGCGCTGCGGCCGCTTGTTGCGCGCGGCCGTCACACCACGGTGCCACCTCGTCCTCACACCTGCCTTCCTGCGGCGAGTCACTCACGCACACCACGGCCGCACCGCCACCTGCCCCAACCGCCCAACAAGCAGCACAGCCAAACGCCCAGCGTTTGCCCATGGAGACGGTCTGTTGATGGAGCACACATTGACAATTCAGTATTACTTGATTTGAGATTACGAGGCGCGGTTTTCCTGCGACCGAATTATATGAGGCTTTGTACATACGTATAAATATATTGTTTAATTAGGGCATTAGAGGTATACAATGTTTGTATAATAATATTTTTTTATTTTGTATGTCTGTGTTAATTTATACAGTGAAACTGACGACACTGCCTGTTCTATTGGCTGTAAATTAAATGATTGTGAGATTCGACAAGTGCTATAGTTTTATTTGTTTTCTGCTGACACGTCATATACAAAGTATGTAGGTAATTGATTAAGGACTTGATGAAATTTCCGTTTTTTCTAAAGAAATAATATTAACCCTTCTCAAGTTTGGTCTGTAAGTACATCATCTTAGTAATAGGCATCATAGCCATATAATAGCAATTAGATCAGGTTATTTTCTTTATTAGTAGTATTGAATCATACACACCACCGGAATTAAAAAATAATAGTACATCATAAATGTAATTTTATTAAACAAAATGATAAAATATAATTGCATACCTATTTGCAAAATGCATTTTCAAGTGAGACTAGTTGAGAAACGAACACTACGGACCCGTTTTAAAACACTATTGAGGTTAGAAACCTATTCCCTTTCGTTAAAATCTACATATACATAATAACCCAAAAGTAGTTTTATTACAAGTTACTCATTACGACTACTTTGCGGAATCCGAATACCTACCTGTCTTTATCAGACAAGTAGAATGCGCGCGAGTCGTTAGGTAATGAGTGAGTGACTCATCAAAGGTCGCTCAACGACATTTGGGTTTTGGTACAATAGTCGTCTTTATTTACATTTCGGTCGTTGTACTACTATGAATATTTTCATAACTTTATATTTAACGGATATTGTTTTGGGGTTAGCAATACTGCAGTATTTCTTGGAGACAAGCATTTGAAATATATGTAAAGGATAATAATATTTTAAATCTAGCATGTCGTGTATAATTGGGTAGGTAGATTTTTGAGGGGTTTTTGATATTCGAAGTATATACCTACCTACCTACTTAGCTATGTCCTTGGATTGGTTTTCGCAATATCCGTGATTGTATAACCCCCAGACATTAAACATCAAACGAAGATTAAGATAATTTTTTTTTTATAATATCGTAAGAGATATCGATTACTTATCTAGCTAGAGTATTCATCAGTATGGGGTGTCAGTTGTCACTTTTCACCGACGTCAGGCGAGTGACTAACAGAGTAGAGATTCACTTTCTGGATGTACTCACTTTGTACTCAAATATTGCTGTGAATGGAGATTTGATTGTATTCATGCTTTCATTAGCATATTACGGTTGCCATATCAGAATTGCTCTTGGGCCATGTGAACTCGTAATAAGCGCCAAAAAGGAAACAAGCTATCTACGAACCTAAAAGTTAGCTGATGTCACTGCTACTGATATTTCATAATTATTGCACGTTTTTTATTATTGTATTTTCCACTTTATTTTTTATGGTCGTTATTAAGTATAGTTAATTATGATTTCTTGATGATGTTTTTATTTATATAATTTTTTCTTGGACGTATGTCCATAGTTCATACATAGAATATTTTTTATACATTATTACCAAAGGCTATTAATTGGTCCAGTAAGTAGGTACCTACGTCTAAATATGGAGAAAGGACTCACTGTTTCACTTAATTAATTTCATTTTTCTTTGTTACTGTAATTTATAAACAAAAATAAAAGGTATATTTGTGGTTTTCGCTTATGAAACTTGGCCACAATCGCAGTATGAGCCGATGTGCACTGAATCAGCGAGGAGCCAGTAATCGACATTCGCGTTTGGTGTCAAGATCGGCTGCTTTTTATTGATGTCAATTACGCGAGCAACAAGAACCAATAACAGCAAACGATCCTATTCTTAAAAATAAGCGAAATATTTACTACCTTATCGATAGACGGAGTGGTATAAGAAAAATATTTTAAATACTTACGTATTACAAAAGATTTATTCCCATTTACGGCTTTTTAAAAATTAGCAATAAACTTTTTTTTAATCAAGTGAAATTGAAGACAACTTTAAAAAGCCTCTGATATGATGATTACAAATAATGTTTTATAAACGGATGGACCGATTTTCATACATTTTAGTTAAGATACATAACTCAATCAAGTCAAATTTCAAACAAAAAACCGAATCGAAATCGATCCATATGCTTAAGCTTATGTTTTCGTCGGTGGTTTAAAAGCAAGAAATCAGAAAAAACTTGATCGGTTCTTAGACCATTTTCCTTTGGCTAAGCTATCTCTCCTTACTGTCTGGTCCAGGCATAGGTACATTATCATTCTATATATACAATAATAATTTTTAACTTCTTTTAAAACTATATAGGTTCCACAACTACTTAATTGCTTGATGTACATAGACGACAAAGAACTCAAAGATATGTGAAGGCAAGTAGGTAGCAAGACAAACCGGTTGCAATATGTGCGTGGCAGCTGCATCGAGCCATTCTCGCCAAAACAATAACCAGGCATCGAGACATTCTAGCCTTAAACGTAAATAACTGCAGATAGCTTTATCTGTCGTTTTGGTATTTTCGTCTTCACAAAACTATTATCATGCTATTTTCATTATATTCGTATGAACCTTAACACGTATTGTTACGTTACACTGGAAAAATAATCTTTAACTGGCATAAATGATCAAATAATATATCTTTTACTAAAAGAATATGTAGGCTAGTTTAGGTGCAAATGTAATCATAAGAATTGTAATTCATTATATATTATTGCATTTAAAAGAAATTTGCATGACACGTATATTGTTCGAGCTCAAGCTACCATATAAATACTAAGTATCCCACTTTGTGTGTATTTTATATTATATTGAGAGGTGTTGTAATAGGACACCGCCGCGGAGGGCAGCTGGTGGTATCAGCTTACGTCTCGGGTCAATGCAGCCATTGTAGTGTCGCGTGTTTACTGTGCATTGGACACAGCACACTATACCAAGAACTACGAATAACAATAACTAAACATTACCATCCAACTCGCCTTGCTGACATTTGAGCTTCGTGAAATGGCTGCCCACTTACCTACTACGTGCATCATACACGTTTTTAAATAATTATCGTTGACGTTAATGTTACCCGTCTTATGATTGTAGGGTTTAGCTTTTTGTGATCGCTATTTTCTGTCTTGGTTTTCTCGATAAAGCTGCACAGTACTTTTTGCTACAAGAATTCATTTAGATTATGCTAAGTTATAAAAAGTAGATTAGCGACCGTTAGTAGTTATGGATAATGTCCGGCAGGTAGCTAGGGAACCAGTTTCCAGGAGGGTCGGGAAAGGGGCCGCGGTTAAGGCACCGTTATACAGTATAGGCACTGACCGAGCCATATCACTCGGGACAAAAGAACTACTGACTGGCTGTGTGCTTTTATTAGACTTCCGGCTTTTACACGATTGTTGATGTTTTTCACAATATTCTGTGATTAACAGCCAGATAAATTGTTTCGTTAGTTACGTTCAATGAATAACAAAATAAAACATTACTATTTATAACCATTAACCATCTGTTTATGGTACAACCATAAAACATCAAATACCTACATTGAATTGTGAGTTGAAGTGTGCGTACCATCGACACTTATCGCTGGCGGCCGCGGCCGAGTCGATGGTCCTTCAAGATTTTATCCTTCCCGACCACAGTGCACTTATACGCGCTTATACTCCTCCAGTGAAAACATGCTTCTTATTACATACTATAGCGTAAGATTATTTTTATGTGTCCCTACCATATTTGACAGAGTTTTAAAAAAGGTTTTCAATGCCTCGCAATCCTTTATTTCTTATGTATTTTTGCCAATTATTCCAAAACGTCTGAGGTCTAAACCGATTTAGAAAGTTCTTTTTTGTTGGAAATGTTTCGTTCAGTTTTGTCAAGATTGATTGGATACTCTGAAAAATTTAAGAGATCCACTTAGGTACAATATACCTATTAGCTACGTACCTACGTTTTGGTTTCTATCTCTGTTCATTATGAGTATTGGTCTCGACAAAGTTTCACTCAAAAGCGTGAAATAAAATTAATTTTTAAACAACTTATTCACTAAAAGTATCTAATATAAAATAAAAATGATAATCATACAAGGCGAATATTTGGAACAAGATAATTTGTTACATTTATAACTTTGCAGTTTTATATATTTTTAAATAAATTAAATGTATTTAAATGAACCTGGGGCTCTTATAGGTTGCGGTACGCGCTGTGTTCCACTGTCCCAACTGTGGTGATAATTATATCTACGTATGCCTAATGTTTCCACTTGCGATCGCTCAATTGTTACCAGCGCGCGACAGATTTGTATGCACCAGGTGTTCCTTCGCGCATTCGCTCAAATACAAACATACAATGTATTCGACAAGTCCTTGATATATCAATAAACCTATACCGTCTATAGGTAATATGATATAACCAAACTTCCTTTCTACTGAAGCACCGGATGTTCTATATATATTTAGTTTATTTTGCACATTGTTTTATTGTAAAAACTAAATCATGAAGTATTATCAAACAGAAGGATTAAAATCAGTTCATAACCGTGTAACAAACCTCAAACCACACACCATAAATGAGAAACTTTTTTTAAAGTCGTTTGAAAGTACCTTTGTAAGGGTCGTATGAAATAACTTCTATAAAACTTTAATACAATAATATGATAATAATACTTAATAATATGATCCTCGCCAGTAAATTTGCAGATAGAGAAATATTTGAAAGCAATAAAAATTCTTGGGAATCCTCTCCCACCTTCCACCCCACCTCACCCCTTAAACTAGACCTACCTTCTCAAAGGATATGAAGAGTTTTTAGTTCTTAACTACGAGATGGATATTAAATTAATAAAAAGAAAATAATAAATTCCTTTAGGGCGGCAAATAAACCAGATCAATAATACAGATCAACGATTACATTATTTAAGTACATAGGTTAATTTTTATGTTTTGTACAATACAATTACTTAATACAAAAACTAATTTCGAACTAAACTCTGTCCTTTTAGTATTAAAAAAAAATATTTTAACGAAACTTCTGACTTGTCATCACTTTTACATTGGACAATATTTAGAAATCTGAATGGAGTAGTTTAGTAATTAAAAATTAAAAAACTTTTTTGACAATAGTTTAAAGCTTTAACCAAAATTTCATGTCGGTGGTACACCTATTAAAATAATGTAAACTAGTAATGTCTTATATTTACGGGAGTAATATAATTAGGTTCATTTAATGTGTCGTCATATAACTATAAAAAATAGTTTTTCTATAAAATAATAATTGTACAACTTTGTTATATAAACGCGCAAAATTATATGAAACCGTTTTCTTTAAAAGAATTAATACTCAGTAATTACAATAAAAGTTAAAAGATATATTATCAATATATTTATTAATTTATTATTCATAAATTTGAAATGCAAATGCTTTCTAAAGTGCCATAATGTAAAGTGAAATCTTCTCCTCACTTGGTGTTGACTGCCAGTCACAAGTCATAACAGTACCTAGAGGCTGGAACGCGACGCGTGGCCAGATATAGCTGGTTCCGTGTCGCCCGCCGACTGCATAACAACACACAGACCATTATATACTTCATCTACATTAATTTTGTATATATTATACAGTAAATAGTCTTTTTAAATTATGTTCAGTAACATTGCTGACTCCCCATCTTAAGTTGCAGTACACAGCTGTACATGACGAATTCTCATCAGGGGTTGCAGGTGTTATACTGTTCCTTGCAGCTTTGCTACAAATACAACCCTGATTATTAAACATCAAAGGTTAATATTTCTGCAGCTCCTTCAAAAAACAAGAAAAAATAATAAATAATAATAATGTTAAACGTGGGACAACGATGCCGAACTCAAAAACTAATGGTTTCTTAAAACTTACATAAGGTTTTATTTATTAGGGTCGACTCATTTATTTCGGGTAGGGTATAAAATAAAAATAATGTTTGATTGAGCAATACATATTCTGTATTGTCAGCAATGTAGCCTACGTTATTGTACAACATGAAAGTTTTACATTATTTGTGAAGGATTAAAACTTTTTACTAATTGTCTAATTTATAAGGGTGTGATGCATATGTTATAGGAATATGAACCTAAACGACCGTTATCTATTAGATTGTAAAAGAAAATAAAGTTGAGAAGTATATTAGAATAACTTACTACTTAATAACTTTAGTTTTATATGTGTTAAGTGAGCAAGTAAATTTGATATAATATATAATATAGCAAAACATATATCATGTTTTCTTTTATTTTTAATAAGACCTTTTACATATTAAATTTAATACGATAATTAATTAGAAACTACAACTTACAACAGATTTCGCTTTCATTTGACAAATGATTTGGTGCGAGTTTCACAGTGTACAAACATTGTTTTTGGACCGCAATCGGGTTTTTATCAAAAAATAGCTTTTTCTGGGACTTACTCTAAAAGGCCAAAGTCTTACCCTACAGCGGATTCAAAAAACTATCATTTTGATAGCTCAGCTGACAGCTCTGCAAAGTTAGGTACGTTTCCTCTAAAGTCTATATAAATGACGGATGAAGCCTCAAGAACATAATAATATGCCTACACAGCGAAAACAATTAAAAGACTAAGGAGAAGAATAATTATGTTGCTGTTAATAAAAACTAAACTGTTGGTATGTAAATTAATAAAATGTTGCTTTCCGTAAACATTAAAACCAAAGTAATTATATTAATGTAGGTCCTCTGATAATAAACAAATTATATAAGTACTTATTATTACAATATTGACGTAACCGAGTTCTCTCTTTCAAGCCATTATTTAAATGAATAGCGTCATTAACAATAATTAAACAAGTCGAACAGATAGCGGAGACGAAGATGTTCACTACTCATTTAGGTATATAAGATACAGTATAATATAGTGTTAAACATTTTAACAAAAAAACCGTCTTTAAATTGTAGATAACTCTAAAATTACTGAACAGATTAAATGGGACCAGCTTTTCAACAAAAAAAGAATCATCGAAATCGGTTCACCCAGTCGAAAGTTCTGAGGTAACAAACATAAAAAAACAGCGTCGAATTGAGTACTTCCTCCTTTTTTAAAGTCGATAAACAATTGTTCATCGTCTTAATGTTATATCTGCACTCGTCCTCATTGCAACAATCCACTTTTAACGTCGATGAGCTGTTGGAAGTTCATTCTCTAGAAATGTATTCACTCAGTCAATGTTGACAACTTATGTTCTTTGTTTTGCCAAATCTTCTGATACGTATATGTTTTCTACATATTTATTCTAGCCTTTATATCCTAGTGAATTAACTTCGGCCAACTACAAATCAAAGCTTTTTTTACAAACATTTTTTAAATCATCATCCGCCATATGCCATTTTGTTATAGGATTATTTACTTATGCAATAAATAATGTATCATTTATCGCAACGAGAAAAAAGCAACAAAGAACAACATAAAAAGGGGACGCTTAGCATAAGGTGAAAAGATCACACGACACAAGGTAATTGTGATTTGTGAGTATGTCTCGTTACTGTTAGTTCACTAGTAGCACTCGTGGTGAACTCAAATTGGAAAGTGGCAACATGTTACAACAAATTAATAGTGTAGGCAACCTCGTTTTGAGCTACATTTCAGTCATCACGTTCCTACATAGGACATATTTCGATTACTTCCTGACGACTGTCTTCCGGGCAAAGATTTCGACAGTCTCCTTTTATAAAGATTTCGAGAGCCAAATAGGTAGGTGGGTTTTAGTGGGTACCGGATTACCTGATTTTCTGAGCAGCAGAGTTAACGATTATGAGTCGGGAGTCCGATATACCTGGTTGGCTTAAATGGCTTGGGACCCAAACAAAAAATGGCCATATTTTATATTGGATACCAATATAATTATTTGTTCTTTTAAATGGCAGATTTTTTAAAATTCCAGTATATGTAACACATTCCAAAAATATCTACTTTTATGTTGGTTTTTAACTGACTTCAAAAAAGGAGGAGGTTCTCAATTCAACTGTATTTAAAAAAATGTTTTTTAACTTAGCACTTTCGACTCAGTGAACCGATTTCGATGATTTTTTTATTTGAAAGCTAGTGCTTCCCGTGTGGTCTCTGTTAAATTTAATCGAAATCTGTTCAGTAGTTTTAGAGTTACAATTTGTAGTCGGTTTTTTTTTGTTAAAATTATTATGTTTTGAGAATCCTGACGGGGTGTGCCGCTTCACTCAGTCAGGGGTTATCAACGAACTTGCCCTGCCGTGGCAATTACATGCTTCCGTGATCCTTTCCACTCGATGGCATCTCCTGTAGATTCGTGAGAAGCTGGACGAATTTCATGTTTACTGATAATTCTTCTTCTATAAGGAACAATGCTTCTTAAGCGTTTAATTGTATAAGTGCCGTTAACATAACACGTTACTTAATTTTTTTATATAATTTACTATATAGTATAAAAAAAGATACTGAAACATCTTTAAAGATGAGGTAATTCCTTCATGATATAATTAATATGATAATATAATTGGGACAACTAACTCATTGCTCTGATCCCAAAGTAACTAGCTGAAGCACTTGTGTTGTAGTAATCGGAAACAACGAGGGTACCACAATAAATACATATTATATAAGTTTATAAACAACCAAAACTCGGAAACATATTCGTGTTTATTACACAAATAAACGCACCTACCGGAATTCAAACCCAGGACCTTTTTGGCGCAGAAGGCAGGAGAAAACAGATTTTGTTGTTGCGCCAACTGGCCGTCAATTCATGTATATGAATCAACAGAAAAATAATATATTAACACCTCTTTATCTAAATACTAGCGACCCGCCCCGACTTTGCACGGGTATAAACATATAAAAACCTTCCTCTTCAATCAATCTATCTATTAAAAAAACCGCATCAAAATCTGTTGCGTAGTTTTGAAGATTTAATCATACAAAGGGATATAGGGGAAGAAAAAGCGTCTTTGTTTTATACTATGTTGATAGTGATAAGTATGTAGGTAAGTACCTAGATTTAGTAGTGACAGCGTCTACCCATTACAACAAATTAAAGAAATGAAAACCGTATTGTGAGCGAGCCAACTGCCAAGTGAAGTCTCAGAACTGGGTCATTAGGGAACAAGAGATAGCACTTATCTGCCGTTAGCTTGGTTTTCTTAACTGTCTTTCTCCTTATTGTGTGAGCGATATGTTATTACATCACATATTCAATAGTTGTTATCATCCTGAACAAACTGGTAACTTGTTTGTGGGTGTATGAGAAATAAAAGGTGTGATACGAGTTTTTAATTCTCATACACCCACGTAATAAAATTTATTGATGGAGTTACGATAAATACTATTAAGTTGAATAAATATAGGTACTTATTCTATAGGAACTAATTATATTTGCTGCGGTGGACGGTGGTTGACCTTTTAGCATTTATGGCCGTGATGCTTTACGTGCTTGCTTTGCGGATTTGGACTACCTCGGGTACTTGCTAATACGCGAAGTATTAGCAAGTCGTACACGTAGTATTACGCTTTTATTTAAATACATATTTTGTTTTAAATTTAAAGAAACAAAAATAGGACCAATGCCTAGTGGGCTGTAGCGCCGCGATAGTAGAAAAAGTATCTTTACAGTATCAATAACCTTTAACTGAAAATATTTTATCTTTTGAATTGTTTACAGAACATACAATAAAAATTGCTGTGGGTTGCCTGGAAGAGATCGCTGATTAGCGATAAGCCCGCCCGTTGCACTCCAGTGCAATAAAGTGTGCAAAAGAAAAAATGTTCTAGGGTTAAAGTAGTATTTATATGGTAAACGTGGTGTACCTACCTGTAGGCTGTGAATGTGTGTGGATGCTCCCACACATTCCGATCTGTATGTATTGAATTGTATGGAATGCAGGCCTTTCGGAATTAATAATCTGAATTTAATGAATTCAGAGTTGAAGTAAGGCCAGCCTAGAAGTTAACAACATCACTCGTTATAGATTTTACAATGCAAACAGCATAAGTGTTTGTAACTACTGCGATACTTATGTTGTTATTGTTGCAATACTAAAGCAAAAATACTTTAATATACAAATTTAAATAATTAAATATAAAATATGTAATGTAAATATAATGTAAATAATATGAACATGATATTCTTATCACTGCATGGTATAAAACAAAGTCGCTTTTTCTTCCCCTATATCCCTTTGTATGCTTAAATCTTTAAAACTACGCAACGGATTTTGATGCGGTTTTTTTAATAGATAGAATGATTGAAGAGGAAGGTTTTTATATATGTTTTATACCCGTGCAAAGCCGGGGCGGGTCGCTAGTTATTTTATAAAAATAATCTTTAACATTCCAAATAAGTAATTAAAAGTAGGTACTAAAGTTATATTATAATTTAGTGCAGTTATCTAGTTGTTATTTACTCAAATTACATTCCCAATATTCATACTGCTCAGTGCTCTGTGTTCGACAATTTCGACAACCCCTTTGATAGGTATCTATTGTCCCTATCACATAACTGCGGTTGTGTCTAGTAACCGTGTGTAATACCTACATAAGATAGAACACACGGTTACTACCTACCTGTCCTGAGAGCAAACTTCAGAATAGGTAGGTTGGTACAACCATAATCTGTATAAATAAATATCATTTACGCTTTGACATACTAAAAAAAGATTTAATTAAACGCTTTAATATACATATACAGGGTTATTGGTAACTCGATGTATTCCCGCCGATTCGATTATATCAGATAGGCGGGCATATATGCAACAAATTTACCCCCCTCCCCCAATGTATGGCCGAAAGTTAATGGTTTTCAAGATATTTGGAATTTAAAAGTAAAAAATTAAATTTATAAAAAAACTTTATTAGTCATAATTATTACATACCAAGTATTTTTGAATGTTTTATTACTTCTTAAGCTTTATCACTGGTTTATACAAATATAAAAATAATCACCTGACATTGAATAGTCCAATTTTTTATTAGTTTGTTACAAACCTCTAAATTTGGGTACTTTTCCAAAAACAGCTAAATTCCAAATATCTTGAAAACCATTAACTTTCGGTCGTACATTGGGGGGGTTAAATTTGTTGCATATATACCCCCCTATCTGATCCCGGCAGTAATACGTCGAGTTACCAATAACCCTATATAACAAATATTATTTTTGTATATGGCAATAGTATACAACTTAAAAATCAAAAACGACCAAAAGTTTCTTAAAGTTATTTATAGAACATTAATTGGATATCTGATTACCGATTACTCATATTACTCCAAATATGCAGACAGAAAAAACAGAAAAATAACCCACATATAATTTTTGCCATACATTGTTATCAAGATACACTGTTGAATTTATGTGATACGCAATAAACCTTGCCCGGTGAATGAGTGGCGCCACGTGTCGCTGCTAGCTTGTATTATATTGTGGGCATAAATTCTTTTGACCTCAACAGACTACTGTTTTATGACTTAAGGCTTCTCAGACACGCTATAAGTGTATCAGATGATTATATTCCAGATTGAGATTTTCTATTATCTTTAAAATATGTAATGTAACTATGTATATCTACCATGTATGAGCAAGAGGTTTAAGCAAGGTAAGATAAATTCTTTCGAAAATCAATTATCTTATACGATAACTGTTGATACTCAAACATGTTACATCTTACAAATCGAGATTACGGCAAGCGTTTAATAAAGTGTAACATAAAGCATTTAAATGCTCTCGGAGAAAAGGTAAGTTGATAAGATCAGTCGAAACCTTTTTGACGTCCTTCGGGATTTAAATAACCCTTTAATATTCTGTTAGCCTTGCGAATTTCCTGCCGTCCCTCAGTTGTCCACGCATTGGATTATCTATTGTGTTTGGGACAGATATAGACGGATAACTGAAATAAACAAAAAAGATTTGGCGGACACATAACGATACCTGTAAAGACCAAAGACTACAGCCTCATAGGCATAACGTCAATTTTTTTGAGGCAATATTTTTCTTTTTAAATTTAAATAAATTTAGGAACGGCTGGTTTTCATCGGTACTTGACCCTGTCATTGATCGGGTTCAATATTATGTTAAATACATCTAAGTCATTCTTTGTGACTATATTCTTAGTCTAAGTAGATAGGGACGGTAGAACAAAACGTAGTCCCGCTAGATAACGGCGAATGCCCTCCACGGTGAGCGCTCAATGCTCATGGGCACTGAGCACTCGGCACTGTTATAATGTCGCAGCAGCATGTTTAAGTGTGGTAATAATCTGTGACATTACATAACGGACTTTTTATTATAAGAACACTTGGAAAGTAAGGTAAAGTTTTTTCTCTGGTTCTGAGAGCTTACAATATTTCATGGAAGTTCGAATTGAGGAAATACTTTTGACTCATCTTGAAGTTTCTATTCTAGAATAGTATATTGCAAAAGTGTTTAGACCCTTTTTAGTACGTGACCGAAAGATTCTGAAATTCTAAATTCTTTTGTCCTTTTTCGGATGGAATATAAGATACCTACAGATAAATACAACAAAACACGGAAATTATTAATGGCAATAACCATTAATAATTATAACCATTAATAAGTCCCAGTTCATAATATAATATTTTACGGTATACCAAATATTGTGGTATGCGTAGGTATACCATATACGCTTTTTATGAATGCGCACACGAAAGCGTGATGCGTCACAAAATGCAGTTGCGGGCTCCAATCATGCAGAGCCAAGTATATGTAGCGTTGCAGGTACATACACGGCAAAAACATTGTTTGCTTTACGTTATGAATTTATTATTTATTATCCTAACAGATGATCGAAAAAAATTAACTGCTTCCTTTATTATATCAAAAAGATTTTCCATTTTCTAAAAACAATTATTCCGAACTTCACTAGTTTATGCTAAATGGCAAATGAACATCTCATTGTCCAGAACTGAGCGAAGGTCCCAGACGTGATTCAGTGAGTGGCGCACGTAATTAGTTCATTTTGTAAACATTGCGTGCCTCACATGACGCAAATGGGATAACATTACAATAAATACATTGCAATTGATTAGATGCATCTTCTGATCTGCCGCTGTTTCCGGTCGCCTACATTAATTGATTATTAAAATGAGCTAGAAGCAAATGAGTGTTTTGTTTACACAAAAATCTTCCTTTTAATATGGGAAAATAATGTTTCCATGTAGCAAACTTAATCCTCGCAAGGCGGAGTGTGCCCTTCCAGCGCGGCGTACGGAGGAGACTCCGTGCCGTGTAATTAATGAGATCGCATTCATGACTACTTAGTTTTGTTTGTTTTACTTCCGGCTCAAACACTGTACGTATCTCCGTCTGCTCTGGCTAATTTAATAAACAAATGTTTCTTCATTACAAAAATAAGTAAAGACGTATTAAGTTGTAATTAAGGATTTCTTCTTAGGACTGATTTAGACACCATAATATTTATATAGGGTTATATTAAGTTGAAATAGTTATTATAATACGTTGTAATAACAGTATTTCTAAGGAATATCTGTTTGTTTTATGGGCTTGTTTTAAAATTGCTTCATGACATGGGATGTTGCACATATTTCTGTCGGCACTTGGCATTCAGGCTTAGCGATTTAGGCATGACGTTTACAATATACAGCATCCAGGGTAACTAGTCCACTATCAAGCACCAATTGCTATTTCCATCGATCACCTCTGACTATTGAGTAGTGAGTCAAGTATTGATTCGCAACTCGAACGTAATGGTATTTCTAATCGCGGTCATAAATTTTAAAATTATAAGGCGCATAAGAGTAATGCAGGTGGTCTGTAACTCGTCATGGTTAGGAAATAGTGCTGTATTTACTACTCGCACCTAAAAATCGACGGGCAAGCGTTTAAATCGTTTCCTGTTCTTAACCTCGTAAAGTATTGTGTCTCTAAAATGTTGATAGTAAACGAAGTATTTTATAATCGCCATTGGTAGATCAACTATATGGTAGAAAAGAGAAGGGATTATAATTAACGTAGTTTATTATTTACTGAAATTATTGCACGTTCGTTAGGTGCCCACGCGCGCGTAAACCAAGCGGTTTCATGGCATCTTATATCATAGTAGAAATAAGTTGTGATAATTCCTCTCGTGATGATTGAGAAATAATCTGAATTATTTCAACTATATGTGAATAGTTCGAGGTGCAGAAGCGCAGAAGCTCATCATAATATTAATACGTGAAGCAAAAACATTGTACCCCTTTTTACGAAAATTGCGCGATTGTGAAATTTGCCACAGTTAAAGTTTATATGGAGAAATGCATATTTTTTTATATAAAATGCATTAGAAATACATTAAATTAATTAAAATAAACATTACACACACTACTGCTTGAATGACACAACATACACACACAAACATACCTGACCTACTCATGAATTGTGGTCGAATTTCGACCAAGTTGTAGTTTCGAAACCAAATTCGGAATAGACAATATTGCTATATGAAAAGTCAGTATTAAATTCAAAAAATAGGAAGAAGTTTCTTTTCATAACTTTCATTAATGTAGTAGTGCAGTCTGAGTTTTAGTGTTTACTGATGATACGCGTTTTCAATGTGGAAATACCCTATAAAGCGGCGGGTGAAAGTAACCAAATCGAGTCAGTGCGCCGCCAGCCATGTGCGGTCACGAGGTTACAAAGTTGTATTATAATATGAATGCCTAGCTGTGCCCCGCGGTTTCACCCGCGCTAATTTCGTCGTAACGTGATGTTATATAGCCTATATACACAGTAAAATAGCGAACAGTAAAATAATATTAGGTATAGTAATATTAGTACTTCGTCCGTGTGGAATAGTTATTTTTTATTAATAATTTATATTAATTTCTAAAATGAAAGAAGCTAAGTTACTCTTTATTACATCAGCTATCTGCCAGTGCAAGTTTCGTTAAAATCGGTCCAGCTGTTTCAGAGATTAGCCGGAACAAACAGACAGACAGACAAAAATTGTAAAAAATGTTATTCTGGTATATGTACCGTGTATACATCCATATAAATTTAGTAAAAACAAACTCCAATTTTATTTTTCTGTATAGACTTGCGAGTTTACTATTTAAGAACCATTGATGTATTAAAAACAATTTTTAAACGTTTTTAATACATCAATGTTAAGAACGTAGCTTTTCATACATATCGAGTTAACAGTCATCTTTAGCCAAAGGAATGTGTAAATGAGTTATTTAGCGAGTGGTGCCGTTTAGAGCACTCGCTGCTAGCAGCCACTAGCACTTAGCAGTAACGAGTAATGTCTTTAGACATTCACTCCAATAGACACTAGGTACATGTCGTATGTCTTATTCAGGATATTTCCAGTTATTTAAAAAGTGTAGAATTGTGAAATTGCCGCGACTGATGCGTGGGTTAACTAATTGGTGGTAACTCGTCTAAGACGCGCAACGAGGCAAAGTTCAAGCTTGATAAGGAAATCCGCCCGCACGCATTGTGAGCGACTGCTGCTCTTTATATCTACAACTTGACACATCATCATGGTTGTGAATTTGAACGCAGTTGCACCTTTATGTTCTATAATTCTTATTTCTTACTTTTAAATGTGTGTAAGCACTATGTATGGTATGTCCCCGTATGGGGTAGATGCATTTTACATCTGTTTCACTGATCGATTTTTTTCTTTAGGGGCAAGTAGGTGATCGGCCTTCTGTCCTGCCAGACGGAGTTTTTTTATCTCCACCGGGAATCGAACCCAGGACCTCTCGGTTGTAACGCTTACGCGCTTACCCCTAGACCAAGGATGCGGTCATACGCATACAGTAACATAATAATTATTAATTAGTAGTTTTTTATCAGCGGGACACTACTAAAATTCTGCACTTCATTCGAATTAAATGCACAATGTTTCAGATACTTTGGCGTAGCGCCGAGTTTTCGTGTACTATAATGAAATCTAACTTGCCATAAAGTTGATATTGTAACAAGCGATTTTAGCTCCTGCGTCTATATAATAACGAGCATAATGGTGCAAGTATGGGCAATCTGATAAGGGATGACTGTGCTTTGTAAACGCACTGCGGACGTTCCTCTCACTGTGCGGAAAAGCTGATTTTATTCGAAATTATAAGCTCAAGTTGACCGCTCGCAATCTTTTTTATTCAAATTGCTGATATACGACTTCAATTATAAAAAAATAAATTAAGTAATACCAGAAAAAATCTGATTAGACGACGATATGGTTCTGTATTTCGATTCGAACAAATATACATTTTTGTACACAGACAACTCTAATAAATCGAATTTTAATAAAGCTGATCGTGAGTTAAAATTATTTGCATGTGTATTTTCATAAATTAGAACAAAGTAGCATAAAAAATCAGTTTTGTGTATGTAGCAAATATAGATGTGAGTTCATCGAAATGTAATACATATTTGAAAGTGTTGCGCAAGGGAATACACAGAAGGCAACGTTGCAGCTCGTCGATCAATTTAGGTTAGCGGCGCGGGCGCATTTCGTACACAATTTATGGCTTACAGCGCCTTGGACCTACATTTCACTAAACTGCTAACTCGTTATCTTTATAATTCAATTTATTTGTAAAAGAATTTGAGGAAACCTATTATTTGAAGTTAACCTACTCATATAATTATAAAAAATCAATTAAATTTTAAATTATTTAATTCGTAGAATCGTGATTATTCTCGAATCGAATATCAATAGTTGATTAAACTATAATAACTGTAGTGATAAGTCACGTATTCAGCTCAATTCTTAAAATAACATTAAGATAACCAGTTCTGTCGCAATTGTCTATTCCAAGTTCTCTTACCATTGCAACGTAACACGCAATAGTCCATTGAAAAGTTACATTTGGGGTTGCGTTTTTTAGAGGACGCAATTTTATTTTTTTGATGTGTAGGGGGGGTCAGTGTAAAGCTAAAACCAAGTTTGTGGGGTCGCCACCCTTGTCCCACGGCCGCCATCTTGAAAATAGGGGTTGAAATGGTTTTTACGGTATATCTCTTAAACTATTAATTAAATAAAAATTTTTTTTAACATTTTCTATTGAAAATAAAATTCTCTACAACTTTGATTCAGTAACTTTTTGTCGTAGAACTATAAATAAAAAAGTTATAAGTGAAAATGTTCAGAAATTGGAGAAAAAAATTATATTTTTCGATATAACTTTTTTTAAATCATTTTACGAAAAAATGATATCAAACCATTTTTGTAGATCGTTTTTCGAGGAACAACTTTTATTAACAACATTTTTTCATTAAGGCTATAGCTAAGGTTTTACAGCGCTCCGAAGTAAGTACTATTTTTCAATACTCTTAACTATACCTATATTATACGTGTGTACTAATAATGTATCATCAGTTATTGTGTTTTTTTTTTATTATTTATTTTGCTATAATGCTAAATGTGGAAAATTATTGATGCCAGTGCAGAACTCTAAACCTCCAGCACCCCCTGAGCTTCTAAAATTGATCTTTTGCAAATGCAAAGGAAACTGTGGAGCGATGTGTGGATGTCGAAAAGCAGGGCTGAAATGTTCTGCAGTGTGCTTCCATTGTTCTGGAGAGACTTGCAGCAACGTAATGGAACTCTCAGAATTAATAAATGAAAATGACTTTGATGATGAACCGCCGACATTAACAGCCCTTCCTTCTCCAGTTCTCCCACTGATATTTAATTCAGAAAGCCGATCAGATGCTGAGCCGCAGCCTGGTCCATCGAAAAGACTGAGGATTGAGTAGTTTTAATTTCGAAAATCACCGTGGATTATGCCTATTGGGGATACCACGTAAAAAAAAAACGCGCCGCCAGACTCTACCTCGTGGGTGGTGGGGAAAAGAGTCAATAATTAATTATTAATAATATTGCAAAATTTACAATTAAAAACATTATAGCAAAATAAATAATAAAAAAAAAAACACAATAACTGATGATACATTATTAGTACACACGTATAATATAGGTATAGTTAAGAGTATTGAAAAATAGTACTTACTTCGGAGCGCTGTAAAACCTTAGCTATAGCCTTAATGAAAAAATGTTGTTAATAAAAGTTGTTCCTCAAAAAACGATCTACAAAAATGGTTTGATATCATTTTTTCGTAAAATGATTTAAAAAAAAGTTATATCGAAAATTATAATTTTTTTCTCCAATTTCTGAACATTTTCACTTATAACTTTTTTATTTATAGTTCTACGACAAAAAGTTACTGAATCAAAGTTGTAGAGAATTTAATTTTCAATAGAAAATGTTAAAAAAATTTTTTATTTAATTAATAGTTTAAGAGATATACCGTAAAAACCATTTCAATCCCTATTTTCAAGATGGCGGCCGTGGGACAAGGGTGACGACCCCACAAACTTGGTTTTAGCTTTACACTGACCCCCCCTACACATCAAAAAAATAAAATTGCGTCCTCTAAAAAACGCAAGGTTAGGCCTAAAAAATGTAACATTTCAATGGACTACAATGGGACTGAAGATAAAGAGCCCTACATAGGAAACATATCATTCGGGTTACAAAAAGATTTATTGAGAAAACGAAAGTGAAGTCCTACGTCTATAGTTTAGCAGACACGCCTCCATTTCTATTATAGGTACGTTGTAGGTATATGGCATTTCTTCCGCTGACGGAGTTAGGTGTGTTTTTTTATCATGATACTTAAAAAAGTAAAGTGGCAATTAAATTACTAGGTACGTGTTTCATTGATCGTTTATTTTTAGAGTGTAGAAGGTGGTCAACTTTCTGTGCCTACCAAACCATAACACGAATGTTTTTACCAATTAAATAATATTAACTAGCGATCCGCCCCGGCTTCGCACGGGTAAATCTCTTAGGGTTTGCGTTTGCAATGTAAGCGGAAAAAATGAAATTATTTACGACATCATATTAGAAACTCAAAAATAACAGTACTTCTCCACTATTTAATGGATGTTATTATACATATAAACCTGCCTCTTCAATCACTCTATCTATTTAAAAAAAACCGCTTCAAAATCCGTTGCGTAGTTTTAAAGATTTTAGCATACAAAGGGATATAGGGGCAGAGAAAGCGACTTTGTTTTATACTATGTAGTGATAACAGTTTTAGTTATTACTAGCTGTGACCAGCGGTTTCACCCGCGTTAAATTCGTCGTAACGTGATGTTATATAGCTTATAAAGTGAGTAAAATAGCGAACAGCAAAATAATAATTATTATATGTTAATTTCTTAGTCCTTATTACATCAGCTATCTGCCAGTGAAAGTGACGTCAAAATCGGTCCAGCCGTTTCAGAAATTAGCCGGAACGAACAGATAGACAGACAACTGACAGACAGAAAATTGTAAAAAATCCTATTTTGGTATATGTACCGTGTATACATCCATATGCATTTAGTAAAAAGTGTTTATTTTAATATTACAAACAGACACTCCAATTTTATTTATCTGTATAGATGTATAGATTAAAATATTATTCTTTATTTTTAAGTTAAAAACAAATAATGTAATGAAATAATGTTTTTAATCGTAATAAATACATTTTCATAAATTGTTGCTAATTTCTATCTAGATCAATTCAATTGATTTGAAAGTTGATTCAAACCAAAAAACCGCATCATAATAGGTGCATTCGTTTAGGAGTAACAATGCAATAGATACACTGACACTTCACACTTATAACTCTCCCTTTAGGTCCCGTTAGGATAATGACTTGTAGACAAAAACGAGTATGTACCGAGACTCGTAACGTTATGACGAAAGCTGTAAAAACAGCTTGTTTTTTGAGTTAGTTAAAAAACTGACCTTCAAAAAAAACAAAAAAATTCGAGGTGTTTTTTCCGATGCTCCGCCGTCGCCGTAGACCGCTTTCGATGAGTGAGGTGTCAGACGATAGGGTAACTTGTCGAAATTATTAGAATTTTTACGATCAATAGTTTTCAGGATATTGAAAGAATAGTTTCACAATCGGGCGAGAAATCGCTGAAATTTGCGTGACCGCGTCGTACTTATTTGCTTATAACTGTAATATGAATCATGAATGTTTTTAGATACAGTATTAAATATAGTTTATTTTATTATTATAGTTTAACATAAAAAAACTTCCATTAGTTTGCTTTGGTACAATTTACGTTTTTTATTTATAGTGGGTTAAATTATAATATTTTTTTTTAATTTTTAGTGCGTTTTTAGGTTAGGCTTTTTATTTAAAATTAATTTATTTTTCATAGCGAAAGCTTGCGGAGAGCAGTAGCAGGGTTTAGTTCGGCATCCCATACTTTGAACCCATAGGACATTAATACAAAAAGATTTATCTTTTTTTCTTGAAGTTATAGCAAACTTTCTAGTAAGTAAATTATATAACAGATATTCAGCCCAGTGTCTGTTGGGCTGAATACCTGTCTCCAATGTTGTTATTGTACAATACTTATTGCCACAGAAGTAACATTTAAAAGAGTAAATATCTCGCTTTTTGTGGTACTTACATAAGTAGTAAATTTAAGAAAATCAATCGTTTAGAAAATATTTTTTGCGATGTATTTATTATACACATTTCTTACCAGCAGTGTAAGGATTCTTTCTCAGAACAGTATTTTTAACTAGATTGCTTGCGTAATTTTTCTAATTGTAAAAAAATTACATATATCCACATAATGAAATACGAATAACATATATCTCACATAATAATACTAAATAATACTACTAATACTTGACCCGGTAGTGGCGATGACTCAAATGACATTACAAAAATTGTAGTAATAAGGAAAATTGTAGTAATGAGTGGGAGCCTAAAAGCGTGTGTCAAACCGCAATTTACTTATCTAGCTGTAGCTAATAATATTTTAATGTTTTTATACATCTCTTATCGTGAATTAGAACATAATAATAGCTTTTATTAACAATTAAATGTAAATAGTAGAATTCACAGTAAACACCGGATACATGTTGTTGATGTTCCTGCCATCATTTTGATATCGTCTGCCCATCTTCAATTTTGTGTCTCTGGTTAAAAATCGTTAGTCAAAAAAGTTTCTTTTAATTGATAGTAGACTGTCGTTTCTAGATAAGCCAGTATTTTTATAAGTACTCTAATGGAATACAATACCCTAGAGGTTATTAACGTTCCAAGAAAGTTGAATCAAGTTAAAATTTTATTGTAAATTGTAATTTGAGTAAAAGTTTCGAAAGGTTAAGAGTGTTTGTATAACATACTGCGGAGCAGCTAACTGTTTGTACGTTTTCTAATGACGGATAATATTTAAAGTTCTGCGAAATTTGTCAGGAACATGATGCGAATGCTTACATAAATATCACACGTACTTAAATAACAATATAGAAAGGCTGTAGTCTATTAACCCGTTAATATTTGTTGAGTGGGCAGGAATGTCTTGTGAAATAAACTTTCACTGATTACCTATTCTCTGTTCGGTGTGCTGTATTGTTGCGCTGTTTTTATCTTGAAACATACATGCTGTTTCTTTGATTTGCAATTTTGTTATATTAATATTACAGTAAGATACAGCTCGACAATTTGTGTTTTTTAAATTGGTCTTTCCAATAAAAATGTTTATTTATAGATTGTTATTAACATTATAATAAAGCTTTGCGACGAGTTATATAAAATGTAATTGAAAACGATTTTAATATAACGCCGTCTACGTGGTACATATTATGAATTGTAACTTTTTAATCACATAAATGTTGGTCATTATATTAAATTAGGCAACTTAAGCTATTATTTTACAATTTTCGATGTAATTATGTAGTTATAAAATATTTAATGTGCGTGAGGGTGACCACTGCGACTCGAGATAGGTAGGTACAAGCCGTGATACAGTGTATGGTATGTAAAGTATTGCCTAGATTTTAATATCCGATATGTTTATCTCAGACCACTTCCTTGGTCTAGTGGTAAGCGCGTAAGCGTTACAACCGGGTCCTGGGTTCGGATTCCCGGTGGAGATAAAAAAGAACTCGGTCTGGCAGGGCATAGAAGGCTGATCACCTGCTTGCCCCTAAAGCAAAAATCGATCAGTGAAACAGATGTTAAACGCATCTACCCCATACCCCACTAGGGGACACGGGACTTCAAAAAAAAAATGTTTATCTCAGGCAAAACTGCAGGATTTCAAGTTAATAAATGGAACTCAATTCTGTCTTCGTTAGTAATCTATTCGTGCGTCAGAGGGCGCCGTGTGAAGGCTCTCTCTCTTGGTGCTCCCGATAACATGGAGTGATTTATACTCTATGACCGCAGCTATCAGCGCCGGCGCTGGCGCCCGTGACGTCATCTAACCCTCACTCCTCAGTCTTAGTACAAAAGAGAGATAAGCTAATGGATCTATTTAACTTGACATATTTTTGCTATGACTGCATGTTGACTGTGGAGTGCATAATCCGTATAACATTACTTTTATTATAAGTAGGTAGTCTGGAACTGTTCTAAAAAGGAAGTGCTCATAAATTGCAATTGGGTCAATTGATTTGTAAAGCCCTAGTGGCACGGGTTCAATCACGTCGCCACACCTAAATGTACGGTTTGATATGGCATAAATTCACCCTTACCTTTACGCGAGTTGAGGAGACCACAATATATGAAACTTAATATTAGGAGACACAGATTGTGAATGTTGTTACATGGCGATGCGAGTCGCGGGGGTGACGCACCCATTTATCACAATGGCGCAGATTTGCAAATACAATTAACAATAGAGCAGCAGTTTCAAATTAAATGAGGGTGTAACCCTACAGCCCCTTGGAATAAGGTACGCTGTTGTATCGCGATTCGGCACTTTCATTGCCGCTTCACTCTTGAAGATCTTGGTAGATCTTTACGTATTTAAGGGTTAATATGCAGCAATGTACTCGTAATAAAAAAAACCCCAAGGCTTCAGATGTCAGTCGTAAATCAGCGTGACTTAAGGGGTGTTATCTTCCAGTTCGTTTGTATGCAGATGCGTGTTATGCGCACAATGAACTGCTCGGCTGCTGACGGCCAGTCGCTGTAAACTATAATTTGCTTTTTTGTCGCTCATAAATAAAATAAAACAAAAACCTTTATTTCTTAATACAGAGATGACAACTACTTATGTGAACACAAAGTTTTAAATATTACAAATTTTACAAAAATAATTAACATTGTTTATGTATTTAAACTTACCATTATCTTATACAGAAGTTACCTCTGCGGCGTGGGCTTTTTTCAAACCTTTCCATTTCCCCCTCATTTGCTTTACACTTAGAATATTGACTACACCTCTGATAGAAAAGATCTCTAATATTTGCAAGGAGCTTTCACTAACGATGGTCGTGTTATAAATGATTATGGTAACACAGTAATGTTCGACATACGGCGCATATGGCTACATTACAGACGGTCGTCGCCATCTTAATGAACCCAATGATATGCGGCAACTGAAGTAACCAAACTAATGTATAAAGCAATTTAACACGCACAATGGCCCAAAATCGAGGCAGGACTGAAGAAAATAGACCTAAATAATATTGCGATAATTTGATGAAAAAAGTTCACTTTTACGGTCAATCAGTTAAGTTGGTTTTTAAGATGACTTTATTCGACGACTGCTACAGGGAATAAATTATCAGTTTTACTTGCTTCCTAGCTTATACATATAGGTTAATATATATATATATATCTTATGTATATATCTCTTATATATATATCTTATATATATGTATATATTTATTAGTGTTATATATTTATATATATACTGTATAATATGTTGAATTTTCTTGTTAGATATTTATCTGTGAGTACCTGTTAATGGCTTTGTTAAGATCTTTTGTTTTGTTTAGTATATTTTCATTGTTTTTGCTGTTAATATTCCAAATAAAATAAAATAAAATAATTTATACATAATTTCAGATTTTATCATTTAGTATTGCTACTAGTATAGCTGAATTTGTTCATATATTTATCAATCACCGTCTTTTTCAAGTTATTAGAGTGATAAACAATCTCTGCGTAAAAACTAAGTATACATTGTTAAGATAAATTAAGAAAGAAACTCGATTATCTGAGTGTATTTATAGGATCGGAAAAAACAAGATATGTAACGCAAGAAGGGTTCTAAGAAATTGTAATTAATTATGTTAATTATCAACTAATAAGCAGTCCCCACACACCCAACGAATACTCATTAATATTGTAATAACAAGCAACAACTGCATTCAGCTTTTGACGCGCGTAAAATGGTTTTATTAGTGAACAATTACTAAGAAGCCTATAAAAAATAATAAATATAGCGAAAACATTTTTCTACATACAAAATGCTGTGTTAAGTCAGAGTGGTAAGATAAGAGTAACTTATTTAATTTGTGTTCGCGACATGCACATGTTCCCTTAGGCAAGCTTTACGGGCGAGACTATAGGGTTGAGCCTTCACAATTATACAAAAAAGGACTAAAAACAGCACCTTGGTCCATCCGGTTCTCTTATTTACTTCTATCACATATCAAAGATAAAAGCTTTATCGCCCACCGCACACATCACGTGTAGATTGATAGTAATTCACTCGATGGCAGCCCAGAGTGCGGCTGAGCCTTTAGGGCGTAGGGTCGTTCCATTTATTAATTTACAAAGGCCCTTGACGGACGGGAGACACAGATCGTTTTCACAGTGCAATGCCGTTTAGTTTAGGCTGCACAGGAACCTGCTACTATCTAATTCTAGCCTTATTAAAACTGATATAGCCAAAACTTTATCATGTAAACTATAGTGTACATTTTTATTTTTTATGACAAACGTAATTTTTTAATAAAGTTTTTATATTATTATGAAAATAACTTAAAAATTAAACGTCTATTAACTTAAAAAGGTGAATCTGTAATTTTTGGATATAAAAACAAGTTCATATAGATTTAGTTTATTATCAAGCCTATGTATAGACTAGGAAACAGTGAGATATCAATTTTTTAAAAGTGTGTGCAGTTCTACGAGGGATGACGGCATTGCGATTATTTTGATATTCAATTTCGAACAGCATAATCGGTGATGTATAATCAGCCTCAAAGCACTGCCACGTGCCGCCGCCAGATTAAACTAATCTGTATTACTATTTCATTATACGCAAAACTGTTTTATATCACAGCCTATTTCTACCCGCTGTATAAGTTTCACATTTTCTCTTGTCATTTTTTTGTTAAAATTGCGATTTGGATAAGTATAACATAGTGAAACACGTGGCGGCCTCAGGCACTCTTGGGACAGGAGGAAAAGTCATCTGAATTAGATACAGATTGTAGAAGTACCTCATTATTGGCACTCTCGGAATAGACTCCCAAGTGCCCTCCGCCTTTTGAATAGCAACTTTTCCGCTTTGCTGATAATAAAGTTATTTTTTCTAGGTAAAAGATACGCTACGCAAAAGCTATATATTATTGTCAGATCAAAAGCTTTGGAATATCCTTGTTTGTATAGATTTATTTGAAATATTATCTATAACCCGCTCTGTGTCGGTCTTTCTTGAAAGAAGACTATCAGCGGTGACATCACAAGGTCTTCACCACGATCACGCATCAATTAATAGCTCGCTCTAATTAATTGTCGTCACTGTTGTCAGTTCGGGGTTATATCACTTACCAGGAGCCTTCAATCAAACTAATTGTGCATCTTATTTAGCTTCATTGATTCAGATTATATTCAATGTCGCGCGAGTGCAACTGGGCAAGACCTTAATGCACAGTTGAAAACAATAAATAAACATCGCTAACACAAGGTAACCGTTAACTAAACAAAGAAATTACATTTTCTTAAGAGTTTAATTGAAACCTGAAGCAGAGTAAACAATTAGCGAAAGGACTTGAGGGAGACTGAGGTGAGAGACCTCACAACTCACAACTCGTAATTACTTAGAGAATTTCTCAAAAAATAATAGCGATAAAACTTAACTATTATTATAAATGCGAATTTTAACTTATACTTAATTGATATATCAGTTAATCTCGCCAGTTTTGCACGGCACTTATTAGAATCTAAAAAAAATATTTTTTTAATTATAGGGCTTATATGTACACGGTAGGACGTTTATTTTTCTTATAATATGTAAAGACAGAAATGAAAATTTGTGTGTCGCTTTTATTCGCCACAAACCAATGAAGAAATTTTGATGAATTTTTGAATGTAAAGGAACTTTTGAACCAAGTGAAATTGAAGACAAAAGAAAGAAAGAAGAAAGAAAGAAACCCCTGACATGATGTTTAAGAAAAGAACTGTAGGAATCGGTCCACTCGTTTAAGAGTTACGCTACCACAGATATACACACGTTAAAGTTATATCACCCATCTTTTTTCGATGGTGTTAATAAATATCTTACACGAATAAAAGTAAGAAGATTATGATAGATTTTGATAATTATCGTCACAATTATCTCGATACTTATACAAGATACCTACATATATAATAATAGTCTTTATTGAAGAATCTTACATAATTAACACAAACTATTATATGTATTTTTATCTGACACCGGTTCGAGAAGATTGTCTTGCTGTCCAGCAAAACCTCCACTAATGTTTACCACATTGCAAGGTTTTTTGCTTTGTTTCTCCAAGCAGTACCTACCTGAAAATTTTCTAATCTTGTCCTCCCACCACGACACTGTCTTCCTTTTTTCTTTTGTACTGTTTTCATACAGATATTAACAATCATTGATCATTGGTAAAGATATTGTCAGTACGTAACAAAGTATCAGATTACAAATTAACCCTTGAGTTGATTAATGTATAGTTTCCGCATAACTGCTTATACAAGGGTCAATTTGCATACCTACCGATCGTAAGCAATTGAACGTTCTCCGCATATCATTAAACTTATTTTAGAAGGTTTTTATTTAGAGTGCAAAAGACAAATGGCTACTCAACACTGAGGGTCTCATGCAGAACTGATTCTGATTCGTTGTGGGATGTTTGCTTGTTTATATGTTCTTGGTGTCTGTGGATCTGTGTGTCTCTCTGAGGCATTTGGAACGTATGGACCGATTTTGATTTGATTTTTTTGTTGGAAAGCTGATCGGGATGTCTTTAAACATTTACATTCCCTACAAAAGTACGTAACTTTGTACTTTATGTTACAAAGTTAAGCCTCTTTTTAAGTATGAAATAAATGTAGTAGTCCATCTTATTGTAACTAAAGTGATTTTAATTAATTGGGCATCAGTAAACACGACAAGCTAAGGTCACCGTTCTCAACAAAGAGCGCATTGTGCGTGGCGTCGCCGCTTAGCGTGATTGTGACGTCACTCCGCTCTGGGTCAAGTTCAGCCCTTTATACCTTCATAAGAATCTCCATTAGATTCATATTCAATGACTGGAATACTCTACAGGCTAAACGTTTTGCGTTGAAATGTTTGGGTTATTCGACCAACTATGAAGTTTTAACTGCACAATATTCTTTTCAAGGAATTATAAATTTTAACAATGAATCTGAGTATTAAATTGTACTGCAAAACTTCTCAATAATAATTATATTATAGTCGCGGTTAATTGTCAGAATGCCAGATCTAGCTCATTGTTCTCTGGTCCCCGGCGTGCACTGTCTTCAAATGTTTATTGTATTGTAATGTCCATTGCGAGCTTTATCAAGATGTCATAAAAACGAATCTTTATTATTCTAATCACACAGTGCCATGAAAATAAATGACTGTTTAATTTAACAATATCGGCTCAGCAGCCGATCACTGTATACATTTACTGAATTCATAAATGTAATCTAAGTACACTTAATGTATTAAAAAGAGAAAAGATTAGTCTTATTTTTAAGTACTCAAAAAGTAATGAATCAATTTGAAAAATTTGCTTTGCGTTGCTGAGATATTGAGCATTATCGAGCCTACTACACAGATGTAATAAATTATATAGAATAAATTCACTTGTAGAATCATTCATTCAATGGCTTGTTAAGTAATTGGCTCTCCATTGTAAATACGCTTCAGGAAATACAGTCTCTGTAAATGATCGCCTAACTAAGTAAATAACACATTAGTAGATGATTTGGATGTCACTACTGATATTCCGATAGGACTATTAGACAATCTCCGTGACTAAGTGGTTTAAGAGTCTGCGTGTTGCGCCGGAGATAATGGGTTCAAATTCCGGGGAAACACATGAATCTTTCGGTTGGGTAGACACAGAAGGCTGATCACCTAATTGCCTGTAAAGAAAATGATCAGTAAAACATATACAGCAATGTGTCTGCCCCATGCTCCACTAGTTGTTACGGGAATTCACTGATACTTCATAGGTAGGTAAGGTCTCAATCTACTATTTTAGACCGGAAAAAATTATATTCTGTTAATTAGCAAATATTTTTAACCTAAGATATATAACAAGTATGTATTTTTTTCAACACTGTACAAGATTTTTACTCAAAAAGGTAATAAGTGAATATGGCAAAGGAATTGACAAGGTGACTCGCAAATAAGTACTAAGTAGTGGTTATACGCAAGGTAACCAGCCAGCTTTTGTGTATTGCACATGCTTGTACAATGAGGATTAAATTGATAAAAGTGAATAATTCTTTAATACTCAATACATACAGTCCGCCTCCAACGACATGCATAAAAGCTATTTGAAGACCCTTTGTAATTGAATATGTAGTTAGAAACTTTATGTAAGTACCTACTATACAATATATTTATTTCACTCGGTTTCAGTACTTATTTCGTAAATCGAGCTTCTCAAAACAGTATGCGACATCTATTTCTTAAAATTTACAAGGTCTAACCATTTTAAAGATAATAATGCAAATAAGTTTAGTATCGATATTTTTGATCGGTGTTTTACTATTGAAAACTGTCAATTCTGTAGCGGAATTGTTAAAGGCTGTTACATATTTTTTCATACAAATATTACAGGGACGCTATCTATAAACTAACTTGTAATAGCATCGTAACATGAAGTAATAAATGAGAATACACCCTCGATCTACAATAGGGTGTCCTTATTACAAAACATGGACTGAAGATGTTACAGTATTAGTTTTTGTGATACTGAATCAAAACATGTCATGTTTCTATGAACGAATATTTAATTCATGTTTTGTTATAAGGCTCTCAAAGTTTATAATAAATTTACTGCCAAGTACTTATATGCCTCATAATCATTTTACAGCTCTAAGCTCTGCCATTCATAAAGAATTGTTGTAGATAGCCTTATAGTACGTTTTTTCAGTATTTTGTGGTATTTTGTGCACTATCAAATTTATTTTATTTTCTGTCATTCATTCAAATCCATAACGCCTCAATAAGCCTAATATTAGTTTAAAAATGTTTGTCTCCTTTCCAATTCAGCTCGAAGATGAGTGGCAATGCATTCCCTAACTAAGCTAGGTTTATTAAGGTGTTTTAAATTTTTACAAATACCACAATAAGAGTTCCAATTAGGCGTGAAATATTTTACTATATAGGTAAGTATACACTGTACCTAGAGATGGCTTTTATACATATATGAACTCCTAATTACTTCTGAATTAACATAATTCAGTTCTTTACATAAATCATTGAAGCTATAACAAATAAAACTAACTCCATTCACATATGTAACAGTCTATTTTTAAAATCGGTCTAGTAGTTTTTGAGTTTATTCGTTACAAACATCTTTCATCCTATAATATTAATATAGATTTAGGCTGGTTTGCTTATCCTAAAAAGCCTATATATAATGTTGTAAAACTTGTATGAACTGAGCCGTAAAAGTATACTGGTGGATCTATATGTGTGGCCAAGGCGGGATTAGAAGTCCAGAGTCCCTGACTAATGTATATTAAGATTAATCCTTTAATCATTTAATGGTTCCCTCGTAAACATAAACCACACAACACGATGATAAAATCTAGCGACACCAGAATTCTCTGAGATTATTAAGATTTGAACTAAGACCGAAGTCATATTTACTGCACTGTATCGTAAATATTTTTTATTATCAACTGCAGGTTTTTCCAAAAACTTATACGTAATAGACAATATTGCATTATATTTGATTAGCTGATGTAAATATTAAATATTACACGTGGATAACAAATTTTTTATACAGCTCAGGTGATTTAGTTTTACCAATTTTGAAATATTTCAATTTCAATATGTCTCAACTACTTGCATATAAAAAAATATTATCAGAGAAATAAAATTTGACTCCAGTGTTATTCCCTATTCCCAGCTTCACTAGCTTACGGGGTACATTTACGATGACAATAATACCGACAAAGCAGTAAACATTTTATGTGTGGCCAATCTTTATATGTACATGAATTCCGAAAAGAGTATTATGCAAGAACCATTATTAATTAATATAACAATATACTTAGTACTTATTTTCATGAATTCTAGTATCGACGATTTTATATCATAGACTAGCTGTGCCTCTTGTTAACTTCGTCGTAACGTGATGTTGTAGCCTATAAACTGAGTAAAATAGTGAACAGCAAAATAATAATAGATATGTATTATGTATTTCATCCGCGCGGAATAGTTATTTTTTTATTATTTATTTATATTAATTTCCAAAATAAAAGTAGCCAAAGTTACTCCTTATTACATCAGCTATTTGCCGTAAAAATCTCGTCAAAATCAGGTGAGCCCTTTCAAAGATTAGCCAGAACAGACAGAAAGACAAAAATTGTAAAAAATGTTATGTGTACCGTATATACTATACTTATGTATAGTGTATATACATCCATATGCATTTAGTAAAAAGCGGTTATTTTAATATTAGAAACAGACACTCCAATTTTATTTATCTGTATATATATGAAATAAGATCTAGTGAAGTAGGATGTGTAGGAGGCTACAAGTATCATAATAAACCACACATCATATCTACTTACAGATACATATCAATGCCAGCAGATGTAGAATATTTTATAAACACAAGTGAATTTGTTATTAATAAACTGATATCGATACTTTTATAATTTACTGTTTTAAATGCTATTGCTTCCGCAAAGACAAGATTGAAACAGTTGCAAAGTTCGATTTAATTATCTAGGTACTGTTAGATAACTCACAGTACTCAACTTGCTACTCTGAACTTTGACTGCCTACTTTAGCAAGCTAACATATTTAAAGTGTCTCACTGTGCTCTAAATATTTTATAGCTTCGAGCAGACGATGTGAAGCGTGTCGTAGCGAGCTTTGTCACATAAGGTAGCATTAAGGCTGCATGACACATTTCATAACAAAGACCATGTTCGCCAAGGTTCATTTAAAAAAAGGACGTAGGTATAAGGAAAGAAAGCGCGTTAAATTAAGCATCGTCTCAAAATATTGAAAGTGGGTCGAACGTCACTGGACAAGTATTTATATAACGAGATCACTTTCTACATGTAAACAAATTACACTGCATGTAACCTGTACGTGAGGTACACACTACATGTACAAAATGGGCATGTTATTTGCTGAGAACCATAACTGCGGCACATAAAAAGTAGCCTAAAGTAAAGTGGACAGAATATAGACCTAAATAAAGATAGTAAGCTTAAATTCTACTAATTATAATAATTTTAAAAGTGAAAAATAGAAATTTAACTGTCTTATGCTCCGGAACTCAGGAATTTTATCACAAAAGTATGGGATGAATGCTGCTCTTGTATTCGCTAATCCCTAGATATTGACATTCCGTCCTCGTCGTTCGCAATCGACAAGGAAAGACTTTAATGGCTACTTATAAATATTTATGGAGTTATTTGAATAATTATATTAGTTATTTTTGTTTTGTGAAGAACAAGCACGGAGTTAATAGGAAATGCGTCAGATCGCGTGAGATGCGCGCAACATTATGCATATTGCATGCTTTGTCAGACATTACACCACTTGTTATTATTTAACGTTTGTCGATGTTTAACCTGCAAACAACTATTATTTCAATACTTGGACATATTCCATAACGATTACGATAAAAGCTTTAAATAATGTTTGTGAAGAGACGAAACTATTATAGACAATTCAACCTAAGTTTCCATGATATTTAAAAAAAATATGTTTTCTTTACTTAATAAATAATTATTGCATTACTAAAGAGGCACACACTGGCCACTAAATTAATATTTTAATAGTTATTTAGTTTATGCAAGTGTGTGAGGATGGATGTATGGTTGATTTTTTTTAAACACTTCGCTGCAATGGAGTGCAATGGGCGGCCGTATTGCCAATCAGCGATTTCTTCCAGGCAACCATATTTTTGTTGGTTTGGTAAATTTCTCTAACAAGCCTGTAGAAATTCAACCACACCTCCAAATGTACTTATGACACCCGTTACCCGAGACCGAATACAAATACAAATTAAATTATAAATTGTATTCGGGATCGGGAATCGAACCCGATACCTCAGGATTCGCGATAGGCTTATAAAACCCATGCATGATTGTTATGTTACTATATGTCTAGGTTATAAAGGTTTTACTCAAATAAAACGATAAATATAATACAAAAAATTTACCATCTGCGAGTTAATTTGTCGCATGCTACAAAAACTGTACATAAGAGTTACATGAATTAACCTAATGTATGTAAATGTAAACAATAGGAGTCGCGAGCTAGTACCTACTAAATAATTTGTTTTACATTTATACCTCTCATGCATAAATCCTTAGCAAGATTATTCTAGTCGACTAAGATGTATTACAAATTGTAGATCAGCGAGAAACGCTTCAGTATCAGTTTCCGGCTTAAGCATACACAAAGAGATGCTTTGTTAACTCATTGCTTTCAGATCTGTGTACTCAAATGTTCCAGTCATTAATTAATACCAAACATACGTCTATGACATGATATTAAGTACCATACAAGCAAATTCAAGTTGCAGACAATAGTCTTTTGAAAACCAAAAATTAGTTTGCTTTTAAGATTTATAAAAATAATTTTATTCCATTACCTCCATCGAGCATTACAGATCAATTAAATTGATCCTGTGTTTGGAGATAATCTAAGTAAGAAAAATCTAATAAGTAACTTATCAAATAATTGAATACAACGTAATACATTAATATCCAATGTCAAGTACCTACTATAAATCACTACATAGTATAAAACACAGACGCTTTTTCTTCCCCAATATCCCTCTGTATGCTTAAATCTTTAAAACTACGCAACGGATTTTGATGCGGTTTTTTTAATAGATAGAGTGATTGAAAAGGAAGGTTTTTATATATGTTTTATACCCGTGCAAAGCCGGGGCGGGTCGCTAGTATTTCGATATATTATTATAGATGAATGTTTTCTTGCTTTTGTATAAAATAAGGTCCGTGAAATATATATAAGTAAGTAATAGATATTCAGTCTTAATCATAAATTACTAAAAAATTAAATATGCAATTTGAATATAATATACTTACATATTTTTATACTGAAATAAACTGAACAGCGTGGCGTACGTTATGCATGCATATTAGCTTTAATAAAATCTCTTTATGGAGTATTTTATGTGTCTTTATAACCGTTGTATCCCTCTTTTGACAATGGTTCCTTAGAGTGCGCTGTAGTGTAGTAGCCACAAGTGGAATTGCAGTGTGAGGAGAGGTCTGATGCGACCCTCTCCCGGCCGGATGTGCAGTGAAAGGGCACGACTCGCGAGGCGATAAACGGTGAAATATCGAAGGAGGTCAACGACCGCCACGAAGAGCACTCTTGTCTTATTCGCGATAAATACGTCGCTGCGATATTGATAAGTGATAGACAGCTTAATAAGTATCACTCAATTTATAAATAGAGGGAATTGTCTAAAGATAAAATGGAATATCTTATTGTTTCATTGAATAGTGAGAAAACATCTTGGTATCAAAAATTCTGTGAACAGTAATTACTGAAGTGAAAATTAATGCACCTCTTGCAATAAAACAATCACAAATAGTCTTTTCAAATAAATTTTTACATGCGCAAAGAATTAAGGCACGACGCGACGATACGCACGGAAACAGCTTGATATTCGTAAACATAAAAAAGAGAAATTGGAAAAACATCTCACTATTCTATTTCGGTAAGCTGCATTTCCATTAGGAAAACGTAATTTTTACAAGCACGAATTAATTCCGTAGTTTTTAAATAACTTCGGATGGGTTGTGGCTACAATGTCACGTTTATTTATAAGCCGATATTTTAATCTCGGAATATGACATTTTTTAAACTCGCCAGGCGCGTGCGCACCTTCAGGTCTAGGTCGTGTCAGTTTAATAAGCAATTTTATCAAAATGCTTCAAGTTCTATAAATAAAACTAATTCCTATTTCAGTAGTGAGTTTGTCTTTGTCTTATTAATTTCACGTTTGAACTTCGAGTTAATATTGTTTACAAAATGTGAGCTGCTCGAAACTACGATTTAAAAATAGTATTAATTATTAGTAACAATTAGTAACACAATTAAATATTGATTGCGATTTTTTATAATAGAACTAGCTGACTCGGCAAACTTCGTACCGCCAATAAAAGGTATAATAGGAATCGAACGTCAAATTTTTAACACGAAAGTAGGTACAGTGTATATGGGATAATGAAATTGTTGTTTTTAGCATCTTCCTCGCAATTTTCCCATATTTTCTCACCGTTTAAACCTTCCCTGGACATTTCAAAACCAAAATCAGCTAAATCAGCCCAGTCGTTCTCGTATTTTAGCGAGACAAATGAACAGCAATTGATATTTATATATATAGATTTTGAATAGCTGGTTGCCGCTATTGTACGTTGCTGACTTGACAGCGCAGACGTCAGCGTGAATGACGCTGTTCGCTGATATATCGCCCCGACGGAATCATATTTTAAAATGTGAAGTCCACGACGTACAAAATTTTTAGTTATTTTATGTTAAGAAGAATATCACTCACTATCATTTAAATTGTATTTTTATTAATACGGTTCATATTACCCAGGAGGAAAATACTTGAAAAATACTTTATAACTTTTCTCAATACAAAAATACGTATGTATTATGTAAAAAATTAAAACTCTCGGTTCTTGATGAAACCCTTGATTTTGATGCATTGTTGTGTACAGATTAGTTAATGAAAATTAACAAAGGAGTTTTTTATTAATGAACTAGCTGACTCGAGAGACGTTGAATATTGAATTCGAATTGGTATAATTAAAAGTACCAAACGGAATGTGTACTAAGAAATAAGAAATTATGGCAGTTAAACATTTAAACAACTGACAGTTATGTCAAATGTCATAAGATTATTTAGAAAATTTTATATTTTCGTTAAGTTTTCTCAAATTTTTTAATGTTCTTCGCAACTTTCTTAATTCTTTATTTCATAAGAACCTGATAATAATTAACACAAAAAAATGAATTATCCAATTTAGTGCATTCGTTCAGAAGTTATGCGAGAATATACATTTCGGCGATTCATTTTTATTTATTTAGATTCATAAACATTAATTATATTGCTTATTCTGTTTGACATCGGAATAAACCTATTCGAGCGGAGACTTCATTATATTACATATGTTTTGTAACTAAAATAAAGAAATAAGATAAAGACGAGACAATTTAAACTAAAAATATTATAAAGTTTTGATGTGTCGTCAAGAAATATGTTATGACGGATCTAAATGAGTGTGAAACTGAAAGATTGTGGTGCTGCGACGACAGAAAAATAGTGGATTCTGGATGTGGGTGACGGTCAGACTAGGGTACAGGGAGATGGTGTAGCTTATATAATAACTGTGATAGACATAAAAATCTAAATCTAATCTGTTCATACGTTAATAAGATATTCTTTTTGGAGATTATATTGTCGGGGAGTTTGAAGTTTGGAATTTGTCTTCTTTTAAGAGGATTGTGAAGTGCCGATACGCGGCGTGAGTAGGTATTTAAAAAAATGCTATCTCTTTCATACCGCTTTGCCTCACACCGGGCGTGCGATAGAGAGAGTTGCAAATCTTAGAGGCAATTACCTACATTTCCTTTTTAAAATAGTTATAGGCGATAACGTTTTTACCCTCTAGACATTTACGAAATGAGATAATTTTGGTCTCTTTAGGTTCAGTACACCTTAATCTAGGTCTGTACGTTTTTCTTTTTTAGTAATTCAGTTTAGTTTAATTTTAAAAAATAAAAACGTCCGAGGAAGATTTTAAATCAAAAATATAGATGCTTGGATGCTAATAACTTCTATCATACGCAATATTTCTTTAAAATACGGACCTAGTTTTTCATTTTATCTACAACATTTCCAAAAATTATGAAAATTATGTTAATGGGGGGAAAACGTTATCGCTTTTTGTATGAAAATGTCACACAATCTAACAGCTTCACAATCCTCTTAAACTCAATTCGTAATTAGAAGGAGAGTAACAGAGCATTTTTGATTTAAATAAGTATTACCTTAATACAAAACTTTTACAGCAAACAAATTATTTTAAAATTATGCTAAAATGATAAAAAATATGTCTGCAAAATAACTGCACTCAGTAATTTCCTTCTGGCTTAAGCCGATACAATCGGCTTTAGAAATCTTATGAAAGAATCTCGTAGACAACAAAATGCAAGATACAGTAAATTAATAAACTTTTCTTCACAATAAACGTCGTAATTATTACATAAATTAAAATATAACTAGCCGGTTTCGAAGTAGAGGATTGGTGTTACGAGACTCCGGCACATTAATGTTAATATGTAGACACCAATGTCTAATAGTCTTATCGGTAATGTAAGGTCCTTTGCTCTGTCTCAGGTACTTTTTACGTGACATTGTTATTTTTTTATTTCTAGTATGAGCTATATTTAGTTACGACGTATTAAAACTGAGTGTGTCATTGCGTGTTATTGTGCAATAATATGGGATAAGTTAAGGTTTCAATTTAGTTTTACAACCAATTAAAAGTTTTATTAAGCTAATTTAGCTTTATTTTAATATATGTTAATATATGTGTTGTTTATCTGAATTATTCGTTTTCCAGGGATTTTATCAAAACTATTAGTGGACCAGCAGGATATTATTACAGTCAATATTATTCAGAATAAAAGTAATTCAACTTTTCTAAGTAGGATAAGACTATGAAAATAGTAATCACAATTCAGTACTGTTTTTCATCTCTCAAACGGCTGGACCGATTTTGACTTGACTTTCACTTGCATATAGCTGATGGTTTAAGGAGTAACTTACGTTACTTTAATTTTAAAATTAATATAAATAAATAATAAAAAATAACTATTCCGCGCGAACGAAGTACATATATAATACATAAATCTATTATTATTTTGTTTTTCGCTATTTTACTCTGTTTATAGGTTATATAACATTACGTTACGACGAAATTAACGCGGGTGAAACAGCGGGACACAGCTAGTATATAATATTTTCCATTAATTTCTTCTCGACAGGACAGTTCATAAACGTCAGTCCGCATCACTAACGTCATTGCACCATGCACGTGGGCTGCCGAGAGCTTCTCATTATTTTCAACCAACCAACCGTCACCTCTCGATTAATTGCTGAATTGAGACATAATATATTTAATGGCTTTTCGATATATTATGTAAGCGCTATGAGAAAGCGAAATTTATTTGGTGCATCATACTCCTCCACGTCACTACTGTCTGAGCTGGTGCTAAAGAGCGGAAGAATGAGTGTGCCAAACCTTTAGCTCAGTCACTGGAACGGCATTTGACTCGAGCGACGACCGAATGTCACATTTACCTACTTTGCCTGCTACCGTCACGGAATAGCAAAACATTTATAAAATATTATCGGTTTAATATTTTCCTGTCTGTTAGAAGATTATTTTTATATTTTATAGCCATTAACTGCGACATAAGTACAGACTCACATTTAAAATGACATTGTAATGGGCGTATTTACAATAAACAGGTTTTAAAGAACAAAACCTGTAGTAATTTGTTTGGAGCCACTGGACCGTCTTGTTTACGTCTAGCTGTAAAATTATTTCATCTCGTCTCGAATGAAACAAAGCGAGCAATTCAAACGTTTATTTAATTAAACATAGAATTTTCGTTTAAAGATCAACTGAGTATCAATTACATAGAATTTTGTAAGTGAAAATTATTGACGAGATAAATTAATATGAAATAACAATAAAACCGACTTCAAAACACACTAGAAAGTGAAAAATAAATTTTGTATTATAAATGAACCTACTATAAATAAAAAGACATAAATAGTGTTGATAAATAAAATTCATGTAAAATTCAACAAGGACATAAAACTGATAAACGTTCACATTTCATTGGGTGTTAAGCAAATAAGTACCTATAACGAGGTTGCCCAATATACTAAAAACCATTCAACGTATCAAAGATATTCTTAACCGTAACAAAAACACACAAATTCAATTGTTAAATACTAAAACTTAAAGTAATATCGTTCATATAAATTGTTATCATGTTACTTTATAATAAAGCAAGTTAGCGCACGTTGTGATTTATCGCACGAATTCAGTTACTACATATAGGTATCCTCTCTATCTCCAGAACTATATTATCTTACTAATTTTACAATCATATATGACACTTTTAATGTTTTATAAAGTGATATCTAATTCATCGATAAGGGTTCATTTTTCATAGAGTTATAAGCAACGACGTGGTCACGTGAATTTCAACGATTTCTCGCCCGATTGTAAAACTATTCTTTGAATATCTTGAAATTATTGATCGTCAAAATTGACGAGAAACCCTATCGTATGAAACCTCGCTCGTCCAAATCGGTTTACGTAGGAGTGGTTCATCCAAAAAATAATAATACGCGTCGAAAACTTCCTCTTTTAAAGTCGGTTAAAAATATATGTATAGTTCTGGTTGAAAATCAGTGATTATATACATGCTAATAGCTAATATTACGTTATTGGTTGGGTTGCTCTTACGAATGCCTCTAAATAAAATAAGAATTTTATGAAGAGTACGGAGACTTTCGTATTCTATATAAAAGAATTTTCTCCGAGATAAAGTCTATGATTGGTATTGGTTAGGCACCTATATGTAATATTGAAAGGAATGCACAGATTGCGATCGAGCAAATGGGATCTTCGACAGCAAAATAACCACACGATACATCCAAATAACATAATAATTACTGTTAATAGTGATTAGCAGTAGTTATATATTTAAATCTGGCAAAACAATTAGGTATTGTACAATAATTTCACTCACGTGCATATTGTTGTACGTAAATTAAATTTGTGTAAAACATTTTCCGTTATTTACGTAAATACTTGCGTCGATTTGTACAGAACACAATAAAAAAAATATCATACTAAAGGATACATAAAATAATTTACAAAAATTGTACCGAACTAAAAATTATTTAAACAACGCAACAAGTCTGAAATAGCAAATGTTATCAGTACTTAATACTGATTACCTACTGAATCGAACAGGAAGACGAATAATTTCCTTTAAACATTTTATTTGACTTAGTAGGTATTTAGCAGGGTTATATAAAATTATCGTTACAATATTTTCCGGGAAAACCTAAGGATTCACTCGTTCAGCAGCTCGTTATTATGAACTTTATTATATTAACCTTGAAAACCTCTAAATTGAGGCAATCACGAGGCCTAAGGAAATGATGTTGACGTTGAGACTTAATGCGATTATTAACACGCATTACTACATCTGCCTTATTCCAAAACGCGGTTTAAAGATAGGCCGGTTTTGTTACCAGAGAAAAACATCATTTTTTTATGAACGTTAGACGTGTATACTAGCAATCGATACTGAAACATCTTTAGTCCATGTTTTGTAATAAGGCCCCATATTTAATTATTTAAAAGTAATAACTTATAACGTTTTATAAATCCACATTTGAAACGAATAGTAATTTAATTAGATCTAATCTGCCTGTAAAAGATTCTTAACATGGTCTGTGATTTCTCAAGGCGATAATTTTGCCCGATCTCACAAATATGTATAAAAAATAGTAGAAGATGATAATGAAGTTGTCGGAATATACTCGTATATATGAAATAAATAAGAAAAAGGGAATCCAAGTGTACTTAATTGTCCTACTGTTTGCTTATTTCACAAACCAAAAACTTTTCCCATTTTGACATAAACCGGTGATATTAAAGTCAAGAATATTTTAAAGCCTTCACGTTCAACAAAATGTGACTGAATCGAACAAACATTGATCAATTAAGATTATTTTGTTACGTAATTGTTTTATTTCGAAGACAAGGTCATGGACAAACATCAAGAGAGAAGAAAATCATTGTAGACAGATTGATTTATCATATATTATTAATATTAAAATATGATAGATATTATATTATTAGCATAATATGATTATGTAAGCAAGAATATTTATGCAGTAGCTGAAAAAACCTGTCTGTACCGATATGAGTTTGGGAGAGCAGAATTTTGCTAAAACATAAGTACATTACCTACCTATGTTTACCTACACCTACTAGCAATCTATAATATTATTTCCACTTCACATTGCTGAATAATAAACCAATAATATCAACTATTACATTAAATATAATTACTACCTATTTACTACAAAAAATTAACTAATTACAACTATATATTAATATCATTAGTAATGATATTATGATTATTTTAAACTGTAGGTGAAGTTACGTGGCTCAGCCGACTAGACATGTAACGGGACAATCCAGTTATAAACTATCCCAAGAGTCCGAACTCATTTCAAACACTCAAGGGTGGTTAATAAACAGGTTATTTAACTATGCTCTTTTATATGTTATACCTAATGTATATATAACTAAAATAAAGCTTAGTCTGATAAAAGCTCGAGTCCAAATACAAAACATATTATATTAAATAATAGATTGCCCTTTATACGGATAGACAAATGCTTTTAAAGATTACGTGTTATTTATTTTTATAGTAAAGGCCAAATGACCCATTTACCATCTTATTGAATGTATGCTTTTAGAATTGTTTGTATTAACGATGTATCAGCATATCCACATAAAACAAGCAACTATGGGTTTTTTCATTAATATTTATTTAGCAGAAGCCAACCGACATTGAAACCTAAATATTTTGGATATCAGATAAACAGAGGTAAGGTGGCGGTAAAAATATATTATCATGTTTACTTGATCAGAGCTGATCTGATGATTTCTCACCTTCGTGCACAAGCCGCATGGTGGTTCGATATAAATTTGTGTTGAATTTTAGTAAAAACTCATCACAAATGAATATCATCAATACCTCTATATTACATAGACCTTCTTTGACTAATAAAATAAATTATTATAAATTGTGTTAACAGATATGCACAAATGGTTGTCGAAACCAAATAAATATCATAAATGAAATTTGCGGTTTTATATTTTTTTGCTAGAAATGCTCTTTACGCATTCCTCCACTATTAGGGATACGGGGATGTGTGAGTCGAGTCACTTGACTCACCAGGATAGCTCTCTGCTATTCAGAGCCCACCAAAACCACCTCGGTTGTATCCCATCTTTCTGTACTTAGAGGCACACGGGCTCGCCCACGCATTATACCGGGGCAACAACGCAGTGCCTTGTAATAAAATATATTTAGAATTTTTCATCTTAAATTTTTTTTTTGTGACTGGAAATTTTTGTAAATATTAATTACAGTTGATTTTCAGGAATATTATTTGAGTAAGTATGATAAAAAAACAATACAGTTTTAATCTTTAAATATGTTTTTTATCTTTTCGTTCAAACAAATGAGGAAAAAAGCAGTGCCCGTTTAAAGTAAACAAGTAGTCGTATTTTCGGTGAGAATCGGTGTGCGTGGGAATCCGGGAGCACATAACTAACTCGATATATACACGAGGTGCAAACACACGTACATTAGCCAGTTACAGATAATTAACAAAGTTTTAAAGCGCGTGGGTTGTAAGAAGTAGCTAATGCTAAAGTGGCAGTACCATTTATTCACAAAACGTAAACAGTAGACGAATTGAATGTTCTTGTTAGTGTTAAGTTAATTATTACAAACAACCCATGTCTTGCCACTTTATGATGTTATCTATAAATATACAATATATACCACTAAAGAGAGTTTATGTTTTTGTTTGAATTTGAATAAATTCAAAAATTGAGGCAGCAATTTCAGAATTTCTTTCACTAATGAAAAGTATTATTTCTAAATATTCTTTCTGACATAAAGTCTGTTGTGTGTAGTCTGTCCATGGGTGTGTAAAAGCTTATCAAATCGAACCAAATCATTTCGCATTACTGAAGGTGCTCGGAAATCGTTGTAAACAATTAACCAAAATTGAATATAAACTTGTAATATCAAGGTTTCAGTTTGTGTATTTGAACTATTTGAGGTATTCCTATAAGTTAATATCAATATCATGGCTTGAAATAATATTTGTTTAAGAAACCTTTCCGGGTTACATGGAAAGTGTGTAATCTATACAGATAAATAAAATTGGAGTGTCTGTTTGTAATATTACAATAACCGTTTTTTACTAAATGCATATGGATGTATACACGGAACATATACCAAAATGACTCTGTCTGTCTGTTCCGGCTAATCTCTGAAATGGCTCGACCGATTTTGACAAGACTTTCTCGGCAGATTGCTGATGTAATAAGGAGTAACTTAGGCTACTTTTATTTTAGAAATTAATATAAATAAATAATTAAAAAATGACTACTCCGCGCAGTGGATACATATCTATTATTTTGCTGTTCGCTATTTTATTCTGTTTAATATAACATCACTTTACGACAAAATTAACGCAGGTGAAAGTACTAAATAGTAATTCTTGAACAGCCTGTAAACAGTTACGTAGATGTAAGAAAAGTTCATAAACGAACATATTCCTATGTGATTATATAATCACGAATGAATAAACGGTTTTGACTCGTCTTTAATATGAGGTGAAATATTTCTCAGGTTAGTACCTACATGAAATAAGAAATTTGTAAACAAGTTATTAAAAGAATTTTTGTTGAATTACCTATTCAATGGATATGGGACGGGTAGTTAGTGAATAAGTTTGCGAAGTTCTGAGTTTTAACAAAACTTAAGTCTACTTATGTGGTACTTACTTACCTACGTCCGTGTTTATTTAGTTCACATTTTTAATAAGATGTTCGTACGCCTGAGGTATGCGGTATTGACCGTCCCACCATATACGGCGTGCCGTGAAGACGAATTAGGGTCTCTACAAATTAGTTTGCGTCGTGACAAATGACCCTGAGCGGAATTTATATATTAAAAAGTTAAAGGGCCTTATTACAAAACATGGACTAAAGATGTTTCAGTATTGGTTGCTAAGATACAAGTCTAAAGGTAGCGATTCGCGTCCGAGACCACGACCCGAGACCGAGACGCGAGACCGCGACAGTACTTGACATTAGGAAATGTATGAGATCGAGACCGCTCGGTCTCGCCATACATTCGCGTGGTCGCGGTCTCGCGTCTCTGTCGCGGCGCCAACCGCTACCTTAAACCCCTTCTCCCATTACGATACGCACAGTCGACTCAAGTCTCGGAGACTAGTCGCCACCAAGTATCTCCCACACATTTCAATGACGGCTCGCACACTACGCTATTGGTATCCTACGCGTTCGCGATTAGTATCACGCGACTCGCCATGTCAGTCTCGGAGTCGCGTCTTTTCAGCGTCTCGACAAGATGGCGACGGAGCAACAAATTAATATTCACAAAATATACATAAATTTATCATTTACTAAGCTTTTTTTTTAAATTATTTCAATTCGTTAATTAGTTTACTCTATTAGATAATATACTCTATAAACACCGCATGTTTAATAGCCGAATAAGTATCTCAATATCTAAAATGGAAATCTATAATATCTATGTTAAAAAATGTATCATTATATATTTTTATGCCATTAAACACGCAATTTATTTTCTCTACATTCTCTGAATATTGTATTTTGTTGATGTGTAGCAGGCTTTAATAATGCAACAAGATGTAGATAGGTCTCTTTAGACATTCGGTAGAAAGATAAAAATTTTATGCTACAGAAACTCTAGAATTTATGTTTCTTTCAATATATGGATGAATCCAGTATTTTCTACTCTTGCGATTGTTTCTATGAAACAGAAAAACTGCAAGTGCTTCTTCGTCACTGGAATCGCTTGACATAACGTCCGTCCACAAAAAACGACTTAGCACGAATGATGACTTTAGTCATCTTTCAGTTATAGTATCCTACGGGTATCGTAATGGGAGAAGGGCCTAAGTTCAAACATGACTTGTTTTGGTTTAGTATCATAACATTCTGTAACTGTAACTACTACTGTAACATATTTAGTCCTTTGTGATAAGGCCCAGAAGTTAAACTGTGGTAACTAAAAGTAAAATTTAATTTTGCCAACTTTATTGTTTTTATTAATATTACATAAAATAACTAAGAATATATTAACATAAAAATTTGAAATACAAAATAGTCTAAAATATAATAAAACTAGCTTTTTACGTTTAATTTAAAAATTAAAATAATTTAAAAATTTAGCAGTAGCTTAATTTGAAGCAAATTTTTAAACGGGTCATAATTTATGTTCCGTTCCTTTAGTGTTTTAAAGAAATTAAAAAAAAATCTCTGTAAAATTGACCATTAAATTATTAAATTTAAATTGCGACCATATATAGCGAGACCCCGTGAAAGTCGCTCGGTAGGTATGCATTATACGAATTAATTTATATTCATAACGACTTGTTCTGCTCTTTCTGTGTATAATAATGTAAAGTTCTACCGGGACAAATTCAAAAATTAACAAAAACCACCAAAAAATATTTTAAACTTATTTATTAATTTTATTTTACACATTTGTATAAAATTAATAGAATGCATCGAAATACGTTTTTAAATGGTGCATTATCAGGTCTCCAAATAAAATCCAAGGAAAAAAACCTTGAAAAAAAGATTGAACTGAAAGATGTTTTGAAAGCCCCGAATTTTATGAGATAATATGTAATTGTATTTTTAACTTTAGCATTTTTCTCCAATTAAATTTATGCAGTTATTTGAAAATATTATTTATAAATAATGATTAAAACTGACTGAATATTAAAACTGACAATGTCTTAAGAGTCCTCTTATGTCGTGAGTAAGATAATTATAATATTACTAGCGACCCGCCCCGGCTTCGCACGGTTATAAAACATTTATAAAAACCTTTCTCTTCAATCACTCTATCTATTAAAAAAAACCGCATCCAAATCCGTTGCGTAGTTTTAAAGATTTAAGCATACAAAGGGATATAGGGACAGAAAAAGCGACTTTGTTTTATACTATGTAATGATGTATATGAAATGTTATATCTAAAATTGTTTAACCTTTCTATTACAATACTTTTTAATTTATATACCTACATTTAGAAGGAAAAACTAATTTAGATTTTTATAATTTATATCTGTATGTACTTACCCGTATCACGTAAACTACGGAATAGGTTTATATATATCGGAACTACAAAACCTAAAGAAGTGTGGCTGGTTTTCAAAACGTAAAGAGTACAGCACATGTGAAAAGCCGGGGTGGTTGCTGGTCATAAATATTTAAAGAGCTGAATGACAGAACTTTGAGCTACTCCAGACGGGATATTACTTTCACGATCCAAATCGATACTACTTATTTACTCGCCCAACGGGATTTGTCTTGTAATATTATAAAACTATCTAAAGCTTTTATCATATTGAGAAGACATTTTAATACAATAATCCTTATATTAAAAATACAATAAGGACGTTGTTGTACCCATTTTTATAATTTTTGAAAGAAACACACGAAAAATTTTAACTTTTAAATAAATTATTAAATTAAATTTAAATTTGAACACACAATTTTAAAGAAATTCCTTATTTAATTTTATGACTTTAGAGCAACAGTTTAATGTGCGGATATTAAAATGATTGGCACTTCGTTTTTTATTGTTAAGTTCGATACGTTTACGATGTAAAATAGTCTAAGAATAGGTTGAAAACTCAATTGGCGAATTTTATGTGGTCAGTCTCCGTGATATCATAATTTTACTGTCGACAGTAAATGGCTTCCTGCCCGGACGCAGAAATGATTCGAATACACATAATTTTATAAATAATAAATACAACTATTTTCAAACGAAGCAACGTAAATATAATTTATAGGAGAGTTATATCCAAAAGACTATAAAAATATGTATGTCTTTAAATTTTGACTAATACTAGCTAACAGCCGCGACTTTGTGCCAATAGATTTATAATTAACGGATTAATTCGATATTCACGACCCCAACATATCGTTTCTTTAAAGTTTATTCTACGTTTATTATAGGTCTATTCGTGTTTAATTTGTTTTAAAGAAAAACGCTTGCTTTTTAATTTACGCGAAGAACCTTTTCAAACAAAAGTTCGTCTATAATGCCCAGAACATTCCCGAATTTGTGCTTAGCTGTGCTTATTCATTGTCAGGTATTGTGGTAAACGAACACGTAATATGTTAGGCGGTTAGTACTCAAACAAGTGGATGACGTCAAATTTCGCAATTATTTGATAAGTGGCGCCGAGATGCATTAGCCTTTCTTAGAATTTGATCAGTCGTTCTAGATCACTGGCACAGATGTATCTTTTAGGTTTTAATATAAATCACGCTAAAAATAACAAAGTAGTTTCTAAACATTGGCGTCTGTTTCAACCTGAAAATGATTCTTAAGTATTTGATCTACTTATTTATTAACTATTACATCAGCTTGCGCTGTGAATTAAGGTTGCTCAATATTAACAAATTGTTACCATCGGTAACTGTTGTAAGTAGTCTGGGTAATTTAAATTCCAAGAACTAATACAGATATTAGTCGAGTAATTAAGAGGACATGTCAATGTAATTAAATGCTCAATACTCATCCTATCGCTGTAGCTGCCTTCACGTCACCGCGTCACTAGCGACCGCTTGCTTTCTGTCTAATATCAATTTAACGAGTAGATATTGTATATGTGTGAGTTTTTTAATCCTGATAATAATAATGTTAATTATGTATTAACTCGAAGATTTTTTTTTTTAACGATTCCCAAGCAATCAATCCTTTTCGGTTCTGATTCTAACTAGACTTTAACAAGGATTATCATTGACACGGATGACGGATCGAATTGCTACTTTACAGCTATCGGCCAATCACAATAATTTTCCTCTAAATCTTGATTGATTTGTCATAGGTACCTTTGTGTGAACAGCGTTAACAATCTGTTTTGAGGAATATAAGCAAATTGTTTATAGAAATAAAATAATAAATGTCCAAATATTCACTTCAAAAAAACGGACTGCGACTGAGGGACGTTTTTTTTATTTAAGCCTGGTTTTATAGTTCGGCTGACACCAGTTTTTAGATCCTTGTGCCGTTTTAAAATGAAACCGATCCGCGCTGACGGTATTTAGCGCCCTGTTCGTCGCCACTTCTCATTTTAGTATTGTGAAGGGAACCGCGTCATACAATAAACTCGTTACACAGTTTGGCGCTGATCGTTATCGTGCAGACGAGCCGCGTTTTTCACGTGTGCTGGTGGTCAGGAGCAGTGGCGTAGCTAGGCGTGGGCCAAGTGGGCCTCTGCCCACGGCCTCGCACGTAAAGGGGCCTCGCAAGGCCTCTTCAAGTACGAAATCAAACTTAAATTCCCCATTTATTTTTTAATTAAATAAAAACTTCAAAAATATAGGCCACACTCTTCACAGTCTGGCAACACAGCTTAGCTTTGCCAAACATGTCTTTACATGCATAGGTACTTCAAACAAAACAGTGAAGGTGATAAACATTTTGGTAAAAAGTAAGGATTTCAAAAATTCTAGAAATAGGTAATTCAGAATAAGATAGTTTATAACTTGTAGGATCTGGATTAAAGTACCATAACATTTTACGCTTCACAAAAACACGGTAAAGCATGTTTGGTAAAATACCTAGATTTATTGGGTAGATGTTGGAAACGAAAGAAAAGGGGCCTCGCTGATGCGACTTCGCCCACGCCAGTAATAGTCCACGCTACGCCACTGGTCAGGAGGACTATGAAACCAGCTTTAATGTTATAATCCATTTATGAATCTTGTCCCCAGAAATGCTTCTCACTTAGACACAACCGCTGTAGCTTCTAGCCAATTATTTAATTATTAAAATTTATTATTCAATTCATTATCTTATTTCAGGCCACCATCTTCGAGATTGAATAAATCTTTTTGCCGCTTTAAGATAAGCTTTATAGCGACAACTGCAACGACACCTCGTCTGTCTGAAAACGTAGCATCTCATTCACGGACGTGGTAAACCACTTCCCCTTTTTTATTCGGAATATATAAAACTGCGGCGCTAGTTTTAGCCTGATCTCAGTAGATTTGTAAACAGGAAGTTAATTAATATAACATATGAATGATATTGGAGAAAAACTAATTTGAAAAGGTATCTATACAAAAACTGAATTTTTTGAGGTTTTCAGAGTTAAGTTGTTTTAAGGTATTATTCTGATACCCGTTCTTAGTACTTAAGCTTAGTTATTGATCCTACCGTTGCGAAATTTCGGCTGGGCCGCTAGTTTTTAATAATAAAAGAACGTTGTACCTACTCCTTTACAATACAATTACTTTCAGAATAATACCCTTTGATAAAATTAAAAAAAAATATTACTACCGTTATATATGTTAAACATGTTAAATATGTTTTGAAAAATATTTTAAAAAAATTAAAATTCATTTGACATTTTTATTGATCATCATCTTAGCTAGGTAACAAATAAAGATCTGTTAGTAATTGCACTAGCAATGATTAATCATTGTTTAACAGACTGACAAGCCACTTTACTTAAAACAATCAGTTTCATTCGTAAATATTTTATATTGAGAACCAATAGCTTCATTTACCTAAAATATTTGTGTTCAAGCAAGTCACATAGTAGGCTACTGTAAAGAATTTCCATCAGCTATATTAAATTTAGCTACTCAAAAACTGAACAATTGTTTTAATTTTATTATTAGGTTTACCTAATGTTTTGTGTTAATCTAATTACTAAAGTGGAGATGGGCCGGACACATCACACGACACACAGACAAGATGATCCATTGAAACCACGGATGATAGATGGAAAGGACCAGGAAGAAAAAGGAATGTTGGTCGACAAATAAGACGGTGAAACGACTGGATAAAGTTAGGCAAGGATAGGGGCTCATGCAAAAGGATGGAGGAGGCCTTTACCCAACAGGTTTTCACGTATCAAAAATATTACTAACATTAATTATAAGTTAATTGTTTTCTTAATTTTTAAGCTACAACTTACTAACAAACACTGTAATGTAAACAAAAACAATCTGGAATAAATGGCTTTATTATTATAAAAAATGCTTTGTGTAATCAGTGAAAGAAGTAAAACATCTCGCACGGTGTCATCGACACTGTAATATCTGTATTAAATCAAGAGGCAATCAGCGAACAAATATTGGATGTAAATAGTTATTTAGTTCGGAGATGAGCGTTATTCCCTTTGGGATTTTTGATACATAGATATTTTATTAATCACGGCGATATTAAACCCAGCGACCTATAGTAGCTTCAGAAAATATATCCACCCTACCCCCTTATTAAAAAATTGTTTTGTCAGATATTGACGCTTTTAATTTGAAATATTCGATAAACTATCCATATTGCTAAATAAATATAATTTATGATGCTGTACGTACGTATCAAGGTGCTTTCAGACTACGCTATACTTGCTATAAAGTATAACAAATATAGCACAACAACACATTTAGTATGGACACGCTATACTATATAGTATAGTGCAGTGTGAACGAGTCCATACTAAGTGTATGGTGCGTGATATTGTTGTGTTATATTTGCTATACTTTATAGCAAATTTAGTATAGTAAGTATAGCGTAGTCTGAAAGCACCTTTAACAAATATTGAATACATTGTGTGGTCTCAGTACTATTGCAACTATTTCGGGCCGTGTCGATTGTACCTACTGCCGCGTTACCAATTCCACATTTCTGAGAACACTTGTTCCAAGCCAATTCTATGTATTTTCTAAAATACAATTGAAATAAGCAAATTTATTGCAATAATATATATTTTGGCTGTAATTGTATGTATTAAATTAGGGTATTATTTAGGTACGCCAAATTCCACGTCATGAGGAACGTTATTATATATATTGACTAAAATATATACAAAATAATAGTTGTGCTCCGCGGTTTCACCCGCGTTAATTTTGTCAAAACGTGATTATATACCTAATACTCGTATCTGTAAATTTATGAAATAAAATATACAAATTACAATAAAGTGGTTTTTTTAAATTATCCTTAGGGAACTTAAAACATGATATCCTTTATATTACATATTATAATGTATAATATCCAAACAATTTATACTAAAGTTGAAAAATAGAATAGTCGTATCTCTAGGTAAATTATCCCACAGGAATACACAACCGGTATTTAAAGTACCCTATATATTAATCCAGAGCACAAAAATACCTTGAATGACGTATTCATTTATATATAATCAAGAGCCTAAAAAATAAGTTTTTTAGGCTCTTGTAATTTTCATACAAACTTTTATATCCTATTTCAACAATCACTTACAGCCCTTTTTTCTCATATGTTTTTATATCAAATGGCTCTAGACTATCTCTGTACCAAGTTTCATTTAAATCGGTTTAGGTGTGATTGCGTAACACATAGTTACTTTCGCATTTATAATATTACTAGCGACCTGGCCCGGCTTCACATATATATTATACATTTAAACCTTCCTCTTCAATCACTCTATCTATTAAAAAAACCGCATCAAAATCCGTTGCGTAGTTTTAGATTTAAGCATACAAAGGGATATAGGGACAGAGAAAGCGACTTTGTTTTATACTATGTAGGATAGATGGATAGAGTAAGGATATAGAAAAACGCCTTTTGTAATGTTATTACGGAGAAAAGACTAGGTTGTTAGTGGGCCATGGTTTCGACTTTCAACATAAATGTTAATTTGGCAATTTTTTATTTGATGTAAATATCTATTAGGGTTAAATAGAAAATTAGTTAGACAATGGATATAGAGACAATTATATAACCTTGACGTAGAAAAAAAAAACACTTATCTGTGTTTGTAAAAAGCTTTGTAAAATTAAAAGGAAAGAAAATGCTTATTTCCAATCGCTTACACAAAACGCAGAAGAGAATTCATTTTATTTAGACAAAGCTCTGGATTTACGAAATGTTTGGTTGATCGATAATTCGACAGTAAATGAATCACCATATGCCGGCGAACTATTGCGCATTATTTGTCTAGAAATTAACGTTACACATGTACACTAAACACATGAGGAATTTCTAACTTTATCCTAGTTGATCTTGGGATTGAAGTAGGAATCATAGTACGTGTTCTTTTTTTACATACTTACATGGTCTGTATACACGACGTATCAGCATTAGGGCCTACGCAAAGTGAGGACGGAATTGCCAAGAATTTTGCCCCCGGTTAGCGCACACAATATGTGAAACGAAAATTATTAATACATTTTTGTTATGTATTTGAAAAAAGTGCGTCAAATGTCTCGTGCTTCTCAATCCTGATACTACCACTACCATGGGAGTAGGTAAGTATTTTAACATCATGCAAACAACATTTGATTTGGTATTAAATTAATATTTAAAACACTTACTAGACACAGAATTTCTAATTTATTTTATGTAAAGAATCGACCTTAATCATGTTAATATTATATAATTATTTTATCATATGAATAGATGTGCAAAAGCAGTTAATTGTCAAAGCAGTACTTAAAAAACCAAGTATTTCCTGTGACTAGTTCAATAAAAAATAAATAATTTAATAGCAGTATAATGTAAGTCATGAGGGTGAAATGTGGGTGTATATCGCAGTATTGAACATTCTAGAGCTAAAGACCGCGTGGTTCGTACTTTCTTCACTCATTACGAATACAAAGATCTTTCAATAAATAACTTGGCTGACACATTTCTGTGCCGCCCTGTTTACGTCGGCTTTGATCTCAACTACTAGCACGCATTATATATTTATTTTGGTTTATTAGATGAATTACATTATGAATACATGCTTATAATTTATGGAGATATGCTTTAGAGAGCTCATTTATTAAGTTTATTACACGAGCAGTAAAATTTATTGAGTTACACGACGGGCGATTGATACGTTTTATTGTTTAAAACGATTTTAATCGATCTTGCCTATATTGTATACACTACCGTTATCAGTAGTGCCTTTTCACACGTACCGGTTGCCGAGTAGCCGGCGCCGGATACCCGGCAACTGGTACATGTGAAAAGGCACGACAGAACTGTGTTCACAGATTTTTAATAATAGGTGATTTATTATCTTAAAAGGTTGATTCCTCTGCGATTTAACAAGACAAAATATAAATTTATTACATAACTTTAACGACTTCAGCTTCAGCGACTAAATATCCGTTAATTTAAAACAAGTTTTTTCGTTATTACATTTCAATAAAAACCTACATCCTACACGATTTGTATACCTACTATAGAGTATACTCTGTAGTATAGACTATAGAGTAAAGGAAAAAGAAAAAATATTATCATTGGGGATTAAACAAACCTTCACAGAGAATCCAATGAAGAAGAGAATTATTTATTGAAATACATATATAGTTCTGCTTAAATTTTAGAATATAATTCTTTTCAGATTATTATTGCCGCCAAGGCAAATTACAAATTTTTAGAACTTAAAATCGTGCTCAACTATTAGTTTTTAAGTTTTATTTGTTTCGTATTTTGTATCTACCTCAACCTGCACACTGCTTTGAGCGTGTGCAGAGGCTGCAAAAACTAGCTATAATGTACCTACCTAAACATCCATTAAGCCAGTGTGAATGGAGCGTCCTTGTAGGGCGACCTCAACTGTATTTATAGTTGTTTAAATAGAGGAATTTTCAGAAGTCTCCGGGATTATACAATCAAACGCGTCTTTGGTTAGGGCTGTTGCTCACGCCAAATCGCTTGAAAGTTTGTCACTTTAGATCTTTTGTCTATACACTAGTTTTATTCAAAAAGAGCCAGTAGTTTTGATTTTACATGCATTTAAGTTCGTCAGCTCGTGTCAGCAGCGTGACGTCACAGTACAACACCCCACTCTCTCTCTCTCTCTCTCTCTCTTTTCGAGCGACGTAATTATCTATTGGACAAAATACAATGGGGTTTTCTTCTCGAACGCCCTTTTCGTTACTTGCATATTAGGAACTACATGACGTCGCATATAGTTCAACCCTATCATAATCCAATCGTAAAAGCATTAAGTCCTGTCTGATGCGAACGTGCTGTATATTTAGGTAATGATAGCACTCGACATTCACCTGACAGCTATGCGAAGAATTTGCCGATACATCTTGAATATTTTAACATTCATAATGTAAATTACAGCCGAATTCCTATTTTGGTAACTTACAGACATGGAACTGGGTACTTGTTGCTATAGACGACATCATAAAAATTTTGACATGTTCGCTACCTTCTAGGTATACATGATATGGAGTAGGTATCTATTTTTTAACCGACCTTCAAAAAACCAAAAAGGAGGTTATCAATTCGACGTGTATTTTTTTTTAAAACAGAACATACAACGAAGGAGACTTATTGCTTAAGTAAACTCAAAAATGTTTTACTTTTCGCTTCATGAACAACGTAATGTCGGTAATAGATACATCGTACATATAATACTTAATAAAGAGATATAAAGTCATTGAATATTGACACTATTATCAAACAAAACTAAGGGGTGCCCTTAAATTGAGGGTAATTTGTGTTTCCATAAATTCAAGGCATACCAATTTGCCTACATATAAAAAGGATCATAAAATGAGTAAAACTAGATAAAGTGCTAGTTTAATTTGGCTCGCAGTGAGACGTACTGTGGCGGGTAACGAGCGCGATGATTGATGCGCCCGCGCTGCTCTTCCTACTCGTAAAACGTTACAAGCTAATGAAGTTAGGCACCCGCGACACGTTTTAAGACCGGTAACTTATTTTTAAATATTTAAGTAATGTCGATAAAATCTTTTCTTTTAAAGATTGACACAAAAACATGAAAATGTGCTTTATTATACTCAACCGCTTAAACTTTTCATAGCCATAGTTAAGGGTATTATTGAATAAATATATTATGTATTGGATAATTTTATTTCCACAAATTCTCTTTGTATACACAAAAAGCCGTCTCTTATACTTTTATTTAATTAAATAAAGTTTAATTAAATTTACAGGCTTTGGGGTAATGTTCATAAGACTTAAATTCGCCTACATTTACATTAAGTGTTGATCTAGCTAACTTTGAACTTGTTGAAGTTAATATACCAGATTCGTTCGTGTATAAACACCTATTCCACACAATAAAGGGAAGTCCATCAGGATTTACGGCGCACTTTGATGTAGACTTTCAGCGTTGCCGATAACCGCTTTATCGGTTCGACTCGATCGCTGCCAAAACGGGTGCCCAGCCCTCCGCAAATAGAACTGCACAACAAACATCTACCTTCCAAACAACCAACGTTATTCATCATCATTAATTAGTTCTACTGTTGAATTGAGAACTAAGCCTAAAAGAAGAAAATAACTTAGTTGAAATACTGAATAATATCCTAATGTGTACTAAATTATTCAGTTCATATGTTCAACCGTTTATCCTTCAGCAAATTGTATTAAATACTGGATTAAAATACCACAGACAAAATTTTTACATATTTTCACATTTTGTTGAAGACGATACACATGACGTAAACCACCCTTATATTTATTTACGTTATAATATTCAAACTTAATAAAAATAGTTTCTACTGTTAAAGTCGTAAAATATTACCTTTCATTAATGTTTCATTAAACATAATCATATTTAAGCCCTAAATATAATTGCAACATTTTAACAAATTCAATAAGTTAATGACAAATTATGAGTATCATAACATTGAGGTGCACAATAAAAGGAGTGCAACAAAATAAAAATAAATAAACCTCAGTGAGGAATATAACAACAACCACTAGAAATTTCAGCTTCACACGTTATCATTGGAGTTTTAAATGAGTGTACGTTCTGGCCGGCTCATTTTAAACGTTACAATAAAGATGTCAGTCTCAACTCATGTATCGCGTTGGTACACAGAGTGAGTGACCGACACAAATTACACTGGTTGATCTTAAAGAGCTGTACATACTATGTTATGTATAATTTAATACAATCGTACTTAAGTAAATACGATATCTATTTAAATATTTTGCGTTTGTATTTTCACTGCAATGTGAACACTACAAACTATACTGCAAGCATTCATACTAGCAATCATTAATATTAATTTAAAAACTAAAATTTCAATTTAAATTATCAATTTAAAAATTTTGAAAATTAATGTTTAAATTCATCAAAACTTGACATATTATTTAATTAAATTACTGGCAGTAATTTTATAATAATTAAAAATAGTAGTAATAAGTAATATCTCTGTTCTTTGAATAAACCTTTACATACATCAATAAGTGAATACGAGTAAATGCAATAGGTACCTACTTACTTCTAAACGAAAGATAGTTCTTTCCCACCGTATACCACATATACATACCACGAATATTGTATACAATTTACAAAATTAGAATCAATATAGACTAAGGCTGGCTACACACAGTTGGAATGGTCTCTCTGAATTCAGTGAGATATACCGGCTGTGTGAGGCCAGCCTTAAGATTGAAAACTGAGAAAGTTTGTAGACAAGTGACAAAAATACTGCGATCTAATGATGCCTTAAGAACCACGAGTGATACGCAAACATAGTTCACGCACTGTTTGTTTAATAAAGCTCATTTATGAAACTCATCATGGTAATATGTCCCAAATTTACTAGAAATTTTAATAAGCGTTCTGGGATCGGGAATATTTGTTTTTTTAAACGAAACTAACAAGAAACGCCAGGACAAGTTACTAGTTCTACTTCGTTATCTGTGAGGTTAAATGTACTCCGACTATTTAGCCTTTTTAATAATAATGGAGCTACTGTCATCATCAGTTATATTTTTTACATAATATACCTAATTACGTTTAAATTTTGCATTGATATGAATAAAAGAGAAATTAATTCTCCACGTAGGTGATTGTGATAAATAATTTGTCAGTAAACGTCGATGAGAATAGGTAATATGATACCGGAAGTAATTCCACGCTCCGTTTGCCGCCAACTGCTCCACAAATATTTGACTGAAATATTGTGTTATGTGAAATACCGTTTTACGTATTTTGTGATTTATTTTCATATAAGTCAAAAACAGAATAATGAGCAGAGTTTAGTTAAAATACATTACGTATTGTGAAATAGTTTCTAGAATTTTATTTAGTTCTTGTTTTTCAAAGCATTTTAATGCAGTTTTATATACCTTCCTAAATCAGCTACTATCTTAATAAACCGATAAAAATTTGCGCAGAGCCAAGAATGCGCCACAAGTTTTAAAAAAAATGTAAGTAGGTATCCGCGCAAAACTAGGCCCGCTACATACACGTATGCATCTTTTTTTTATCAATACAAAAAATATTAAATACTTATACATAAACCTTAATAAACTGTAAATTAAGGAAAACGCTAATCCCTTCAGTTACCATTAATCCTATATTATCTTTTGTTATTTGTTTATGTCTTCACCAAACGACCCCTTTAAAGCTGCCAAACCTAACTTTATATTAGTCATATCTCGGAATCGTATAACGAAAATGTTAATGTGGAGTTCAAGGTGAAAGTTTTATAGAGAAGTAGCGTGCGCCAACAAGGTTGTCGCGCAAATCCTGCATTTACTTTATATAAAGGGTCACACGCCATTTTACATGCTTAATAGCTTTAGCACGATACTTAACTATAAAGTAAAAACTCATAAACCAATGAAAATCACGTGAATATTAATTCAATGATAATACTGGAAAGTACAATACCTACAAGCTGTATTGTACTTTTATGTTTACAAACAGAGAAACCGTCTTAACAATGGTGTAGTCTATATTATGAATAATTAAAATTATGGTAACTGGTGATGAAATGACGTGACGTTACGTTTCTGGTTTTGAGTCAACTACTTGAAATAATTCCAATTTGTTATTAAATTATATGGTAATCTTTCTATTTTAAATAAACAAGTATATGGCACGCATCTCTAAACTTGTAGACGGACTGGAGATAGTCACCAACAACAGCACAAAATTTGTCAATATGAAATTTTAAGCGCGTAATATAAACGAATAACAAAAGATAGTGACAACATAAATGCGTTATATTGAATCAGATGAACATTTTCGCACTAAAAACTTTAGTTCGGAATATATAATAATTCTTTGATATTTGAAATTCTGTACATTCGTTTTACCGATAATTCGTCTGTAATTCATTTATACGGAAAGAATCAGGACGAAAATACCTATAACGAAATTGTGTATGCAAGGTCGTAAGGTGGGTTTCCAAATGCGGCGCGTGGTTGTGATGATTTCATTAGCTGGTTAACGGAGTTAACAGTATTAGCAACACCAGGGCCGTATCATTAGTTAAATTTAACTTAGTCATGCTCATCAGACATATGCAGTAGAGGGTAACAATTTACTCTTGGTGGTATGCAGAGTGGTTTTTATTTAACCTTTGGCATTTGGATTTCAAGGATGGTTCTTCAGACTATAAACATATTTAGCATGGTGCAATTCAAATCACTATTTGGCTGTGAGCTCAGCCCACCACACGAGTGCATCGTTTAATACACATTTGTTTAAAGCTTATCTCGCAGTCATTGGTGGCTGATAAAGATAAACGTGGAAAATATTCGATTTTCCTTTGCTTGAAACTAAAAGCGTCACCCCAATATGGCAGTCTTAGAAATAACTAGAAGTAAAGTAGTCTTATTAAAATCTTTAAATTCTTTTGTATTGAAACTGTAGGCTAATACTAATCTTGAGATATGACGTCATGGAAGCTGGCTAATCTTTTAAAGAGATACAACATGAAAAAGTGGCAGGAATAAATAATCATCAATTACAAGTTAATGCTAATGGCAGGCATAAACGTCGATTTAGTGAATAGTGATCGTACAGTGTAACAATACCTAGCAGTTGAGAAATACAATTTTTGTAAAGCAGTCAATCGAAATATGTAAGCCTACAGCTGTTAACATTGTTTCTTGAATTTTACGAAATATTCCCAATAATTATTAGTATATAATATATCTTATATATGCTATTTTTCTAAACTTATCTGTTCAGAATAGAACTCTTTTTGTTGAGGGTAGTAAACATTGTTTTTATCAGTTCAAAGTAAGCACCTTATGTTCTTTAATTAACTAAATGATTCCTTATAAACTGTCATGAAAGTAACATTAAAATATAAATTATTAATGTCCGTGATAAAAATACGGCGCCGAAAGCGATCCCGAAATAACCGGAAAGCTCCGCGTAAATTCTGTTCGGCCACCTGCACACTATCACACTTCAGGTGAACGCTGACAGTTGACACACTAACAAAAACATTCCAGACAGACATCTGGGAACGTACTAGACGTACAAGTATGCTTGCAATTATAAACAAAATTATATATTTAATTTAAGGTAATTTTAATTGTAAGATAATCTGCAGTTTTTAGAATACAAGTAAACAACAAACAAGAAAACAAAAAAGATTCAGCAGGGATAAAAATATTTTTTCCGTTAAATGAAATTAAGCACAATGGTGCAGTATAATATGGATTATATTTTTATAATTCACTAGGACTAGGTCATAGATTTACACAAGAAAACAAAATAATTGGACTGTCAGCAGTGTCTATCTAAGTAAATAAAATTTTCACATAATATAATAATACCAGCATAGCAGCTGTCGCTAAATTTAAATAGATAATAGGCAGTAGCTTATTATCTATTTAAATTTAAACTTTTCCTTATCGCAGTTATTTAAAATAATATAGTGTACTCGTGTATGTATTGACATCTAGTGGTGTAGTTCTAAGCCGTGGGTTAAAGTGCCATGTGATCTGTGTTCGAGTATAAGAAATATATTACGTAGTTATACAAAAAGGTGATAGATGGCGCTGATTAAAGAAATTTTAGTCATTTGTAGAAAAACGAAATATTATTATGAAGTTACATAAAAATACCCACATAATTATTTTTATTACCAATAAATAATAATACACAAAAACGCCATCTAGTTATTATTTTAAAAACTAATATTTATACGAATAAGATATAGATGACACTAGCTGCTATGTACGAGAAGTGATCATAAAAATAAAAAATAAGGCTTATAGTTTACTCCAAATTTTTAAATTATATCTACACCGTTATATAGAAATGCAAGCGTTTCTGTTTATTTTTGCTTGTTTATTTTAAAAATATAAACTTAGTAATAAACATTTTACATATTGTATATTCTTTCTCTATAACGTTCACATTTTTCTGTATCAAAGAATATTTATAGATTAATCTTTTATCGATACGCTTCAGACGATTAAATTGTTTGGATAATGCTAAATGTGGTTCAATGAGATCAGTATGTGAAGGGCAAGTTGGTTTTCAAGACACCTTGGGTAAACTACAGTGACTTGGTAAATTTTTCGTAACATTTTACTGTACAATTATAATATTAATTATATTTAGTGTTATTATTATTTAAACAGTGTTGTTTAAATAGTGGATGTAGCCAGCGCTCGGGCGCGGTGGCCGGCGACACTATACATTTCAGGAGTTTTCAGTGCAGCCCTGCGCATCGTTGCCATGACAACGCAACAGCGGCCGATGACCTCGCCGTCGCGACGTCGCCTGTAATTTATTTGTAAACAAGTAAAACCTATTCATAGCTCTTGAGAAGAGGACTCGATCCCGGCCTGCCAATGGATAATGTTGGGTAATGATGTCGGGACGGCTAAGTGCGTTTATTGTTCATGTAGTGTGTAGTGGCAGTGCGACAGACAATTCTTCAATGCATATAGCAAAGTGTAGAAATCTCTCTTTGTTTTCTTGTAAGTATCTTGCTGTTCGTTGCACCTAAATAATATTATTTACAATAATAATATTATTTGTATTTCGTATTACGTATTTCGTAAATAAAACGGCTGTTACAATATTGTAACAGCCGTTTTATTTACATACCTAATACGTTCCTACTGTTTACTGTTATTTGATCTATTTTATCCATTGTTTAAGTGAAATACTTACGTAAAATTTCCAACCTAGATTTTATTCAACTCGGAATGTTTTAATTGATTCTTTTAGATTCTTCTACGATGGATACTGATTAATATGTAAGTAGGTACTTATGTAAAATTTTGTTTGCCTGATCAGTTACACTTTTATATCACAATTAGATGTCTATACAATTTCTCTTAAATCAAGAGAGAATAGGTACCTACATGACATATTAGTAGATTTTCTGAATTGTTTTCCTGAATTACCTGAAATTAGTTTTTTGTTTTGTTTCATGGTACATAGAATAAATAAATAAATAATAAGTAAATCTTTACTAACTACGTTTATAAATACGGTTACTTATAGCTGTGCCTAGGTTTATTATATACATTCTTATTCCTTGTTTGTCTTTGAGATGAAGGCATAAATTATTTACATTTTGATTGACAACTGCTACTAAAGGTCTTGAGCAGATGTTTAAAATAAATTATTATCCAGAAATTATTATCCGGGAAAAACCAGCTTTACTTTAATAAGCAAGAGAGGTATATATATTAGTAATATAGAAACACAATCTTACGTTATGCTTTTGTTATTTTTGTAATTATTATTTCTCTAGCCTAGCTAGTCTTTATTCTCAATGCTCGTTTAAGTTCAGCGATGTTCCCTTTACGATCCACTTTCACTAAAATATTTCCAAGGTTTTACAATTAAACACAGTCAAATTTGGTGCCTTTAATACAATAAATGCACTTTCTATTCCCGTCTCTAATAGTAGATGCACATTTCGGTCATGGGCACGTAGTTCCTCGCCATTTTTAATAATCACTGTATTAAAATGGTGAGCTTCTTAGGTCACAGGTGCTGACTCAATTTCAATTGTTTACATTTTAAGTGGGTCATCCTTTAACGGTAAGGCGACCAGCGGTCTGGTATGAGTGCACCCTAAGCTTCTCGCTATCCATCTCACTCTGGTAAGTACGCATAATGTCTGATGAAAAGAGATAGCAGTGTCTGTATATTTTCACGAGTACATCTAGACTTGCAGTGATAACACAGTATGCGGGCACTTGTTGGGTCACCACTTTGTTTGCGGAAGTGTACTACGTGACAATGAATTACTGATTTACCGTAATGTAGTTAAAATAATTGGATAAACCTTCATACTTTGGGCTTTTTATGAGAACATATTCTATATAAGGAAAATAAAATCATAATCATTCAAATTAAATAATAATATATCAAAATGCTGCTGCTGCTTGCTCGCAGATTTGCGAAATGTACCTTTCGCCATTAAGATTATCCTTTTGAAAGAGTTTTGTATATATTTCTACGCGTTGGGTCTGTAGCTCCCGTATTAGCTTAAGATATACCAGGCTTTTTGAGTAAATTTTGCGGCTCCCGCGATCTGCAGCGCTTCATGCACCTTCGTTCCGTCATGCTTAAGCGCTTATTCCAACTCACTGAAGTCAGACGTCCTAAATGATTCAGTAACTATATAAATATTATTTCATCGAATATAGTTACTGAATCATTTAGGATGTCTGAATTCAGTGAGGTGGAATAAACGCTTAAAACTGACAGCTTTGACGCCTTCTGGCGGAAGAAGACAGCCTCATTAGAATCATTCATTAGATTGCGTTGGAGCTGGAACAGAATCCTGTCTGCATTGGCAAGAAGGCTAAATAGTACGCTGATTAAGTGAGATCTAGCGGACTAAATCACTATTAATTAATAATATTAAACTATTACATTATGTACTCATTTCTATGGACCTGCCTTTTTTACTTCTATTAATTTAGTTTTTGGGCCTTATTACAAAACATGGACTAAAGATGTTTCAGTATTGGTTACTAGGATACACGTTTAACGTTCATACAAAAATGAGGATTTTCTCTGGTAACAAACCCGGCAGGCTATCTTTAAACCGTGTTTTGGAATAAGGCAGTTAAAGTTTATTTTTTAGTCTATATCTTTGTAGGTCGGTACAAATATTTTAAATATGAGTACTTAGACAAAACCTCTATCGAAGTTAACAAAATGGAATCATAAATAAAACTCGCGAATAGGTTTTAGATTTTAGTGATTTCTGATAAAAGTAAAATAATTCCAGCTTACTGGCTTTCTTCCTCCTGGCCAGTTGTATATAATTCATCGATATAATGATACAATTAGTGATGAATATTCCTCTGCTCTGTAAAGGACAGCTTCTTGTACATTTAGGAGTTGGGACAATGACTGTGCAGACAGTTGACACTACAACTTGTGACTAATTTAAATTCGTACCTGATTTACTTACACGTAAATAAGCCATAAGCGACAGTTCCATATAAATTTTATACGATGTTTTAAAAATAAATACTAAAAATATCTGGTTTACGATTTTATCCGAGTGCCAAGCCACATTCGTGTAACAAAATACGTCCAACAAACCGCATTTTACTCTAAATATAGTTTAGCTGGGGTAACGATAAAATAATGTTATATAATCTCTTTCAAGCTGGATACGGATATTACTGGCAATAATGAGACAGAATCTAGTACGTATTAAGCGGAAGTAAGTTATTATAATGAGGAGTGGAGTCGTCGCTGCAGACATAAAGGCTTGTGGGGTGTTCCGCGCCCGATCGATGCGCGTAATTGCGAGCCCTTACCTGTCTGACTTGTATGATTATTCTATGTTAATATAGGTATGCTATAACAACCGGTTTCTAGAGAAATATATAGCCGTGGTCTCTTACTTGAAAGGACTGTATTACCTTGTGACCCATGACCGCGAATTGTGTCGTTACTCCCGCTATCGCGCGTTGACCCCCGTCGGGTTTTTGGGTCACTGTACCCCGGTTGTCCCTAATCAGGTTAGCAGATTGATCCTATATCTGGATTGTACTTCCCATTCATTTTGTTTTAAGTTATTTTTGGCTTAAATCTCGAAAATAATTTATATGGTCGAAGATCTAAATCGACATGGTTTTCAATGTATTTTTAGCAATAATTAAATGTTATAGTGAATTCCCATAACTCCTAGTAGGGCATGGGGCAGACACATTTCTGTATCTGTTTCAGAGGCAAGTAGGTGATCAGCCTCTGTGCCTATCCAACCGAAATATTCGTTGGTTTCCCCGGGATTCAAACACAGGACCTCCGGCGCAACATGCATACGCGTAAACCATTCAACAATGTTACTAAATATTTATTATTTTATCAACACATTATTTACTAGAATCTCAAGCAAAAATGAACTGCATTATTAAATAAAATATTTTTACTAATAAATTGTTATTAATTAGTTGGTTTTCATTTTTATTCATGCCGTTATCAGAGCAATGGCAGATTTGTTTACATTTTCATGCCGCGTTTCAAAGAGCAATATAACAGTTTTATGCCCTTGTTGAATTTTACATGAATTTTATTCATCAACACTATTTATGTCTTTTATTTATAGTAAGTACATTTATAATACATAATTTATTTTTTACTTTTCAGTGCGTTTTGAGGTCGGTTTTATTTTTTGTTTAAAATTAATTTATTTACCTATATCGTATCAAATATCTTAGAAAACCATAAACATCAAAATAAAACTGCGTATATCAGGGAATAAATCATTTATGCCTTTTTTTTTAATTTTATGTTACAGTTCGGCGTCGATTTTCAGATAATATTTTCATTGTGTTTTATCTAGATAATTTTAGTTTTTATTAAATTTTCAAAAGGAGCATTATCAAGGAATCCAGTCTCAAAGAAAGAAAGAATCATTAATATCGGGTCACAGTTTGCTTCACAATCGCGTAACAATCATATTATAAGTTATTGAAGTCACTTAATAAAATAGCACACGTTTAAAATTGCTTGGATGAAGATCAGTTGGTAATTCCGTGTGCAAATGTGCAATGCATGCTGCACTGCAATCGTGCGTCATGAACTTGCAGTGAATAATGGAGATTTCTTCCATGTAATCAGTAGCATCAATTCTTAAATCTACGGTCTTTGTCTAATTGTAAGTCTAGGAAATATATATAATACAATTTATACTTACATTTTACTACAGTACATAAATTAAATTTTGCAAAAGAAACTGAGTGATAAGGAGCTGCGTGAATGTCTTTGATAACGTTATCACTTATCATATTATAAATACAAATCGTATTAAGCTTACCTACCACAGTAATTGAAACAAAAAATTAAGACCGAAGACGGACCGTAATAACGAAACCGCCTATGATATTTTATATATTATATTTATCGTGTTATGTCACATACTAATATTCTAAGGGTTAAAGGCTGTTTAATGTGAAATTAATATGTACATATTTTTATTAGAGAATGTGTGTTATCAGTGCGTCACGCCGACGCCACGCGACGGTCTAAAGTTGATGGGCGCGATCACTTGTGGGCCTACCTTACGGCTCGCATGACGTTGCCGCAAGTCTGACTATTTAAAGAAAAAAAGTTTATACGTAATTCAATACACAATTGGATACTGATATCAAGCTGCGGAGAGTAGTGAATAGTGATTTTTAGTCCCTGCGAATAGATGCTCGTGCACGAATATTGTGAGTTGATTTTCCTTATAATTCATATTATTATATATCTAATCAAAGAAATTGCTAGTGGCAGCAAATTAATTACTTATATACATTTAAGATTACGGAATTGGTTTGATCGAATTGGATAGAATATTGTTCATTTCATGTTATTTTTTATGTAGGTCAGCAAAGATCACTTCATAAATAAAATATACAAATAAATTAATTTTAAACAAAAAAATAAAACCGACCTCAAAACGCACTGAAAAGTAAAAAATAAATTTTGTATTATAAATGAACTTACTATAAATAAAAGACGTAAATAGTGTTGATAAATAAAATTCATCTAAAATTCTACAAGGTCATAAAACTGCCATGTTGCTCTTTGAAACGCGGCGCCAAGACATTTAATTAATTTTTTTATTAAAGTCCAGGAATATTCATTCAGTCTTTATTTATATATTTGGCACCGCAAAAAATTACAAATTATTTTGATTCTTATTTTCTCTTGTTGCAAATTTAATACTAAATCGAATAACATCTAATTCATCGAATAATCATAAATCATAGAGTTATAAACAAATAAGCACGACATGGTCGCGCGGAATTCAGCGATTTCTCCTCCGATTGTGAAACTATTCTTTCAATATGCTGAAAACTATCGATCGTAAAAATTCTAAAAAAAATGGGACCACTTCGACGAGTTACCCTATCGTTTGACACCTCACTCATCCAAATAGGTCAACAAATGGCGACGTACGAGCGGAACATCGGAAAAAAAACACGTCGAATTGATACCCTCCTTTTTGTTTTTTTTGAAGGTCGGTTAATAATGTCTTTGTTTATTAAAGAGTAGGCATTTTATATATGTTATTAATACATCCAAGGTTGCAGTAAAACATCCAATATATACGTAAAAAAATAGTCTAATGACAAGATTAACGTATCAAATATCTTACAATTAGAGAATCATAAACATCAAAATAAAACTGCGTATATCCGAGAATAACACATTTGTATACGTTAAATGATGATTGATATAGATCACACAGTTGTCATTATATTATTATAATAATCATAATATTATTTCATGTAAAATTATAATTATACTTGTCTTAATTCTTACGTGAATATGACAGTTTTTATCAATTTGAAATGTGTAGGTACATACCGCTCTGTTTTATCAAAGTAACAGACGATAGCGTCTGACCTGTGATTTGCATTTCTTTAAATTATTTACCGATGTTATTATTTAAAACATGTAGGTACTTATACCTACTTTGAAACAGTGTTAAATAGTTTTATTCGTAACCAATGATATAATTAAAAATGTATCCATGATGTAAAAACTGCTCTGAGCTTTACTATACTTTTGAAATCATAAAATAACGCCTTTACATTTTTCAAAGTACATGCAGTAATGTATTCTTTGGACAAGTACCTACTCGAAAATTAAAAACAAAAACATGAGCTCGAGAGGCGAATGGTCGAACAATCACACTTTAATTTATGGTTTCATTATATTGAATATACAAAAAAATTGTTAAGAAAATTTCAATGGACAAAATGTTTTAAAATTAATGACTATTATTTCGTCTTTAGCACAGTCTTTAACTAGTTTTTATACCGTCCATAGATTGAGACATTGTGAGATGAAACCTATCATTAATTTTAACACAATTTAAAATATTTTCAGTTAATATGTGTATGAAAGTATTAATTTTAAACATTTCATATACTTTACGCACTTCTCACAATATTAAAAATACTAACGTAAATTGAAAATAATACACAGTAGGTATAAATGCTAATTATTGATCTACCAAATAAAGATCAACTCGGCATGTGGTACCTCCGAACATTGACATTTTAGTGTGGGGGTCGATAGCTAATATGTTTTATCATGCCTACGTCGTTCGAGCTCTATGGCTACCAGCAATGAAAAACACGCGAATGTCCTTGAGTTTTTTTTTATTTTAAATCTCGAGCCGCTGTTCGTTAGGATCAAAGATACAACCGACCAGATTATTCGTTAGTGTAAGTCTCTGAATAGGTGGCTTAAGGGTGAATATTATTAACAATGACACCCAGATTGTCTTGATAGACTGGTACACGTATGATAATATGCCATAACGTATAACTTTATTGCGATACCGTTTGTTGCGCTATGTAACCTCTTCGAGCCATTTTTTCGCGATAAAATGAAACCTATATGCTTTTAAGTCTATCTCTACCAAATTTTATCAAAATCGGTTCAGTAGTTTAGGAGTGAAAGCGTAACAGACAGATAGATAGATAGCATGGTTACTTTCAAGTTTATAATATTTGTGTCTATAAGAAGATATCATTTATCATTAACCACAAAACATGAAACATAAGGGAAGTCAGAAATACAACTAGGGATTTCCTTGACGCCGATTTCTATGAATTTTGGTGATAAAATAGTTCGAAATATTACGATGGATTGTCCATATATCGAGGGAGGCAATAGGCTATAAAACATCACGCTACGGCGAAATTAAGATTGCCTAAACCGCGGGGCACAACATATAAGAATATATAGGTACCTTATAAATTTATAGTTAGGAATAGTAACTGTTTATAAAATACTCTTATGTTATCAAAGATAACAAACAACCATTCATTATAATTGGATATCAATTATACTTATATCTTTAAGATATTATTTTAACATTTATTTTTATTGAAAACTCAATTAAAAGACTCCGCAATACCGGTTTACCAGTTTGAGTATCAAACAAGCGTTGATACTGATTTTACGTCAAATAAATTAATGCGTTGACCTCGCATGACTTATTCTCATAAACGAATGAACTTAAAAAATATATTTCCTTTGCGTTTTATAAAAACAATATTTATTCGTAAATGTAACCATAGATGGACCTTAAAAGGCAGAATGTAAATTATCCATCACTACTTACAGTTATCCGTTATGTATAAACTCCGAAACTATTCAACTAAGTTAAACAAACAATCATTTTGTGCGATTATGTATATGGATAGATTAATTTTAGATTATCAATAGTATTGGGTTAAAATAGTTTATATCTTATATGAAAGTTCTATAAAATTATTATTTAATTTCATTGAGCAGGTACATTGTTCAGTGTACATTGCACTCGCGAGAGTTATTTTCGTTCGTCCTTCTTATACAAACATTGTATCGACACTCCATTACTATACAGTGCGCATGATTGGACTAATAGGAATCTACAAATGCCATTTCACGTTTTACGTTACTCCTAAAACTTTTTGAAAGGTTATTTTGTAAATTCTATTGAACTGAAGCGGTGGTTAAAGAATTCACTCTAATACAGAAAAGCTCTTCGCAGCGTTAGATATATCAATCACAATACTAAGTCCACATATATCATATTGTAATATATATGTTCCTACACTATAGTGTACTGTTTGTTTAAATTTTTCAATACTTTTGTCGCGAACTTACTCGGAGGTATGTTTAACCGATATTAACCAAATGTATTCTGCGTTGTTATCTATAAGTTGTTAGAATTCTGGAGTTTGCCAAACATAGGGAAACCCGTTTTGCTGACGTTTTTCTGTGTACAATCGACTAAGCATGTTCGAAATTTAATAATTGCACACGATTATTTATTTGTTGGTTTGTTACGCCTGCATTGTTAACGAATGATTTAAATGCATATGATAAGGATTAAACTTTTAACCTTAGAAAAGAAAAGTATTTGATTTTAGACAACATTGACAAAGTCATTCTTTAATTAATTCTATCTTGATATGTTCATATTTTTCTTCATTATTCGCACCTCTAATCATACTAACACTCCTCCTAAATTTCTATTGTTATTAACCTAACTGATCAATTAATTATAGACTATGTAGTCTGAACAATAAAGTTAAATAAAATAAATGAACACCGTGACTTTTCACAATAAAGAAATTAAATAAAATATATATAACCTCAGATTGCCTTGATAACTCAGAGAAGGGTCGAAGATAACAGATAAATAGGCGATTTGCAGTAAGCTTGTAATGGACGTATTGTATTAAACCAATTACTGATCATTAAGTGTTAGTGCTTCTCATACTGATTCAATCGATCGTCATTGCAGTGGGTGCGGCATTGTTTTGCTGTGGGTGGTCTTTTGACTAGAATCGCCTTATATTGAATAGAATTCATTTTATAGTCATAGTGCCTACTTTTTGTCACGTAAAAAGTGAATTCTCGTAACCCGTAGTGGGGCATGGGACAGATATATTTATCTGATTAGTCACGTAGATGAGCAAATTAGAGATATATGACCATTTCATTTACAAGTTTCATCGTCGAGGAAGAACCAATAGGGTTTTCTTTTTCTTCATTAAATGATTCATTTATATCCTAATAGTTGTCGCAAAATTTCATAAGTTAGATCATATATTGTGGTAAGAATTAAAATATTACTTAACTGAATCAAGTACAAGACTCAGTGAAATCCTTAATAATTCAAAAGAAACATTTTAAGTAAAGAGAATAAAGGTATATTGGCGCGTATTAATGTACCTAATGTTGAAATATGCATATCAGCTGATGCGCATCTAGCGATAGCTGATAGACAGAATGACACACAAAATATGGCGATCTTCGCCGTATTGACAGCTAATTACGACTTCAGAGGCATAATATTGTTTCCTTAATGAGTACACATAATATTTCGCGGGTAATTTGTATAATGAGTCGACACAATTTGACCTTTACCTAACGTTAACCTTGTTTTCTGTTTAAAATGTATTTACTTAAGAATATTAGGTATTTTGCCTCATATTATCATTGGACAAAAAAAAGATATGTACCCCAAACCGCCTCTTTTGTTTATTAAATATAATTTTACTATCGTTCCACTTTTAAAAATATTGTGTTAATAAATGTAGCTTCTCGAAGATGGTTTTGCTTTTACATAAAAATATAATATATTTTACATACATATTATCAGTAACAGATGTATTTAAACACGAAGCTGTTAAAATCGTAGCTCCTAAACGAATGGACAGACTCTGATGCGGTTTTTTTTAATTTGAAAGCTGACGTGGTAGAGATGGAACGAGTTTATAAAGATTTCTGTTCATAAATTGAAATATAACATGTAGGTGAATTTTATATTGTTTTCAGTTTAGCTTGGTAACTATTCCATTGTACAGATCAAAAATCTAGTTTTATACAGAAATTAAAAAAGTGAAGTCCCGTGTCCCCTAGTGGGGTATGGGGCAGATGCATTTCACATCTGTTTCACTGATCGATTTTTTCTTTAGGGGCAAGTAGGTGATCAGCCTTCTATGTCCTGCTAGACCGAGTTTTTTTATCTCCGCCGGGAATCGAACCCAGGACCTCTCGGTTGTAACGCTTACGCGCTTACCACTAGACCAAGGAGGCGGTCGTACAGAAATTAAAAGGTAGTTGTAATTTTAATAAAACACATTTATTTATCAAAAAATATATTATATAGATGCCACTGGAATCAATGGAGATAATTTATATATAGCGAATTTCAGGATCCTTTATGGTTTTCAATGATGACTATTATTGTTAATAGATTAATAATTGTACCTATAAAGGAAAGTGTATTAATAGACTGTCCTTAGCGGCTGAAACTATATTTCCTGTATCCAGACCGCAATGTTATTTCAAATTTCAATAAGTGACTTTTCCCCTGTTCAATTTGAAATATTCTGACATACAGTATGCATAGCATAGTCTAGTATCGGAATATTTGTATAAATTATATAAAAAGACAATAGTAGGTATACTCTACATAAAAAGCATAAATTAATATATCGATGCATAACACAATATGCTGTCTGAAATTATTCATTTAATTATTGATTCGTATTATTTTTGTATTAGATATAAGTTTGTGGTGATATTTATGCGTCTAATAAATGCTATTATAGATTATTATCAAATAATACTATTTTGGGCACAATTAGGGCTCTTTTGTGGGGATTGAAATGTTGAAAAAAGCCTGCGTAGTGGTGGTAGATATTAATTGCATCGTAACAATTCTGTTACCTTAACTAGGTAGTAAATATTTTAAGCGTATAATAAATATGAATCCTTTTTATAAATCTCTGCCTTTATGAGGCGCGATAACAAACCGCAATATTATATAAATAGGCAGTTTCCCACTAACAATATTTCGAGGGATTGCTTTACGAGTTTCCCTAAGTGCGGTTTAAATGGAGGTAATCGAGTCTATATATATCATTATGTTGACAGGAGCTCCACGCTATGGTTTAAGCTGCGGGGACGGCAGAAGATGAGCCCAGGATCTATAAGAAACAATGGCTCCACACGCGGAGGATTGCGAAGAGGTAATCATAATATATATAATACTAGCAACCCGCCCCGGCTTCGCACGGGTATATTATACATAGAAACCTTCCTCTTCAATCACTATCTATTAAAAAAAAACCGCATCAAAATTTGTTACGTAGTATTTAAGCATACAAAGGGATATAGGGACAGAGAAAGCGACTTTGTTTTATAACTAGGTACTATGTAGTGAAGTAATTAGAAAATATAAATCCATACCTATCCATGTTAGTTTAAAATGCATGAATAGAATTCGATTCCTTTCAATAACATTACTGTGTCGTCTGATTAATTATGAGAATTTAAACAAATACATTTATCGTAATATTCGTACAAGATACTCATTTGTGGAAAGGCTCCACTCTCTTGTTTTTATAGTATATGGTGAAGTTAGTATTTTTTTATACTTTCAGGTGGAACGGCTCAAGAGAGAGAAATATCAAGCAGTGCCAGTACACCAAGGAAGAAGAATACTACCAGAAGAAGCCACCGCAGCCCAAGCATGGATAGAAAACGAAGACTTGAACGTCGGGGCTGATAGCAGGACAAACAGCCCGGGGGAGAATCGTCGTTTGCTTGGAGGCAGACTTGAAAAGTCTGGATTGCAAGCCGGTCTCACCCTTGGGGTGTGGAAACAATCAAAGTGCTCACTAAGCAAATCTGTAAAAATAAAACCACAAGTCAAGACAAAGTTCCAGAAACGAAAAGAAATTTTAATACAAGCCTTGCGACCGCCGTACTTCATTATTAGCATTATTATTTTTATTGTACGTATTTCTACATATTATGTAACTTAGAACAAAACTGTAATTCAATGGAAATTTCACTGACCCATTTTAAATTAATTTAAATAATGATTAGTTGCTCTACAATCGGCTTTAAGGAAAATAATTCATACTAATTGACGAAATAAACCGATATTAAAATTAAATTTCTCGTGATATAATAACATTTTCTCTTAATTTTTTTTATCGTAGACAGCGCTACATTTGTGTAGTCCTGAAGAATGGCGGGCGTGGTTAGAGTGGGCCCCGGCAGCGTGGTGGCAGGAGCCCTGGCGACTGCTTACCTATGGCTGCGTGCACGTCGGCACCCCACATCTTGCTATCAACGCTGTAGTTGCCTTGGCTGTAAGTAATAAAGCTTCTATTAAGTAAAATTACTTATTGCTTCATATTTTTATTTGTATATAATGTAAAAGTATGCTCCGGTGTAAAGGTGGGGTGGCGGTTAGAGCACGAGCAAGGTTGGGCGCGCGTGGCGGCGCTTTGGTGCGGCGGGTTGGTTGCGGGGGCACTTGGTGCAGGCGCGCTTCAGCCGCATGTGCGCGTTGTGGGCGCCTCTGCCGCGGTCTACGCACTGCTCACAGCCCATCTGCCCAACGTCTGCCTGAGGTATTAACCCGTCTGAAAATTCATATTAAGTCCCCACAAATTATAATTTTGGGAACAATATAAACTCTCCTACAACTATAATAGGTCACATCGCAAACAAACAAAAATATTTTATTGTTATTTTTAAACAATTTATTTACGTTTTTCCTATGGTACTAAAACAAAAAAAAATAGCTATAAAAATGTACGTTTCAGGTTTGGCCACGTCCCACTGTGGTGGTTTCGACCTCTCAGCGTCGCGGTGCTGGGCGCTTCAGAAGTTTGGTGGGCGGCCGTGCGGGCAAATGGTGGAGTGAGCGGTTCAGGTTACCACGTAGCATGGGCGGCACATGCACTAGGCGCTGCAGCTGGCCTTCCGCTCGGTTTCCTAATTTTCGATGGTAAGTCTTTACTTTTATTTCAAATGCACTTTCTCCGATGTTTCTATCGTTTTCTTTAATTAATAAGCGTTTCTGCTTACTTTAGATACTATCTTCATTTCAGGTGAGAATAGTGGTGATCGCAGAATAGTATGGTGCAGAATATTCTCAATTATTGTAGTGGCAGCGGGTATGTTTTCGGCAGCTTTGCACTTCACGTACTGGCACGACGCAGACCACTACAGCTGAGGGCGGCTGTCACTCCTCATGATAAAGAGGATGCGCTCCAATTCGCTTCAGACGAAGCCCTGGCTGTAGGGGTTGACAGACATATCGACATGAATTTATTCGTGTACGTAAATGATCATTTCAAGTTCGAAAACTTGATTTGAAACCATGATAAATACTGTTAACAATTTTATTAGATACGTTCACTGCCAACGAGCAAGTCTATATTTTAAAGGTATTTTTTTATTATTCGATAAAAAATTACTAACACCTTTTTACATACCACGACGTCATACTTGCTTTAAAGTGATAAAAAGATACACAAATCACTTTTTATGTATGACAAAGGTGGTATACAAAAATGACGATCAATATTGTGAATTACTAATTTTATAAATTTCGTTTAACGTTTAAAATTTAAAAGATAATATTTGATGTACAAAACTAAGGTGTTCATTTTAATGTTAGATATCAAAATTATTAGTAAGTGAAGTTTCTTGACGCACAATGTCTTCTTCTTGGGCCAGAATGGTTCTATTCTCCGACGGCGACTTTCTTAACTAGTGAAGTAATGCGATCTGAGAAATACCTACTTTTAGTACTTAAATGTACTTACCTCGTAGTCATGTTGACTTCTGAAAGATATTTTGTGTGTGATATTATCACTCAGTACTTACCTAATATGTAAATGTTATGCTGTAACGAATTTTTAATAGCGATAAGTAGTACATTTTGACTATATGAGCAAAAGAATTGATATTAAATGTAAGAATACATATGATGTTTGTTAACAATAGATTTAGCATTTTGACGTTTGTATGTAGTTATTATGTTATAAACATAACCGTATGGCGTTATTATGGTGGTAGTATGAACTCTTATATTTCGAATTCTAGACATACATATATTCTCAGAAGGCTGTATTCTTTGATACTTTACTATATTAATGTTCTTTGATGTAGATATATAAATGAAAACAATTTTATTGTTATGTACGTGTTATTAGAGGGCAGTTACTCATTTTCACACGTTATTTTATGGAATCTAAATTTTTTAAATATATTTTTAACATAAGTACAGTCGATTGCATTGAATATTATATTTTGTAAATAACGAAATTATGTAAATAGCATAAATTCAGGCATTGCGATTTCTATGAAATCTTTTATGTTTTGCATCAAAACGTTTGATTATGGGTAATATAATCGTTAACCAAAGATATCTTTAATCCAGTCTTATCGTATATATTAGGTTTACTTATTGATGTACAAAATCCTAGCACATGAGGTGTGTCGGAATAGGCGCTAATATTTTTTACCAAAAATGTGATTCTAATTTATATTTTCATTAAAATTATTCTGGGTCCATCAAGCTGTGGTTTTTTTCATCCTTCAATGTTCCACTGTACAAACTAAAGCCTGAATAATAGTTTTGGAAAGTGAACTCCTCTGATTTTTATTGAATTTGTTAAACGATCAAGATAATTGAAAACTTTTAGGATAAATTGAGTTTGATTTTTTGACCAACGTATAATGCTGCATTAAAATCTAGAGTCTTTATACTAATTACTAATTTAAATGGGAAAAAAATTGTATTTGTAATAAATAACTATTAGACCAATTAATTTAAAATTTTTATTCATCGATGGGTAGATATGTTTCTGAGTGACAAAGGCTATGTTTTAGAAAAAATGGTTGGTAGTAAGATAACTATGCTTGTAATAATGCTATTTTTATTTTTACTGCTAATCATGTTGTTTAACTTTGATATCACGTCATGTTATTTACATGTGAAAAATACCTTAATAAGCTTTACTTATAGTACCTACAAGTTAGTTATATTATAAGTAAGTTCTTTTGTAAGTAGCATCTGCGTAGCATTAATAAGTACTTACTAGAATTGATTTGGATACAAACAGCTATCGATGATGACAAACTGTTTAACAGAATTTACCGATGTAAGTTAAAAACTTTATTCCTGAGATCATTGCCTTAAAATACCGGCTTAAAATGGTTCCATTACTTTATAACTTTTACACCTAAACAGTATAGCTAAACATATGTTAAAATCATATGATTACAAATTCAAAAAACCCGGGCGACTAAGATTGCTTATGCATGGAATAAAGTGTTTGTCTACCTCTTCACTCTTGATTTGTCACTTTTCATTCCCTTAACACTACAACACTTAAAGCATGTAAATGTTAAAATGTAAACAGTTCTCTTAAATACTACGTAAATGCAGTTTTAAATGCTCAATCAATCTTCATTTCTTATTTTTTATAATAATATTTGCTATTTATATCATACAAATTCCTCTCTACCATAATCGTTTTAAAATATAAAAACTTGCGGTTTTAACCCCACATGTCAATGTCATTATTTTTAGACTTCGTTAGCATGTCAATTGTCTACATTGCACGCCTAGTTCCGTACACTTGCACTCCTGACACGGCGTCGATAATTCCGCAATTATTCTCCCGACGCGGTACATTCTTCCGTATATGTTACACCCCGCAACTTTTGGTAACCCTGGTATCAAGCCAGGGATCATGTTCGGAGGCCTTGGCTCCATCGTCTGCCCAGCCTGTCCCTTGCTTGTTATTTCAATAGTTTTTATTGTTATAGGTCGTGGTGTGGGTTTCACAAAGGTTTTCCGTGTTGTAGGTTTGGTGTTGATTGGCCAAGATGTTGTTTTTCTAATAGCAGTTGCTTCGCCAAGTACTAAGTGATCTATTCTATTCACAGTGTTGAATTTTTTTGATGGTGTGAAAGAATACTGACTTGTTGGATGGAGTTGAGATGGTTTTATGGTTGTAGTTGTTGTCGTTGTCATAGTGGTCGTAGACTGTGGCTGATTAATTGGTCTCTTTGGTGTATATGCTATTGGTGGCATTTTCTTAAACGGTACTGTAGTAGTGGTTTCATACGTCTCGCTGAGAAGAAGTTGAAGCACGCTACCCAGAGAAAAGCCATCATCGGTGTCATCGTCTTCATATTCCTCTGATTTAGTGTTGGTTTCGTTTATTTGTAATTGTGAAACTTCAGTTGGTTTTGTCTGTCTCGTAGCAATATTTGGCCTTAAAGTGGTTGTACTTAACGTTGGGGTGGTTTGCATTTGAGTCTTGTTACTTTCTAACACAGAAGCACTTTCATCTGCGTTATTACTATCTTCAGTGTTTGAAGTTGTGATACTTATCTCTAATTGGTTCACAAAACTATTCATAATATCATCCTTATTAACTTGTGAATAAACCTGTGTAGAGTTATTTAGTTCCACGTTGTCTGCTGGCTTCGTTAAATTTCCTGCAATCGAAAATCATAGTTAATATTACTATATTTATGCAATATTCAAGTTCTTCAAATCTATTAATACCTATATGTAAAAATGAATGTTAGTCTCACAAAATCTCAAGAACGGCTGGCTGATTTGGATAATTTTAAATTTGATACAAAGTAGTGCAAGAAAGAATTAAAAGGTGACAAAATATAAAGAAAAAAGTAAAAATATAAGATAGTAATAAAAACAACAATTTGATTTTCCCATTAAAACTGTCCCTACCTGTCAAACAGGATGGGTTTAGAAAGTAAATTCACTACTAAATTTATATAGAGAAAGAGTTTAACTTTTATTGGCGATACGAAGTTCGCCGGGTACAAATTATTTTCCTTTCTATCTCAACCCAGGGAGAGCTGGAATCCTATTAAAATAAAGAAAAAACTGAAGCTACTTATATAGGTACTGGTATACTGAAAGGTAAGGCTTATGTTACCATTTTCACAAACAACTTCTCCGCAGCAAAGATCTACTTCAGCAGGACGGCGAAAGCAGCCCAGGGGAGCACTGCAGGGACGCGGCGAGCAATGCAGCTCTCCCCACGCACATGTGCATATGGAGCAGGCCTGGCTCAATGATTCACCCTCTCCCACTCGTTTCCCGTCATTCGTTAAACATGCACCTGAAACATTAATATTTTATGAAATTTCTTTGGTTTTATTATAAAAGTCATTTAAAAATGGGTTTAATTTGATTTTAGCATAGTTATTTTAAATTGTCTAATCTAGGTGGTTTCATGTTTTTATTTCTGCCACGTCTTTTAACAACTTTACCTTTATTTTCTAACTGTCCAGAATTGGTAATGTGAGCTATAACTGGTCCTGATGGTGTGCTAGGATATACTCTATAGTAGTCATCGATAATTCCTGGTTCTTTGGGGATAAATCCTCCTGTAAATATTTATAGACAAGTCTGTTTACAATTTTTTTTTAATAATCATTTATTATTTAACTTTTGTATTTTAATATACTTTGAGATAAAGTTTAATGATTTAGTTACTTTATCATACCTTCAGTTTCAATAGGTGGTGAAAATAGGTTATCTACTGGTTTTTCTAAATTGATATTGTCCATGATAGGTATCTTCTGTTCAGATGTAGTGTCTTTTGCATTATTAAAGGAAGCTCCGATTGTGAACTCCATTGGATTTTCAATATCTTTTATTTTGTTTGGGTATATTTCAGGAACTTGATGAGACAAAATATGTTTATCTTTGTCTTTATTTGTATAAGTCGGATGCTGTGAAGGATTGTACAGATCTTCACGAAGACTAGAATAACTATTTTCATCGATGCTTGGATAATAAATAGGAAATTTATCTTCTCTTTCAAGTACATGATAGGAACTTTCATTAGGTGCTAATTCTTCATCAACAACAGCGTCTGCTGCTACAAAAGGTATAATTCTGCAAAAAACGTATATTTTTATGTTAATTAAATAAGAATGAAGGAAAGAAGATCAAAGTAACTAATACTTGCTTTAAATTGGGAAGTGATGGTGGTAGTGTCGGTCCACCATAGTCGAAATCTGCGTCTTCTTTTGTTTTTTTGGAGATGTTATGTGTCTCAGTTAGGATTTTTGACTCAGTTTTAGGTAAAATTGTCGTCGAAGTAACGGAAATTGTTGCAGGTGAAGGAAAAGTGATATTCGTCCTTAGAGAACTTGTCACGTTAATCACAAAACTCTCATTGTCATTAAGCTCTTCATTGTGATTTCTCTCAGTGATAAGTTCATCAGCTGGAAATGTCTGAGCTTCAATTTCTGTTTCACCTGTAAAAGGAATTCTCGGTTGTGCCTCCATATGCATTTTCAGAGTATCGTTGATACTTGTTATGTTGTAAAAAGAGGTTGAAGATAATTCTGAGGTGCAATTAATAGTACCATTAATCATAATTTTTACTGAACCCTCTGGCTGTTCCGTAGTTGAACTATCCGTAGATTCTTCAGTTGCGCTTAGTTCGGTAACTGTAGTTATGTCTTTTATTAAATCTTCTTCTGTTTGAACACTTTCTGTTCCAACAATTGTGCTTGGAGTTTCCTCAGATGTAGTTTTCAAATTACTTATTGTAGTTGGTAGCTTATTGATAGTTATAGTTGATACATTTTTATCTATAGCGGTACTTAAATTGCTAATTATTGTTTCCCGTTTTGTAGATTTTGAATAATGAAATGATCTATCCTCATTTTTAGCTGACTCTAAATAATTCTCTAATCTCTCGAAGACTTGATTCGGTGAATCTAAAATGCGATTTAACAATTATATAACTTATTGAATAAAATATTAATTCAGAAAATAAAGTGTAATCTCTGTAATAATGTGTCACCTCGCGACAGACACATTTCTAGGCAAGTATATGATCAGCCTTTTGTTCCTATTTGACCTACCCAATTTTAACAGGTTCCAAACTCAGGACTACCAGTGCAACACGCAGACCCGTTTAAACCTTTTAGCCTCAGAGGTTGTTAGGAAAATAAAGACTATCGCAAAATTATATTAAATATTATAAGATTACCCTGTTTTGTATGATTACACAGATACTGATGTGGACAGCACTGTCCCGGCTGTACGAGCGGAGTACAGCCTTGAACAGTGGGAGCACACGACAAGTGTTGACATTGGATATGCCCTCGTAGGCAAAAACACTGTGTACAGGCATCTTTTGAAGACGCCACTGCTTTACCCTCCTCCACCCAAAGACCATCCGGTGTTTGGCAATCTGTGAAGGTAAAAATTAGCATAATATAGTTTTTGTTTCGCAGACACTCAATACAAATAAATTGCTTAAAATATAAATAACATTATAATTCTAAATACGATTTTAATTTAGAAACGGTTAAGACGCAAAAGAATCGGCAATCGGCGGTAGGTTAGATGCACTGTGACGAGTTATTCCAAAAAATAAATGTGCAGATCAGGTGTGCATTACTGGCATTTTCTTCTTGGTGTTTCTAACGGAGTATATAATGGAATTGTATTAATTGCTTTACGCCGCAAATATTTCGGTGATTCGCGTTCGGTGCGTGTAGGTAAGTATTTATGCCGTGCCAGTTTATTGTGATGGCTATTTATAGTAATCAAATAGGTAGTTTATTAATAGATGTCCTAAAAAGGGAGCCCTATTCCTTTAGTTAACATAATTACATATCACCGGATAATAGTGCCTCAATACTGATCACGTTGCAGGACAAGTGAGTACCTAGATTTAATCTAGTGCCAGACCTTCGCCACTTATAAAGTGTTTATCGGTGACCACCGATCCGTCCTTGACGATACTCTAATAACTATAAATTAAATTTAATTAAAAACAGCAAACATGGCCTTAAATGTGTTGGTACTAGGATTCTGATAAAGCTTGAAAACGGGATTAGTCAGTGTAACACAGCGTTTTCATTTAAAAATGTTCTTAATAGGTACCTAGTATCTTTACTTCACAAGCTAGTTCCAATATTTTAAACGTTACAACCGACGTGGTTTCTTTTGAGTCCATATCAACCAATACCTTTTCCATAGCATTTTGGAAGTTAGATTTGACATGAAGAATTAAACCTACCATGTGGTTTCCTGTGTTCAGTGGGGGTTATTGTAGTAAAATGATCGCAGTAGTATCTTTGAGGGCAACATGCTCCTCGTGCGGGACGCGCCTGACAACCAGGCGGCGGAGGCAGGCACTGAGGACGTACGCATCGTCTCGCGCCGCCAAGGCAGAAGCACTGTTCGCATGCCATGTCCGAGCTCATCGCAGAACCTGCAGCGTATACTGTTCCACCTTCTACACACGCCGGTAGGGCTGAAAACCATGAACTTTAATAAATAATTTATTTAATATCATGCTTAAACACATTTATATATAAATGTTTAAATAACTGCACGACAAACGAGGACTTCCTATATATTTATTTTATGCACCTGTTATTTTATCTGGAATAATAGACATACCTAGCGCTGAATGATGATGTTCACTGATTATTTCGTCCGTTGAAACATCAGGAGCGAGGTACTGAACACCATCTGAAGCAATATACAGTAGTATTGAATAGCATTAAAAGTAAAAAAGTTTTTAATTAAGAAGTCATTACTGCATTTTCAAAATGTAAATATGATAGTAATAAAAAGACTAATTGGAGTTGGTACCGGGGCAATGTATATGTGGACAGCAATCGTCACGGCGATGCAGCGTGTGGCAGCGGGGCGGCGGGGCGGGAAGCGGAGGGCAGCTACGGCGGCGACACGAAAGCGCGCCACTAGCGCACGTGCACGACAAACAAGCCGCTCTTGTGCGCACGGCAGCGCCTACCCGATGCCAGCGACCCTCGTACAGACAACCCGCCGGTAACTCCACTTTACCTGGAAGTTTGAGGCGAATACGGAAATAATTCTCACTGTCTTACCATTTCAATATCACATACGAACACAAGTATAATTTTTGTAGTAAATGTTGTAATGTAATCTTACCATGACCTCTGGCTGTATGGATGTTATATACATTCTCTGAACCTTTACAGATGCCTGAAATTAATTTAAAAATTTTATTTTCAATATTTGAGTTCTATATCGCGAAGTGTACTTGCTGCAACGATGAACGCCTTATGATGAATTTAAATCGTAGTAATAGTGCAATTGATGTAATGAAAAGTAATGAATAGGAACGAAATTTTTTCAAATTAATTAAGCTGCCTAATTACAAAATTATAATTTGCATCTCAATAATTTATATTAAAAATAAAAGAGTGTGAGAGTGAACAATGAAAGTTTTGCTAATTATTCAAACAAAGAGGTAGGCGAGCTTACTGTTACATTCCCGTGAGTAAGTTTACACTTACAATAGCACCGTTTACTCTGTGAATACATTGTATTTTTATATAATAGTAATTTATGATTAATGCAGCAACCTTTTCTTTACCTACATTTAATAATGTTACTTGATGTTTTTCGATTTCTAATTTTTTCTGTACCCCAACCGCGGTATCAGTATGAGAAATCGGATCGCAATCAAAAAAGTTACTCATATTCTTAAAAAGTGAAGTCCCGTGTCTTCTAGTGGGGTATGAGGCAGATGCATTTCACATCTGTTTCACTGATCGATTTTTTCTTTAGGGGCAAGTAGGTAATCAGCCTTTTATGTCCTGCCAGACCGAGTTTTTTTATCTCCACCGGGAATCAAACCCAGAACCTCTCGGTTGTAACGCTTACGAGCTTACAACTAGACCAAGGAGGCAGTCACTCATATTCTTGCTATTTGTATATTTTATTGAAAATGTAGAAATAATGACCACCATTTAACAAAAACGTACTTCAGAAAATGAAATATGAATACAAAATTCATATACTTAACTATGTAATATTGAGGTATGATTCCGGACAGCCACTAATTCACAGAACCTACATAGTTAACGAACAAAGAACGGATCGTTTCCCACGTCAAAGCCGAGGTTATGAGGACGTCGCGATATCGCTTCAGCTTATCTTAAGCGAACGATTCTCTTACCCACGAATTATTTAATTTTAATAACGGAAAATGCAAAAATATTAGTATTTCTTACAATAGTTTTTCAGCGTCCATCAAATTTTTATCATCGAGATATTTGAGTTACAGATGAAAAACACGATTTTTCTTTTAGTCCGTCTTATTTTCTTTTTTCTGTAACATTCAATATAACAAAATACTTATACGTCGTACCGATTTTTTGTATCAACTTGAATGAGTTGAGAACCTGTTTGAAAAATACATAAATATAAATAGGATTTTGAAAATATATCATAACTTGTGTAAAATATTTTTTAAACATCAGCATGAATACGTTGCCATGACAAAGAACCCATATGGCGTAGACCTGATACTAAAAACTGATAAAAAGTTTCATTAACGCTAATATAATTCATTTCATAGTAAGTGCCTACAAATACTTTGATTTTGTCATTTGTAACCTGTCTGTTGAATAATTATAAACGGTAATAAAAACCAACAATACGTTTTGAAATATATTCACATAATAAAGATAAAAAATTAATATCTTAAAATTAACTATTAAAGTTATTTAAATGTGTAATTAAAGTAACAAATTAACTTTATTCAGTTCCATTGCGAACACAGACAGAAATTAGTTATATAATTTTATGTCTAATATTATGTTAATGAATTATGATTTTCGATCACAACGGTGCTCTATAGAACAAATAGTAAATCGATTGGACTCTAGCATACAGTCGTAAAGATTATTTTCCAAGCGTCAGTGAGATAGCGGTGTCTTTGCATTAATTACTACGGTGGTTGACATAACAGCATGTTCTTAGTCTACTGTGCCTGATTAAAAAAAATCCTTTTACTACAAAATTATTCAATAGATTTAAAAAACCGCATCTCTTTAATGAGAGTTTTTACGAATTAGTTTTACAATTAAAACTAATTCAATCATAATGCAGTCAATGTTTAGGTTTGAACTCGAGTAAGGCTTTGTAGGTATGAACAAGGTTAGTGGTGCGCGAACTATTAACATACGAAAAGGATTTCACTTCGTACACTTAAAGATGTCAGAAACAATACCTGCGGTCAATGTTTCAGGCCGAGAGCTGCGGTTGGTATCCACAATAAGAAATGACTTTTTATTTGTGTTCTCTGGTAGCGACGATATCTCGGAACTTATAAATAATGTCTATTGTATGGATATTCATTAAAGGAAAGAAAGGGAAGGCGTTTGTTTCTTAGAATCATTTATTGAATAGTGAATACCCATTATTTCAATATTGATTTTTGAACAATTAGTTGTTCCTAATTTTTCATATTTTAAAATATTTGCGATGCCTACCTTTTAGTAAACACTACAATATTACGAACCGTTTAACGAGTAAATAATATAGTGTTAAAGTTGTAACAAAAAAAACCGACTTCAAATTGTATTTGTAAAACTACTGAATAGAGTTTGATGAAATTTAAATGAGACCACATGGGAAGCACCAGCTTTTAAATAAAAAAAGAATCGTTGAAATCAGTTCACCCAGTCGAAAGCTCTGAGGTAACAAACATAAAAAATATAGTGTTGAGTAACTTCTCCTTTTTTGAAGTCGGTAAAAGGTTTGATTAGGATCGCTAGTCACAGAGAATAAAACTAATAGGAAAATATTTGCTACGTTACGTAGAGGCGATAACATATCAATACAAGGCTGTAATAATGCCAGTGTATTTGTAATAATTTTTTATTTATGCATATTGGTATAATATGAATAATGCAAAAAATATAACATGGAAATAAAACGACAAAATGACTGAAGTAATAATTATGAGAACTGTGCGCGCGTTGAACTCTTTTGAAGAGCCGATATCGACTACGCAGAGCAGCTTTAATCACGTGGCCGTGAGAGCAAATTAACATCGCACAATGTTGATAAAATTATTTGTGTAAGAAACAGTCTGGGTGCTTCGAAGTAATTATTGCGTTTTTTATTGAATGAACAGCAGTCGACTTTGCTCGTCACGATGCAACTTATAAATGTATACAAACTAGCTTAGGCATCATGAATTTTAAGAATCTGTTCAATTTAAGAAATATATTTATACTTAATTACTTTTTGAATTTATAACTCTTGAATGCGGTGGATTTCTATAAAAAAATCATTATATAAAGAATTTAATTATAGCTATGAATAATTTAAAAAACTGCTTATTTAAAGCTAAAATAATTTATTTTATGTCACTTTATATCGAGCAGTTTTTATTAGACGTACTTACTGAATGAAAATATGAATGCTGATTTATTAAAATATACGTATAATTTAACATAATATACACTTTAGCGAAACCAACATCAAGTACAAGAAACAAAAATATATAGTATGATATTCACGTGTATAGGTCATAAGGCGTTCATCCTTGTGGGGTGTGGGTCAATGACCGTATTTGCGTAGGACCTGCGAGTGTTAGGAGCACGAGGGCACAGAGAGGCGCGAGCGCAGACATTGCGTGCAGCCCACACGGTCGCCTGACACTGACTGACCATCTGTTCCACACTTCCACGGTCCACGGTTCTGTTCCATAATCTACATACAGCGCCTAATACGATTCAAGTATATATCTCATGTAATAGATAAGTGTAATGCATCCTGGAAAATGATATAAGGAATTTACTATAATGTTTTGTTCATAAATACTTACGTCTAAATAATATAGTTTGATCTTAATAATAAAATATAAGTACCTTAATCGATTTGTATTTCAGTAAATAATGATATATAGTTAATAAGTCACGCAGAAGTAAGTTATATATACTTTTATATTTCGAAAACTGTATATATAGCTTTTGAAAAAAGTATTTTTGTGGAGACTAAAAAATCGTATATGTTACAGTTATAATGATTAAATAGCTATATTTAAGCTCATTATACGTATATCATGACTCAATATTCTTAAATTGTAATAAATTATAAATGACTCTCCGGATATTATTCATAATGTCGAGTTAACGTTAGCCAAAGTAATAAATTTAATAAAAATAATGTAATAAATACTTAAATATTAATCATTCTTAAATATTTTATATTATTATAGCATTTGATGAGTAACCAAATACTCGTATTGGTCTCGTGTGTTCTTTTTAATTTAATATTATGGCCAGTTTATTATATTATTTTGAAATTGGCAGCCAATCCCACCGATTATATTAGCTGTGAGTCAATTCCCGCTCCTGATACAGAGTGGCACGGCTTCGAGCTAAACAGACCAGCGCGCGCACCTGTTACATATCGACAAGTTTGAACACGAAACCTCATCCGAGTGTTCAAGATACCAGCCGACCGAACTTATCTTTCATTATAATATTTATGTTACAGTCCAAGCGTTAATGTAATAAATTAATACACTTACTAGTTTGTATATACCTTATCCGTAAATGCATGAATCACAAACGAAATTCAAACTGACTAATTGGTGCATTTTCTATGACAGCTTAGTAAATGTTTGCACATCTATTTAAATAATCTTTGAAAACAAAACGTTTATACGAATTTTCTTGAAAAGTAAAATCGAAACTGGTTATATAATTATATATACTTTTTGCTTATAATTTTAGATAATTGGCATACAATAAATTTCGGGGCGATGAATTTATTTATTTATTCAATAAATGATTTTGACTGGTTAAAAAAATGTTACCTTAGAGAGTAAAAAACAAAATTTAACCTGCAATATATTTTTTGACTTTATAAAACAAGCAAAAAAAATTAATGCGTTTTCATTTATAACTCCGTCCTTATTCTAAAAATACATCGACTATAATTAATGTATCTTTAGTTTCCTATTGCAATAAGACTTATTTGTAAATGAATGCTTTTGCTAGGCTTCAACTAAAGGAGCAAGTAAATGTATTTACTCACTAGTAATATAGTTAATATGATTAATTCGGAAATTATCACTTCTTCCAAACTCAGTAGATAATTTATAAAAGGTTATGGTTGGATAGTATGTATAATATCTGAATTTGTGACTTTCGCTGTAACACATAAATATTTACTATTTTCCTGTTCAGGGCTTTTAATTACTTAAACAAAAACAAAGATAACAATAATAAACGCAATCATAACAATTATATTAAGTGCATTCAGAGTCGGTGTTTTATGACGTCAGATTACAGTCAAGTATTCAGAACGATCTTAAATTGTGTCCTAGCAATTTTCTAAGATGAAGAAGCTTATTGCGGTTGTTATGAGCTTTTAATGAGGTATATAAGCCCTGTACGTAGAATAAATATAAATTCTTTTATATATCTATCAAATCTGTATTTAAATATCAACAAAACATTTCTGCAATTTAAGAGAATCATAATCATATCATAAATGTGTTTTCATATGTATATAATGTTAGAAGTAAAAGCTAATGCCTGCTTTACAGGCTGGTAACCAAAAGATATTATAAAAGTAAAGTTTATTCATAACATAAATACATTATATGGTCGAGTTACATAGTAGGTATGATCAACCTTCATACAACTATCATAATATCAACATGTTGTTCTAAATATCCTTCAGTATGCCAGGATGTGTAACGGCGCATCGATGCGTAGCTTTAATTATGGCTTTAATTAATACAAAAACATCACACTCCATTATTGAAGTAGCGTTAAACGTTTACGCGAAACCACAGCGTTTTATATAACAGTATCAAGTTCTTGAGTAAATAAAATTAGATTTTTATCTCTAACTAGCTAACCCGGCGAACTTCGTACCGCTAATAAAAACTAGAATATTAATCAAACGTTAAATGTTTGACAGGAAAGTAGGTAGAATAGTTTATATGGGCAAATTAAATAATTATTTTTACTATCTTCCTCGCAATTTTTCCATATTTTCTCACTGTTTACCGACAAACATTTCAAAACCAAAATCAGCTGTTTGAAGTTTAAACATCAATAAAAGCAATTTTGACTAATTTCGTTGACTAAAAACTCGCCTTGATGACTTGATGGCTACTAATTATACGCCAAACAAATAAAAATTCCAACTTTAAACTTTCTATGCTTCAAAACTAAAATTATATTGCAACATAAACCACCAATATTTAACCATTTGATTGGTTATTTTTTATTCGGACCTCAAACGACATGCATTGCATTTTAAGTGGAAATAATGAAGAAAAATATAAATTGGATATTATCAAACTTCAAATTTCTCTTCATAATTCCGATTTTTTAATAACTCAATTAATGGGTTCAATATTCGTATTAATCATTTTCTCTTCTTATTAATAATTCTCGCGAATAATCCGATTCGATGTATTTTAAAGACTGAAATTTTTTATTATAATAAACTCAAAAAATAATGGAATTTTTTTAAAGATTATTTCACTAATGAGTTTCTATGCTCTCTCTAAATGACAAGTAAGTAGGTACTTTTATAACACTTATTATTAAAAGGCAAATATGGAAGTGTAACAATAATTCCAGTATAGTGGGTGCAAAATGCAAGATGTTCCTCCTGAATGGATTAGGTCTCTATGAATTAGTCGGCGAAAGCAAAGTGAATGATCAGATGAATTAATACGCAAGAAACGTTATGAAGCTGGCATGCCTCGGAGTAATTAGCAACGTGTCGGTAATTAGGGATGCGGAGAGCTTAGCAGGGGGAAGGGTAGTTCGACAAAAACCTGCCGATCCCACACCGGACTTTGTGCCTAGGCCGACTTCATATCATAGCTTATAGACTATAGACGACATACAAATAAGAAGAGTAATAAAACATTATAAAAGTGAGATTAATAAGAATGTAAAGTACTATCTTTTACTCTCAAGTTCGTCTTATATAATAGGTCTAGGTATACGTCTTAATAATGTAATAGGAATAGAGAATCCTATGATCCTTTCTATGATCTGGGTACAATATATTATGTTGGTATTGAGTGTTATTTCATTGTTAAAGTTTACCCAATGTACCTACAAGTTTTATTCTATAGTAGGTATGTACGTGCGGACTTAATGTCTATTTGAGACTTAGGCCACTGGTATGAGTGTTATCGGAGTCGGTGGGAAGAAAACAATTATGTGCGACCACAGGCGACGCGGCGACGGGCGGATAACTGTAGTGTATGACATTAATTAACTGTATCAAATACCGCGGTGCCGCCCGTTGGGTGTCACATCGCACTTACTTGCTTCCGCCAATCATAGACTAACTGCACTCAATATAAAAAATGTATACCTATAAAAGAATAATGAAGAAAAACAATTTTATATTGAGATTATACGAATAACATTAAATTAAATTTGAATTTTTTAATTGTACTGCGTCCTACACTAATAATAAAAAAAAGAAATATGTGTATCTAGTATTAAAAATATAATAATAATCTCCTATGACATGAATATCACTTGCCCGCCATTTCACACCGCATTCTTCAGCGCCATCTATGGTTACTTATACATAACTATGACGTTCTAAAGTACGACATAATAAATTTGTTAATGGTACGACAAACTAGATAGAGCCACTTGACAATTATCAAAATTTTAGATAGTTACTTTAAGTATTTTTTTTTTCTTATAATATAAAAAAATCAATATAATATCACCTCCATCTAATGAATATTTTTATTATTGTAAAACGTGATATTTGTTTTATTGTTAGCATTTGCTAACAAAAAAGCTAACAAACGAAGCTAAGATATTTAAATAGAATGCTTACGTACCATGACAAAATATTGAGGATAATAAATTTATGTAGGTACTTTATGTATTCTTATTTCTTATAATTCGAAGATAATTTATCAAAAAGCTCATTAATGATAATTGTCATTAGTAACAATTACAAAACAAGAAAAATAAATTATCTTATTGATATGCATAATGCAATACTGTTATTTACTAGACGAATTTCATTTAAAATTTTACCGTATTTCCAATTCATTGAACTTGGACTCTTAGTTTAGTTTATAAAATTAGTTTTAAGGAAACGCAGATATTATTACATTATAATTTATTTATAAAAATGATAAATGTAAAAAAGATATTTTATCACAAGTAGTTTCGTCACCAATAAATTAAATACCTATTAGTCAACAGACAGCCAGCGAGAGCCACCTATAATTGTTTTCTCAATGATTCTTCTCAAACCACTTTACTTAAAGACGAATAAAATATTTTTAAAAAATCCAAGTATATGCTTTGTTGCATGTCTCTCACCGAAAGTGCGTGCAGATTTGGCAATATTTTCGTGTAAGGATTTTAAATTTACTTTTTTATTACTAGTACATAAAATAATGATTTGATCTGGACATGAAATACAATATTAGTTACAATTGTTCTCTTTGATTTATTGAGTTCGGTGGCTAGCTTCTGTTATCCTAGTGCACAGCTGCTTACTGATGGCCCACGTGGTTGATCTGGGTCTGCAAGTTGTTGATCACCTCTGAGGGCAGCTGATCACTAAGGAGTTCAAATAAGTTGATCTTTTGGTTGCCGGGAATTGACTCGTATGCTCTTAACTCGATGCCTTGTTGAACCTGAGAAGATTAATACACTTTAACTTTACACTATAACGTCGTATTAAACTGGCTACCCATATTTTTAATTGAAATAAATGAAATTATTGTTTAAAAAAGTTCTACCATTGTTTGAGTATTGAGTTATTTTAAAATAAAGTGATCATAATTTAATAAATTTGAGATACGATTAAGAAGATGTGGTAACATTTTTACTATGAGAATGTTACCACAGCTTGTTATATAACCTACATTTGAATATTTGGTTTTTCGAAGCGCCAGCAGTTACAAATCGTTAAAATACATACCGCTTGTATGACAGCATCCTTGGGGATGAGGTATGTGTTCTGAGCCTGCTTGATTGCTTCCTTAGTGTAGGCAGCGCCTTCCTGCTGTGGCGAATTGTTAGCGACCACTGCCACTGCCATCACAACGCATAACACTAACGACTTCATAGTTTGATACGTGTGCTCGAAACTGTGGAAAACAAAAAAAAACTACAACTCTTCTATCTAACTTTAAATTAAAAAAATACTTTTTAAACAGAATGCAAGTAATAAAAAGTGGTACTAATAAAATATTCTGAAATAATCATTAATGAATGTGAAAGTTTAAGACATAAAAACCGATACTAGTTTGCTTTAGTTGGACTATATTTCACTAATCTTATGACCTGTCAAAATGTCGAAATGATAAAGCTTATACTTTGGCTCTTCGCGTTGCGCAAGAGTGAGCCAAGCGGGCAGATCGTAACACAGTTGATATCCAAAGGAGAAAGTAGTCGAGTCACGATCGTAGAATATAAAGATTTATCGAATCTCCTTTGTGTCCTGCGTACCTATTACTGCCTTACGACAAACGACATTACTTATACAAACGTTACACGATAAGAAAGTTCGGCGAATGTACGTGATACTTATTTCCAAATCGAATTGAAAGTTTAAATCTTTCATTTATTATGTGTATTTCTTTCACTTATATACATATTTATTATATACTCTTATATTTATTATTTAATGTATAAATATTTATTAGGGAAGCCTAATAAAAGCGCTTGTCAGTACCTTCAATCGGCATATATCATCGTTTTCGGTAACTTTAAACCTTAACTTATATTAAGTTTTGCAGAGATAGCTTTTTAAAAATCTAGCGTAGGCACATATATTTTACAATTTTTATTTTATCTCATTCATATAGAGAGCCAGAGACAAGAAAGACCGGGTTTTTATAAGGGAAGAATTCATTAGTTTATTTTATTTTATATAAAATCTAAGAATAAATTATTGGAACGTGTATTAATAATTTCAAAAAATATCGCAGTCATTTAGATGTAATTTTATATTATCTAAATTCATAAATAATAAATATATGAATTTGTTATTTACGCCTCACTGCTTAGAAAAAGTTACTTGTGGCTACTTTTCTTAAAAAAATAAAGATTATAGATATTAAGTAATAATATAATTTAAAGGGCATATAATATAACATTTAGCGCCGGCGCACGCGCCCGCCCACTTTCCCGTGGCCTACGGCGATACTCATCACGTCGTCTTATGTAACAGTTGAAGGGACCGTTACCACATTTGTATCATATTACACAATTTATCATAAATTTACGACGTATACACAAACACCTACCTAGAAGCTTTGTCCTAAAGTAAAAAAGTATCATTATTACAATATTATACCTTTTGAAATTATGAGAAAGCAGGTATAATAATTGGAAGTTAAAATTAACAAAAAAAACTTTCAAATAATAAAAAAGAATCATTAAAATTGGTTCACCCCGTCAAAGATCTGAGGTAAGCAACATATTTTAAAAAACATACGTGTCGAATTGAGAACCTCCTCCTTCTTTGAAAGTCGGTTAAAAAGTAAAATACCGTCTACTTTTTAAATAAGCATTTAAAGTAAGATTATAAAAAACAAAGTAGTTTATATATGTATATGTGAGATATTACGAGTGAATAAGATCAAAAATAAACAATCCTTGAAATCAAATTACGTTAATTATAATAGAGTTAATTCTAAAATAACAAAAAAATCATATTCTATTTATCTCGAGTCACTGTCATGTAAATAATATTAAATAATTTTATCTTTTCTAAATTTTTATTCTGATAGAACGAACATTCACTTAGTTAAATAATTATTTTTCGGCTTGCTAGCGTTGAAGTCTTTTTATGAAAATTGTCCTTAACTTACATATCTTTAACAAGATCAAATTGAATTTTTTTCTAACTTTAAAAATATAGATCAATGTAATTTTTGTTATATTTTCGATATGATAAATTTAGATTTGTGATAACTCACCGAAATATTTTAAATCATTACTTTAACACACAGTGTACCACTGTTACACGCGATTACGTTATTGTAAACCCAAAATAACAATGAGTTCGTAGCAAAAAGTTCGTAACCTATTACAACAAAAACGAATACAATAATCGAAACCTAAATGTATATTTAATAACTGTGCGACTTACCAGCAATGGAGCGAAGTGAGGCGCGCGCGACACATAGAGGCTGATATATGGACGCCTCCCGTCGCCTTCGCCCCGCTACGGCAATGCACGATTCACTTTCACCGCCCCGCTACTCCTGCGCTCCTGGTCGTAGTGAACTACTAATGTTACTCATCCGTCTATTTTGGAGTATTCAAGGCTCCAATGTTCTTGAAACCTGATTGTTTAAGGAGCTGTCACTGACATAATATATTCTGTACTTGACGACTATGGAATGTAGCAATCACTTTTAATGACCGATTTAAAACACATATCAAACTTTCAATTTTTATTTCAAAGAAGTCGGGATGCAATATTATTTTGCTTTTAATATCAATAAGCAGGATTAGTACCAGGGTGCTTTATATTTTTTTTAATAATGAAATGCTGTATTATGCTGAAACATAAATTATGTATTTTTATATTGGAGGTACCATAGTTAGAGCATAGCAACCATACTATTGTTCAATTGCAAAATGTTTGTTGGGTTTCTTTTTTAAAAGATGAAAACATTAAATAATGTAGGTACTGGAAAAAGAAAACTATCTAAAATATCTAAATGGAAAACAAACAAAAAATTGACTACACAGTACACGTATAAATTTACACTAAAATATGAAAGTAAGCATCAATCTCTGTGGTAAAACATTCTGCTGTTAATACTATTATTGAAATGAGTTGCTACTATTTTTACCACATGGTAATTGTGTTAGTAAAATATTCATCGTCGATTAGAGTTTTATCAGATTTACAACTTTTTAAAAGACGCAAAACAAGAAGTTTTCTTTTGCCTAATAGGTGGTTACTTCATTGGATGATCATTGTGTTCATTCCCAAAAGCCTTCGAGAAGTAACTACCGTATTCGCAATAGTTGGCAACAAGAGTCTGAGAGTGTAATTATGCCTTTCTACTGACCACTCTTTGACCGCCTTGCAATCACATCTTCCGCTCCTAATTTACACATACATCACATTTGAAAATTAACAAGCTACGTATGTTAAGCTATGCTATATGAGTAAATAGTAATAGTCATAGATAATTAAACCCCATAGGGGCCTCTAAAACGTTAAAAATTTGTTAGATAACCATTTTCATTATAAATCTTTGTTTAAATAAACCATTATTATTTTTTGTATAAATGCTTGTATAATGCATGCAAATTTTAATCCCAAATTGACATAAACTCTATTACAAAATTCTCAATATAATATTATAAAAGAAAGTGTACAATGCGCGTGCTAATAAACTCAGAAATGAGTCCCGGTACGATCAAAGGAGTTATGTATATGGTGTGGGTGTAGACTGTAGAGGGTTCCCGTCAATTATGAAAGTTTTCGTTTTTACCTGAAGGACGTGCTTTTGAGGGCTGAAAATTTCTCTAGAATTTTCTAGAATTGTCTAGAGCATCGTTTCCTAACCTGTGGATTGGTGGGGACCCCTGGGGGTCCGCGAGCATATGTTTGAGGGTCCGCAGTCCCATACGCATCTATCTTACTTAGAGCATTAGGTAACATAAATAAATAAATTACCAACGCCAAACATCTCGTAATTATATGAATCTGATTTGAGATTGCAATTGAGTAATAATATCAACCCGAACATTTCTAACTTAGTTGCATCAAAAAAAAGCATCACCAACCTTCTCATTAATGTTTTTCTACGAAAAAGTTTGTTTTTTGTTTTTTTTGAATTTAATGAAGGAATACTAAAATATAATATTGTCCGAAATTTGCACCTTTTTTTCATTCAGGGGTCCTTGGCATTGTACTTGATTTTCTTGGAGGTCCGCGGCTGAAAAAGGTTAGGAACCGCTGGTCTAGAGCTTTTGAAAACATTCTACAAAATTCTAGAATGTTCGGGAACATCCTAGATCAACTCCTTGAGCGAAGCCGGGTACACAAGCCAGTATTATAGTAGGTACTTATATAATTTAATTATACTACGTTTGGTACCGTGGATACTTTGTGAAAATGAAGAGATAACTTAGCTTATTATTGTAACCAGGTTGAAGACGTAAAAAGAATCAATTTTCTGTAGATACATGCAAAATATTTTTTTAAAAATCATTGTAAATATAAAAAGAGCAGGTCAACCGTTAAATATTTTTCCGTCGATTGTGGAATAGTCAATGAGACAATTAATTTGAAATGTTTTTGACCAGTAACATGTGATCATGGCGAGTCGATGTGCAAGCGCAGTGAAGCAACCTACCTACCTATCTTTGGCAGCGTTACAAATAGAGCCAACGAACCTTTGTTACAAACAAATTAAAAATACGATGACAACTTTAACATATATAGTACATACAATATTTGAGTTTGTTTTCGCTTTAAAGCGAAAAAAACTACCTATTATGACTATTTTGAGTCAGCCTTCTAAATAAGTTTTACTTTACTATTGTCAAAAATAGAGTAAAAGATTATTTAGCAAGTAAGGATTATTAAATTATTTTTATTTCTGCTAAATTTTTGGATTTTTGATGTTATAAAATTTGCGATAAATTAAAAAGTTAACGCTTTTATTTATTATTGTCATTTTGATGATTCTTCGGGGCTTGACATAAATCGATAGATTAGAAATTTGGTTTTGTTTTTAAAACCACTTTCACTAGAAGTTATAAAAAATAAAAAGATAAGTATTGAAATTTGTGGCTGTAGGTACCTACTTCAGTCAGCGATGTGAAACTTTTACTAATATGTATATTAATTTAAGACTTCCGGTGCTTCAAATATCTTTAGGTAGTAGATTATGTTAATAAATCTACGAGTAGGTAACATTTTTGTCATTCTACCCAGACAATACCCAGTTTGTAGTACACGAGTGGGTATTTATATAAAAATCACTTAAAATACAACAACGACAAATCTATATAATATATTTTAGACAAATCTGCAGTAGGTAACTAAATCATTTATTTATTTAGAATAGCTAAAGAAGAATTATTAATATTATCTCTCAGTAATTCATTGACGCTAGTTGTTCGGTAGTTTAGTAACCTGCCCAAATTTACAAGCAATTGAAATAAAAAATATTTGCTCGTTCTATGTATGTAGGTATAAGATTCGCGAATTCATAATTTGAGGTAGTGATATTAAAAATCGTGTTTTGTACTACTAACATAAACATCGGCCCTTATTACAAAACATGGACTGAAGATGTTACAGTATTAGTTGCTATGATACCAAACCAAAACAAGTCATGTTTGTATGAACGGACTTGTATTCTAGCAACTATAAATACTGAAAGATCTTTAGTCCACGTTTTGTAATAAAGCCCTAAGAGAATATATATAAGTACTGGTGAACTTTAAGGTTGAAAATGCTACATTTTTTCCTAATCCCTTATCCTATCTAATAGATATGTTTATATCCTATCATACATTATAGACAACAGGGCATTTTCTCGGTGCATTTAAATACTTTGTGGACGTATACTACGATACTAAACTAAGAAACTTGGGATAAATAGAATTAAAAAATACCTCAGTCTAATTTGTTTTATTTGTAAAAAAAAAACAATGAGATTATGGAATACACATTACAATGAGCACATGCGCTTATTGCCACGGAAAAGACGCGGTCTTCCGAAGCAAGGAGCAATGGGCGACTCCGCTTAGCCATGGGTGAACCAAAAGCCGATATTTCATCAAAAGTACACGTGTACTGTAAAGCCTTTTCGTATATATTAATAGCAAGGGCCAAAGCCCTATCAAAAATGTAATATTCTATTAAATAAAAAAAAATGAATTTTAATATAGATAGTATGTAAATTATATAATGATTATTTTATATAACATTGAGCTTCTTCTCTACGCGCTAAAAGCGTTATATACGTAAATACATTTTAATTACCTATATATTAATATTTGATCGGCAAATATTTTATTAAGTGAAGAATAGAATATTCATAAATTGTGCAATAAGTAGACACTTTGTGCGATACTAGTCTAGAACTATTCATAAGTATTCTTTACACTTAACTAAAATTTGTACCAAGGTTTATTTTTACATGCAATTGGTCACGGATTGGCTAAGGAGTTTAAATATTATTTATCCTAGAGGAACTACATCTATGGGACCGATACTGGTTGTATCTTACAACATATGATAGCGTTTGACTAAATTTTAATCTTATTGAGTAGTTGGAAACCGTCGCAGAAAATCAGCCATTATCCGTTGTCGTAGACTTAATTCATTATTTATGGAGTTTACGCTGGTGACGGTGCGATAGCTAGCGGGAATGGCAACGTGGCGCCTCCCGGCGTCACATAATGACTAGCTTGGTTATTCGATTCACGTTTCTCACTACAATAAATAACTTAAACACGAGACGCGATACCTTAATTAATCATTAATTAACTTTATAAATAATTTGTCCAACTAATACAATATAAATTCAACCAGCTGAGTCTGGCGGCTACTTAAGTTATAAATATGTAGTAACACTATGCTCACAATTGACGATACAATTTAATCCTTAATATTAATAGTCTCTACAATACTTTGCTTCGACAAAGTAAATAATCATAAAAGTGAGGTTCCGAGCCATCTAATTAAGCATCTCACTGAGTAGGGCTCATGTCTTCGAGTGATTGCTTTGTTGTTTCCTCCGCATCCACTGTCGTTTCAGTCGTTACGTCCCGCCTCGGATCTGTTTCCTCATAGCCAACTGCAGATATTGTTTTATCGCCACTTTCCAATTTTTCAGATAAAATGGTTTGCTCAGAACCTTCCATTACTACTTTGGTGGGACGTCTGTTAATGGTTGGAACGTAGGCCTGAGTGATAATTTCAATGTCCTTTTTGTCAACAGTTTCATTATTATTTTGTTGTTTATTATCAACCACATTGTCTATGATCGGTCGTTTAGTTGTAGGTTCAATTTTGTCATTCGGTGGTGGAGAATCTGTGATGTTTTCCATATCATCATCTTCAATTTCTACGTTTTTTAACTTATTTGGTATTACATTTTTGCTTTTAAGAGGAATTTCGGTGATTGAGTTCAAATTCCAGTTACTATTTTTACTTTTGTAACCAACGTTAACTGGAATCAGTTCTTCAGAATCTGAAATTGTAGTAGAGCCAACTGCAGACTGTGCTGGATTATCTGTATGGTCACTAATAGATGCCACATCACCTACTAAATTAATTAGATCCGTCAGTACGTTATTTTTTGTTGTATGTGATTGTTCTATGAGCGCTGAGTTCTTATCAGTATCAGTCGATATTTTTATTAATTCCACTGCATCAGTAGCACTTTCTTGTGAACCAAAAGATGTAAGAACAAATTCGGTTGTTTCCATATTTTCAAATGACATATCTTTGCCTGTTTCCATCGATTCAATATTAATGGGATTTTTCGTTGATGAGGCCAATGTACTATCCGAAATTTTATCAGAAGTATCCTGAGGATTTTGATCACTTGTTTCTATGAAAATGGAGCTTGGTTGATTTTCTGAGAATATTTCTGTGCTAGACTTATAGTTAACAATATTTTCTCTGCTTTGTGGTGTTTCAACATCTGAACCAGTTTCATTATTACTACGGCCATCTAGATTATCTTCATCTATTATTTCAATGTCTTTCATAGATGATGGTATTTCTGGATTGTCAGTAGTTGTGTCTATATCATCTGTTGTATCATCGGCAATAAATGAAGGAATGTTAAGAATTCGATTAGGTAGTACAGACCTGAGATTTATCATGGAATTTTCTTTTTCGGGTGAAGAATCTGTAGTGGAAACATCAATTGTGGTCATACTTTTCTCCAATAAAATATCTGGATCTGAAAACTTATCAGTCGTTACTGCTAAACCATTTGTCATATACAAGATTGTCGTCGGAGATTCTTTAATAACAGGAACATCAGTTATTATTCTATTATTTGTCACAACCAAATCATTTATACCAGGAATATGCTCATTTTCAAAATGCTGTTCAGGAACAATTTCGTCTTCATGATTACCAAGCACAGAAAGATCATCAGGTATTGGTGGAAATGCTGGATTGTGATCGAATAACGAAGAATCTTCTTCTTCAATCGTTGGCATTCTTGTGGATTGCGGGCTTAGAGAAATGGGTTCAGATGGTGACCCCATTAATATTACACTGGGAATATTTGAAGGATATATTTCACTGTTAATTGAATCTTGTGTAGAGAAACTTATTTTAGATGGAGTTGAATCGCTGGTATCATTGACAGGAATACTGTCTTCATTTGAAGACTTCAGTTCGGACTTTTCACCGCTGACAAGATTATCTGACTTGATATTTGCGTCAACAATTGAGGTTGTCTCAGAAGTAACTTCACGTGGAATCAATGGAGACTTCGAGGATAAATATTCATCGACATCCATGTTTGGTGAAGGTAATATTTCTTTAACCTTAACATCAGTAACGGGGATTTCAGATACCGGCGTAATCTCCTTGATTGTAAAACCTGGTTTAACAGGTCCGGGTGGTACGACCACCACACTAGTGTTAACTTTTGGTGCAACTGTGCTGGATACCGATGTCATTCCGTGTACTGATGTTACGCCTGAAAATTTTATAATTTAATGTTAATTTAAAAAACTTGCCACAGTTTGTTTTGGTTTATACATAAAAAAAATAATCGCATCCGACTCCAGAGTTTCATCGGTTTTGACACACTGGTGTCGTATAAAAACTCTATTCGTATTATCTTGGCTTCGAGTCGGCTCATCAAAATACTCATGAATTAATGAACTAAGTTAGAAAAGCGCTGGAAAAAGATACCAACAGAAAGACGGCGAAAATTTCGAATCAAAATTCAGTCTTCAGTTTTGTTAATTTTATTTAGTATTAAATTTTAAATAAAGCTTCTAGGTAGATGACTCAAAATGTTATATTCGCTTGTTATTGTATATATGATTTTCATATTTTCCATAAAATCTAAATTGAAGAAACTTTTACATTACCTCTGAGTGGACAATTGTCGTACTCTGGACAGCAACGACCGGGTACTAGACGCGGTTGGCAGTCGTCCCGCACGAAGCAGGCGATGCGACGACAGACTACCTCACCACCCTGGCAGTAACACACGCGGCATGGATCCTGCGGGTCCACCAACTTTTCGCCGTTACCGTAAACGCGCCCTTCTTGCTCGCACTCTGAAAACAATAACAACCGATTTAGTCTGTGTAATTTCAAAATGCGGACGAAAATTATTTGTATTTAAGAGCAAAAATGTAGAGTAGGTTCATTGGAGTTTATAAATTAAGTTCTTTTAGTGTGGTCAAATTATATAAAGTAAGTAGTTAATTTTATTTAAAATAAATATCCAAAGTGATTTAAGTAGTTTAAATTTTGATTAAGTTCCAAATGTTCTTTTAAGTGTTGCTATCCTTAATAAGTAAATACTCTTGGGTACTCGTGATATTACACGCCAAAAAATGTTATTCCTTTTAAAGTTTTATAGCAAAGTTGATTGTAGAGGAAAATCTTTACAAAGGCTTACTTTTTGTAATGACCTTGTAAGTGCATTAGTCGTTGCAGCTCTTAATTTATTTTTTTAAGAAATTTAGCTATTGTGTGCGTCTCTATATTGACACCAATCTGTGAAATAAAGGCTTACCGCACTGGTAGGTGGGACAACAGTGATCAGGGCGATGAACAGCCTTGCAACCGGCCCGCGGTTCACAACGCTGCTTTTCACAGCGCACCTCCCCGTCCGTGCACGCGCACCGCTCACATGCGCTGGCGCCTGGAAACTCATCTCCAGGCAGATATACTACATCGCCCAGGGCACAACTACCTGCAATGAATAAGAAATTTTTAGAAGGAGACTTACTATAAACCTAAGCGTGTGTACTCCTGTCTTAGCAAGTCACTGATTTTTATAATATGATGTTCTTATCTAATATTTTTTAAAATTAATGCAACTATGCAACTAGACTATCATTAAATTTTACATAATATTTTTTAGCAAAATCTAAGATGTTTTATATTTAATCTTGAAGAATTATTAACTTTAAACAGTTAGGTACAAACCCTCTTTTAGTCCCAAATCCAAACTCGTTATATTTGGCAAGGGGCCAACGGGACCTGAAAGCAAGGAACATCTGTAAATTCATTACGTAAATGGAATAATCAAGTCATACATACTAAATAACTTAATACGCTTGAAACACGTACATATCGCATAAAAATACAAATGGTTGGAGTAAACGGTAAACCCTTATTTCCATTACACGTACGACCCTTATGATTACTTAAACTCAGTTTTAGCTACGGAATAAGGATATTTACTCCTAAGTAACGAGACCTATCTATTACCATTAACAAAAAAGGAAGTCAAGTCAAGATTTATCAGTACAAATTAGTGATGCAACGAATACTACTTTTACGAATACGAATACGAATACGAATATCAAACCTACTATTCGGCGAATACGAATACGAATACGAATATCTCGCCATGGTAATCAAAGACTTATTTATTTGAATAATGTTTACTCTTCTAATAATTAAAATTTACAACAGGCAAATTTTTATTTAAAAAACATAAAATTTGTAGATTTTCTGGTTTTAGGCGATTTCTTTTTTCAGTCTGGATGTTCCCAGCCGTTGAAAAAAGTCTTTCCGAGGCGACTGTACATGGCTTCAGTAAAAAATATTTTTGGGCGAGCTTTTTCCGACTTGGAAAATGGACATCTTCTCGCCAAAAAGCCAGTGAATCAGCAGTCGGCGATAAATTTGGGAGCTTTAGATAAGCATCTATCTCGTTTTTAGTTTGCGAATCCCCAGAAAATATTGAAATTGGCTCTTCCATTTCAGCCTCTTCAATTATTTCTTGGCATACTTGCCAAATTCCTCTACTTGTCGACGGTTGAGGTTCTTCTGGAGGTCTTGTCGGTCTTACGGCCTCTCTGTTATCAAGAGCAGCGTTAAGAACTGATCGAGCGGTTTCAACGACCACTGGTGAGCTGAAAATCCTTGTTTTGAATCGGGGGTCAAGGATCGTTGCTAATAGATAAGTTTCATCACATTCCATAAACGCAAATCTATTCGAAAGTTCACTGAATAGGGAGTTTCTCCCGGAGCCGCGGAAACTGTATAAACCTATCTATGGCCGGGGAGTCCCCCGTCGCGTCGTCGTTGCGGTTAAGGGCCTCTGCACACGTCATATTTTTACGCGCGTTTTTCAAATCTGCAGTAAATAGAGTTGCGTACAAAAATATTAGTTTTTAAATATTCGTATTAGTATTCGCCGAATACGAATATTCGGTAAATGTCTTCTATTCGGCGAATACGAATATTCGTATTCGTATTCGTTGCATCACTAGTACAAATAACTATTTTCGGTTTTTATGCATTTTTGTTATTAGGTACGTAGTTGTCAAATCCTTCATATTCTCTTATGGTCCAAGATCCCAGAGCCGCCAGACCTTACTTATTTTCTCATAAATAATTTATATGGGATAAAGTAGTGTTAGTACATACTTTGAGTGTGTGCATACCTGCTAACTGAGTAAGCGAAGGCCAATTCATCGGTACCAGATCCTAAAGTTCGATAAATACATTACTCACTTTTCTTAAAATCTCAGTACTGATTTTCACATATGTTGTAGAGAATTATGAAAAATTAATAATAATTGTTAACAGACACTTTCTGTCGGCGCTTACTCTCATCAGACGCTTTAAAGCTCCAGAAAAATTAAATAATACAACGAATCTTATTCTCGTATGTTAATTTTATTCTCTTTTCACAAAATAAAACAAATATTATTCTATTTACATATCAAATATATGTATGTATATCTATTAGGTATGGTCAGGCTTGCTGGTTCGCAAATGACACGATATGAGTGAAATGTGGACATAATCGGTGTTTCTGCTCTAGATCCGGCGAGTGTAAGAGTGCTTCCAATGCAGAAGGCTTTGCATGCTTTCATTTGTAATATCATAACATAATTTCTGCTGATAAATTAATATGTTTTATATGTAAAGATTTTTTATCACATTCCATGATTTAAATTGAAGTAAGAATGTTAAATTTAAACATGGATATGTTTTGTAATAATATTTTAAACTAAGAATAAAACTGCCACTCTGCCGTTACAAAATGTTACGTACATATCCTGTACTCCTCAATAATAAATAAAATAGTATGATCTTATAGTGCAAGTTGCATATTAACACATTTGCAACGTTTCACACACGGCTGAACGCGTGCGTGCGTCCAGCCGCGATCAGGAATCTATTGGTCTAACGTTTGCTAAACATGCCTTATTCGACCTAATAAACGTAACACACAAGTTGTACTTTTATGAAATGGCAATCTACGAAGTATCTAACTAATAAACTATTATTATATAACTATTGAACTATCTGCAAATTCTACGAAAATGCAATTGCAATTGCTCCTCTCGGAGTTGATGTTGTACCTAGATTAAGTTTGGATGGGTAGGATAAAATTAAATGAATTAGCTGTTGCTAAAAATCACTACTTTCGCTATACCTTTGTCCAAAAAGCTATTATTGACCGATGTCTATACATAGAAGGTAATCGTACATTTTATTTATTATATAGTAGGTATGCAATTATATTTTTATACTTGAGTAACGGATTTATATGTGAACTAATCGGTTAAAGGTTGTAATCATGTTCACGGTTGATGTATCGAATCATCTCAATTCTCGTGTGAGGTTTCCTGGAGTATTACGTGTCGGGAGGTATCATGTGTCGTCGTCACTCCGTCACTCGCACTTGACCTCGCCCTGGCCTCTCTAGATAAACGGTTCTGTGTTTAGAATCAAAAAGTTTCTTCGGTTTTTGTTTAGCGTCATAAATAGTTATGTATTCATATTCACTTCACAAATTTTTCTCGTATTCCTGTCAAATAACTATTTTACAATTAATTAAAAAAGGATAAGTGAAGGCCCGTGTCCCCTAGTGGGGTATGGGGCAGATGCATTTCACATCTGTTTCACTGATCGATTTTTTCTTTAGGGGCAAGTAGGTGATCAGCCTTTTATGTCCTGCCAGACCGAGTTTTTTTTTATCTCCGCCGGGAATCGAACCCAGGACCTCTCGGTTGTAACGCTTACGCGCTTACCACTAGACCAAAGAGGCGGTCAATTAAAAAAGGATAACGTATGGTTATTTTATGAGGTTTCCCCTAACCTGGAGTCACCGTAAAGTGTTGCTTGCTGAACCGTGACATCATATTACGCTCGAGAACATCGTATTAACGCTTATTAGGTGACAATTTTAGGGCAGGACCACAGGACTATTAATAGGCACTAAAATATCTAACGAAAACATATTCATTTATTACTGACCACTTTTACTCAAGCTGACTGTAACATGTTTTAAATAAATATACATAATATAATAGAGAGATTATCGTATACCCACTTACTTAATTTCCCCCATAATCTTAAAGTTCCACTTCTACAGCTTTTATATTCATTTATTCAATTTTAATTAATAAAGCATATTTGCTATATTAGGTATTTACCTACTGCCTGATTTTTTTTTTCATGTTATGGGTCAAAATGTCAGATTGACCCTCTAATCAATAAAATAACAAAAGCCGTATGTTACTAACAATAAAAACATAAGAAATAAATAAAATGACCTACTTAATAACAAACATAATAAAGCAATAAAATCACAGTTTTCATAACACTTTCGGACGTAACATTTTTATTGCAATTTTACGGTTTGAATAGAAAACATTGTAAATAAGTGGTTATTCAAAACGACACGAGTTACATACGAAAATGATTCACACTATATTTCTATAAAGAAGACGAAATGGGGTTTTTTGTGGTTTTGTAGAAATGTGAATCACATTTTATGATTTGCACAACAAATTGTGTGTAACTTGAAAGTGATCTTCAAAATATAGATATAATACAGTAATGACTGTAACACTTATAAAATTAATTTTATATTTCGTTCGTGATGCATAGTAATGCGTCAAAGTTATGCGTATAATGTAAAAATTTACACAATATCGATGAAATTAATGTGAATTTAGGTAGATGTTTAAAATTACTTATTCTTTCAATTTGTAAATAGTCACTTCATTAAAAGCCGGTTTTAAGATATTGTTCGTTTTAAGAATGAAGTGAACTTAGTGTAAGATAATGTTTGGACGCGATAATAGAGATGAGTCATTGTGAATTCCGCAGAGCGCCTAACCGCATCGAGCTTTGTAGAGGTCACGTTTTGTTTTGTTTATACAATTTCACCTCTTCTAATAATTTCCAATTCGAGACAAAACAAATTTATTTGATATTTGCTAACTTCGTCTGTAAGTCAAATACAAAAAGACGTTCTGGATTTCCAAAGTCCTTTCATCCCTACCACTTCCGCACTTTTAAAAACAGGATAGGCAGGGGTAGAGATGAAAACAGTTATGTATTGAAATAGAAACACATGGAAATAGAAGTAATTTTTTTGCCTTTTTATTTATGACGAACCTTTGATATTTTACGGAAATTTACGTTTTTAGGCTCGCAAAAACTCCCTTAGTTACGGGGATAAAATGGAGCGAAGGCATATCGATCGCCTCCGTGTCACCTTGTATCTCCCACCCCACCCTAGTCAGTCTACAACGAAATTATACGGTACTAAATGTACGGCATACATTGAGTAAAGTGTATTGAATTTGGGAAAAAAAATAAGACCAGTAATAAACTAATCTGATTTTGAGTAGCATTGTTGTAGGTCTAACTTGTTAAGGTAATTTGACATGTATATTATTATGTACCTGTTAACATAACATTAAAAAACATAAATAAAAGTGGAAATAATTTTATAAAAATATAAAAAAACAGCTATAATTCGTTCAAGGTTACATTTATCTATGCGTCACCGTGTAACGGAATATGATTGTTTACTTGGACTATGACAGTAATAGCCGGCCATGGAGAAGTTTACCTTTTTTTTAATGGATAAATTATAAAAAGTGAGAAATAAAAGAAATACGTGAAGAATCAATAAAATATCAATAGAAATAAAAAAGTTATAGGACTTACAATTTGCGCTTGCAAGAATAATTTTGTTACACGCGGATAGGTCAAATGACGTCAAGACGAATCAGAAATACGTAAACTTCATTAATCTATTTCGTCATTTATTGATGGATTTCAAAAAAAATTTGCAGTAGGTAATTGATTAGTTTTGATCTATATTATGTTGAGTATAATATAAACAACATAAGTAAACTTCTCCATTAGAAACACTATGAACACTATTTTTTTCATAAAAGTACATTTATACAATTTATGATATTACGTATGTTCGTAGGTACTTCAACCGCTACGCAACGCGGCCGCGGCGCCGCTGAGATAGCTGATAATTACTTTAGAGCTTTCCCGTCGCGCGTATATTTCTTAAATATATAATTTCCCGACTTCTGTGTAAGTTATGAACCTAATAAATTTATCATATTTCCTCATGAGCAATTCCAGACGACCCTATGTATTTATTACATCGTAAAGGCGGTAAAGGCGTATGCATATTGTGCGGGCAAACTATATTTTAATTTCGGTATTCGGTCAACTAGTGCCAGCCACATTAATAAATATATTTACCTATTTTTTAATATATAGTACGTACTTATACTATAGAACATTTTACTAGTATATATTGTTTTAGTTGCTTACTTTCAGTTCCCATATTATTTTCATACATGTTTGCTTTGTTTTTGTTTGATGGTGTTTCGCATTTTTCTATCATAATCTGTATGTTGTTTGGGAACAAATAAATAAATATTCAACACTTTACTTGTGGCCAGCTTATATACTGGAAATAACCACGTCATGTTATACATAGAATAATTTTTATTTATGTCCTTATTGAGCTTTAAGTAAGAAAATTTAAAAAATATCGAAATAGAAAGGCAATTCATAACCATATAACTGTTGTATGATTTGAAACCTCACTTTCACCATAGTTCTTTACTGATCAGACACGTAAAGGACACACAAAAGAATGTATAATTTTAAAAGCGAAACCTAGCCGCAATGGTATGGAGACCTCTTAGTAATAGCTAAGTAAGCGATGGTGATAAGCTGGCAACACAAACGTCACGTATGTTCCTCAATAGTAACTACGTTGACGGATGACATCGTGCCAACTTGATAAGCCTGGTATGCGCTTAACTGAGACAATACGAAGCTCAATTAAAACTATTCTGTTTGGTTTGAAGACCAAGATCGTTAATAAAGATTGGGGTATTAATTATTTATTTATAGTATATGACGGTTTATTATGTACATCAAATGTAATGAACACATTTATAAGAGTCTGTATTTAAAATATAGGAAGTCAACACTTCGAAAGTGATAGAGTTTCTTTGATAAGGTGTACCTACTTGTTAAATGATATAGATGACTAATCTAATACTGATTAACAATACAGTTAGTGAAAAGAGCAAGGAAACAAAATGTATATTAAATATTACATATCAATTTGTGTAATGCTATGTAATGCGTCGAGCTTCATAGCCATTCCCCGATAGCGAAACATCATCTCTGACCACAGCGCGCGTATGGTATGTAACTGCCTTAATTTTAATATAGGTTGATATTAGATGTTGATACACCCCAAACATGCCTACTTTTGATAACATTTCATGTTGATGCGTTTACATATGCAATCTTTAAAAGTTTATTGTCAATACTAATTAATAATTTAAAGAAATTTAATAATTAATTAACTACACAGGCATTAATTAACCGATGACAACTCGAAAACAATGAAGGTCATACAAGCTTAACAAACACGCTGAAAGGAACAAAGAAAGATATCTGTCACGCATTAAAAGTAATTAGCGTAGCGCATAGGCATTACACTACAATCGACAATGGCGCAACTAAATGCGCCATCTCCGCGTATTCGTGTAAATCAAACACACACATATAACATATTATAAATAATACATTTCTCTTTAAAATCTCTGTATTCCTATAATAACATGATTTTTTGTGAAATACTAGTTTAGAGATGATTTCTATTTATTGCATTTATCATTTATTTTTAATTTATTATCATCATGGTTTTTTAATTTTTTCATATTGTAGGTAGTATTCTTAATAGAGACAAAAAGACACTGTCTAGTCTACCCCACCAAACTTAATAATATATCGCACCCTTAGAATGAAAGTGACTTTAGTCTTCAAAAAATTATAGTATTGAATACATCTTAATATATAGAGACCGAAGTATGCGCTGCCCTCTGTTATACTTATATATAGGTCATTTCTACTTTATAAAGTTTTAGAATATGCTTTATAAGGTCAGTTTATGGTAAAATCGAGTTTTACAGGAATTTTGAGTTGAGTCACTCAAGGGTGCGACATAATTATATATATAAATCAAATATTGTATGTAATCTATGGTAATCCATAGATTACATAATTTATGGTAATCTATAGATTACATAATTTGACTGGCAATTTTTTAGTGCACGTCACTGGTGGTAGTAGCATACTATAGCGCACACTGAGTCATGCGAGGAATGCCGCCAGTCCGGCTCGATCACACCTCCTCCCACCACCCGCACCCTTCAGCCCGTGTCTAGTAAGCATGGGAATCGCAAACCTCGACCTCCCTTTACACTGCCGCCTAATTAGCATCGGCTATGTAATTAATCTTCACTAAATGAAATTGTACGTCGACACCTCACAACTGAGTGAGTTTTGACGCTACGATACCGGCATGTAGGTATCCAGAACAAAGTAATTTTAAAAAAATGCATCTTCACATTTAAAAATTCTTAAAGCTCACTTGGGTCAGTAACTGTTAGAATCAAAAGTTTACGTAACTCAAATCGCTATTCGCAGTTATATTTTCCGAAGTTACTATTAAAAATAGCATAGGTAAATGCAAACATACGAGGAAGATTAAAAACCTCTAGTCAAAAAGTAAGTTGATATTTAACTCTATCATTCTCACACAGTACAGTTATAACTTACAATATTAATATAATTATTAATTTATGCTGAATGCTTTTAAAATAATCAAATAATGATCAGCAATTATAATCTCACACATCACTTTAGAATTGTATTGGGAAAAAGACGTATCGTTGCGTCGGAGGATACGTGCCTCGGTTTTGAATATTTGAATTTGAATGTTAGGTATGCTTGTGGAGTTAGCACTTGTTTATGGTTGGAAGAGCCCTCCCTGATGACCTTATTTCCGTCTAAATCATTAAAGTAGACGCACAAGATTTGTCCGGGTAAACAAAAATCTTCCACGGAAAAGTTTGACGGGCGTGGAAATTATATTGGGAAATAATATTTATTAAATATTTTTATCATTGAAGGTTTATACATAAGAGCTTAAATTACAACGTTTATTACGTTTTATTATTGAATAGTTATTATTTATTTCGCAAATAGAAAGGCCAAGTATCCGTATCAAAAGGATAATCGCTTTTTTCTTTTGAGGATAGTTGCTCTAGGGGCAACTATCCGCAACTATAAATTCTTAAGCGATCAAAAACAGATTTTTTTCAAAGTCCAACTTATAGTGACTATAACTTATTTTCAATAAAAAAAATATTCATTTGTTTATTGCGCTCGAAAAAGCAGCAAAAACCACAAAAAAATGTATAGACCCAAAAAAATTTATCGACATAACTAGTAGTAAAACGGAATCCGACAACAAAGATTTAGTAAAGCTAACAAAGAAAAAGCCTACCAATATCAAATTCACACCAGGTCAAATTTTCGTTCCATTTTTGCAAAGAATACTTTAACAACCAAGAAAACATTGAATTTTTTGTAAAAAGTTGACTTTTCATCGAAGTACGATTGAAATGCGATCTATGAATGACTCGTTCATTATTTTTAGAATCATAAGTTAGCCTTGGAATAATTTTTTTAAAGTTTATTTAACACTTACCAGCATCAGCAACAGTGTAGTGCAATGCCACAAACAGATATAGGTAGAACCTCGACGATATCATGCCGTCTTTAGTTCTGAAACAAACAAGTAATAACTGAAATCTCAGAAAATAACGTATCGTATATCACACTATAATATCTAATGTTTACAATATTTCATAGTAATAGTTGGTCTTTCAAACATTTTTTGCATTTTTATATCAAAAGAATTTAAAAAAATAATTCTACATTAAAATTTTTATTACTGTAAGAGATAAGTGAGTATATTGGTATGACTAGTTACAAGCGCTGAATCACAGATCAATTAGAAGTAAACATTGAATCAAGATATGCAGGCGCAGGTTTCAGTGCAAAAAAGCAACGATGCACACGTCATTGACCCCACTAGACGAGATACCTGACGTAACTCGCTCAATTTCAAACTGTCTTTGAATATCCAATAACTCTGTATTTATTCGATTTTGTTTAAAAACAATACATACGCTTGTTCATAACTTGAAAAAAAAGTACAACAGACACAGTAGACAGAACTATGCTAAAAGAAGTTTTAACATTTATATTTCTAGTTCTGTTTTGGTAATTTTTTAAACTTTTAACAAAAAAAAAATCGATGGCTTATTAATTATCCTATCTATTAATTTATGATTAAAATATGAGCAAGAAAATTTACTGACACACTTTGAATGACACTGAACGAGTCATAAATCTAGATATCAATAAATTTAAATCGATATAAATGAGAACAAACTTGTTGAATAAAGTGCTTCAGACCCCAATTGAAGACATTCATCTTTCACTTTCAAACTGTCACGAATGACGAGTTAACACACCGGAATCGAACGCGCGACCTATTTTTCATAATTCAGATACACTGCGGTATGATTTTTTGAAGACTCCCACTCAACTTAAGATTTATGTACTAGTAATTGAACTAAGGTTTCAGTGGTCTCAAAGTTAGAGTACATACTCAAAGTACATAAAAAATATCGCATGCCGTGATTCTTACTTCAAGCTCCCAGCGCATTTGTTGGAGGAAAAGTTATTAATAGTTGTTAACAGTTAACTACCTACTTATCATTAATTATTTAAATATTTATTTTATTGTATTAAATGTTTTTATACAACATTATCGCTTTCTAGTACAAACATTTAAATAAATAGCATAGATATCGGTGTGAAGGCAACCGCAACGCAGTGACCGAGTGTCCGGTCAATCATTCAATCGTCCCAATTGAATGATGACCGTGGGTTCGATACTCGCCCCACCGTCTTCCGTGTGAAAGTCTAGCCATTCATTCTATTTCATATTCACTCAAACTTTCAAAATGATTTTATATTATGGAAATATTGTAGAGTTTATATCTAGCATTCAGGCAGACGGCACAGAAGATAGTGTTTTAAAGAATTTCTCTATTTATATTTGTCGAACTATGTCTAGCTAAAGCTTCATTGTCCGATCCAATATAAGTATTATACGCCTTCGATAGCTAAATTTAACATATATTTTCGCTACAAAGAATATATGTATTTGCATATGCTATCTGAAAACACAATTACGTCAATCAGTGTAAGTTTTTAGCAAAGGTAATATATTCACACTAAGTACTTAATCATTTATCTTGCATCTCTCGCACATGTAATGCCGCTGAATGAAATTGCAGATCTTCCGTGACTCGCACACTGGGTCACTTCCTTGTCTTTTTGTGGCACAATACTTCTAGGTTTAGTAAATATCGGAGTGTTTTTATTTTACGATTAAATCATAGTTTTCATATCTAGTAGAACACTCTCGAACTTTCTGTTTCTCTAAAACTATTGAAAATAAAACCTGGAAACAGTTACTGTTTTAGTTTTCCGCATACACTTGGTAGGTATACATTAGAAATACCGTTGAAAGGAACTAGGTATTTGCTTATTTGAGCCAGTATGTATACCAGTCTCAGTAAATTTCCAGAAGATTTTACTTATCTACATAAAGTCACCCACCTAGAGGCATACCCTACCTCTATACCTATCACAAACTTATGAAAAACAATATAAATTAATAAAAAATTACATGTAATAAAACTCTACAAACACTTGGTTATTTTTTTACGAGCGCGAATTCACAGACAGACGCGGCGAGGGACTTTGTTTTAATTTTTACATCACCAAATATAAATATATTATTTGAAAAAAAAAAAATGAATTTGAAATGTTGTCGTTAAATGTCAAGAGATGGCGCTGATGTACTTTAAATCGGTTTATCAAAGCTCTTTCATACAAAAACAAGACATTTTTCTATAAAATAAATAAAATATACTGTAAGCAGTATTAAAAAGAAAGGTAACAACAAACGTAGGTAAGTAATTTTTGCATAATAAGTAAACTCAAGCGAAAAATAGCGTGAGAAATGTGCAGACAATGCTACTTACCTACTCGGTGACCTCAAACCTAGGGATACCATTCTAATTTAATCCTAGCTATACGCGAAAAGGCCTTAGCCATCAGCTGCTATTATAAGGAAGAATGAGCACCGATCCGCGGATGTAGTGGGTGCATGTTTAACTATTTTTATCTCAATTCAGCGGGATGAGAGTGCACCCAGTCTCCGCAACCATTATCTCGATTGCTCTCAGAATAGATCTGTAATCATACATAATGTAATCCCTATATGGATTACGTTATTTTTTGCGTCTGCAAGCTTCCATTCCAACACGGTTAGGTACTTATTTCAAATTGTCGGATCGCATTTGCGCGCACATAGGATAAAGTTTTGAAAGCGCTCTAGAATTTGCATATTAAAGACATTCATTATTTAAAATATTTAAAATCAGACAGACGGACATGGCGAAAAGGATTCCCTGTTGACTACGAAACTCTAAGAATTACAAATGACTCCTATTTCAGAACCTACTATTTATAAAAAAAATATTATGGTATTTTTCGAAAGTGTCAATACACACACATTGTCTTCACAATATATCAATAAGGTATTGACTCAAACAGAGATAGTCTAATAAAAGTGAAATCCGACATTATGAATGAATCAATATTACTGTCTGTCCGGTGTTGGCCGATGGAGCTCGCGCGGGAAAGTTACCGATTTCACGCTATTGTTCCATAACATTACTATATAGTGTTATTCTTATATAACGTCATGTATATATTGATGATGCCAGATGCCAGAATAAAATAAAATTATATAGACGAGCAAAAAATAGTAATTAGTGATTGTTTCAATAATATATATATTATTTAATTTCTATAATATATATATCTCAGTTCTTGTCCTAGTTCTTCAAATTCTCTAATAAACAGAATTATTAGTTTCTATGATAACGGTAGGTACTCTGATTATCACCATACATGTATTTTGCATAGATTAAATAACTAATACTTACTTTTCTTTGACAACTCGTTGAATCTGATAATGTAAACATAATATGAAGTGAATGCTCCGATCAGTGAACTGAAAAAGTAAAATAAAAATACGAATACCGCTGCAGGCGCCGGCGCCGACCGCGACGAGTCGTTGAACACTCTTCTATTAGTTTTTATAATTTTCCAATCAATTTGTGACCGAGTACATAGCGCGGGCGCCCCGCTATAACTGTATTATTTTCAATTTGATAACTGATTCGTGTTTATTAATCTATAATCTAGCTCAATAATTTTGTAATGACGATTTACAAAGTAATATTAATGTTTTTACGATCGGAACGAATTTAGTATAGTATTTTATAGTAATTGAATTCCACCAAAGTACTTTATTGAAACACTGCAGATATTACATAAAATAACGCTTTTCTTTGAATTCAGAACAATATAGAAATTTATTAAATGCAATTCTGAAACTGTTCAAAATTTCAAACTAATACAATTATAATAAATAAAATGTCTGGGGATCGATAAGACAAAGAGCCGCTGAACAAACGTTTCGCGTCATTTGACTACAAAGTACAAATAGATATCCGACAAATATTGGTCGAGTGAGGCTCAGACGACCCAGTCAGTATTGATTGACAAATATTGTGTGTGCATTATAGTTAAACATCACGCCATTTGCTAAAACGTTAGTAAAACGGTCATTTAGCTAATTTTCGTGCTCCCAGAGCCCTATAGCAAATTGAATATGTAATAAATCCCTGCACATAGTATCTACGTCATTACGTTCATTCATTTTAATATTCAAATGACGCACGAGAGAGCGTCATACTAACACTCTATATGGTTTTTTAAAATGCTTCTTGTACACAGAGATAAACTACAAGTTGTTTCGTTATTTGCAAGAGAATATACCTACATATAAATATTATTTTCCTTGCATAATCTCCGTTCAAAGAAATGTCGACTACTGTATAAGCAAAAACTCAGTTTTAAATGTAGAACAAGTATTATGAAACTGTAAAATTCAAATAAACATTCAGATACAACGAAATTTTCGCCAAATTTGTTTAAATTAATTGTTCTACAGCAAATAAACATGATAGTTTAGATCTCTTCAATATAATTTAAAAAAACAAACACCACTTTTGACAAAAGATTTTATGTTCATAGTTACGGGACTTACACATCTCCAGGACCGACTTCTACTTTCGCGGAAAAACTAAATGACTAACTCTAAGGCTCTCATTGTTATTCAAGTTACGTCAACTACTTAGAATATTACCTAAGGTTGTGTCGGAGTGCGGACGGAATGTGATTTACTAGCCCTACGCTCAATTCCTCCTTGTGACATTGCAACTTGTATTAGTATTCTATCATGTATGAGATATTAGTTGTTTCAATCCTTTTCCATTTTTAAACTAATAAAAGATTATCTATTAGGAAAGTGAATTCGCGTGACCCATAGTGCGATATGGGACAGACACATTTCTGTTTCTGTTTCACTGATCATATTCTTTACAGGCAATTAGGTAATCAAGCTTCTGTGCCTACCCAACCGAAACATTCATTTGCCTGGGATTCGAACTCCGTTGCAACACGCGGACGCGTAAACCACTTAGCCACGGAGGCAAACAAAAACACGAAAGAAATAAAAAAATCTGTCCTCTGCATAAATATCTATTAACTAGAACAAATGCTATAACCGATGTGCATATATAATAGTTGTGAGCTAATTAATAAATTTAACTTGTTCGTGGGAATATTACGTTTTTTTGTTCTTCAGATTCCTTAGCTTATTCAATGTATACTAACTACAGAGCAAGATTATAATACTTAATTGCAAGATATTTTGAACCAGTCTTTGGAGCTCGTACGTTTACTAGTTAGTATCCAATATGAAAAAAGATGAGCAAAAAGTCATGCGATCATCAGATGAGTCAGGCTGATGCGTGATCTTACGTGAAATGAAGTCATTGCAGTTCCAAAGACCTATTTACAGGTTCTAACAGTTATGACTTTTCAGATCGAATCATGCTTTATAATCTGAATTTACAGACTAATAAAAAACTAATGGCTTGTTTTATAAAAAAGACAAATCTGTGTAGTTTACATGGAACAAATCAATCGATCGAGTGATTAATTGAGTTTTGAATCTTGAAATATAGACAATTATAATCGACACAGTTGTGGCATATTTGCGCGAAACAATGACACATTGTATGCGTTAGTTGAGTTAGCACTGTCATTAACATCGTACAAAATAGATGCTTTAGGAGAAACATTATAAATTATGATATGCAACAATATTTAAGTACATATCATGTAAATTGCATTGTTTTGTTTCATTAAAGAGGTAGGATTTATTTGTACTGTTTGTATTAGTTAAACCATATGCGAGACACAAAGGCAAAGTGATACAAGAATGTAAAACACATTATTAAGGTGTCTCAGTACATATCTTTCTTAATAGTAAGGACCAAAGTCATAAGTTAGGGTTCTCTTTCTATGCTGGGGTATTGATATTCTTTTAAATAGGTACCAAGCACCTCAAAATTGATACCAAGTATTTTTCTCTACTAGTAATAGATGCCTTTAATTACAGACGCCAGCGAATGTACTAAAAACTTTTCTGAAATAAATCTATCCAAAAATTATTTCAAAAGTGAATAAATAAAAGAAATAATACACCCTGTTTATTCATATTATTTGGCAAATAAAAAAAAACTAGTTATCCTAACTTTAAGTACTTTCGCACGTATTAGTTAAGAAACAGTTTGTTTTTGCCTACAAAAACTTAGCAATTTGTTGCGCGACTTGACGATTTAAAATTGGTAATTGTATTACCCTGTATTGATCTCAGTAATAAATATTTTCTGTGGTTTCAGCTCTTAAAGAATTTGTAATTCAGTTATACAAATAATAAAATCACCAGAATAAACTTCGACGTTTGAATGGAAGCCACAATCGTCACCCAATGCTCGGGCTTTAATTATCATTTGCGTCTTAAGTACCTACCCTAGTCTTAAGTATTTAAGTGTTTAATTAAAGTTACATAAACAGGTGGCAGTGATATTTCTCAACACGACACATTTAATAAAATATTTTCATTTCTGATACATAAGAGTTTCAATCGTAGTACCTTTTACCATCTATGAGTTTATAGGAAAACTGACCAATATTGTCATACAAAATTAAACCGTGCCACCCTGAAATAAAGATATAATGCGACTATATAGTAGGTAAGTTTAGTAGGCATTTCGGTGGTATGTGCGTTCATAATTGTATTGAAGTGGGTCATTGACAAATATGCCGTTAAATCAACGCCTGCATGCGACGATGCACTGATAATGAGGAAATAATGTGTTGTGACAACCAATTTATTCTTAAAATACTTTTGATTGTGTATATATTGTAAATCAAGTGAAAAAGGCCGGCAACGCACCCGAAGCCCAACTGGCATAGTGTGTTCATAGGCGGCGCGGCGGACCGCTTATTTTAAGTGCCAGGTTGCATAAAAAAAGAGTAAAATAGAGGGTGAATTTTAATGAAATTTTACACAAACTTCAAAACTTATACAGTAAAATTAAAAAAAAAAGTTAAACAAAATGTTTACTATTTTTCACTTATTTATAAGACTTTTCCTGACTCTAAAGTCTATGTACATACTTATTTAATCGATATTAAAAAAGAATGTACCTATATTTTAACAAGTATCAAATCGGAATTAGCTAAAATATTCTGATAGATAATTTCACCAAAAACGATATAGCTGAGGTGTCCGAGTGGTTAAGGAGTTGGACTTGAAATCCAATGGGTTATACCCGCGCAGGTTCGAATCCTGTCCTCAGCGAAAAAAGTGTTTCTTTTTTTAATTATTTTTTTCTTACATATTTTTATATCCTTATATTATTAGTTTAAATAATAAGACAAACTTGTTGATATTTTCTTTTTGGTTTGCTTATTTACATTTTGTATTTTTTTATTCACATAATATGATGTATGACAGTAATATTTAAATAATGTATCTCTGTTATTTAAAGACTTAGTGATAATCATGACCTTCACGAAAGTACGAGAAATGAATACGTAACGAAATCATAAGGTTTTCCCGTTTTACATAGCAAAACACACACCATTTTGTATAGGTACAATGTGATCCATTGAATCACAATCATTCGAATATTACTATTTCACTATATTAAAAAAGCTAGAGATTACAAATTTTAATACCAGTGTAGTAATTGTTTTCATTTTTCGAATGTATTTTTATTTACTTGTCAATATTTATTTAAAAATTTAATAATAGTAACTCGCACGAGATCTATTTTAATAATAATTAATTAATTTAATTATTTTGATCTTTTGGCAAAAGAATCACCACGGCTCTCCATTATGCTATATTTCCACATTAAATCTGGTTCCTTCAAGGGCCCTATGAAACTATGTAGCCTGAAGCAGAGTGCCATGTGGATGTAGGTCACAATGATTTCGTTCTGCAAAGACAATCGTTAAGTAACCGAGGCCGCCGCTTGACACAATTTGACGCGGCTCGAAAATAAAACCAACGAGCAATAAACGACTCAGGGCCAAATGATTAGTATGTCCAGAGAAGCGTCTAGCAGGAAGCTGCTTCTAATGTTCTCCTTGCTACTGCGCACACGAGCGGTAGAAGCACACCATTCATTTTTATGTATTTATCTAATGTTTACCTACCGTTTAACATTTAACTCTGTGTTACCTAAAATCTTATTTTTTATATTCTAGCATGGTTAAGTTGCGACTAAATCTACAGAAGTCGAATGAAAATAGAATCGAAAAAACTCCTTGGTATTTTATTGTTTATATTTTCCATACGTGTTTTAATGTTGAGAAATAATTTCACCTATACATTAATAGGTACTCAATAGTTAATCATTTGTTTTAACGGTCGTGTATAAACGGACTTACTGACCTCTAATCTCGTTCAATGCCAAGTTATTCTAATAATTTAAACAAATTCTTCAATACATTTATGTAACAGCATTGTTTAACCGCAGCCTTCCTTATTGTCAAAACATTGCATCTTTAACCTTGCCTTTATTATTTTGTTAAAATTCTTCCTTATATGTAATGTATTAAGTTAATAGCTTATTAATCGAGGCTTGAGTATACAAAGCGCTACAAAAGTATCCTTAGCTCAGTCAAAACAATAGGCACCGAAGAAATCGTTAAAGAGAAAGGTAACATGAGTCAGCCGGTGCCAGTCGTCACTGTCTTTGGGAGCCAGACTATCGGAGATAATTGTCCCAGATCTAAGGAGCAGCACAAGGTCACCACATACAATGCCTATTCAACTAAACCTTCACCAGAAGGGACTTTTTGGCATAATTACGTAGATAACCTATTAGTTTATGAACTTAGAGCCTTAATTAAAAAACAAACTTTATAAAGATACAATATTTTAGTTATTATTAAAAACATTTGTCGACTCTTTCAGTTGTATTTATTGAAAACGGATGGCAGCCTGGCCGCGTTTGTGAGTCCGCATGCTAACGGTATTGCCGATAGCCGATCATAACGGTAACACTGATTCATTTCGATTTTTAATTAATTTCTTGACAAGAGATAAGTTTCATGTTCGCTGGTTTGAACAAAATAATATGACGCATTTAAAATGAAAGTTGATATGAACTCAGCATGCGACTACCATTTCTATTTAGGACTAACTAATGTCAAGTGACTGATGATACCGGTGAGCAATCAGAAATATTTTCCTGATAGATATATTGACGTAGTAATCCTAAGCTTTAGTATCAAGTAGAAAGATACCTCTATGTTGTATGACATGTACCTACTACTTATTACTTGTGCATTATTAGAGGGACGTTGTTTTAAGATAATAGATAGAGCTGATAACATTCAATCTATTTTTACCCTAGAGCTAAATAATATCAGTCGTATTCTTTAAAAAAATCTATAATTCAAACTGTATAAGTACTCGATTTTTTCAAAAATGGCTGAGCGTGTCTTCAAACTTTTAAGTAGATATTTATATTCCATTTTTTGATATTTAAAATTGCAATTTTTTAAGAAGGCATGTCGCATTTTTTAAAAAAGAACTAATTAATTATCGTAATTCCAAAATAACGTAATATTACGTAAAATAGCTGATCTCGGTCATATTAATTATAACTTATTTATGTGGGTCACTTGATATAAATCTACAGGTAAATTTTGATTTGAAAGATTAGGATTATAGTATCAGTATTCTTCATTGTATTAACTATGTATAATATAAATAGAAGAATTTCAAAGGTAAAGTCGTGAATACCTACATAAACGCACATAGATTTATAAAGTTGCTACTAGTTATTTAATAACTTAATGAAGTTTATACAATAGTTAGAACAGTGATAACATCTGAACATCGTAGCACGTAGGTCGTAGCTGGTAGCACCAAGTAGGAAGTATTTAAATTTTAAACCTAATAAAATACATATTTGTGTTTAAATCTATTGCAATCATTTGTTATTATTTTTTATTTATTACTAGCGACCCGCCCCGGCTTTGCACGGGTATAAAATATATATAAATACCTTCCTCTTCAATCACTCAATCTATTTAAAAAAACCGCATCAAAATCCGTTGCGTAGTTTTAAAGATTTAAGCATACAAATGGATATAGGGGAAGAAAAAGCAACTTTGTTTTATACTATGTAGTGATTTACCTATTGTATATTATGTTTTGTTTCTAGGATTAGTACCAATGGCATGTTACTCAAAGTGTAGCAAAGAATTCTTAAGCTTTTAGTTTATAAGAAACTAGAAATTTTGCACTTTGATATTATGTATGTGATTTTTCTATATCAAAACAAATGCCGGCTTAGAGCGAGCTCGAATTTGTTTTTGGCTATACGCTATAGGTATCTAAAGCGGTTTGAATTCTACAGACATGTATATATATATATAACAATATATATATGACAAAATATAGTTTATATATTTTATATTGATATTAATTTAATTTTTATTTTACCTGGTCAGTAAATGTAATTAAGTATTTTGTTCTATCCGTGTGATCTCCACACAGATAAAATACGACATACGTCTTTTATACACTCAATAGTGTAGCTGTTTATGTAATTTCTCGAATTTGAATAAAAATGAAATTCGAAAATTTAAAAGCATCAAAGTGTGGCTGTAACCACAAGACTATAACACGTAACGCATGTAAATATTTTGTTTCATATTCACACCGAGTAGTCAAAGAAAGTGGACATATTGCTGGGTTTCTAATATTAGCCACCACATGAGACTTGATTTGTTTTTTATTATTCTTTTAAACATAGAAAATTAACATCATTGTCATATTGTTGTCATGTGTTCTGTAATTATTTCATTTAGAGTTCAGTCAAAACAATGCAAATATTACAACATTGGCAACATTGACCGCGGGATAAAACATATATATAAACCTTCCTCTTTAATCACTCTATCTATTTAAAAACGCATCAAAATCCGTTGCGTAGTTTTAAAGATTTAAGCATACAAAGGGATATAGGGACAAAGAAAGCGACTGTGTTTTATACTATACTAGCTGACCCCGCGAACTTCGTATCGCTTCAGTGCCGAATAATAACGTGTCACCTAAAACGTCATTCCATAGAAAATGTATGAGGAAACGAATTAGCAATAAATTAAAATTGCGACTATAATTTGAGATTTAAACTATCCTATCTCTCAAGTTGGATCGAACTGCACATGGTGTGCGAATTTTATTATAATCGGTTAAGTGGTTTAGGAGTCCATTGAGGACAAACATTGTGACACGAGATTTATATATATTAAGATATGTGATATGTGATATTCATATAGTTTTCACATTCGAAGTATATTTGATATACATCCCTTATTTTTAGTAATAAGTATTTTTCGTTACATACCATTGCTAAATAGAAGTTGGTACATTGGTACGAGTAACAAATAATTATTTTTAACTATACATATTATTTCATCATCTTCAATTTCTAGTTCAAGGCTATACATGAGAGAGCAAAAAAGTATATTATAAGCTACGCCTAACATTGTTCAAAAACGGGCTACAAAAAAGGTAAAAAAAATGGAAGATTTTATATATTTAACTAGCTGACCCGGCAAACGTTGTTTTGCCATATTAATTTTTGGGGTGGGCTACCCTTATCACTTAGGGGTATGAAAAATAGATAGTAGCCGATTCTCAGACCTACTGAATATGTATATAAAATTTGGTAAAAATCAGTAAAGCCGTTTCGGAGGAGTAAGGTAACTAACATTGTGACACGAAAATTTTATATATAAGATAGTCACTATATTATAAAATAAATTTAACCAATTGACTATAATATAATATCTAACAGATGTTACAGATAATATATAAATGTAAATGAATGTATACAATAATAATATAATGTATACAATAAAATAATATAATATAATAATGTATGTTACAACTCCGCTGTAATTGGTAGTAAGTCAAGAAAGGGAAATATTGCGTCTTGGACATTCTATGGTAAGTTTCACCGACACAAGGGTTGGAATCCAGTACGTTTCAGCATTAATCTATGTTACCTATGATTATTCTTATGTAAGAATCGAGTTCTTGTCTTTGTATGCTAAATAGTGTTTTAATGAAGATGCGTGTTTAGTTTTTTAAACTTAAATATAATAGAAGGAATGATTGAGATCAAGGTTATCTAATTATAATATAATATTAATTACGGTTTTAACGGTTTTTTACCCACGTTTTGACTATGACTTACATTCTTGCTCACTGAGTGGATTGAAACATTTTAACGACCCGTGAAATAAAAAAAAAATCATGAAGTGATCAAATACATACCCACAACTTTTGTTTTTAATTTAAAATAAAGTAATATAAAAAATTTTGCAAAAAATTTTAAGCCTTAATTTTAAAATTCAAAATATATATTTTAAACTTATAACCAAATTTTATATCATATTAAATAATATATAGGGTAACGTGTACCATGTATTCTTACCAGTTTACCAGTATTCATAAGTTCTAGATGTTTTATGATTTAGGAGTATAAAAATTTGTAAGTGTAAAAATATGATAAGGATTTTAACATTTGTAGAAGAGTGTTTTTTTTTTGTATTTTTACGACTTATTCCTTGTCATCTTTTTAAAAGTTCCTGTAATTCGACGAGCCGCTTATGTAATTAAAACTGTAATTGAGGTGCGCGCGCGTCGAATACTGAGTTTCGTGAAAAACGTGGTGTTGTGCAACGCCGTCGCTGTACATTCTATGTAGCATATACAATTGTTTATTGTACATGTATATTACAATGATATCGGTAGTACATACCTATTGCAGCGGTGGCTGAATCGTAATGTCTACATCAAAAGATTTACATTATTCTATCGGTTGACTTAAAGACGTAAAGGAAAGCTACTTTGCCTCAGTAATGCGTTAAAAGATAATGAAAGACGTTCCTTAATCGTTTCAGAAGTCAAGGTCTATTTTGTGGCAAGGTGAGGCGTTGATAAACAATAACTCTTGAAATAGAGCGCTTGCGTTCCGCGCTCTGCACCCCCTGATTATTCTTACGCAGAGACGTTTGAGAGATGGATTCATAGAGATATTATAGATTTTCGTTTTTTCAAACTTATAATTATATCTAACAGTTATACCTATCGCATAAAAATGTTTTTAAAAATTCAAATTGGTCACATACAAACGTCTTTATAGAAGAGGATTTAATACTAATCGCACTTGCAGTGACAACTGAAATAATTTATAATCTGATTTCAGTATGCGTTTGCCGCTTCTATTAAAATGTATGGGAATACGCGCGTTTTTAAATCATTATCTTAAATATTCCGATGTGGAATTCAGGACGCTCGTAAGAATCATTCTTTCAGATCGATCTGAGAAATGTAGAATGTGTGTTGAGCATACTGACATTGTATGGAATTCTGTGAGACATTTTGACTATGTGCTGCCAGCCTTATATGACAACTTAAACCGTTGTTGTTAAATATTAAAACAGTCGCAAAAAAATTGTAATAATGTAAATGTAATTTAATTGGAGACTAATAGCCTAATGACCGCCTCCTAAGCGCGTAATAGTGGTAAGCGCGTAAGCGTTACAACCGAGAGGTCCTGGGTTCGATTCCCGGCGGAGATAAAAAAAACTCGGTCTGGCAGGACATAGAAGGTTGATCACCTACTTATCCCTAAAATAAAAAATCGATCAGTGAAACAGATGTGAAATGCATCTGCCCCATACCCCACTAGGGGACACGGGACTTCACTTTATAGCCTAATACTAGCTAAAAATATATTATAATACTTTTTTGCTGTCTTATCCATAGCAGTCAACTTTTTTAGCACGTACTGTATGTAACTTTATGTAGATATGAATGACAAACAGTCTTACATTAGGATTAGAAATATTAAATTGGATAATGGTTGCTCTAAACTAAATAAAAAAAACTTTACAGTTTTTTATTTTAATACTTAACGACTTGACAAATCATTCATTAGGCGACAAAGGTACAGTGATTGTGTAAACAATTAAAATTCGGTGACAGCAAGCCCAATAGCCTTCGTAGATCTTACTTACTTATAACATATTATTAACACCTGACTCCTCAATCACCTTGTATACTGCCATTCGTCGCTGTTAAAATAGAATTTAACTGAGATTGAATTTCTTATCATCTTTTTAGATTATGTTTTAACCCTGTCAAATCCACATAGCTTTCCAATAGTGAATTTATTATTTGATATGACGTAACCTAATACATAACACGCTGTATATTATGACGTAATAACAAGAAATTATAGGATTTATTTTGTTTGCTACTTTCAAAATTACTGGACTAATTCCAAAATATTTAGCAAATCTTTCGTCAGTAGAAATATATATTTAAAAATTAGCTATAATTATCATCGTAGACAGTGCAAGCCGCAGGCTGAAGTAAGTATATTGTGATAGAGATATTAGACGCTCATGAGCGATGTGTGTGCACACTTGCAGTGCGAGCTGTTATCGTAAGTATCAATTACATTTTCCTCAAGTTGCAATGGCATTGTAGCTATTTTCATACACATAAAAAGCAAGCTAGTACTTACTCAAACAGATGCAACTTTACACTCAATTTTACATCAGAGATATTTAATTGGTAACATTACTTGATGGTTAATACTTGATACAATTTTTACAGGAAAGTACGTGATAAGCTGCCTGTGCCTACTCAACCGAAATATTTTTGTTTTCACGTTTTGAACTCCTAATTGGAGTCAAATGCGTGAAACATTTAGGGTGTTAACATAACGTAGGTACTTAACATGTACTAAGTAGTAAAATAGGTCGGGATACATAAGTATAATTAAATTTGTTTTGGGTTTTGTTGTGTCATTGAGTCTATGTTACTTTAAATAAACCTAATATAATATTTCAATCTGATTTAAGTCACCATCTAGTCGAATTCTATCAAGTCTATCAATTTTTTAGTACCTATATGAATTTTTGAATGTACATATTTTTGGTAAAATTATATATTAAATGCGGATCGAGGGCCTCGTGGCTAAGCGGTCTTATAAGCCTACTGCGAAGCCTGAGGTTATCGGGTTCGATCCCGGTCCCGTACGAAATTTATAATTTAATTTGTGTTTGTATTCGGCCTCTGGTAGAGCTGCCACTTGATGGACGGGTGTCATAAGTGGCATGGAGGTGTGGATGAATTTCTTCTACAGGCTTATCTGAAAAAAATTCAACCACACTCCAGGCTGCCTGTAGCGATAACCTATGTAGGCCTCTCTGGGCCTAAATAAATAAATACATACCTCTAAAATACAGACGCGGAAGGACGGTGGAAACCCACCGCGATCTCCCAAGAAAAACCAACCCATCAATACGACATAGGTATATGGGAGGTGGTCATGAGTCTCATTCTCATGAGTGAGGAAGTCGACGCTAGAGAGAAATGCGGGGGGATAATAAAGTATTCTAGTTAATCTAAAATTATTCAAAAACTTTGTAATATTTCTAGCTGGAGGATGGATTATTCCAAGGAGGATGTGACACAGTGTGACCTGTGTCACATCCTCCTTGTTTAAACAGTAGTTATAACTTATATTTACTGTGATTGGATTTCTAGCTAATGACATTTTTATTAAGTTAAGCAAATGTCAATGACAATAGTAAGAAAATAGTTGTAATTAATAGATAAGTGTTCCAATAATTTCTTCTATTAGGTGGTGTTTTGCTAAATTGAAAGAGTAAAGTGTAACCAAAAGAAACACGAAATAGGTACTTTAATTAAAATTACACCCACACTTAATTTAGCTTTACGTTATAATTTAATTAAATCGTAATCTGTTAGTGATATATATTATGTAAAGAAAAGCCCAATATCTGTTTTCATTGCTGAATCACGCCCGACTGTCACGGCCAGACATGAAGGTGTGATGTGCCGGAGAAGGACGGAATACCAACAAATATTTTCTAATTATCCCATTAACCTTATCCTCACTTTCAAGCCACTTAATTCGATATAATAAATATATTTTTTTAAATTAATTAATTTGAAGCCTACTTCCAAAACCAATACATGAGGACTAAGTATATTTATAGTGATCAAAGTGAACGAAAAAAATTAATTAAAAGAATCCATCATTCAATTGAATGTTTACGAAATTGTTGATAGAAGTAAAATGATCGCACAGAGAAGCGGGAAATGGGCGGTATTTGCATGTGATAAATTGATATTAACTTACCGATACATTGTTTGAGAATATGTAGTTAGAAATGAGTCCACGTTTAGGCAATATCACAACACACGCGTATTCACAGATGTCGTGTGTTCAGGCCGCGTTCGCCATATCGTGCAATCGTGGCGGAGGCTCGGACGCGAGTGCCGACTGCCGAGCGCGGGAGGTAACCTGAGGGCCGCCGCGGTGCGTTGCGCGGAAGCGACCTTCCGAATCTGCGACCTGCATTCGCAAAATGTATTCATCCGTCGGTCATCGACTTGCACATTTTGGATCGAAAATTATTAGAAACCTCTGGTGTTAATTGAGATTGGCTACACTATATTATAGTGCATTTATCATTTGACTGCTACAAAGATACATTACATTCTATAGCTATATGCAATCAGTAAAACCTACAACAAAAGGTTTATTTCACGGTTTGAAAAATCTTGAAATAATAATAATCTCGAGATTAGATTTCATTGTGAGTAACGTTTTGGAATGTGTAACTTCAATATTAATTCATCGATTGGTCCTTAATAATTTTGAAATATTTAGAACCTACCTATTGAGGAAAACTTATAAAAAAAGTACGAATTGTATAAACTACCTGCCGCGAGGTGTAGGTATCATGCAATATTTTACATGTTACATAAATGTGTCTTTCTGGTCGTTTGCTTTATCACGATAAATTTAATCCAATTTTATGGGATGATGTAAGAAACATCAACCGTTAAATAGGCAAGCACAAGAATATGCAATAATTTTTCATATATATTAACTTCTTGGCATTCTTGGTAAGTAGCTATAATACCTATGATTGTTGCTTAAGCAATTGTTTTATCTAGATCACTAGCACGTGCAAATAAAGGCTTATAACATTTTTCATGCTAAATCGCAAGTTTTATACATATTGCATAATGCAAACCTACATAAACTACATTATGTTTTGTCTGTGAGTACACTTTTCTTCCTTTTGGAGAAAAAATCCTTGATGGAGTAAGAATAACTAAAATAAAAATTACTATTGAGTCATATAAAAACGTATTTGTAAAAGCGTAATGTTTTTATAGAAAAATTATTTTAACTTTGAAAATATGATCATATGCTGGAATGTTTTTTATTTAGAATTATAATCTCGAAAATAATCCAGTTCGGGATTTGTAGTTACAAATTACTACTAGACTAAATATAGGAATAAGCCAATAAGTTCAAGTATAGATCCCCGAAGACCACTTTCTATAAATAGAACGTATAGAGGATGCGCGTATTCTCACGACGAGGTTGCCGTCACTGGAACTCATGAATAAATACCTCCAGGCTCGGTGACGTTATGACATTACCACGTGTTGCTCACAACGTGACAACCATTTGCTCAAAGCAAATTAATTGCTGTTAATTATACTTTAAATATACTGTATATGTAACTCTGTAGTAAAAGAACTATAAAAACTATTAACTGCATTTAGAACCACAAAACTTATCACTACATAGTATAAAACAAAGTCGCTTTCTCTGTCCCTATATCCCTATGTATGCTTTAAATCTTTAAAACTACGCAACGGATTTTGATGCGGTTTTTTTAAATAGAGTGATTGAAGAGGAAGGTTTGTATGTATAATAAACTTCATCCAAATAACGTCGCGAAATGGTCCGATGTTTATTCACTTATCATGAGTTGAGTTTGTAGTACGTAAAACACCATTTCTTGAGGTTTGGCTTACTGCAGATATATGCACCTATTGTTGGGCTATGTTGATATTTTTTTAGTCTGATTGTGTATGTACTTCACCTTAAAACTTAGTTTTCACTGTATATAGATTTTTTTATATCTGTACTTCTATTGCATTAGGATTAAGTTGCTGTGATAATTTAAAATAAAAAAAATCATAACTGTTTCTCCAAATTTAATTTTTTATTTATACAAGTAGGTACATATAGTTTTCGTGAAAAGAGTTCAGATATGACTTGTCTAGTAGGTCATAATTCAAAATTTCAATGCTTTAATCAATATTATTACTGATTAGATATTAAGAAATTTACTTTTCCGAAAGGCAGACGCGCTGTAAAAATTCCATACTGGTTGTTGCATTACACAATGAATTTTTTTTTAAGTTTAAATACTTAGTGCTTTAATGCCTGCGGTAAAAACTTATAATTTTAATTATAATTTATTATATTATTTGACATGTCCTAAAATTGAGTGCTATGGTAGAACAAAAAATAGAAGAGATTTATATTATAATATACGCCTAGTAACTGGTGGCGAACAAGGCAAACGGCTAGTTACGTCAAATATCAGTGTGGTAGAGGTGCAGGTGAGTTATTGAATTGTTGAGTCAGCGTAGAGTCACGCCACCATTGTCCTACTAAAAACAAGCTCATCATCAATTTGTTAAACATATCTGTTTGTGCACTATTTGTATAACAATTCATAGCTCGATGGTTTACTTACCGCGTGTCAAATGCACACAATAATACATATTAGAATTAACCTAGTAAATAGCAGTTTTCAAATTCCAAGTACCTAATAATAACGAATGTGAAAACCACTTTGTTTGTTCTTTACCGCTTAAAAAAAATTGAACAATTTTAGTAGGCACTTATTGACCTCATTTGCAATTTACCTTATTAATTTGCCATCAAAAAATTGAAAAAAGTTTCAATTAAGTACCTTTATTTTTCTTTTATAATTAAGTGAAATATAATCTTTTCAATCGACTTCAAATCAATCCAATCTTAAGTTTTTCTTTGTATGTTTGTTAGAAGTTTTTGCGCCTAAATTCAACAATATAAATAAATATAATATTTTTAATCTATTGCAAAATTTTCAATGTATGAAATATTTGAAATAAGCAAAATAAATTTGCTTATATACTTAATAAAATGTTTAATTACACAATCTAGCACACCTTTAATTAACGCCTAGCTGAGGTCAGCTTTTTAAACGAAAAGTATTGACTACAAAAAACTAAAATAATACTTCATTCTAAAATCAATCAATCTATTACATCAAATGTTTTGTTTTTTATTTTAAGATCAACGCATGGGAAATCAATGTTTCTTTAATTAAGCAAATTTTCTGTAGCAGAAATAATAATTTTATCTATTATGAATAATAGGTCTAATATTTGATAAATTATTTATTATTCAAATCAAATTGTTGTGTAAGTTAGAGCCTTCAGAAACGGTCTAAGTTTATAAGCTGTTCGGGAAGGCGTCCTGTCTGAGAAGAACAGCCAAAAAACTCAGCTGGGAATCATTTTTTCCGACCATGTTTACAAATTTATAATAATTACATATTATATTAATGTATACAGTATATGTACTGTATGTGAACTGAAATAATTAATCTCAAACCGTTTGTTTCGTTCAAATAATATATTACTTTAGTTTTCAGTATCAACCTTGCTGATGGTATTGTATTAAGTACCTAACTATAATATCTACAAATTTCGGGGATCACCCGAATATTGTTTTTATGCATAATAATACGATAATTATATAATATTTTACTTTAAATCTAATGATTTAAAGTATATTTTAGTAATCTAAAATAATAAATTCGAAAAGCAAGATTTCGTTGGATATCTTTCATGCGTAAAACGCGGAACTGTTTTCAATGAACCGATATCAATTTTAATGTAGGAAAAATGAAGCAAAATATATTTTTCTTCTTATTCTACGAAAACAAAGACGAGGACATCGGTGCTAGTTAATAAAATATAATAATTGTAATTATTTGATCCTTATAATTGTGATACTAGCAATTCAATGCAGACGAGAATAATATCGGATTTGAAAAAACAAAACTAATCAGAACTTCGTAAAATTATTCATCATCTTCAGTAATTATGTAATTTACCACATTGTAATTCGTAGGCTAATTAAGTAAATTAATTTTCGATAATATGGTATTCTTGGTGTAAAATTCCCTTTTGTTTTTGCCAGAATAAAGTAAAATAAAATTGAAATAAAACGTTGACTAATTAGTTAAAAAAAGGGAATTCCCGTAACCCCTAGTGGAACATGGGGCCGATACATCTCTGTATCTGTTTCACTGATTATTTTCTTTACAGGCAAGTAGTTTATCAGCTTTCTATGCCTACCCAACCGAAACATTTAAGTGTTTCTCAGGGATTTGAACCCAGGACCTCAGGCGCAACACGCAGACTCGTAAACCACTTAACTACGGAGGCGGTTAAAGTCATGAATGTAAAATATGTCATGAATCGATGAAAGCTTTAGAAGCTACTATGTCACAGACATAGACGTATCAAAGGTATAACACCCCTCTTTTTCGTCGGAGGTTAAAAAATAGTAAGCCAAAATAATAATTGGCACAGAACAGCACTGCAGCGGCAAACTGATAATGGACTTAATATTCACTTATCTTTAATTAACTACCTAGTTTGATTCAAAAATCAAATAATAAAAATAACAATGGTTACTAAGCAACAACATGTGTGTCATCTCAAATCAGTAAAGAGGTTATGTTTAAATTTCAATAATTTTCATAGCTAAATATAATTTATAGTACAAATGATATTTTTATTTTATTTATGACTAACCGGCACTATGGACATCGCCGAAATAATTATCCTAACGAGATGATTCACTTTCGCAGAAACGCACTCGGGCAAAATAAATATTCATTTTTTCCTTAAGTATGTCAATTCGTTGGAAATCACAGTAATTCAATTTAAATTAACATAATATTATGCTATTAGTAGGTGCCTAAAGTTATTTGGTTCGGAATAAAGAGGTTGATTAATTGGTGAAACTATGTCATTTTGATTTTTTTTTGACAATTTCTCATTTACAATATGAAAATTAGTAACAGATCACAGATCATCCCTAGATTCTGATTTGGGGTTAATCTGTGGTGACGATGTAATTAATAATTGCCCATTATTATATAATAATTATTACCATCACTAGTGTTACTGCTAAAGCCTGATTTACATTGGTCAAGCGTTTAGCGTGTGGCGAGTCAAATTAGACTCTAAGTTGATTATCAAGTGGATCCAAGTGGCTTTCTATTTTTGGTCAAGTGACTCTCCCTACGCGCATTTGACTTGCCTCGCGAGTCGCCACGTAGTATGAACAATAAAATTTAGTACAGTGCATAAGTGAGTGACTTCAAGACGTTTTGTGTTCGTTGGTAATATTATTTTATTTTCAAAAAATGGCAGGAAAATGGTCCGATGTCACAAAAATGCAGCTTGTGAATGAATATAATATAAGCCATGAGTGTATATGGAACTGAAAAAGCCTGTTGTATAAAAATTAAAAAATTATCAACCTATATATTCGTTTTAAAAAACAATTTGCAATACTTCTTTGTTATAACTTACAAATATTTAGATCTAAATTTTATTTAAAAATACCTATAAGATAATAAAGAAAAATTTTCAGTTAAATCTGAACGCTTTTTTTTAAAGGTTTTTTGTAATTTTATGCTTATGATAGACACTTATTCCTTAGTCTGCTCCATAATTATGTATAGAATTTTGCACAATAGCACACGTATTTATTAATGTAATACCGTCATGTAAACAAAAACAGTTAACTGTCCGGACTATAGCTACTCGTCACTATAGTTGCACTCGCCGCTTCGCTAAACGCTTGATCAATGTAAATCGGGCTTAATGGGTAAAAAATAACTAGTGATGTGCAAAATATACTTTAAACCAATATGACATGAAAAAAAATATATGAAAGTTCAATATGACCAGCAACAAAATGACAGATTAAATAATTAATTTAATTTAGGTTGGTTTATTTAGTTATTACGTGTTCTTAATTGAAATAAATGACCATGGATATTTAAAATACTTTTTTTATTTCACAATTATTATTACAGACATGTTTTTGTATTAATTTCAGTCAATAGTCTAGATAGTGCAAGTACTACCCGTTCGCTTCGAGTTGGCCGTCGATGACCGTTACAAAATGACGTCACAGGCACGTCAACTGGTACCGTCGACAAAAAAATAATAACTGTATTTCTACTGAAATGTTTTTTTATGATTGCATTTGAATTGGCCTTAAGACTATAATGATAAGAGATACAAAGTTATGAACTTGTTATTAGATTAAATTAATTTATTTAAGAAATTAAAATAGATTATTTATTTTTCTTCTTAATGTACAGTCAACCTTGAGGAGGTGCAGAGAGCTGTGTTATACTAATTAAATCAAAAGCAATTGTAGTGTGGGAGATTATTAAAGAATTAAGTTAATCAACTCTAGAAATATTTAATACTTGTAATTTTTTAGTCATCAACACGTGACATTAGTTCAACACCACACATCATTGCACTGTCTGCATCACTGAATTCAATATCTTCACTAGAGTCACTGTCAGATCCTACTGAAATGATCAGTTCTTGTTCAATGAGCTCTCCACGCAGCTAGTAGAATAAATAGTACATACAAATGATACAAATACTTAAGCCGAATTTCGGTTCATCGCTAACAATAACTCTCCGTGGTGATAATTGATATTGAGTTTTGACATTAATTACTTGACATTGGCGTATGATATCTGACTGAGGTCTGTCAGCTGTCTGAGAATGAATGATGATGTTTAAAACTTTTAACCACAAAATCTTCTGATCTGTAAATATAATTAAAAAATATTATGTACTTTCTGTTAAAATTAAAAATATGAGTTGCGCTATAGATAGTGAAAACGTGAAGGAATTTTTTTTTAAATAATTATGTTTCTATAAATATTTGTTAAAAATATCAAAATGTTCGTTAGTTTCCATTTGAAGTTTCTAGAAATCTTCAGTTAGTTTTGTTGTAATTAAAAACGGGACCAGAATATAAAATGCCTTGTGAGAGTTGTGCTGTTCAGTTCAGTGTATTTAAGAGGAAACGGTCCTGTTCAGAATGTGAGAGGTATTACTGCAGTGGATGTTTGCGTCGCGGAGGAGGCACGATGTGCGCGCCCTGTCGTGTGCTCTCAACAAGACCCTTGGTTAGACAGGCCATAATTCATCTCAAAATACGCGACCTCCAGTGCTTCCTAAAACATCAAAATGTCTCCACTCGAGGCTGCGTTGGTAGGCTTCATTATGTATATTCTTACAAACTTTCTAAAACCTTGTACTATATTTATAATCTATCATAATTATTCTAGAATAAGTGGCAAAACAATTTTGTACTTCTCTCTCTTCTACTATATTATTTTTCTTCTTTACTTTGTAGCTTACACTAATAATATACAACTAACAATAATAATGTGTGTAAAGCATTATTTTGTTACTAACTGAAGTTTTTAATTCCTAATTACAATTAAGTAAAAGATAAAGTGCCTTATATTTTAAGTATAAAGAAATTACACAAAACTATAAAATATATAATTGATTTTAGATGAATCTCTTATTCTAATGCTATGTAGATGAAGTGTATTTAGGAAACTTCTAAAAGTGATAGTATTATTCATCCTGAATCTTGTTACAAAGATATTATAAATGGGAATTAAAATAACAAAAATAAATTTTATAATTACAGAAAAAGAAGAATTATTAAGCCTGTGCATCTCTCATGTAAACAGTTCAGCATACCGACGGTGTGGTCCTAGGGCTGGAGCCAGTCCACTCACAAGCACTCTGAAGGGCATAACCAATAACATCAATGAATTTATTACATCAACTTTTGATCTCAGGAATACAGGACAGCAGCCACCACAATCTGACAGAAGTATGTTATTATTAAAACTTCACACACAATGTTTAGATTATATTGATCTGAAAATGTGTTTAAGTATAATTAAACATAGTATTTTTTGATTTATTTTGCAATATGATTTACTGCTCCTTTATAGGTAATTGTTATAATGCAGCCCATTCTCACTCTCCTACGGATGGACCAGAGAACAGAGACACCACTAGCAATATCAGTGATAGAAGGTTTACACCTACACCTGGTACAGTTTTGTGTTTATTATTAGATTGAAGAGTTAAATTCCCTTATTGTACAATTAGGTAGATTTTCTTATTTTAATAATTTTCTTACTACTTATTTTTATCTAGCCAATTTTAAATTATAAAAATAATACATAATATTTAGAAATACTGCAAATAGAATCTTTAAAATAAAACTAAATGGTGTTCATTTGAACAGGCGGTGAACGTGATGTTCGCGTATCAGGTCCACCACCTGCCACTGTCTCCCGCAGCGTTTCAATAGAGAATGCGCGAGTGGACACTACGGACTGCTTTGAGATTGAAGACCTAGAAGACTTTGGCTGGGAGTTTGTTACTCCCCCAGCGGAACCTCTGCCTACAGGTTCATACATAATACACTTATTAAGTGACATCTTGTAAGTTGTAACTAATTTGAGTTTTGGATAGAACATAACTCAAATTCATATAATAAGTAATTTATTATATATAAACACGACTTATTCTATATATATATAATAGACGAATTTAAAAAACATGTTGAAATAATAATAAATTAATAAACAAAAAACATTGACTTTGTCATTGGTGTCTCTGTCAGTTCTTATAATAAATAATACATAAGTACAATATTATATTAAGAACTATTTTCTGCTGCAGATTCAGCAGTGCTAATAACAGAAGAAGAGGCGGCGGAGGTGAGGTCAGCCGGAGGAGGCAGGATGTCCGGCGGGCGTTCTGCCTCCGAATTGGACCTGTCGCGTACCGATTCCGACCCAAGACCAGACCAGCCTGACACGGCCAGTCTCCAGGATGAGCCTCTCCATTTAGCCCCAACAAATGAAACACGTGAGTCACTAAATCTCAATTAACAAAAAATTTAATCATCTATCATACAGGCTTCTGAATTAGTTTATTTTCCTCAGAGTCCTAAAAACATGAAAACAAATATACTTGACGATAATTTAGATACCATTTTTCCAAAAGAAAATTATATTTAAGTGGTACACATACTTTTTTACAATTAAAGATTTTCAAGATGAACTTATTGTAACATAAGTGTTACAAGTTTATCATGTCTCTGGGGCTTTGGAATCATAGCTCTTAAACGAATAGACCACAATCGAATCTGTTTTATTTTTGAAAGCCGATGCGGTTTTTTAAATATGTTCAATTTCATTTGTTGGCGTTAAAGTTGATTTTTTTTGTTTAAAATAACTTAATAATGGCATACAACAAATTATAGCAGAAAATGAGCGAGTGAGTCCGCAGCCAGTTAACCTGGAAGAGATCCGGCGGGCGTCGGAGTTGGAGGCGCTGTCAGTGCGGCAGCTGAAGGAACTATTAGCGAGAAACCGCGTCGAGTACCGTGGCTGCCTGGAGCGCGCCGATTTGTTGCAACGAGCGCGTCTGCTGCTTGCCGACAACGCTCGCTCCCGTGCAGGTAAGACACAGGTTCAAATTTAAATCGCTTCCTATGGGTTCATACTGGATTCGGCCAAATATTCTATAGTCATAGATGGATATGATTATGGCAATCCTTTTTGTTTTACTTTAAGGCCGTCCAGGGGTCGAACACCTGGGATCCAATAATTTTCCAGTAAAAAACATTAATCAGAGATAGAATAAGTGATTGTTTTCTTTATATAAGAAAACGGTTAAAAATCTATTGAAATTTTCCATAATAAATCACCATTGTCGAGGCACTGGTGCAAGTTTTATTTTCTTGTTTGTTGTGAACATTCTCGTGAGTAACAATTGTGTGGTTTGCCCAGAAGTGGAGCAGTTGCCATTGGAGGAATGCTGCAAAATCTGCTGGGCGGCGCCGCTGGAGTGCGTGCTCTTGGAATGTGGACACATTGCGGCATGCACGGCCTGCGCCAAGCGCTTACCAGAGTGCCCTATATGCCGACAGTACGTTGTACGCGCCGTACGCTTCTTTCGCTCTTGAGCGAACCGTTTCTGCGTTAATGGACTCCGACTCATATTCAAAGCGATTTTATACCTCTAGATGGTATCCGAACGTTATTGAATTCCGACCAACTAAACTATTTAACTTTTAACACCGTAAACACTCATTCGATGCAATTCATTCGACATAAGTCTTTTTGGGTGTTAGGTAGGTACCTATCGTAAAGGAAACAGCCTTATAATATTTTTATTACCTATGGATGCCTTGCCAATAATGAAACTTGCCAAAGTAAAATGGTTGGATTTTTAAAAAAATATATAATAGTGGAAAATAGGGTTAGAAATGCTAAGAGATCGCCGCCCATAGACAACCGCGCTGCTATACGCGGTAAAGTTACGTTGTCGGCTTTTTAGTAATTGGTAGGTACGCAGTACGCGCGCCGCTTAAAATTCTCAAGGTCGAATCCACGGGAACGTAGATTGGGGGAGTTCTTTCCACAAGCAGGTAGTGGGATGGAACAAAGATAAGTAAATATGGCGGAAGTATTCACATTCCATTAATAACGCTGCTGTTCTTCACAATAAAGATAAAAAGATAACTCGATAATCCATTATGGTAATGTTTTTGTTACGTCTTAAGCAGGCAAACTTTAATACTTCAATACAAGCCTCGATTTTCATAACATGAAATGAAAAATGAAATGATTGATGATTGAAGGATTCCTTCTATATTTTATAACAGTTATCTAAAAGAAACATTGCGGCTGTTGTATGGTCTTGTTAAGACTAATTATGAATTTTTCTAGTCTGTTAAATTTTTCTGATTTTGTACACATCCTATTTTGAATGAAGCTGTTTGTTTTGTTGCTTTATATTGTTCATAATTATTTAGGCAAATAACTAGACGATATTTAATATATTTATCAGTAAGAATCTAAAAATAAATTTTTAAAGATTTTTATTTCTATTTTGGTGTTATAATTACTGACAATCTTTTTTAACCGAATTTTATATATTTAATATCTTATTGAGAGAAGAAATATTTTAGCCGTGGTTTCGATCGAAACTGCATCGTTGCTTTGCCTATCAGTAAATTTTTTTTGAAATTTTGATCTTTTAATTGTCAAAATATTGGATTTTACCAAACTTGATGGTTCGAAAAATGTTATTTGTAAAATTTTGGACCCTGGATTTGAAGCTAAGAATAACTTTCTAACAGATGTATTATGTACATGTATGAATATTGTACTGGGTTCGAGTCCCAGGTGGACAATTAATGATTCGCTTGGGTAGGCGCAGATGCCGATCACCTACTTGCTTGTAAAGTAAATGATCAGTGAAACAGACGAAGATATGTGTTTATGCTACATACGGCATATCACACTTTTCTTCATTCTTACAAGTAGAGTCATATTATTGTTTAATTATACATAGTTAAAGTAAAAGCCTCTCATAATATCATTTGCTATTGATACTGCTTGTTAAGTAAATTGTATCTATTGTGAGAACACAATTTGTTTTGAATATTTTTAGCAACAGGAGCGCTTGTATTTATAATTTGTTCTGAAGTTGTATTACCGGATTCCAATAATAGCCCGGCGATAAATGTTGCACATCAATTAGTGAAAAGAGACATTTAATTATATACTTTCGGCTCGTTGTTTCTGTCGCACGTCATATCGCACCCTTAGAATGAAAGTGACTCAACTCAAAATTCCTCTAACACTCGATTTTACCATAAACTGACCTTATAAAGCATATTCTAAAACCTTGTAAAGTAGAAGTGACCTATATCTTAGTATAACAGGGGGCAGCGCATACTTCGGTCTCTATATATTATTAAGATGTATTCAATACTATAATTTTTTGAAATGCTCATTTACCACAAATTGCATTTTTTGGATTAGGTCACTTTCATTCTAAAGGTGCGGTATATATGACGCTTATGAAACAATAACAATAAAGCACCTACCTACTTAGTTCTGAATTTAAATTTTGATAAATGATAAATGTAATTGATGGAAATGTAAATAAGCTATCGTTTATTTTTGGAAATGCGATGATTGCCGATGTCGCAATATGCCAGGCGTTGTAGTAGTGTTTTATTAAGAGTCATAAACCCTAAAAATAATGTTTTTTTTATTTCGAGTTATAGTGAATGGCTAGAAATGTTAATACTATTAATGCCAGATAGTTTTTTATACAAACACTCATTATGTTATAAAATATTTTTATATCATCATCTCAAATCACGTATCAAAGTACGTAGGTATGTCCCGAACATTTTGGTAGGTAATATAAATAACAAGCAACCACGTGTCATGTTGGTACGTTACTTTTAATTTTGCCATGAATCCTAAGATAATCATAAAAATTGTAAAGGGCTATCATAATGTACGGTAATGCTTATGGTTAGTAACTTATTAATTTGACTCATTGTCAGATTGATATTGTATCCTTAAAAGATAGAAGTAATATATACAGATCTGCGAGAAAATAAAACGAATAAAGTATTTTTTAATAACCTTATATTTTGTAACAATTTAACAAGTCGGTAATAATATTAGATTTTACATGTTTAGTTAACTTAAATAGAAAATTAAAATATTATTATACAAATGTAAAACAGTACAAAAATAAGGCAATGTGCATATAAATCTAGAACTTGGGTTTGTGACCCTACTTAAGATATTCAGTCTCGTCCGAGGTTGTGTGTCTCTGTGGGCGGGTCGACTCGAATGACGGTTGAGGCTAGTGTAAAGTACCCTTCGTATTGCACTTCCTCAGGCGTGGTGTCATAATGGTAATGTCCTCCATCGCCGTGCGGACCGTAGCCGTGGAAGTGCTGCACGCGCAGGTCCAGGCCCTGACCAACAGTAAAATGTGTTAATAACTAATGAAATTGAAAACAATTTAAAATTACTGGATTGGTCTGACGTTGTGCATCACAATAAATGAGAAAGTAGAGAAGAAACAAAAATATCAGTTAACTAAAAACTGTAACTGAAAAGGGCATAATATAAGGAAAAGTCCTTAAGTCGTGGTATGTAAAGACATACCATGTCCCCTGTTACAAGCGTGCCAACGTGCATGATAGGCGCAGTCATCTCGAAGTAGTGCAACCAATTATCCACGTCAGAGTCGGTACAAAGCGGTGCCGCGCTAAAGTCCGGCATCACGTGGTGCTTCACCTTACCCGCAGCTAACAGAAATGCGCCGCCCAGACCTAACGATGCCAACATGTGTTAAAAGATACAGAATATTACGAATATAACATGTATATGAAACTCAATGTAGTAGAACTCAAAGTAGGTATCTGTTAACCAGTTCTGTATTTACGGAATATTACGAAATAATATTTACTGTATTTATGATTCGGATCACCTATTTATTTATTTATTTACAACTAGAAACAAAACGTATACAATCATTCATTATAAAAACATAGAAGAGAATACAATAATTAAGCATAAAATATAAAGACATTCTTAAGTTTCACAAAGAAATTATAGGATATAGACACTAATACGCAAACACTCAAGTGATATATAATATATCAAAAATAAGTTTTGAGTCAAGGTAAACACTGAGATCTCTAATTGAGGAAACCAGTTCAAATTGATGGCCACCGAGGCTAAATCTTGTTGCAATAATGTTTTTGTTTCTCACGAAGACACTGCCCTTACATTTGTTGTAAGCCAGGAGCAATTTGTTACTTCTGCAGTAGCCGTCGAGTCTATGAAGGTCTTCCCGGATTCCAGCGACATCACACGGGGTAAATACTACTATGTAGTAGGTAGTAAGTATGTTATGATATATGTAAGTATTAAACAGTAATAAACGTAAGTGCCTTTTCACACATGACTCAGTGGGAACGCGCCCTAAGTCGTTTCAACGTTTTTGTATATTGATTAATTTGTTTAATAAATATTCAACATACCAACAACTTTTTCGCCATAGTGCTCTTTTAGGGTTTCCCTGATGGCGCTGATGAAATTTGACGAACCGATCCGCTTCTTTACAACAACTTTGATGACCTTTAACATAACATAACAACCATCATAATTATTATGATTAAATTGAGAAAGAGTTAATTTGCAAAAGACAGAGCGCACATTTTAATAGTGTTGGTCCTTGGTCGACCCAAGTCATTTACACATACATACATATAATATTGCAAAGTTTTTGAGGACGCAATTTTATTTGTTAAATATTCAGGAAGGGTCAGTGTGCAGTTAAATCCAAGTTTGTGGAGTTGCAACCCTTGTCCCACGGCCGCCATCTTGGAAAAGGGGTACTTAAAAATTGTTTTTATGGTTTATCTGACAAACTATAGCACAAAAAATTGACATTTTTGTTGCAAATTAAATCCTCTACAACTGGTCAATTGGCATTAGGGAACTGGCGTTACCTTGCCTGGCTTTCCCTCGGACAGCAGGTAATTTCCGAGCAGCGCGGTCCGCGTCTCGTTTTGTGGCAGTCGCTGCTGCAGGTAGCTGCTGCTGCCTTTGGCAGCGCCGACGGGTGACACTGATACAATGCGCGTGCCTTGATTCACCACGCCATTGCGTACAGAAAGGTTTATTATGCCCTGCAATTCAGTACCTATTATACAGATACCTATATTATTTAATTCTAATAAAATTCTCTGATGTCAGCAATTTCGTAAGAGTTAAGAATTAAATATGTAGCAATAATTTTCTTTTCCAATGTGTTGAATAGTCTTAAAAAAATAAAATGTTTTAAAGAAGATGCAATTTTTAAAATGAAAAGATAAAAAACATGTACAGGTATAGCCATGTCGTATGGAAGCGTTATGAAAAAATGCATTTTTTTGTTCACTAACAAAAATAGTTAGTTGACCGCCTCTTTGGTCTAGTGGTAAGCGCGTAAGCGTTACAACCGAGAGGTCCTGGGTTCGATTCCCGGCGGAGAAAAAAAAAAAAAAAAAAAAAAAAAAAAACTCGGTCTGGCAGGACATAGAAGGCTGATCACCTACTTGCCCCTAAAAAGAAAAAATCGATCAGTGAAACAGATGTGAAATGCATCTGCCCCATACCCCACTAGGGGACACGGGACTTCACTACTAACAAAAATAGTTTGTTTATTATTTATTTAATAATTTTTACACTACAAACAAACTACAAAATTAATAATACAACACGATTAATCATAGTGTAATGGTTGCCTTATCGCTACCTAGCGATCTCTTCCAGGCAACCCAGAAACAAGAGAGAAGACTAGATAGTGAAACAATCTAATGAGAGGAAACGGAGAGGTAATGGTTATGTAAGAGAGTCTTAAAAGAGGAAAGGGAACGAGCAAGACGAGATATCATTGGGATGGGAATTCCAAAGCTTGATAGCACAGATAGTGAAAGAATTGGAGAATAAATTAGTTATGTTTTGTAGTTGTTTCAACTTTTCTAAGAGCTCTTCTGTAATATCCATTTGGAAAGAAATTGGTCAATCGTCTTAGTACGCTCGATGTTGCATAAATCTTGCGGCTTATTTTTATATGAGGCGACTAGGTCATATTTTGATCCAGTAATACCTCTTAGACTTTTCATTATAGGATTGAAGTGGATAACAACTATATAGTTTGTCAATTTATAGAAAATTCTCATTTAACGTTTAGCAGATAAATAATGCCAACCTCACAGTTGACACCAATATAGGGCCAGGGTCCGGCGCCGGCGCCAGCCAGCAGCGCTGGATCACGCGCGAGATAACGCAGCAGTGCCGCCAGATCATACACCTTGTCCCGATGGACCTTCGGGACCAGGTACGGTGGACCACCCAGCTCCACCAACTTAGCATCGCCCGATAGCCCTGACCATGTCAAAATTAGCATAACGAACAATAAAATTGAATATTTGTGAATATAAATATATACTTAGGTGTAACTTAATAACGTATCTTATGAAAGTAAAAAGACGTAAACGAGCTAGAAATGATAAGTCATCACGAAATCCTACATTAAACATTACGGTGCTACTGTCTTTTAAAGTGTTTACTTAAGATAACGTTGTAATTATTGTTTATTGTAGATATCATTTATTTTATTTCAAACTAAAATGAAGTTTTAATAACGAATGTATTTTTAAAAAGTTGGTAAGTACTTCGTGTAAAAATATTCATAATTTGCACTTAATACAACAATGGAAACAGTAACGTCAATGACCTCGTACTGAAATGTGTTGAAAACTAAATACCTAATAGGTATATTAAAAATTAGTTTTTACTAAGTAGGTACCGTACTTGTCAACAAGTAAATAATCTAAGGTACCGACATAGATACATTAGTTTATATAAAAAATATTGAATTTTTCAACAGAAATGAAATGAAAAAAAGTTTAATATTTAATACAAGTTTTATGAAGTTAGAAAATGGTGGAAGGTCATTCCCATTCTTATTTTGAACATATAGAATAAGTTAAAAATATAATATTTAAACTCGAGCCTTTACCTGATGTTGCGAGATCAAATGGCGCTTTAGTGAGGTCGGGACATTCCTCGGCTGACACGTTCACAGACTCAAAAGTTTTCTTGAGACCCTCCGATAGAACTGAAATTTAAATGATCAACACAATATAAACAAAATGCTTGTGGTAATTTTCATCTTAAATCACAATACTTACCATGAGCTACTTCTTCCAAGGGAGGTGTGTATAGTGATTTCTCCTTAATTATCACTTTCGCGTAATCTACTGAAGTCATTCTAAAATCAACAATTAAAATTATATAATAATGTAATATGTATTTAAAATAAAGGCAAAAATATGATTGATAAATATGGTTTTTTTTAAACTTTAAATATATTAACAGTTTTGAAAAAAATAACACTCACATAACCTCGTTTTTATTTTGTATGACTGCGGCGTTAATATTATTAATCAGGAAAATAGCATACGCTATAGTCCAAAACCAAAAGAGTGTTATAGAGGCCATCAGCTATTACGATATATTATGATTAGGTATACTTAATGTTTGTTTTTTAAGCCACTTACATAATATCTGTGAGCTACAATCAGTGACCTCTTGTGTAAACAGTTGTGCATGAGATTGTGGTGTCGGATTTCGAGGTCAGGGTCTAAGCGGGCCACGTTATCGATTGTTTGTTGGCGTGTTGTTCGTATGGCGGCAACGCGATGACTGCGAAAGTTCATACTCCATACTATAGTACCACGGTAATTACTAATTATTATGATAGTAAACTGGCGCTTCAGAGAATATGAAACTTATTATCAAATATCTTATAGGATCATTATGTATGTTGACTGGTTAAAAGTAATGTTTAGTGTTTAACCGCATAAAAACGGCTCGACAAATTCAAATATTTATCATTATTGATTTAATACTGAGATCTTCGCCTAGTAGACTGAATACCACCTCCTTGGCCTAGTGGTAAGCGCGTAAGCGTTACAACCGAGAGGTCCTGGATTCGATTCCCGGTGGAGATAAAAAAACGATCTGGCAGGACTTAGAAAGCTGATCATCTACTGGCCCTAAAAAGAAAAAATCGATCAGTGAAACAGATGTGAGATGCATCTGCCCCATACCCCACTAGGGGACATGGGAATTCACTTTTTATAATACAGTGGTGCTTAATACGAAAAAAAATCCTAATGTCTCGGAAAAAATCGAAACTTTAAAATGTGATAGAAAATGTATTATTATGGTGGTACCTATTCTTATTATGATTTAATATATTTATGCACAATGCAGACATGATTAGATTTCAATGATAATTTACCTATGATTAATTATAAATTTGATTATTAAGAAAAATGTAGTGAAAAGTCTTTTTTCCATTTTCCGGGAAAACGGTGAGTCCTAGCAAAATTGAGCTGACATATTCTGTTTCTGAAACAATTTGTCCTTACTTATTAAAAATTATTTTGTGCCGTCTGTGGTTTCAACCGCGTTAATTTGGTCGCAGCATGATGTTATATAATATACTAGCTGTGCACCGCGGTTTCACCCGCGTTAACTTCGTCGTAATGTGAATATATAGTTTAAAAGCTTTTAGCTCTAAAAATGACGATACTTCCATTGAACTTTTCATCCCTCATCTTTCAAAGCCCCCTCCCCCCTTCCCCCTTACGTTTTATTTTTACGGTGTACTTTTGTTCTATCATCAAGTTTCCGCAGCCACAGAGTACTATTGTGTATATGTCCGCAGCGCATGCGACGAAAGAAGTTTTAGGGCACTTTTTTACACCTTGGGTTACGTTACTTGAGTTTTAGTAGGTAAGGATCCATAATCTGTTCTAGCAATAAATATAGCCTATGTTACTCAGGGTGAATATAGCTTTCCAACGGTGAAAGAATTTTTGAAATCGGCACATTAGTTTTCGAGTTTATTCATTACAAACACACATACAAATCTTTCCTCTTTATAATCTCTCTTTATATTCTCTTAATAGTTTAGATATAGCCTTCCTCGATAACTGAGACTACAGACTAACAGAAAAAAAATCTTTGTACAAATTATGTTTTATTTAACACTAAACAATACTTACTTAGGTATTCTTATTATGATTTGATAATAGCATAAAATCCGAGCCCCCAGACCTACATTTTAGCAAAGCTGAAATTTTGACGATTTCTAGTCTACTATGTAGTTAAGACAGTATGCGTACTTACTAGCTCGAAAGTAGTAAGATGAGTAATTAAATAATCTTTCTAATGTCTGGCGGAAGTAATGCCCCACGGATCTTGTATGAAGTGACACTGTCGGGTTCAAAGCGTTTAACCATTAATGTCCAAAAATCGTTCTTTCGAAGTTCTAAGTCTTATTACTTATCCTACAAGTGTTTTTTTTTATATTTATAGAATATATATATATCTAAAAATTGGATAAAAAAATAGTAATTTGCTATCTACTTACGCACTTTTTTCTGTTTGGGATTAAAATTCTGCACTGAAGTTATAGTAAGTGCTCATTTTGTGTCAACTTTGGAGCCACAAATCATCATAAAATAGAATGAATAAAAAATAACTACGCTTAATCAATAAAAATATTTTTATCATATTATAGATTAATTTTATTTTATTATATTTTATATATATATTATATTTTATACGAAATCCTTCTCAAAACAACATTTTATTGATTTCAATATATGTTGTTTTGAGAACAATTTAAGTATATATGTTTTTTTAAATACCAATACAATGAGACTCAACATAAATTTCAACCATACCATAAGAGATTTGATTTATAAGTTGACAATTACTAATAGCACTATTGTACTATTGCACTATTGCACTATTGTTTATTGTGTGTTTAATTGTTGAATGTGAAATAAACTTACGTATTTTGTTGTTAACTTACTATGTTAAATATAATTTATCAGTTGTTTAAATTTTATAGAAATAATACAATTTAATATAAACGATATTTTATTATCTCACAAGTCATAACTACAGCTAGTCATTGCTTTATTCTCCTTACACATATAACTTTTGGCAGCAGTGTAGATACTTTATAAGTATATTCACAGACAAATTGCACATAGAACCAAATAAATTAACACAAACATAATGTTTACATCCTTAAACTAAATTAAATACTGCTTCAAAAGAAATAAGAGCAATCTTTCCCTTTAAAACATCTATGAAACATTCATTCATGTATGACCACACCGTTAAAGAAATATGTGCCAATCAGTTGGTATCGCTGTCCCAGCCTTTGAAATTAAACATATTTACTCAATAGCAAGAAATTGGTGCCTTAACACAAACTCAGTAAAAAATTAAAAATTACATAAAATAAAGTGCGTTAATTTTATAGCGAGAAACAGATAAATAATTATACTTACAACAGTAAAAAAACAAGATATCAACAAATGTTATGTTATCAATAATTAAATATTTATGCGTACTTAACAACACAATTCGGGTAGGTACTCTTTAACTTCTGTGCGTGAATTTTCACGCAACGATAGTGATACTTTATTGTGATTATGATTATTCGTAAATATGTTTTAATCAAATTTTTACAAATTGTTCTGTTGTACGATAAATATGTCATCAGGTTTTACGTAATTTCGTCTTATTCTAGCCTTATCCGGACGACTCGCGTCTGCGTTAGACAAACCCGCATTGCTTCGAATTCAACGTCACACACTAATCGACTCAAGCACACTTCATTTTGCACCATAAGTTACGTCATCATAAAACCATCACTCATAAATATTCAACATCCCTCAATAAATAATTAGAAAATATATCACAATTTAGGAGGATATGTAAATAAAAATTATTTAAAATAGTACAACAACCAATTGCCATTATTTTAATTAAATTTACTTTTAGATTTTTTCTAAAATTAAGGGTTTATTATTTCATATAGATTCATTCTACAGTATAGAATCTACACGTAAAATTTAGTCATTTCTATTCATGTAACAACAATACATGTGGAGGACAATACTTTCTTAATTTAATTAGTCCACCTTTGCGTCCACCATAAGTTTTGGCCTTTAGACTCGTCTTTTATGCGACAATAGGATTTGAACTCCTTGAAATGTTTTGGACCTACTATAAAGCTTACACATTTTATGTGACTAGAGTGACAAACAGATTTAAAAGTAGATATATTGACCGTCTTTAGTTGTTAGCGATGAACTTCAATTTCTTTTACCACCATTATAACAATTTCGAACCAATTGAAGCTAGGATGGGAGATAAAATCTACTACGAATATGTGTTACAATAAGTAAAGGTGTGCATTAAATACGTTCGGTTGAGTATTCAAAGGTCAGCATGGGGCGCAAGCGTGTGGGTGCGGTCATGATGCAGCTGACGGGCGTGGGCAGCGTGCCGTGCCAGCCAGCGAGCAACTTCGCGAGAGTCGCACTGAACGCGAGGCCGCCGCAGTCCCTCCGCCGCCGCTCCGCGCACTCCCAGCTCCACGAAGTGCGCGCTTTCCGCTGTCACCGCCGTGCAAGACACCAGATTGCTAAACACAGATTATTGTCCAACGTCAAAATTGCGTTGTAATAACGTTAAAAACATATTTTAGTTTTACAAACAGAAGTAATATGTATATGATAATTGATAAGTTGTAAACATAGCAACAAATTCTTGTACCTGAGATGCGTCTCCATGACGATCTGTGGCACGGACCCCTTGCTGGTGAATATACGAAGGTAGGAGTCTGACAACAACGCGCGGATGTCGTGCGGTGTGTCACGTACAATACGGTGAGCCAGGAATCGTTCCGAGTAGTCGTGGCCGTTCAGAGCGTAAAGTGTGGCTGCGGCGCGCGCCTCCTCTGCGCTGTACCGTGGCAACAGCGCAGCGGGTGGAGCCCGCGGAGGCCGCACGCGTTCCCCGCCTGCCCCTCGCCCTCCGCGTAGGCCGCGACGACTCGAATCCCGCACGGCGGCAGCCGTCTCAGCGGCTAGATCTAGCACACCGATCACGGGCTTGGTCACCGTGCCCACGATACCCTTGCCCACCCCAGCTATGAATCCGGGCAGACCCTCGGACGTGGCGCCCTCATAACTGTGTTTTACCAGCGATGTCATACCACCTGATATCATGATGTTAAATTTCGTTAGTTAAGTCGATAATGTCTCAAAAGTTTCTATATAAATTCCGAGGATTCTTACCGAGTATGCCGAGGCCTAGGCCGCGAAGACCGGCGGCGACTCGTGAGCCTGTAGCGGTGGATCGGATTCTGCGACGCGTCTCCTCGTGAGCTTCATCACACACGACGCGCTCCAAACCATCACCCAACGTCTCTGTTTTATTTTAAAATACTGTATACGTATACTAAAACCTTACTTCCACAAAAAAAAGCGCAATTAACCTACTAACTCAGAATATATAAAAAACATATTTCTTCAAATGTTTAAAAACAATTGTGAAAAAAGTGATAGATAAATAAATTATAATTTATATAAAGTATAATGAAAATAACAATACCTGTTACTTTGGCGGCAGAATTCGATATGCCATGAGTTAGGTTCTGAAGAAGCGCAGCCACATTTCCTTCTAGCAGTAAGCCTGATACTCCCTCCGATACGTCTGCGACGAAACCCAGCGGATTACCAAGGAAGTCTACCGAACCCAAGATCTTTGCAGCTTGCCATTTTAATTCCTGAAAACCCCAAGAATTATGATGCATGAGTGTACCAATAAATATAACAGAATCAGAACTATTAATATTACTCACGTCCTTGAAATGCTGCAAGACCTGTGCGGCGAGCGCGGGCGCAGTGTCAAAAGCGTGTGCGCGCATGAATGGCTCAAGCTCAACTGCAGCATCCTCAAACCGGATCAGCGTCAGGCCCAAGCGTCGCTTTACGTTTGCGGCTCCGCCTTCCAGCTTATTGGCCGTAAACATCGACAGACGAATCTGGTGAATACGCAATTGTTTTAAAGAGAAATGGGAGCAATTTAAACTATGTTCTTTGCCCATTATTTATATTTAGTCGTGACTGTACTTCATTCTGGTATATGTAGGTATGTACTACAGCTTTAGATCTATTTAATATTTAACAATCAATTGTTACCAACGAAGAAAATCTTAAACGGTTGGAGTGTTCACCTGGCTTGGCAGCAGCTTAATGAGCGCGAAATAGTACCGTGTGGAGTGCAGTGCCGTATACTCTAATGTCACCCACTCGGCTTCGTCCGCTGCTTCTTCCTCCGCGCCGTCTGACACCTGTAGCCACTCCCACAGTAGCAGCATCAACCTATAAAAATTGTAATAGTAAAGTCCAGATCGGCTACACGCTCCGAAGTGATCCAGATGATATTATAAATATTGACAGCCCCAAACGAAGAACGCACAGTCGTTTTAGGTGAAGAGAGTTGGTAAAACTTGGAACGAAGTTAAAAAAGTTCGCTCAGAAATTCTGCGCGACATACCGTTCTATTCAGGGCCAGAATAGAACGGTTTGTCTTTTAGCTCTGGAAGCCCTTTGCCGCATCTATGAAACATATGCTACAGTAATGTTGTGATTTTTTGGATTTGATTAGAAAAATGTTTGAATATATTTTTACTTTTGCTACACTTCGAAGTGACGGATATAACATAGTCGTTGGCAACACTTTGAAGTGACGAATATGACATTGTCGTTATTTCTGGGTGGGGCAAAATATATAACTTGTCTAAATTTAGCAAATAAATTTGTGTGTAGTTAAAATTAATAATTCACTAAATGAATAAGAGATGGCGCTGTTGACTAGCTGTAATACCAGCTATCATAGTATTTTCAAACTTATGATAAATTATGGTAAATTTATGATAGATTCCTATAGTATCCGCAGTACAAACTATCGACTTGGGCCATAAATGTCGTAGATGGACCGTGTCGATAAAACATTTAAGTAGTATGTTAGTGTCGATATAATTATTATAATTTTAAAAATCATCTATATTAATTAGATAATTTGTTTTAAAAATTGTTTGAATACTAATAATTGAGTTTACTAACTTTCTTTGTTTACTTTTATTATAAATAAGAAGTATATTATTGTGACCTATTTTAAAAATAATTCGACACTAGGTATCATACTTGCACAGCACTACGGGTGAAAGTCCCACTCCGTAAGACCGTGCAGGTGCAAAAGAAATAGCAAGATTTCGATGATTTATGGCCCAAGTCGACAGTTTGTACTACGGATAATATAACAATACTAGATATAACACCACCTTTCTTCCAATCGTACAGCGATCGGTCTAAGAGCGACGAGAAGATGTGTAAAGTAGAGTGCATTATAGCGGGGTGGAGCTGCCCGTTGCAGTTCCACGGCGGCGTGGAGCGCAGGCAAAGGCGCAGACCCACTCTCGCCGCGATCAGGCAGGCAGTACAACAGCACCGGGCTCGGCGTTCCTGCTAGCTGTATACATAGCAAAGACATTCCCAATTAAATGCATTGTTTGCTTAGATTTATTTTTAATTTTGTCATTATAAAACACATTACACCTAGCTAAAAGACAAGACTACAGAGAAGACTAGAAGTAATTCATGAACAGAGTTGCAGCATATCACGTTATGTTTAAACTTCTTACCGATTTCTATTTGAGCTTTTGAACCGAAATTAAGGTGACGTTTATTTTTGTTAAGTAAATTATTATTTCAAAGATTTAGTGTAATCCGAACCTGGTTGTCCCACTGCATATCGTGCACGGAGACGGCGAGACGCGAGACAGTGCGGTCCCGGCCGATGTCCACACGAACAGCCGCAAAGTACGCGTACAATAGTTCTGCGGGCACGCGTGATACAAGCGACACACCTACGCCCTCAAGCTGCACGCTCACGCCCCATTCCCACACCTCACCAGTCCTATTGTCTCCACCCTCCTCGGCCTCCACCTTTTCCTCGTCAGATAGACTCTCTATTTGTGGCAGCGTCTCCTAAAGATACGTAAATTCACTAAGTATCAGCGTTTTTATTTCGAAATAAGCACGGTATTCAACGCTATAAATATAATCTCTTTCGATTCTTATAGAACAGTAGCGAGTTCAATGCGGTAATTTTCCTACGAATTAAAACTAATGACAACCTACTGTGGACACAGTGTCAGCGATGCGAATAAGACGAGTAGGCCCGTCTGCAGCCAGCGTCACGCTGAGTCTGCCGGAGCCTGGCCGCAAAGTGCGCCAACGTATACGCTGCTCGCCCGACACCGCCGAGCCTTCACGCCCGCCACACAGCCCTAGCACCACTCGGCTACCTGTACAACATCAATGCCCCGTTAATGTGTTTAATGCTAAGTTTACACATTTGCCAAGTCTTGACAAAGATACACAAACACAACCGTATGAAAAGAGTGTTTGGTTTAGCTTCACTGGTGATTCTACTCAACATCGTTGTTCATAATAATTTCATCACTTTCTTTATTGTGTTTTAGGGATAAAATTTCGAAAATAGACATGTAATCAAGATAATCGGTGGATGTTAAATTTTTAAAAATCTGCTTGCGACATACCAGGCGTAAGTGCCATTAGTCCACCGGCGGGTTGCACACAGAGGTTGCGGTGCGCGCAAGCCATACGGCCATCAGGAAGCAGGCGCCACGCTTGCGTCGATGCGCGTCTTCCGTCCGCGCGTCGCAGCACCAGTGCCGAATTCACACCCGGCCGCGGTGCCGCACCTTCGATGTCCAGCACCTGCATACCGATCATATTTATTTAAAATTAAGCATCTGGAAGTTGATACCAAACTATACAGGAAAGCATAAAATATTAACCATGAGGCACTTTGGAGTCGGTTTTTTTTTTAAATTTATTTCAAGCTTTTGAGAAAAACGTTCTCCAATCCCAGTCTAACAATAAACGGAGAAAATAACATGTCGTCTAGGTATACTTATATGTAAATAGTTTTCGAAAAGTGTATAATCAATTTCGATAATATGTATATGGATTTTTTTATAGTATAGTATTATACAAATAAAGTCTGTTAAAAAATGAATCACATTACCATTGCATGTGGGGAGATAGTAGTCTCATCCGAGAGCTGAGCATCTGTGGGCTGCGGTGGAGAACTGCCCTCGTGAATTAACTGCCCGTTGGGACCCCGCCGCCACAACTGAGATCTTGAAACAACAAAACTATTAGTTTATTTTTGGTTCTATATTTCTAACTATTTAAAGTAATCTCGAGTAATCTAAGGCCTACCTGTCCCCGTAACGTTTAGGCGCGAGTTGGACGCGCGTGGAACCAATGGGCACCTCGATCACAAGCTCGGCAGTGTCGTGGCCAGACAGCGCGGATTCAGGCGGCTCCGTGACCGCAAAAGACACATAGATGAAGTTTTGGTAGAGCAACGAGTGCGTGGAGTGTATTGCATCCAGCGGTAGCGTGAGTCGCGGTCCACCGGGAGCTCTCAGGGCTACACCGCGCGTACCTTCTGGCTCCGGAAGCGCCCAGCTTGCACGCCCACCCGATCGCACCACGCTCTCCTCCAGACACCCCACCTACCACACAGAAAATAATACTTAGGTACACTGCTTGTTATAACTTGTTTATATAGTAAGGGTACTATAACGTCACTCACTTGATGGTACATTATAGCAACGGGCGAATAGTTGTCGATGCGCAGTGGCGGCGGTGCACACTCGGCGTCTGACACCACCACCAGCAATGCTGCGCCCTGCCGCACCACCTCGGCGCGCATTATTTGGTATGACCCGCCGCTTTCCCTAAATTAATACATTATTATATCATCATAGTTGCGGCGGTACGCCTCCTGCGTGTTCCTCCAGTACTCCTGAAATTGATCTCTCTGCATCCGTTGCGAGCAAACATGCTTCAATTACTTAAAATCACTTAAAAATTACTACTATACTATACACTGGCTATTAATCATATCCAGTTTATGTGCATCCTATTAAAATTTTAAAGCTTTCTTACCTGCAGGCTATATGTAGGCTCCTTGGCGAATCTATCTTAAACCCTCCACTCCAGGCAGTCAATGGATTGGGCTGAGAGGAGTGGGTGGGTGCAGTAGCTAGCACCCTGGTGCACAGCAGCGGCGAACGGTCCCATCGCGCCCAATGCCAAGGCATGCAGCATCCTGCTACCGCCGACACGTGGCTCGCTGTCGCGCCGGGGTCGCTCTACAAACAAACCAACCAACAAACAAAATATAAACCGTTAAAACCGAAATTTTCTCCAAACAAAAACTGAAATTATTATTAAGAGGTTAATAGAGTATTTCATCAAAAAAAGCATATTTAATTACGAGTGTAGTGGCGCTGCACTTCTGCGCAAACTGCAGCGTACGCGTAGTATTGTTATGAATCTGGTAACGCGGGGTGAAGGTGACAATATTGGTCCGACGATGGCGGCCATGACCAGCGCGCACGCTCACGCCCACGCTGTACGCGCGCTCTTCTGCACTGCCCCCGCCACGACCTTCTAGCCGCTTTACTGTCACTCCTGGGCCCAGTCCAAACGGAGAGCACCACTGAAACATGTCCTACATGTAAGCTACGAGTTTTAGTAGAAATCATAGCATAGATTTTAAATTAATTACGAAAGCGGCGCACACCTCAGGGTTGGAGACGACGGCAGTACCCAAGCGCGCGCTAAGCGTGGGCCCGTCGCCATCTGCGAAGGCGAAGGGCAGTGGTGCCACCATACGCGCCACCTCGTGCTCGTCAAACTGCCCCGCTGCTTCCGCTCCACCACCCTCCGCGCGGAATACCAGTGGCATTCCTGTGCGGTTCACCAGCCAGTACGCAGCAGAAATCGAAACCTAATATACAATCACGGAAAATATTATATTCCTGAAGACATAAGTCGCTTTGTCGCACGCAAATGGCAACACAATGCCATTTTTATTATATCATTCACTTTGGTAAATGATGTAATAAAAAATATCTCATTTTTTACCTTAACGCCGTCCGTTTTCTTGATGGTGACTCGTGCGTTGAGATAGAGCCTTCTCCCTTTTGTATCTCTTAATTTAAACCTAGCGGAAAATGAGTTGTTGGTACTTCCACTTCCGCCTCCACCGCCACCCACACTCAAAACAGATGACCAGCTGAATCCTTCTAACTTCAACGTGACTTCGACACCTTCTTCCATGTCAACCTGAGTTCAATAGATAAATATAATATTTTTAAATTGATTATTATCATTCGCATTTCATGGTGTAATAACTAAAACGTGCCATTTCAAACTTATAAAAAAAATATGATCTTACTGGATGTAAACGAATTCTATTTCAACACGTTTCCTACAATAACTGAAGCAACTGTAAGTGTTTGATACAACTTTCACAGAAATTCTCACCGTAAAATGGATATTTCACAACAAATTGTGTTCCACCATATTCCTTAAAGAAAGCGTACCTATTGTAAACACTGTATGATTAATATTTTTATCACTTTTTAGAAAACGATACATTTAGACATCTTTGGCACGCCGAAATCAAAATATAAAACAATTTAGATATCTAGCTTAATCTGCGCGTGAACGGGGCCAGCAAAGTGACAACGATTTAAGCATGTCGTTAGAGAATGGACAACAATTATTTTAAGTTAGTAACTATAAACTTATAATGAAAATCTGTAATTCTACATGTATACTACTCACTACGTAACATGGGGCAGTTGAATTCGATCCAATAAATGTTTTTAATCGCGTATACCTGATGTACGGGCTCGGTATGTCCAGCGGGCAGAGTGCCGCCAATAGAACCGGCGCGGTATTGCAGTTCCACGGGCAGCAAATTTTCGATACGAAGCGCTGGCACTAGCCGCAGTGTATGCCCCGCCAAGGGCTCTCCATTTTCCATTGGAAACTGCTCGCGGACTATCACGCAGCAGAATCTAACACCAAGAACAAGATTACATAAAATAGAATAATAAATAGAATAAGGCATTGAAATTTTCTTAACCTGTAGACGTAGTCGTGTGGCGCACGGCACTCGTAGTGCAGAAGAGCCGGGGTGGTGGGCGCAGCACGCCAATCGAGTGGAGCTGGCGCGAGAGCAGGCGCGGGCGAGGGCGGACGAGGGGCACGTACCAGAGGCCGCGTCCAGAGCACGCCAGCGCGTTCGCTTAACGGCGCTGCCCACCATCCACCCGCAGCGATGCGCGCACTGCGCCCAGACCCCAACGCACCCCAATCGCCTGTAACAATATAGTACTGTTAAAAAACACAAAACTTCCATACATTTAATTGGAATTTTATCGATAGCATTTACATTTTACGTTTCATTAGATATAGAATCTAACGAATTAATCCATCAAATCTAACGAATTAATCCATCAAATCTAACGAATACATTTCGACGTTTCGTATTTTTCGTAACGCAAAACATTGTTCCCAACGCACATGCGTATATAAATCACAATGAAGATGAAAGAAAATATGAGAAGTAAAACTAAATTAACCAATATTACTCGGCTATGCAAGTACTCAGAAATTATAGTTACATACACGAAATATATAGCTAACTAATTCTTTTTTTTTTTTTATAATGTATGGCTACGTTTTCTTACAGACAAAACCACACAAGATAAAACCAATAACTCAACTTAGCATTGTTGCGATAAGACATTGTGATTTGTTATAACAAGACTATCGATCTTAAATAAATCGCCAACATACATAGTAGCGAAACATAGAAGAATCTCGTCAATATTTAAATAAAAGGAATACAGCCTTTCAAATTAAGAAAAAAACCTCCGACTTTATGCAAAAATTTGGTTTTTCTTCTGTGACGAGTATGATATTTACAAAGAAGCGACTGAGTGGCGTGGGCGAGTTGAGTTATATGCGTAGTGAGGTGGAGCGTCGTACCCCATCCAACGAAGACGGGCAGATCGGGGGGAAGGCGCGGTAGCGGTGCGGGGCAGAGCGCAGCCCGCCGCTGCAGCGCAGCACACATGGTGCGCACAGCACTCGCGCCGCCCCGACCTCCCCACCCACCCCACCGCACACCGGCACCCTGGCGCCGCACCAGACCCAATTCTGCACCGAACGGAATGTTACCCGTCGCGGTACTTAGGTAAACCTAACCTGAACCTAATACTAAGGTATACGACCCTCAAGTAAAGTGCTAATTAGTTAATTTCCAAGTAACGCTAATCGGCAAGTAAAAGTTACAAGTAACATCTTTCAATTTCACAAGCGAAACTAAAGCTTCGAGTAACAACTTACTGGTTAACGCTTACGCGAGTAACCCTTAACGTTGCAATGTAGAAGGCACTCATATATGCTTTTAACCTTAAACCTATGCTTATCGGTATGACGAAATGCTCTGCTGGCCGAGTGAATGTAAAGTAAATAAAATAATAAAATTTCTTTGATTAGCTATATGTTAAGAACAGTTTGAAGGTACCAAATATCATGACATAAGGTAGATCTAAAAACATTAAACCTATCAGTCAGTCAGAAGGAACAAGATTTACGAGCGTACCGTGGGCATGCGCTTGTGGTCCGCCATGGTGCAGGCGCACATCGATCGGGTGTGGAAGGTCATTGCGTATACACAGCGCCGACCGTACTGTCACCAGCTTGCGAGCCGAGCCCTCAAGTGACACCTCCAGCACAACACGCGCTTCACTTCCAGATTTCTGTAAACAAGAGGCTATATTTTTACGTTCTGTTAAGAAATTATATTATGAAGCTTTCTTTGCGCTAGTTTCTCTAGCCTATTGTATATTATGGAGAAAAAACACTAACGTTATGTGTGACTATTCTGAAGAAAACGCCCACACGGTCTACGCACACCGGATCGAGCGGAGACCAGCCGTCGACTCTAACTACAAGGCGATGCAAAGGCGCAAGACCGGCGGGATCAGCGGTACTAGGACCGCAACCAGCCCCACGTGCTCGTCCTCGCCGAGCTCCAAATGAAAACGGCTCTGTGTCACCAGCACGCACACAAACCCACGAGTCGTCCGGTCCTGAAAACGGAGTGGCTTCTCCACCTTCACGCAACCTGTCGAATTGTATGTATTTGTACAAAGAACAAGAATATTTAAAGAAAAAAAAATACAAAAAAATGTAATCTCACTCATCAGAAGCAGTAGTGAGAGTGGTAAACCACAGCCGGAGTCCAGTTAGATTACGCAACGCATACGGCACGAACGGTGATCGGCGTCGATGACCAGCGGGGCTACCTTTGGGTGATTGGTCTGCTTGTCCGGAGCCCTATAAAAATATTAAAACAGTATTTCTTCAATCTCAGTTCAGTTAACGAAACAGTCACATATGATGGTATTTTATAACCTGTGGAGCATAATAGTCAGCGGTCCAGTTTGTCCTCACAAGCCGTACGAGATCGATGAGCGCAGAAGTGATGTTGGTGTTGAGGATCTCGGAGGATGATACTTCCACTTGCAGCCGCCGTAATGATAAGGCACTTGATAATGTGTACTCCCAATGGCACTCAAATCTAAAGTCATTCATTTAAATTTATTAGGACCCCCGCCCCGCAGCATTACAATAGTTCCCTAAATGATGTAATATTGTTCATTTTTATAAATTTTATAGTACTAACCGAATTCTTGGTCTAGTGGTAAGCGCGTAAGCGTTACAACCGGGAGGTCCTGGGTTGATTTCTGGTGGAGATAAAAAAAACCTCGGTCTGGCAAGGCATAGAAGGCTGATCACCTACTTGCCCCTAGAGAAAAAACGATCAGTGAAACAGATGTGAAACGCATCTGCCCCATACCCCACTAGGTACTTCACTTCACTAAAACCGAATGATAAGATTATTGCTTTGCTGACTGAACAAGACCCAGAAGACTAAATTTTACAGATCCACATATGCTCCTCAAAAAAAAAAGACTTTATTTTCTTGCGTGACGTGCAAAAAGTATGGTTATGCATGGTCAATACGAATCTTTTGGCTGTATGTGGCACAAATTAGGTTGTGTTACGTTGATTACATGCATTGTTTTCATAGAATGAGTACGAAACAGTCATTAAAACTTGCAAACAAAACATTGGGGTATTTTAAACAAAGCAAGCAGACTATAAAGTTAAGAACGCCAAAAACAAACATTTAATTATATATATTAAACTATTGAAGTATAAACAATAGAACAATACCTACAACGTTTTAGAAGATTATTTGAACAAAAAACCGTAATAAATTTTTACAGAAGTCGCGAATAAATACTAGTAGGTGGATATAATCTTATCAAACATTTTAAATAATGCGTCACCTCCAGGGTTCTACAATGGGCTCCCAGCCTGAGAGCATCCTATTGTAGTAGTCGAGCGTTAGCAGAGCCTTAAGTCTTCCTCCTCCTGCAGAAGGTCTCTTCCGCCCTTCAATCACTACAGAGCTACCTGAGCCTGAGGGAGTCGAGACTAATAATGGATCTTCGAACGATTCCTCTACTCTTCGTAGATCCTAAAAAAACGAAAATATTGTTAAAATTCTCTTTTAAAAAAATTAAAATATTTCTGTTTAATTTGACTCAACATCATCCAAATTAAACTTACTCCAAATGTCTACAAGCTACATCAATATATAAAACTAACTTGTTCAAGCTGTAAGTCAGACAGAGACAATTCCAGGAGCGGCACATCGGAGTCCAAGCAGTCGTCGATGACACACAAGGTCACACAGCCGGCGGTTACCTACAGATAAATACATTATTTAATAAAATCGATAGTCGAAGAACCAATATAATTGTTTGGTGATCAACGGTAATGACAGTCTAACTCCCGGAGACAAAATTCATGATATTCCGTTGAAGGCTTCAGTTTTTTTGAAACTTCTTTTTATTGTAGTAGATGGACATATAAGTATGATTAACCCAAAACTGTACCTGTAAGGAACGCAAGGACTTTTGTGGCTCCGGTGCAGAGCGCGCGGGCGGCGGGCCTGACTGTGAGCGTAGCCATCGCGGCGCAACCAATGTGCCCGCGCCCGCACGCATATGTACGCTGTTGGCTGGCTCATCCGAAGACACACAAGCCTCTGTCTTATCTGTGTTCAAGATACTTAATGAACCATTTAGTTTTTTATATTTTAGCCTTAAATTCATTTCTGGAAATCTGTAGCCAATATACACAATATATGATTATTCGAAATGGTCAGTTATATGAATATCAAACATATATATACAAATTTACCTGAAAGCGCTAACTTCGCCTGTGCTGGCAACGATTGCAGCATCGCAGCAAACATTCGCATATCGTGGTATGACAGTCGAAGGTTGACAGTTCCCATATCCACCTGATAATGTGGTTGTTATATTTAAAGAAATAACAGTTTCACCGAATTAAGCGCGATTATTTATAACAATTTTACAATTATTCTAGTAAAACTAACCCGACGTGTCGCGCGTTTTACAGCATGAATAGTCACGGCCGGCTACTAAAATAATTGTAAAAATGTGTTAAATAAACGCGCTTAATTCTGTGGACTTGTTCTCTGTAAATTTGTGATACTCGCATAAATATAAGACATTACAATGTGGTTAGAATGTGTGGTGGATAGAACATGTCGAAAGGCGAAAACTTCAGTAACTTATTTTTAACTTTTAGTACCATGTTCAATGTTCATTGTACTGTGGCATTTACTCACATGGAGCGCAGCATCGTCATGCAGCGCAAGATGCAGTGCGGCGGGGTCAAGAATGGCGAGCGCCGTCTCATCCTCCAGTCCCAGCACGCACGAAAACACCTCGAGCTCGCTCACCTCGCATACTACGCCCCGCCCAGCGCAGCCTCTGCGGTACGTTATCACCGTCGTGCTCTGAAACATACTTAACATGTTACAGTTAAATGATGAGGTGTATAAATCGCATGTTAAAAAAGGTATATATATATATATATTATTATTATTATTATTATTTTTAAATTCAAATAACAGTGATGATTGTTTTTTTTAAAATTGAAGTAATAAAATTATGTTGTATTTGGTTCGAAAGTAACCTTCAGTATAACAGCATTGGTATCCCAGATCGAGGCGTCTTCGACGAGCACAAGCTGTGAATCTGTTACGTTAAGTTTGAGTTCCATTTGCTCGGAGTCTTCCTGCACCACGCCGTCTCCACTACTACTGCCACCAAATTCTCCACCGAAGCCTGGTAAGCTTTCCTCGCTATGTAAAACAAAAACCTAAATAACTATTGTAACTTTATCATAATAGTAACATTGTTTTACTATTACCTTTTTAAACTATTCCAGTGAATAAATTTACTCACAAATGAAGGAGGTCAGGATCTGCTGGCGGAGGCGGCGGCTGCATGATGAACTGGTTCGCTGCCTCCCACCAGTCAAGGATTGCCATTAACCGCATGTTATTTACCATTACAGTATACGCAGATGAATCTGAACGTTTCCTAAGTAGAATATATAGTGAATTAAGCTACTTGTTAAATTATCCAATTATATTGTAATTGTGTAAAAAAGAAGGAATATAAACTAAATTGATAGCATACCTGGCGTGCAGCTCTGCCTGCACCGTGTGCGGGTGATCTGGTTGCGGCTGCACGATGCGGCTGAAAACATTACCACGCCGGTTGGCCGGCTCATTGCTATAACGGCTGTCGCTCACCAGGATTTCCTGATAACATATAGGGATTACGTATTTCGAATGTATTGACCTCAGCAAACTATCATTTCATTTTATAAGCCTATGGATTTTTTTATGACTTCTCAAAACGAGAATACCAAGATGGAGCAGCACGCAAATTCGGAAAAAGAAAGGTAGATTTATTAACACTTTATCATTATATCACATATGATTACATTTATATGTAATCAATGTAATCATTAGAACAACACCTCTAGAATCCGAAGCGGTATTAAATTATAGTCACTTAGATTTAATACTAGCTTTAAAGTTTAATATAAATATTAATTTAAATTAATTATCTGTTAATCAGTTCTATAATGATTAAATATTTTTTTGAGTTTGATGTTATAATATGTAATAAAGAAAAACTAAATTTAGCCATGAACCTGCGATACTAGGTCGATGTCCTGGCTGGTATCGGAATAGGAATCGAGCAGAAGCCGTGACCGGATAAAGTGCACGCAGGCCAGCGGTGGTGCATCTGACCTACGCAGCTCCACGAGTACATCCTGCAACTCCAGACGCAAAGACCATGTGCGCCACGCAGCAGCTCTCTCAACTCCGTCCGCTGACAGAAAATTATAAATTATTTATTTTCGCCTAACATTTGTCTCCTAAGACACTAAGTAGCAATAAAAATAATATTTTTCGAAGTATGTTCAATATAATATTATAAATACATTTCCAAATCATTCGAGTTTATTGTCTGGGCGTGTGACCTGCTCAGAATACTTTGTTACACGGGCACAATAAAATAAATAAGTAAGTCAAATACAACTAGGCTTATTGCCGACTATTTTAGCTATATCTATAATACAGACTATAGAATATTGTATTCCCGAGTTATTTTCCATCACCAATGACTGATACATTAGGATAAGTCAAGAAGCACCTGCTAGTTGCGGTGCCGGTTCCGGTTGGGCTATTAGCTCCGAGCATGCTTCACCCAAGTTGTGGGCGAGAACACCCCGTATGAGTCGGTATTGCGCCGCGTCTAATGACACTTGTAATGTTGTCAGAGTGCCCTGCATCGTCATATCGGCCACTGCAAGGTTTTTTATTACATAATTTTTCTATGAATATTTTTATTATTAACATATTTCCTTAATACGATAAAAAACACTGCCTTACATACTAATTTACCGTTAATGGTGACATGGTGCCGTGCAAGGGTACTTTCTATAAAATTTCTGTAAATAATTTATACATTCTCTAAAAATGTACTTATAAATATAAATTAGTTACAGAGAGAGCGAGAGAGAGAGAATCGTAATCATCTTACCATTGTGTGTCTTGTCGCAGTTAATCTCCAGCTGCAAGGTAAGGTGCGTGGGTGCGGGCAGTAGGGGCGGCCCACAGCGGCGTATACGGGAGCTACGCCCCGCACCACCGCCCTCCGCGCACCAAATCGACACGCCTTCTAAACGGATTGTGCGTACATCCAACAATTCTCGTTCCGCTATCATTAAAATTAATAAAAATATTCATGCTTATGCTGCTCAAATAAAAATCATTCAGACATATACAGCTTTAGACAGATACTCACTTCTGGTGGGGTCTAGCACAATGCTAATGGTACCAGTGTCACCGGCGCGCTTAAAGCAATTCTCAATATGTAACAACCGAAGTTCGGCCGCCAGGGCCGCGCGACTTCGTCCAGACACCGGTACTACAATGACCGGGGACTCGCAGCGTACCTTCAGCAACATGCGCTGGGACACGTCGCGGACAACGCTCGATACCTTTTCAAAGTATGACATGAGTCACATAAAGCAGTATCAATAGAAATTTCATTTTTGTTAGTTCTATGTTAGCCCGTTTTATGTTTTCTGGAATTTTAGTTGAATTGTTACTAATTATAAATAGTAGGAAAATATTGGTTGCATTAATAAAATGCACATGTAGTTTCATTAATTTCCTATTATTAAAAGATTTGTCTGTAAATTTTTGAGTAAAATCAGACCTTACGCCGCGCCTGGACTATCACGTGTCGAAGGAGACTAAAGTCACGAGCAAACGCTTGTAACTCCAGCACGAAGCGGCGCGTGTGGACATAAGTCAGAGGACCCATCTCCAGCTCAAGACTCGTCTCGTATCCACTCACAGTAGCTTCTTCAGGGCTTAATCTACAATCAGATAATTTTATTATTAAAATGATGGGTAATTTTTATGTTTCTTTTTTTAATTTCTGTATTTAATATTTAAACAATATAATAAATATCAATTTTTGCTTTAAACCATACATTCAACCATTAATTACTACTAACCGATGATAATGCATAATCAATGCATTCTTCGCCCTTGTGCGCAACCGATCTCGCCAAAGAGGCGCACGTGGCGCAAGATCCGATATAACGAGTGCGCCGAGCGTGGCGTGTACGTGTCGCTGTGTGTGTGCTCGAAGTGCGCGCATTTGTGCCGCTACCTGTGACACCAGCGCGCGACACGCGTCACCGCGCGCTCCCACTACCACCACTGACAAAGATCGGACGCGTATCTCTGTTTCAGTCACTAAGTCTTCTATTTCCGCCGATACCGCTCTCTCGCTACCGCCACTGTCCCCAAAATCTAAAATGATAAAAACCTACAATAGTTTCCATTTATTAGCGGTAATTAACTATTAATTTAATTAACTATTGTCAATTTGTATATATTTTTACATTTTCATTTCACAAAAGCTTTAAACCGAATATTATAATATTATTCTCTAATAATATAATGTAATCCAGTAACCCCTGTTTATTTATTTTACTTATAAAGAAACCTTTTCCATCGGCGTTAAGGTTGGAAGTCTCTTGTTCGGCTTCGTTTACACCAAAAAAGTCCAATACTGCAACCCAGCTGTCAATACTCAGGACCAACTTAAGACAATTGAATTCGACTTTCGTCAACCTTGAAACCTTTAAGCAAAAGTAAATAATATTCATAAGTTTATTTACATAAATCATGTGAAATTAAACAAAATATTATGAGCACAATGCTTGCCTTATTGAACTGATCATGAAAGTGTGGATGTTGCGGGTTTCTGGTGTGTACAGACACCCACACTAGATTATCGTCCCCGCCCTCGTCCACTCCCTTTTTTTCGGATCCGCCACCTGCACCCCCTACAGGCGAGCAAGGAGGCGTAGGACCGCACTTGCTGTCTTGCTTTTCACGTAAGCGCTAAAAAGTTAGAACGTAACGTTATAACTAAAGATCTTAGTAAGTATACTAATATTTATTAAATTTTAAATTATAAAAAAATTATATGTCTTAAACAAACCTCTTTTTCTGTATTTTTATCAGCTATATTTAGTCCAGAAGGTAGGGAAGGTATCCTGGCCAACTGCTCGGATTGGAGTCGAGGAACGGCCGTAAAGGTTGAAGCCACGTGACGTGAGAAGTCCGGGCAGGACTTGGAAACGAATACCGCTTTGGGCGGCACCGGTGGAGAATGGGACACCATTAGCATGCGGTGACGAGAGTCCGGCTCTTTTGTTAAGTCTTCCATAGTTATTGAGTAAAGAGACACCTGTGGACAATCAAAATAATCATAATTTACTACATACTTAAACCTATACTATGATAATACAGAAAGCAAAAATTTCCATTACATACGAAATAAACAATTATTGCTTTTGTGCCAGTGTGTAAAAATTGACAAAATGAAAATTGAAAAGAATTGTCTTTCTTATCTAGATGAGTTATCCAAATATATCGCCCTACCTGTAGAGCAGTTTCATGTGGGTGCAGATGTTCGTGTCGCAAGAGGAACTCTCGAAATGTGAGCGCCACCAAACTGCGTTCGCCAGCACCGAGGTCCGCTCGCAGCTCTACCGTGAACGTTGGCAACTCAAATGTCACTGCGAATAGTCAATTTTTTTTTGTGATCACTCATCAATCCTGTATATAATAATGATAAAAAGCCTAGGGTCATTTTCAGGTCATCTTCCCATCAAAAAGCAAAGCAAAAAGAGGATGACCTGAACTGGTGTTTATAATATGTAGATATAAAAGTAAGAAGAGAAGTTTTATATCAAACCAATGTATGGAGTGTGCGAGACGGGTGGCGCAGGCGCAGGCGCAGGAGGCGGTATAGCTAAAACTGCAGCACGCACAGCCGGGTCTAGTCGTAGCGTAGGCACCGAAGGCTCCGACAGCGTGCTTGTCTGCTTATTCAAAAATTTAAAGCAGTTTTTTTAAACATTGCATGTAAATAAATTAAATGAAAATTAATACCTCTTGTACATATTCAGACGGAGCCATGTCGGGTCGGTCTGTGACTTCAGCTGTAGCAGAAGCGGCGACCCAGCGCACTGTGTCTAGCAACTGCTCGTATTGCTCGCGGCTCGCCGTCACGTGCAGCCCGCCTACCACTCCGCCCTCTAACACGCACTACGCAAACGGACATAAAGTATTTAAATGTTATTTAATCTTTATATGTTTTATTTGCAGAATGCCCACTGGCAGCCAAGCCCACCACTGATATAAGCAAGAAATAGGGATAATACCATTCCCCACTCCCCCAACTGATACAGACTGGCACGGCCTTGAGCTAAACAGGTCAAATATGGTTTTAATTATTTGTAGAAGCCCAAAGAAGATTCAAGGTGAGAAAATATAAATAAATTGCAAGTATAGTAGTAAAAACAACAATTTTATTTTCCCATACAAATTGCTCGCGTCAAGAGTGCGTTCAGAAATTAATCAACTTAAGAGAAATTCAGATATTAATTTCTTTAAAATATATTTTACTGCTTAGTAGCGTTTGTTTTTATATACTTTCTATATTCGTCTCCACCACAATTGCAGAATTGAACCTAACTACAAATTGTTTTATTTTTATAGATAAGTTTATAAGTCGTTTCCCAGGTCAGCTAGTAAATGTTGAGGAATTTTGTTCAACTCTGAACACTAATCAAAATTGAACGTTGGTAGTAGGTAGTTGATAAACCACCGTTCGAGATCCACAAACCCTTGAACTTCTTAATGTTGCCTTCACTGGTTTTACCCAACGATGATCCGCGATAACTAACCTGCGGCCGATCCTTATCGGTGCTAAGCATAATGGAGAATTGAAAAGCCGTATCATGCAACACTGGCTTGCCACCTGCTGAATCATATAGCTGCTGCATACTTGCTGTTGCAACTTGATCATGCAGCCGTTCGCTAACATCTAGCTGTCAGCACACGAATAAAACATGTTAATATTTTTTTATATACAAATCAAATGTATAATTTAAAGATAAACATAATATATATTCTTTTAGAAAGAGTAAGATTTATGCGGGAAAGAGCATGATACTAACAGATACCAAGGAGATATCTCGCACGCGAACTTGGTACAGCGTATCTCCGGGTGCGCCTGGTTGATTGCCCAAGCTCATGCGACCCAGGTGCGCCACAAATACTTCAGAGCTACGCGCCGCGCGCGGTACTACCACTACTGGAGATTCCAGCTCAACTGTTACACTGAAATCGATACGGTCACTTCCTATTGCCATCTTTAACATAAGATTTTTTGTATTAATTAAAAAATTAACATACAATTTAAAAAAAAAAAACAATTCAGTGCTAACAATAAAGTGCTCAAAATTAGTATTGAATAATCTATTTAATTAGACTGAATGAAGCCCGGCTTGGGCAAAGGTCTCCTCCAAGAATGCACTTCTGAAATGCCGATTAGGTCGTGGTTAGTATTGTTCAGGCATTTTTCTAGTTCTAATAAAATATGTTCATAAGAAATGATAGGAAAAGAGACGTTAATGCGTGCACATAAGACAAAAATTAGTTTGTGTTCAAAGCGCCAGTACGTAATGAATCCACTGACATTACCGCAAGATTCAAAATAAGGGAATACTTATTTTCTTTACATATAATTAAATAAGGAGAAACGAGTAACCTTAGGATTAGCTGTTGTGTGTCACGGTCGGGCTCGTCAAGCGAGTACCCGAGACTGGTGGTGCGACGCCGTGGAGACACGCCTTCTGTTGACTGAGACAGCTTTGGGTTGGCGTATAGCGACTCCGTCCTGCCAATATGCAAATACTTCAAAATAATAATTACCTGTACTTTCTTGTTATGTCAAGGCAATTATCAGTGCATTTTATTATTCATTTACATTGACATTTTTACAACCGACTTAACAAAGCAGATTTAAACATAAATTCAGGTGAAAATACAAATCATAAGGTGATACAAACCTTGGGTGAACGAGACCGATGGCCATGTCAGCGGCAGCGGCGCGGATTGAGCGCGCCAAGTTGGCTAGATACTGCTTGAACTCTGTAAGACAGCTCTGCAGCTCACGCAGTAACGGGCCGGAATGTGTGTACCACACGCTCGCTACGCGTACCTCTACGCGCACTTCCACCACTGAATGCAAACCAAATATATTGCGATAAAAAGTGCAGTAACCACAGAAGTCCCGTATATCGAAGGAAGTTACATATCCGTTTCACTGATTGGCTGACCTACCTGGCCTTTATTATTTATCTTTCTTTACGGAACACATTTTTGTATAATGTTGCTAGAACAACTGTGCTAGAGAGCATTGTGTACATTATGTCGTTTCATGTTATTTAAAAAAATAAAATCTCTATTGGTATACATTCATAATAATAAATAAACAGTTTTTATCTAATTTATCTAGTTTTTTTTAATCATTGTTTACTTTTAAAAAGTAAAAAGATTTTTGGTCCACCCTGTATAATCAGGAGCATACTACATTAATAATGTGTTAAAACGTGAAATTATATATTATCATCAAACTATTAATCTTAAAGAAATTGCCAGTTAAAGCTGATTATTTGTACAAAACTGTGGCATTTCTTAATTTGGTCAAGCAGATCATGAAATGGCCAATTTTAAAAAAGGACGCCACGAAATATACAGGGTGTCCCTGAACTCAACGCCAAACCGAAACGGGGTGACAGGATTGACTGTAACCATCATGAGAAAAATCAGAAAAAAAATCTATCCCATGTAGTTTGAAAATTATGGACATTTAAGAAAAACCTAAAAATTTGGTCAAACTGTACCCATTTTACGGTTATTGTGATTAATTTTTATTATTTTTGTTTATTTTAACTTTGGAACCGTAATCCTAAATAACATTTCTAGAACCACAGTCAAAAATAATGACACGATTGCCCCAAGTTTTCTAGATTTAAGACTATTTGTTAAACTATGAATTTAAAATTTTCATAAAGTGCCTTGGCAAGTGCCATCAAAAGTTTGCGCATTTAATCAGAATTGTAAAATGGTACAATCCTTGTTAGTTTTATACTAAAAAAAAACGTGTAAAAAAATAAAAACTTCAAGGAACCCGATTTTTACTAACACAATTTACTCGGTTCAAATGTTTTTTTATTCGCACAAGCTCTTGGTAGGTTCTATATTTTATGGAAAAATGATGAGAATTTTATTAATTTTACTTTTTTTGTTGACTTTGGTAAAAGTGGCGTCACTATCTGTCTCGCTCGCTCATGGCACAAGGAGCTTGTGCGAATAAAAAAACATTTGAACTGAGTAAATTGTGTTAGTAAAAATCGGGTTCCTTGAAGTTTTTATTTTTTTACTCGTTTTTTTTTTTAGTATAAAACTAACAAGTATTGTACCATTTTACAATTCTGATTAAATGCGCAAACTTTTGATGGCACTTGCCAAGGCACTTTAGTACATTTTTTTTAAAGGAGGGTCTTTCAAAGTCGACAAATTTTGAAAATTATAAATTCATAGTTTAACAAATAGTCTTAAATCTAGAAAACTTGAGGCAATTGTGTCATTATTTTTGAATGTAGTTCTAGAAATGTTATTTGGGATTACGGTTCCAAAGTTAAAATGAACAAAAATAATAAAAAATAATCATAATAACCGTAAAATGGGTACAGTTTGACCAAATTTTTAGGTTTTTCTTAAATGTCCATAATTTTCAAACTACATGGGATAGATTTTTTTTCTGATTTTTCTCATGATGGTTACAGTCAATCCTGTCACCCCGTTTTGGTTTGGCGTTGAGTTCAGGGACACCCTGTATACACCCCGCTACAAACGATTTTTTTATGTATGTCAGACTTACCGGGCACTTCGTCGTCTTTGGGCGGTTGAACGTTTCTGGATATAGTGAAGTACAGCGCTTTCTCTTCAGTGAATTGAGCGTCGGGCTGGTGAGAGGCATCGGATGCGAGGGGCGCGAGAGAAGGGCGGCCAGCGGACAGGATGCGAGAGTGCAACCCGGCGCCTTCTGACACAGACACCACCTGCACCCCTCCCAAAGATCCACTCACTTTCACGAGGGAACCATCTGCAGGAATACATTAGCAACTACGTAAAGTTTGAGTAAAAAAATTGTAAACATTGTACATCTTTTCTCATTATTTACTTTCTAAAGATCTTTTCTATTATTACAACTATAAAGTAATAAAGAAAAAAATACAGATACATACGAAGGGTTGCCTGTATGCGTGCATCTCCGAGGGTTGCAGTAGCAATCTTGTTGGCAACGACGGCACCTTCCCGCACTGCGGCGCGGAGTAGTAACACGCCCAGCCGGTGGAAGTCAAAAGTGATTTCTGTGCGCACACCCACCTATACGCATTCAATTATTGGAAAACGCCACTTTTAGCAGCATTGGCTAGCAGATAAACTTTGAAGGGTAGACGTCATAATGGAAGAAGAACAATATTAATAATTCACTGTTACATTTTTTGTTCTTTTTTCTTTTCAAAAGACGCCATCAATATATCGGGCCACGCGCAATGTAAGTTTCCGTAAAATCTCGTTAATTAGAAATAAAAACTATCAACATAGGCTCCGTGATGTAGCATCGATAATGTATTATTCGAACGAATAACCACTTCGTTGCAATAATAATAGAATTAAAATAAGAAAACTTAAGGTAATTGAAGTGCAACGAGCGGCTAATCAGCGATCTTTTCCAAGCAACTCAACAAGGAAAATAATAAGAGTAATAAAGGGAATAAAGTAATACTACAATATACTTCTACATTGTTCCGTAACTTCACATGATCCTTAAATTTATATTTACTACCTGTTCTTTGTAACTAACAACTTTATCCATCTAACTAGTTTTCAATGAAATTTTTACGAAATTATTCTTCTCCAACTACATTTTCTGAGTTAGTCAACTACAGCGCAGGCAAAGCTGTGGTGGTGCTTGTGCGTGTAATAGGCTCATAAAAATGCAGTTAACCCACTTTAAGATCATCATCGACGTTGGGCATGGAAAGCACCGAGGGAGTGGTGTGGGGTGTGAGCGTCGCAGCAGGTGCTGAGGCGCCGCCAGCCACGCGGTGTGCGAACCCAATCAACTCCACAATTGTTTCCTGGTTCGCTGCAAAAATACACCATTCACCACATTGAATAGAAAACTCGATATGCATGATTACAATTTCTATTAATATTATAGATTATCTCAGCCTTATACGCTTTCACGCCTAAACCACTAAATCGACTTTGATGTAAATTTTGTACAGAGATAAACTTGGTCTTGTATAAAGAAAAAGCTATCTTTTATCATGAAAAAATGGTTTCGTAATGACACGACTAAAAACCATTTTCATACATAGGACATCGGCCAAATCGTAACTGACGGCGTCAAAAATTATGGCGCCACAAACACAGCTAGCAAAACACATGAAAACATCTATTAATTAAAACAACTATTAATTAGCATAAAAGACTATAAAGTTCAACTCACCGATAACGTCCAAATTATTAAATAAAATATTGGCGATCCGCAATTCTTCAGAGTCCCCTTCTCCTTTAACGATACAGAGTTCGACTGCAATAAGGGCTTCTGAGTCAACGAGGCCAGGCGCAGTCCAGGCTGGAGCATTAGAAGCCCAGCCGTTACCCGTAGGGCGAGTATCCCAGTTGAATCCGCAGCTCGAATTAACGCTAGCTCCCGTTAACCAACCAGGAGACGGGGTCATCCTACCTGCATCCGGATTATCTAAAAAAAAATAACATACAGAACTGGTTTTTATGCTTTTTAATCACTGGTTTTTTATGAGATAAATAAAAAGTAAACTATGTATAATCTTAATACTAGTAATGCTAAATAAAAGTTATGGGCAACTGGTACACTCACTGACCGAATGAAACGCGGGAACAAAGCGTAAAGCAAATGGCACCACTTCATGCTGGTTTGCTGTAGGAGAGTGGTACTGCTCAAATTTGATAATATATTTGCAAATATTATATACTGACATGTGTCTTGCAATGAATGTAATGCCCGATGCAGGTCCCTCGGCGAAGGCGCGGCGAAAGGTGCGCGAGCGTCTGGAGACGCGGGGGATGTCGGTGAAGTCGGCTCAGATCCGCGAATACTCCCCGACGTCGTGTCCATTCTGATACAAAAATAATAACTAAGAACATGTTATATTATTAGCTTAAAACTGTGTATTGTTTGAACTGACCCGACGTGCCGGTGACTAGCTACGAGCAGTTCGAAGTCTGGTCCATACGTCTGCAGCGCGTCAACCAGTAGCAGTGAGTGCACAGATAGCGAAAGTGACGTATCAGCTGGTCTTACTCCCGCCGCCAATCGGACGCCACACACCTGCACCTCCGCGATGCTGCGCCCGCGAGATTGCACCTGCGCGCAAAACATTCTTTTATTTTAACAACGGATTACAATTATTATATTACACTTTATTGAGTAAAAAATTGTATAGGTAGTTAGGGAGAGATCCAAATAATTAAAATCCAACCAATACCTCTAAAGAAAGTTGATCTACAGCGAACTGCAACATAAACAGAGTAGCGTTACTCTGTGAGGAAAACTCAGACCATTCAGTTTCGGAGGTGACACTTTTTGCATCTTCCTCTTCATCGTTAAGGACATCTTGATTAGGAAACCTAGGGAAAAGCGATTTGACTTATAAAATTTTGGGATTTTCAAAATCCAAAGAAAATAATATAATAGGTACGTACATATGTAGTTTCTAAACAATTTAAACCATTTGAATAGCTTATTATAAGTCTTAGCTATTTTGTTATGTGTAAAAACATATTACAAATATAGTGATAAAGATGTACTGACGGATGCGCAGCGTGAGCAGTCTGTGTGGTTGGCTGAGCAGCCTGCGCTGCGAGTACGGCGCGTAGTGCTGCCAACTTGTGCTCCGAAAGATGCGCTACTAGAGCGGGCAGTGAGCCGCATAGTGCCGCGGTGGGATACTGCGGGTCGCTCGTCGCCACCACGCGCCGCTCCGCCTGAGATCCAATATACATACATACATATCATCAACCACTCGTAACACTAAAGAGACACTGCGAAGAAAATAGTTAGTAATCCTATTTTTTGAAATTAATCTCATGCCGCACATGATACATTCATATCTTTAGTTTTTCTCTTCAACATCTCAATTTTTGCGAATAGATCATTCTATTGATTTTACAGTCAATTGTGTCCCTTTTTCCATGGTGTTTAGTCGATCTAAATATAAAATAATAATAAAAAATTGACAGACCTGTAGAGAAATGCTGAATCGGTCTAGTAAATGCAACGCAGATGTGGCTTTGGTGTGTGCATACTTCCAGTTGTCGCGTACACGCCCCACTAGGATCTGCATGTCACTTAACTCTATTTTGTAGCTGTGGAAAAAGATATTCTGAATTTTTACTCCCTTTGAACGCTTAACTCTCCTAAAGTAAACTATTTGCTCAAATTTTAATGAAATAAAAATATACAGGGAACTTAAATGAAAGAAAGATGTATATAATATTAAGCGCACCTGTCGTAGAGGCTTGTGTGTAGATGTGCGGGATCTAGGGTCCGAGACAGAGGAACTCGCGGGTCCGGCGGTGATCCCGGCGATAACAGGCTACCGGGTGGAGTCGAACATGGCGTCATGAATGTCTCTACAAATACATAGCAAATTAAAAATAACTTTCGAGACATCATGCAGAAAGTAATGTTTTATTATGTTTATAAATGATTCTTGCTAAATATTTATCTACAATATGAGAACCTTCGTCATCATCGAAAGGCTGAGCTCTAGGTGGATCATCGGTTGGGAGTGTAGCATTGGCGAGCCGTAATCGCCCGAAGTCCACCAGCAACACGCTAGCTTCACGTGACCACAGCTGCTCGACGAATACCAGCTGCGGTGCCGAAATATCCAACTCCACTTGCCATGATCGCCGCTCGCTCTGTTGTAAAAAGTATGGTCATGTTCATATGCCAAATTTCTACACTAGTAAGAGGCATACAGTAATCCTTTTTTTTCATATCAAATATTTTAATGTCAAAACAAAATCAAAAGGATTGTTAATAAGCAAGTTCCGTTAAATATGGGGTTACCTACCGTGTGTCTAGCATGAAAGAGGCGCTCATATTGGTTGAGTAATGTAGCACGCGTATGATCCCGGACGTGGGCAATGGCACCGCCCGCCCCCACTGCCGCCCATCGCGTCGCCCACTTCGCCGCCTCCGCGCACCACACTACCTCCACTGATTGCGACTTCACGCGTAGCCTGAGATCACAAATTCAAATACCTTGGCTGATATTATCAGTGATGGACGATATAATTTAATAATTTTCCATTTACAGTTGAAACATTTGTTGACAAACAGACACTAACTAATGTTCTCGTGTCAAAATAGTGGCCTGTTATCAAACTATGTGTTGCTAGCATATCTAGGTATGTGTTTGAAACACTATTGCAATGACCTTCCATGATATTTAAGTTTATATCACATGTTATTGTAATATTTTTTATTTTTTAGATGTGCTGAGTTAAGGTAAACCAACAGAGTTTATAAAATTAAGTTTATTTGCTTCGGATGGAGGACGGTAAATGATATTGCAATATGGTGTGACAATTTCTAGACAGGAGGCTTCATTTAATACGACTTCTTTCACAGAATGTTCAACATTTTTATGAATAAAGATTACGACCCCTAATTACGACGTTTTGATTTATTTTATTGGACAATAACAGACTATTAATATTATTATTTTGACTAGTCTGTTATTATTGGCAGCGGTAATTTATTTAGATTAATGCGACATTCTGTTAAGAAAGTTTTAAGCATACCTAAATTTATACCTAGATCGTCCATATTTTAGGATTTATGAATACTTCGTATATTTTGAGTAATAATTAAAATATACCTCGTGGTAGGTATTTATCAAGATTTTCTATATTACATTTGATGACAGTTACGGCAACTAAATAATGGGGATATAAAATTAACGAAGTTTTGGCGAAATATCTATAATTTGATATAACATAAGAAAATACAGACTTGTGATCGCAATTGAAGCCCAAGGGTCGCCTTTCATAGGTGAGCTGGAAGAGCGGCTCCTTGTCGTCGGGATGACGGGGCACGGTATGCGGGGCAGAAGAATGAGGTAACTGGTACACGCTCCACCAAGGCGTTGCGCTCGCCGTTGGGTTCATTGCACTCCAGCCTTCGCGAATCATGCCCTGAAACGTGTTATGACGATTATGTGTGAAAAATATAATGAACTTTCTGAAAATTAATAAGTTTCGAGTTAGCTTCTGCAAGTTGTAGTTAAATACTTAACTATTCGAAAGATCAAAAATTATTAATTACCTGTGGTGCGATGAGGACTGGAAATAGAGTGCGAGGATTTATTTTGTCTCGAACGCACACGGCGCCGAGCGAGGCTTGTAGAGCCAGTGGTCGTGACTCTAAACGAACGCGCACAGCACTAAATTGCAGCTCCAAGCCCACACTGCTCGCGCTTTCGCCGCTCTCTACTTTAGGACTCCTGCAAGCGAAAAAATCATAATCATCATTCTCTTATTTAATGTCACAGCAAAACATAGCGCATAAATTGAAATTTTTATACATTTTTCAAAAAAACTTAACTAATGTTACATCTCTAACCTCATAATTCAAAACCAGAAATTTTTGCTCATAGAAGAATTAATTAGATAATTATCGATATTTTACTAGACCATTTATATAACTGACCCGTTGTCGTCATCTGACTCGGTACAGATATCCAAGCAGCCGGTGTGAAGGGTGAACTCGAAAAAGGCGGACAGCGCGTCGCGGCGTAGCAAGGTGTTGTCGTCGAGAGAGTCCGCAATGACGTGAAGGATCTCGTTCTCGAGGCGGGCGGCGGCAGGCGCCGGCTCGACGGGTGCGTACCAGCCCCACCACTGCGGGAACCAACGCACTAATACCGACCGCCCCGCTGAACCACCCTCCGAGCTACCCGCTGGAGAAATTGGCACCCTGCGCAACGCCACCTGCAGGCATCACCCAATGAGAAAGACAAACCCGTATAAGGAGATCGTTTATTTTGATTATCAAATAAAAAAAATAACCTCACTCTCACCTCTCTAAGTGACTTGAGTACAGAAAGCGGGTTGTTCCACTCGTAATCATCTTTAGCCTGTTTATGGTCGGGATGCAGCGTGGCGGCGGGATTGGTCAGCATGTTCACACATATATCCACGTACTGAATAGTTGCCCGCGACTGCTTTAGGCAAGATTCCCACGTAGTTTTCGGATCCATCCCTGAATATAAGAATTTTAATTATACTATTGTTGTAAAGGTTTGTATTTTTATTTGCAATGAAAAAGCTCAAAAACTACTGGAACAAATTTCAAAATTTTCTCTTTCTGAATGACATGCTTGGTTGAATTTGTCCACGCGGTAGAAAATTGTAATTTAGTTGTAATTTAGAAATATTTGTACCTTTGGCAAATGATTTATTACTAAGCAAAATATCCATGAAAGTGCATATACATACATCGATGGTGAGGTAGGTGTGCCTTTACAGCGTAGTGCCACCAAAGGCGCGCGTGTCCCAAAGCTGGCACTGCCGGTCGCCACGCTCGCGCTTCGCGGATGCGGCCCACGCGCTCAAGGCCGCGAGCGCACCCCCAAATCTCACTGTATTGCCGCTACAACGACATCAATTATTTATTTATTCATTCATACAACGTTACCTATTGCACTAATATATAAAACTTATATATATATATCAAATACCTACTTAACATTAAAAATATCACATGAAAACTTTGTTTCTTAAGACTTAATCATAAATTCTATATGTTTTATTTGGTATACAAATGCGGCCTGAATCTCGTTTATTTTACTGTGCATGAAAGGATATTCTTTCATTACATAATTAAATTTCTATTCTTCATTACATTTTTTTTATTGTATATTTTTTATTAATTTAAGTAATGTAAGAGGTTTTCAATTTACAATGACATAATACAAAAAACAGGTTACTCACAGAGGTGAGTCGTAAGAGTACAGCATCAAGGGTAAGATGGCAGGCAAGGCGTGGCCGTGCGCGATCCCTAAGAGGTTGCTCTGTACGCTCGCGGCGCACGCGCGCGCTGCCGCCACCTGGTCGAACTACCCAGCGGTGTGCCGCACTCCACGTGCTCGACATGCGCTCCTAAAAAATATATTTTAGCAATTTGTCAATTTACCACCAATAAAAATAATAAAAACCACACTAAACATAAATACACTTCCGCTTATTACTCTCACATTAACTCAAAGTTCACAACCATTACTCAATTGGACATAGTTTCCCCTTCTTAGAACTCTTCTGAGAGCGGCTGTTCAATAATGATCCTGGCCAGCAACCAAACCGCCATTTTTATACTATCTGCGAGTCAATCCTCGCTCTTGGTACACAGCGGCATGGCCCCCACACGAAACCTATTTTACCAATTAACTAACAATATTATGTCATAATAATAAAAAGTCAAGTCGGAATATATTTTTTTATTCTTATAGAATCACATGCATGATCGCTTATGAACATCCTTTGACTTAAGTTTAACGCGCCGTATTCTGAGAAGAGCCAAGAAATTCAATACAGCCTTAATTTTATGTAGAAAAAAATTAATAAATTGAACTGAATATATATCATAGAAGATATTATTCAATAGATATCAGAACTTACAGCAAGGTCTGTAAGTGTACAATCTGCCATCATCCCAGACGGAACTGACATGGGATCCCAGTAAACAGCCAAGTTTTTTAATTCAAGCAATTTGAAGGAACATGACTCAGAGAGCGGGGTGAAACCACGTTGCCAATTTGCGTCGCAAGACTCCGCGGTCAGAGATTCAGCCGTGAATCCGCATGCGAATGCTTGTCCTGGACATGTTAGTGGGTCTTCGTATCGAAAATGGACGTCATTTATTTTCAACTGAAACAAGCCAATAACAAAAAAGTCATTTGACAATTAGTTGAAACAACAGATCAAAGTTTACAAAATGTTAGGAGTGCATGGTTTCCAAAAGATGGACAAAAACACATTCTTAGTCATTAATGATATTCAGATAAATAAGGGGATGTGTGATCCATTTCAAGATAATTAAAATATGGATTAAACATTTGTCTGGTACATTTTAATTTTGTAAAGTACGGCCAATGAGGGCCGCCTTCTTGGTCTAGTGGAAAGCGCATAAGCGTTACAACCGAGAGGTCCTGGGTTCGATTCCCGGCGGAGATAAAAAAAAAACTCGGCCTGGCAGGACATAGAAGGCTGATCACCTACTTGCCCCTAAAAGAAAAGATCAGTGAAACAGATGTGAAATGCATCTGCCCCATACCCCACTAGGGGACACGGGACTTCACTTAAACGTCCAATGAGACCAGGTAAAGATATTAACAATCCAAACTACTGAATTATATTGCAACAGCAAGCAGTTATTACCACTGTCTTTTTCTCATACATGCAATAAATTTGTCAGTTGTTTCGTCGCAATCACTATTATATACCTAGCTTATGTAGTTAGTGTTGTTTGATCTAAGTATATTAAAATATTTTTATTCTTTATTACAATAAAATACTTACCATTTTATTTATGCTCAAAGCCCATTTATAACCATTTAAGCTGTTGCAAATCATATTTTCATATTCTCACCTGTAGATTTTCCACAATATTTGCCAGCAAACCAGTACCAAAATTGAGCCATGAAGAGTAGGATGTGGCATAATAACCACCATCATTGGCTTCATTTTCTGCCCTCCACTGAGCCTCAAGTGCATCCAAAACTGACACCTTACGCTCATGGGCTATTAATGCTTCTAAACTACTGTCCCACTATAAATTTTTAATTTTATATTTATTCAAGATATAATTCATTATTAATTTATCTGAATTTTCATACAAATAGACATTACAGCCCATTAATTTAGTTCATTGCAAGTATTGTAATCTAAATAATTTTAATAAGAAAAATAAAATACCTTCTATACTTTTACTTATTATTAATTAATCATTAAAATTGGCAACTGAATAAAACCTATGAACATAAAGAATTCTTGAAAATTATCGAATTAAGTTACTCACATCATCTAAATTAACAGGAGATGCAACAAGATACAATTTCTCTATAGCAATAAGCCATGGTACAGAACGGATTTGTCGAACTGGAACCTGAAGCTGAACCTTCCCTATGAAACCTGCTTTTATCTCCACAGGCAAACCCAGATGACGCAATGCATCTTTTTTAAGAGGAAGGTTTTCCAACTCAACTTTGCCTGAAAAATTAAAACAAGTTTTATTAATACTTGTTGAAAGTTGGTACTTATTCAATAAAAACATTTTTAGATTGCCTTCCTAAATACTACCATCACAAGACCAAATAATTTATTCATAAAGCAGAAAGTAGCAAAGTTCCACTAACCTGAGAGAAGAGCTACACTCAACTGATCTGTATTTAGATTCTCCACATATTTTCCAAGGTAGTTATTAAGAACCCAAGCTACTAGTCCTTCCAACATTATGCATTGTTATTTAAACACAAGAAGCACCCAAAGTTCCTTTCTTAAAGTCTATAATAATAAAGTTAAGTAGTAGTTATTATAATTATATTTTCTATCATGGTTTAAACATAATGCAAATATTTTTTTATTGAAATTTGTAGTTTGTACTTTCAACTTGGTGTATATTTTTTTCAGGGGGTACCTACTACCTAGTACCCAAGGTTTCCTAGTACCTACTAGTTACTACCTACACTGAAATGGGAAGACATTTCCCTTAATAATCTGTGGACATTAAAAAAAATAAAGATATCATTCAACATTTTGACATTATCCCCACAGATAGGGAAGTACCTAGTATAATTTATGCCACCTTTATCGAACAAACATTTATATTATGGTTTATCGCTAGACAAAGTTTTTCTAAGGTTTATTGCCATAGCTCAAAGACTATTACTACTACTGCTACTTTGTGTTAGCCATTTCTATGTACGCACTACGCATCATATGTACTCTTAGATTTAAATTTATACCTACTGAAAGTAGACTGTAGAAAACATATACCCATAGACACAAAATGCCTAAAACTTTTTATGAAATAAGAATAGAACAAAAATACTAAGAATAATACTCAAAGGACCTAGAATGTGTGTTTCCAAGCAAAGTTCAAAAGTCAAAATGACAATCGTAATAGCTAACAAACGAAGTGATTAAGATTTAAGGCTGCGATTCAGAGACTCAGTACCGTAAGATAATAATAATATAGTAAGATAAGTTAATACTTTGGTACAATCAGTGTTGGTAACCGTACGATAACTATCCTACATGTACCATAATTTGATACCACCGTACGATATACGATTGCGAGCCATTATCGTACGAAAATGTGCGATAATTTTGGAAAATCCAAATTTTTTTTCTGAACAAAATCGAAGATCGGAGTTTCAGCAGCCGGAGCTTTCCAACAACTATAGATTCAATAGATTATTCGTTCATTCGTAAATATATAAAATGTTGATTAATACATATTCGTCAGTGTAAGTAGGTATGTATGAATAAATTTAATAATTGTTTGATTAACTTTGATGTCCTTTAATGTTCGTAAAATTTTTGAATCGCACAAATTTTCGCACCATCCCTCGCGGGTGCATCGCGCACGGGTGCACCCGTATGAAAATCATAAAATTCGAAAAATTACGTGTCGGGCCGGTCGAGCGCAATATAAGTTCATGATAAATATCTATTTTTACTAATAACTAACGCGTTTTTATCTTATTAAACATGTACGATAATTTTTCGGCCTATACGATAATTTTACGCTCCTGGTACGATCAGCGCCATCTCCCAAGTTGCCAACACTGGGTACGATTATTATACTCTTAACGTTACAATTGACGGATGATTGAATTTGACAGTCATTGACTGTCCCCTGACGTTCAAATTTGAAAATGATACTAGGTGCTACTATTACCTCTTGACTGCTGACTTTTGATTTTATTGTTCTCTAATCTATATATTACCTTAAGATCATATGTAGAAAATATGATTAAAAACCTTTTTTAAAATAATGTTTATGAAAATAATTTAGAATGAAATCTATTAAAGCAGTTGGCTACTCGTGTTTTAAGTTTAATTTACGGTTTCTCAATATTTTAGATGAAACTCCAATGCGACGTAGATTCGGTGCCACTATGGGATCTCCTAGTCCTCTTATTATAAATATTCGAATGCTAGGGCTGGGACCGACTTCTAAAGACTTTGAAGAGCCCTCTCAGTTTTCAGGCCCACTAACTAAAGCACATGCTAGTGAATTAGTTCTACATCTTAAAGATCAAGAGAGAAAATTATTAATGATCGCCTTAAGAGAATATGAGTCAAATAGAATCAAAGAAGAGTTCGAAGGTACTCTTGCTTAAATATTCATAAAATCTCAAACTATGGTAATAAATATGTGATTATTGTAGATAAATTGGCTGGCCAGCGTTGGAAAAATAAACTTGGCAGATCCAGCAAAGTTGCAACGCTCGGTGACGTAGATCCTACTGGTACCTATTGTCCCGTTCCTGAGGATTGGCTTAAAAAGAAGTATGGTTGGTATAGTATTAATTAATAATTTCAAATAAGATGATTAGAGATGATATCATGTTGAAACTGATCTTATGTTTCTAAAATTTGTTTGTCATTTTACAGAAATAATTATTTCAGTCATATTTAAGTTTTAAGCCATCATATTATTTTAGAAAGCCTCTAAGCCAAAAATTTCTTAAAATTTTAAGAAGTCATTTTCTTTCTTCCACATTCGTAACAACTCAAAATAATTATAGTGTGTTTCACTAAATAGTTCCTATGCTGTTATGTTGACAGCACAGCAAAAAAGTGTTGCCTTAATCATTCAGTGTATTAAGGCAACACTTTTTTACTGTGATTAATACCTTGAATTCTGGGAGAAGGGAAATTTGGAATTTTTTCCCTTAAAGAAATTTGATATAAAAAAATCTATGTAGCTGTAATGGCTTCCTAGAAGTTCAATTTACAGAGGTTCTTGTGTAATATGTTTTAAAATTATAGTCATGGAATATTATTGTTTCAGCTGCTACTATACCCAAACCCACAACAAAAGAACTGTTCCATTGTAAGTTTGTTTTATAAATCAAAACAAAAAAACTATGTATTCCCATAATACATGTAAAATTATATAAGTTTAATGTTTGTTTCTTATACATACATAAAATAATAATATTTTTAATTACCTTTTCAGTATCGTTGTCAAACTCTATACCATTCATTGGATTTGGATTCTTGGATAATTTTATTATGATTATTGCAGTTAGTATTTATTATACCTACTTATTATTGACGTGATAACGTCTTCTAAAACGATGAATGCTGAGTGAACGCACGAAAGTGTCACGTTCCGCCTGCGGCACGATCGGCCTAAGCGAAATAATTCATTCCATAAAAGTATGCAATTTTTCATCAATGTTTTCTTATGACGTTATCACGTAAAATTTCATTGAAAAACAGACTTTACAAACAATTTTTTTTAACAATATATTATAAATTTGTGTACTGTGTTAATGTAAATGATATAAAAATCCTTAATTCTATTTGGAAACTGATAAAAAGTTACTTGCTTCAAGATTTATAAACTTAGTAAAATCGAGTGTAATTTTGAAACAGCTTTTTAGTATCAAAGTTATGTGTTGTTCAGGGAGATCGCATAGAGAGCAGTATGAGCGCTTACATCACGTTGTCGACGATGGCGGCGGCGGCGCTGGGCAACACGTTCAGTGACGTCATTGGTATTGGCTCGTCTTATTACGTAGAGCGGGCTGCTGCGCTTCTGGGCCTAGGAGCACCGGCTCTCTCACCTGTACAGCTTGATATGCCCATTAGTAGAAGATTTGCAAACATGGTAAGATTCTAATAAAGCATTGATAATTCTGACATTATTTGATTTTTCTAGTTTATCTTTGGTATAAGAAATGCTATATCCTAACAATTATTGTTTGTGTAGGGTCGAGTTTTGGGGATCACGCTGGGCTGTTTTCTGGGTATGATACCACTACTTTTTAAGGAAGATGAGAAAAAAGAGACTAGAGAGAAAGCTAATCATTCACAATGATCAGTTGGTCTTGCTTCTTACTCTTTTTACTGTGATCCGGAGAGCTAAGATTTATTGTCTATTATATTATACTAGTACATGTTTACTTACAAAAAGTAAGAAAACAATATTGGTCTTATTGTTATAATAATTCGATAGTCGCCATAAAATTATACGCGTGATCGTTAGGGGCACAGCCACATTTTTCTCATAACATATATGTATTCATGACCACTTGTCCTTATTTAAAGTTAAAAATATTGTAAGTTACCTAATATAAAAATATAAAACTACCGATTAGAAAAATCCTTTAACTTACGAGTATAATATATAATTAAATGCACTTACCTTTCAAACTTGTTTTAAGACTTATTGCCACTCTGGGTTAATTTATAAAACCTCTTTTTTTATTGATGAATAATTTATCATCAATAACTAGTCATAAGTAATAATGGATTTATATTATTATATTATTTTATTCAGACTTGTGCTGTAGCGTTAAATATTTTGTTTTTATTATTTTACATATTTATAAATATATTCAATTAAATTTTTTTGCAATGTTTTTCACTTCAATAAACACCGATCCACGTGACTGTTCCAATTCATTTGGCAGATGATATAAAATTGGCATATAAATATCAGCATCGAATACCTTTGAGGTGTTAGTATAGTAGTAGTAGATTTTAGAACAAAAACATATTTATTCAAACGCCTTTATTTATACTCGAGTAGAATATATTTGTAAGACGAAAAGCTTCAATTACAAATTTGTAATAAGTTGGATTATATTATGGTATATAATTTATGTGGGAGTAATTCATAAGTACACATGTTCCATGTAGAAAGGTGCTAAACTAGATACATATATCAGACTGCTGGTTATTGCTAATTGAATAATAAAAAATATATATGAAGAGTACTATTCAATTGAACTAGGCGTTATTTCTATTCCACAAGATCTGTTGTGGTCGAAGCAACTAAATTTTACACCTCACTGGCAATAAACGATTCACGCTCTCTAAAGTTCGTTACACAAAAGAACGCAGCAATTCTAAAAAGCCTTTATTAATTGACAAACTAAGAATGCTTTAATGTTATGTAAATGGGAAATATTCATATGATTTTTAAAACTACTTGTATTGACAAAATCTTATACGCTGACTGAATGTGTCATGTTTTATGTTTATTGATATATATGATATAAGAAAGGAATATTCCCTATATATATAACCCATATGGGTTGCATATTTTACGTGTCTCTCTTTTTATAGTTACAATCTCGTTTACACATAAAAGAGAGGTATGGTTTTGTTTTTTTTTATTTCATTGCCGCTTGACGACTGCCACTGCCCAGTGGGTAAAGATAAACACATTTCTTAGATGATAAAAACATGAAAAATAAATAGGATCATTCAATTGTAGTATCACTCACAGGGGCTCAAAGATATAAGCTTATATATTGCACAAGATACCACACTAGTTACAAACACTAAAATAATTGGACCTTAGTAGAAGCGCATTAATTATTTATAAAAAAATAGAAAGGGACTAGCACAAGTTAAATTTACAATACAGAATAAAAAAAGCATTTTTCTAGGTAATACTGGTAGATTTAACGACTGCAGCAGTCCTTGGACTGACGTAAGTTTTTACCTAATTTGTACTTACGCTATTTATTATCAAATATAACTTTCACATGTGACTTAATTATTTATTACGCATTTATTATTTAAATTACAAGCAATGCTTCAAAACTCATTGATACAACAAAATTCTGAATCATCGATTCCTCAGATTATTGAACAATAGGCAGATAAAGCGCAAAGCAAATTCAAAATCGAATACAATCTCTGCTTCAGTGCTAAACAAAGCTTCGTACTATTTATGTCACGAACGATTCGTTATTTTACGTTTAAAAATTCGTTTTTAAACTTTGTATTTGTTCCCAAAAAAAAATAATAAGATAGAATACCATTTCACAGGTTTCATATTGATCATTTGGATAGTTTTATTATTTATTTACAAAATAATTTTGCAATTCTCTCGGAACATAAACCATCAACATTAATTCGTCAGTTTTTTTTATTTCCCTTCAATTAACCTACTAATTGGTTAAATGTAAGGGGAAACTATTTTTATCTTGCCCAAATTGTTGTTCCCAGTCTGAATATACTTTTTCATATATAATTTGTACCTACGTTTGCAAAGCCGTACACAGTGATTTAAGAATTCTAATGCAGAAACTTAAATGAAATATTTTACATAATATACCTAATAAATAATAATAATAAATTTATTTAAGAATTGTTATTTTTTTAAATTGACATTCGAATTATTTTATTTGAGCACACAAAGAAAATAAATAGCATTACTATGTATGTTTTTTGTGTGTACCTACTAAAAGTGTGATTGCACCTTATATTTCGAATAAAACAAAAAAGTATCTATTATGTCATTTAAAAAGATACAGGAAGGATTTTTTTCTATTTCTGGTATAGATATAGACACACATTTAAACGCGCGTCCCGACAGTGCTAATTGTTACGCACACATAAATCGTCTTTTTACGCGTGTTCGGTGCGCTCCATCTGCCTTTTGTTCTATAATCTGGGAATTAATTATTTCTTATTCGATGATAACTCATTATTGCAATAAAATTTATCATGATGATGATTACGAAGCGAAAACTGCAATTATTGGTATACATTCATGAGAAACATGTCTATCAATAATTTAAATATTCATTTTCTATTAAAAATGCAATCATTGGTAAACATTCATTTATGTTATTTTCTTTAAATCTATTTGTCTATTATTATTAAAGTAGTTACTAAAGTAAATCTAATCTATACACAAAGTACCGCGTTTTCGATGACGTATCCATGCTCATTTATTTATACCTTTAAAATAAAATACCTTTTACTAATAATAATTGTTTTTAAAATTAAAGCAATCGCAATAGGAAAACCGCTAATGGAGAAGCATTCGATAAATTATTTGTATCCAAAAAAATAATAATATAATAATAGTCCGGGATCCCTGGAGCATTTTTGATTTTGATTACTATCAAGCTAATTTTTCGCGAGTAGCTTCATTTCGATGAGATGCCCAACAATTTCCTTACTAACGAAAATTTTTGTTTGCTCTCGGCACGAAGTTTCCTTTAAGGCCATCAATCCACACAGAATATATTAAAAAGCCGTTGCTTAAATAATAGATAGTGTAAAACCTTTACTAAAAATGTAAGCAGTATCTATAAATATACAAAAATAAAAATCATAATAATATTGTACTTTATGTTTATACATACGACATTTTAATGAGGATAATTATACGGTCACTGGCATAACAGTTGAAGTTTCTTTTACCTCAAAAATAATACAATTTTGCACCGAAAAAAAATTGCAAATAAGTATATTCTCGAAACTCAGTCTGTGCAAAGTTATAGGTATATCAATTTGAGAGGATTCTTAACGCTACAATTAAGATATATTAATTATTATACAAAGTAAACGTGCCAAAAAGTATGAACCTTAATATTATCTAAGTTCTCTGAACTTAATTTTGAGATCAGATTTGTGCTTGGGTTAATATTAGAGTATCAAGCAACGTAATCCCAAACTTCGTTTGATGTTGTATTCCTAATGTACAAGTTACTTGACAAATTCACAAGAAAATCACTTTTCATACATTATGGTGTATGAGAAACTTGCTTTAACATAATAACAGAGAACTGTATTTCGATCGGCTGAACCGTTTCTGAGATTAGCGTGAACAGACGACTGCTTCGGCACAGCACGGATTTAATAAATTATAATATAACATTTTATCCTAAGTAATGCCAGCCATACACGCTACGATAAACCAGACATCTAGCTGTGCAGGCATGTCGTGTATGGAGCGATCCGATATGACCGCAGGACAAGAAACGCAAGACACACACAAGTCTGTTTTAATACACGCTTCTGCTCAGACGGACCTGATGGAAATTTTGATCATCTTGAAGCAAATGAATCAAGTTTCAATACTTATATCATATCGTGAGCGGCCCGTATTATTTTCTGATATTGCATTTTATGAGTAAAAAGCATACAAGTATTGGCATAAAAACTTGAAAAGAGAGACGAAGAGTTTCTAATAAAAATCACAGTTATAAATATACCGTTTCCAAAATATACAAATAACATGGCCTAAACTTTACTAAACTGCTAATGTCCTTGTAATTCCGTTTTGGTAATAAAATTGATACCAATTTTCGATCGTAAAAATCATTTGAAGCAGCCGACAGCGCCGCTGCCAATCTCACTTCCTAGTTTTTTATAACTCACAAGACAGCATTTTTATTGCTTAACTAGGGGCTGGGGCGCAGCGTCGGTGCGGTCGTCGGGGTCGGGGGTGGTGGTGGCGTTGCGCTGCAGTGCGGCGAAAATCCGGCGTGCGGAGACTGCAGAGACGCGGCCCCAACGCCCTGCTGAACCCGTGTACCCGCCCTCTTCAAACCCGCTGCGTAACCCCATGATGATACTCAGCGCCGACGCGTCTTGACCGTGGCAACCCGAGTACCGGTACTGCGGCTTCTTGTCGAACCTGCACCCTTCTGACTGAGCGCCTGTAGACAATTATAATTTACTTACGATTAATACTGTCTGCATCTTCTTGTCAAACTTAAAAAAAAAGCCCAAAAGACGTTATTATTTGATTAAAACCCGGTGCTGATAATTTTATATTATGCTGAAAGGCGCCGTATACGCCGCCTCGTCAACAATACATTTATACTTTTTTTATTTATTATTGTTCATAGTAAACTAAACGATGAATTAAGTATACAAAGTCAAACTAACCGACGGGCATGATGCAGTCAGCGGTGAGTGCACACTGTACCCAAGGCCGCATGAGATCGACGAGGCGATCGGAGGCGGCGAGCATAAGCCGTGATGTGTCAAGCATTTGAACAAAGAGAAAGTCGTCGATATTAGCGTGGAAGTAGGTGAACATATGCGGGTGTGTTAACGAGGTGACGGCAGCGCGTCGTGGCCATGCCACAATACCCAGTGCGTCCGCTGCGCCACGCCACGTTTCTTCAAGTTCACCTGCTGTACCGCGCCATCTGTTGCCCGCCTCGCAGTATACTACACCGCCCACACGACTTAGGGCATGCTGTCACCACATAATCAATTTCAGTGCACATTAATAAACAGTCACTTTGACTGTTTGTTTGATAAACTCAAAAAAAATTGAATGGATTTTCATGCGGTTTTCACTCATAGAAAGATTGATTTCTAGGTATTTAGGTGTATAATGTGTTATGATTGTAGGAAGATTTCAGAAAAAGTTAACAGAGTTGGTGACTTCATCATTAAAGCTACCTAATCCCTTTGATATACAGGTTGGATTATTGAGATGGAACAGTAGGGGCAGGTACCTTAACAGTAACAGTTACAGGAAAATGTTTCTAGGAGATCATCCATAACTTTTTAAGATATTCTAAACTGCATTAACAGATTTTGGAAAAAAGCTATAGTCAGCAAAAATATGCTAATTTCATTTCATATTTTTTTCATTTCACAAATTCATTCATTTTCATTTTATTCATATTCACAAAAACATTTGCTGGATAAAAATCAATGTGAGAAAACAATTTCATAACAGCAGAATTAATTGTACCTGAATGATAAGTGGTCGAAAGGCTGTAATGCTCTCATCACTGACATGTGAAGGGAATAGTGTAAGATCAAAGTCAATCACAGCACACTTAGATGAATTACAGTAGTTTGAAATCTGAAATAAAGATACATAGTAATTAATATTATGTAGATTTCAGTGCTATGACTATTCAATGAAAAGCAAGAAAGATTGCTGATGAATATCATTTATAAGTTTACAGGATGGTAAAAGTATTAACATAAGCATAAACTGCCTCCGTGGATTATGTGTCTGCGTGTTGCACTGGAGGTCCTGGGATCAAAATCCCAGGGAAACAAATGAATGTTGTGTTTGGGTTGGGTTGACACAGAAGCATGATCACCTACTTCGCTTGTAAATAAAATGATCAATGAAATAGATGTGTCTGCCCCATGCGCCACTACGAGTAACAGGATTTCACTTTTTTTTAAATACATACATACCACATTTAAAGAGTAAGGTTTGAGACCAATATTGTAGACAAGTATAGTGTATGGCAGTTTTTGGGCTGCCTGTATGAAAGACACAACTAATGCATGATCATTGTTACGGGCATGGGTCATGAGCACAGGTACAGTGGTATTCTTCCATAGCTCAACCTGTCCTGCCAGACCCACTAGGCCCAAGTACCGCTCTTCTTGGACCAGGTGACGCTCTTCTACATCTCGTAGCTGCTCCTGGGGCAAAGATACCTGCTATTGTCAGATATCTTCTATTTCACTTTATTTAAACTTGGATAATTTACCCTGAGTTTGTGATGTGATGTTATTAGTACAATATCTTATATATAAAATTCTCGTGTCACAATGTTAGTTACCTTACTCCTCCGAAACGTCTTTACTGTTTTTACCAAATTTAATATGCATATTCAGTAGGTCTGAGAATCGGCTACTATCTATTTTTCATACCCCTAAGTGATAAGGGTAGCCCACCCCAAAAATTAATATGGCAAAACAACATTTGCCGGGTCAACTAGTGTTTATATATTAAGATTTAATCACCCTGTTCCATAAAAAGAATTTTTTTAGTGGATTTATGAAGAGAAAAGTTAATTAATATTTTATTTAATATACATATTCTTAAATAAAAACCACAGCTAAAAAGGTGTTAAGAGTTATTAAATAAAAAGGTACTTATCATTTAAAAGTGAAAATGTTTATATGAATTTGGTTGTCATAATTTAATTAAAATATCTTTTAGTTAAAAGTTGCATTAAAGTACAGTTACTTTACTAATTTTACTGATGTTAAATCTACATTAATTAGACCAGTTACTTTAATGCGATATTTACCATTGAAGTTGGTTACTTACTTGAAAGTCCTTTATATGTTGATGTGTTTGTGAAACAATATTTTGGAAGGATTGTGGTGGTTGTGAGTGGAATACTATCAGAAATATACTAATCGCAAAGACAGTTGTAGAAAACAATAAGAAACTTTTAGTTTTCATATTCACCACCGTCTGTGCTCAATAGATACCCATAAGTTTACTGTAGCAGACATCTTAACTTTGAAAATAAATAACGCTTTTATTGCAGTCTTTAAATTCAAACAAATTTTTATATTGAATAGTTGAAGATTCTTAGACATAAAACAAATCAATATATTAAATATTTTGTGGACACTGAAGTCTGGACAGTGACAAGTGCTACAGTGATGAGTGAGGTTACAGTTATCTACATCTCTGTCAGTCCTATAATCGTATATTGTCCATAGATTTTTGCACTGATTAAAATACTAGTTAATAATCTGTGGATTGCAATTTGCATTCTTACAGTTACAACTTACTACCTACTATATTCTATAATCTATAGGCTTTATTTTCTAAGTAATTGTGAAAAATTTATACACGTAATTTGGTTTATTCGAAAATTCAACCTTACCAATATACACCTTAGCTTAAAGCCCTAAACAATGTCTAGTATATCTAAAAGAAAAAAAGAGTCTTCAAAACCCAAGATTAAGGTAGGATTACTTGTCCTCAGTGGTCAGTGGACCAGGGAAAGCTAACAGCGTACCTACCAATGGTACCTACAATACTAAATTTCATCTATGAACACCTTTGTCGTGTCGGTTGATTAAAATGTCTTTTTTATTGTACCAATTTTCTATTTCATATTATCTTTTACATTAATTTACTAATCCATGTCAACAAATTAATGTAACAGGTGGATTTTGTCAAATGTACCTAGTAAGTACCAGGTACAATACCTAACAAACTAGTTAAAAATATAACAAATAACCTAATATATGACCCATAAGCATCATAGCATGTTATGTAGTTATAACTTAAGTATGTACCTACTAAAATTTTATTTCTAATTTATAGAGCATGGGAGACCATGAAGAATTTTTGAAAAGAATATCAAAGACACTGTACTATGGACAATTACCTACATTGCCCTGCTTAAGTCTGCCAGTCACTGGTTTGTAACCATTTTATCTTAAAGAAGCTAATAGCCCCAACTTTGTTGACTTTTGGCAATAAGTTAATAACTGATTTAGCTTCTACTTCTCTGGAAATTTTGAATAATTTGGTAACTAATCATATTTACTTTATAGAGCACCTTTAAAAAACCACTAATTTATGCCTGATTTTTATAAATGATTGATACCAATACACATACTTGCAATAATACTATTTAGAAATTATTCTTGTAGAGATATCATGTGAGGTGTGGTCAATGGCTCAAAGAGGTCAATCTGTTCGGAGACTGCATGCAGACCAAGCTGCACGTATTGCACGTTCTGCTTGCGTCTCACCCTGTGCACTGGTTCTTGCAATATTGTATCTAGAGCGTCTCAAGCGTTGTAATCCCGACTACCTTGCTGCAACAGCCCCACCTGATCTCTTCCTCGTCTCTTTGGTAATTTCAACATAGATATTTTTTCAAATCACAAGTAAATAATATATCAAATACCTTATTTGAATATATGTACAGATGGTGAGTAACAAGTTTCTCCAAGATGATGGTGAGGATGATGAAGTGATATGTTCAGAATGGGCAACCTCAGGAGGTCTTGATCCGCATCAACTTAACAAACTTGAGGTTGACTTCCTGAATGCTATCGTAAGTTTTACTTTTTGATGTGTATAGATAATTAGGAATTGAATCATCAAAGAAGTACATGAAGTTATTTTTTTAGGAATGGAATATCTATATTAGTGAGAAGTCATTTGAAAGTGGACTTTCATGGCTTGAGCGACAAGTAGCATTAAAACAGAGCCAAATGAGGGGATTTTTTACATACTCAGATCTTGCAGCTACATATGATAAATATTTGCTAAGAGAGTTAATACATTCTTTCTCTAGTGCATGGTTTGCTCTGACATTGAGTTATTTGACTAGCTTCGTAACTTTAGTTACTTCAACTTTGGTCATATCTAATGTGTGGCTTCCAAATCTTGAATACATTGCAGCAAAGGGAAATATCACAACTGATATCTTGTCTCACATCATACCTAGCGACATGAATTTACACTTGAAACTCACAAATACTTCCTTAGATCATATTACAGACATTATCCTTGAGCAAACTGTTGATCTACAAACTTTGAAATGTTGTGAAAATTGGTATAAATATCAAGATAAGGCTCAAACTAAGAAAAATTGGTATCAGGGTGTAGTGCTATATGACTTAAAATCTTTTCAACCATGGTGGTCTAAAACATCTGTGCTGAATTGGCTATATCAAACCTCTTTGATCAATCCTATGCAAAGATGGTTAGAGAAAGTAAATAAGTATGCAAATTTAATAAAAGATAAAAGATCATCTAGAGAACAATGTGGCAGTACAACGAGAGTCAGTGAAAAAGAGATTTGTTTGCAAAAAAAACTCAACTTTAGTAAACTCGGTATTTTTGCCACATCAATATCTGATCGATAATATATTTCCTGGGACAGTGAAAAATCACAACTTAAATGTGTTCTCTACATTGACATACAAGTTGTTAGAAATGTTTTATAAAATTGATAAATTTGTGTATTGTTTATAAACACTTTAATAAAAGTGAAATAAATAAACTTTTTTGGTTCTTTTTTTATAATTTCAAAGATAACATTGCAAAAGAAAAATGTATATGTCAAAACAATAATTATAGTAAGTAATACTATTTAAAGTAACTTGTTTTCACAAATACATTTGATTTAAACTAAAATTCGTTAAACATTAGTTGAAGAAACATAAATCCATAAAATGTTTTGGGTAACCATAAAACCACATACTTAATGATAATGATGCTTCTAGCTCATAAAATATGACAACTAATCCAAAATATAATTTTTATGTGTAGTAATATGAAAGGGAGACCAGAAAGTAATTTCGTTTCTGATTATGCTGATATTCATAGGTCTGATTCATAGGTATGATTTCATAGGTCATAGTATAACGAGAAGGCATCTAAGTCATTTTATGTTTAATGTGTCTTGTTCACTTATAAATAATCCAATATTAAGATTTTATTTAAATTCGGTGAAATGGTCAGCCAAATACCAGAACATATTGAGCATTATATGATTATTAAGTTTCGATAAATAAGTACTTACCTAATATTAGTAAATAGTAATGAATGTTTCAAGTTAAGACTGAATATGAAAAAATACCACTATAGAATTTGGTATACAATATTGATGGTTTAAGTACCTACACAGTAATAAGGGTGGGATTAGAATATAAAAATATATACATTTTTATTGATATTTAAAAACAATTTTTATAATGGTTTAAAAATCGATATATTTGATTAAATGTTCCGTTATTTATGTAAGAAATATTCCCCTAAATCCGATGCGCGCCAATAGTACCTACTCATCTCAGCGATATTTTCCGACTTAATTTGGATTAGGTCTATACCTATGAAACTGGAGATTTGAATGAAAATTTTAAAATACAATTTTTTTGTTATTTTATTATTTTAGCGGGCAGCTGCCTTCCCTCCCCTCCCTCCCCCTCCTGGGTACGCTCATGCCTATGGGTAATCTTTTTTTAACGCACTGATTAGGGGCTGTACCTGGATCTACCCATTGAAACGATAGTTTAAACTTTAAGGTAGTTGCGTAGGATCCACTTTTCATTACTAAATTTATTTGAATTTCTTGAAATATAAAAATGCTAGTTTTAAAAATCTCCAATTTCATAAGTCAAGATTATTCATTAAAAAAACATCATTACTTTTATGTCCCCATTATGATGTACAAATTAGAAATATTTACTTATACATACGTATAAATTAGGAATGGAACGGTATAAAAATATCATCATCATACAAGAAATTCCAAATTGAGCTCTGCTTACAGAATTATATTACAATAAATATGGGTCAATCCTCATAGTAGCCAGGATGCAGATAGAGTCGTTTGTTAAAGCCCCATTTATCTACAGAAGAAGTCTGTATGTGAAAACGTTCATGAAGAAGTTTATCAACAAGAGTGAATAGCTTTTCTACATGGCAGTCATGCGCGCGCGCAGCAAACACCTCACACAGTATCTGGATATACCACGATCCTTCCTTTGGGTCTCGGTATGCAACATTTCCTATAAGGGACTATAATTTAAAAAAAACCCCTTCTCAATAAATATATTTAGTGGATCAAGTACAGGCTAATTAAAGATATTTAGCACTTGAGGATTAATCACTGAGAAACAAAAAATGTTCAGATTCAAGAGCCAAAACAAAGCTCCTTTTGAGAAAATAATTAGTGAAACACCAACATTGGCGCTATCTTGTATGAATGTATGCCTATTTCCTCAAAAAAATTCCAAGCAAAAGGTATTGCAATCCAAATTTTTATATTATTATTATTAACAATAATTATTATAGTATAGTATATATATAGATGCAGTGTCGTGATGATAAATGAGTTAGAGGAATACATACCTGGTAGTGTTGAATTTGCAATTAGTATATCAGAGAATAGCCTGTCCCGCGTACTCAATGGTATATTAGGCGCCTCAAATGAAAAGGGTCCACTATCAGTCAGTGGGTTGCCATCACGCTCTGCTTGAGGGCTTGACTCATCTGGAGAAACAATCCGCTTGGGACCATCTATATATTCCATGTTTAATCCCCTAAGGAAATATATAAAACAATCACTCAATCACACAGCTTGATTATAAACTTGAGTTATTTCCAAGTTGACTTACCTACACAGTTGAAAAATAAAAACTTTAGGGGTGTGATGTAGAGCTGGAAAATTCCTATTACTAAAGTAATCTATTATTTCATAAATAGTGATAAGTTGTCCATCTTTACAGCGAATATCTGTGTCTGAACTATGCTTCCTCTCGTATCCATGAGAGGACACTACTATAAACACACAGTCTACTCCAACAATAACTTTCTTGAGGTTCTCCAGGGTTGTAACTGTCTCCTGATGCAAAAAATAAGTTCACAAAAAGATAAAAATAACTTGATTATAGGGCCTAAAAGAATTAAAAACAATATGAAAAAAGTTATGTGATATAAATTTGATGAAGTATTTGGCAGGTTTATTATTTATAGCGTTATCTAGAAATATTTATCATCTCAATAAGCCGGCTTCAGATATAGAGGACTTTATTACAAAATATGGACTAAAAACGTTACAGACGTTGATATTGAACCAAAATAAGTCAAGTTTGTAAGAATGTTTTTTTATATATATGAGATAGGAGGCAAACGGGCAGGAGGCTCACTTACGAGAAGCAATCCGCCGCCCATGGCCACCCTCAACGCCTGTTGGGCCACAGGTGGGTTGCCAAACTTTTAAAAAGAGGTGCGATCTTTTCTTGAAGGTTCCTAAGTAATGGTTCGGAAATACATCGGAGGGCAGCTAGTTTGAGAGTGCACGGCAAAAAATGCCTTAGAAAACGCTCAGTTGTGGAACGATGAACATCGAGGTGGTACCTACGGATAAAATTTCGCATTATGCCTCGACGTTCGAAGATGAACTCAGCAAGATGTAGAGGGAGCCTACATCTCTACGCAACACCAAAGGATAAAGCCGATCAGAAAGGAACTGGTCGTCAATGATTTTAGCCGCTCTCCGTTGGATGTGGTCAAGAGGAGGAAGCTGATATTCATTTGTGATACAGTATGTGTAAGTGTATCCTAGCAACCAATACTGAAATATCTTTAGTCCATGTTTTGTAATAAGGCCCAGAATATTTTATCTTTTTCAAATTATGTTTGGTAAAAGGAGGCAAAATCCATACTAATATTATAAATTCGAAAGTAACTCTGTCTGTCTGCTACGCTTTCACGCCTAAACCACTGAACCGATTTTAATGAAATTTGGCACAAACAATAAGTTGAGAAAGGACATAGGTTACTAGGGGACATAGGGTAGTATCTAATTTCACTAAGTGGATACATAATATATTTATTGTGACCATTTCAATGTGCTCAAACACGGTACCACTGCAGTAAGTGCTGGCTTAAGTAGGTATACTAACTATTGTATTATTATGTTTATTGATCAGTCATGTCAGGTCACCAGATACCAAATTATGAATTGATACAACTAATAAAAATGGCTCTTAATGCCTTAACCGTCAGAAGCGAGCAGGTCGTCTTCAAACAAAAGAGATAAGAACTATTCTAATATCCAGTCACTTTTACTATAAGTACTTATATAGGTACTTGACGTAAAAAATAAAACTCCTGTCCAAAAAACTGTCTAATACGGACTAAGTCGCGGGTACAACTAGTATTCTATAACTAAACTAATTATAATAATAGCTTTTAAGGCATTTTATATTTTTAAGATTAACATAGCAATAAAAAGATTGTACTTACATCTTTTGTCAGATTATTATAAGATATGACTCTAAAGCCCATTTCACTAAATAGATATTTTAGTTTCTGGCAATCTACATCCACTCCTTTTCTGTATGTCTCAATGTTATTAAGGAATTCAAAGTAACTAAACACTAAAATGATTCCTCTTTTTCGACCTCGAGTATTGTATAATTTTATATCTATGAAGTTAAAAAAGGATTAAGGCCATTAAAAATTGTCTGATTAAATAATGATTAAATTTTGTAAAAATAGAAATCTTTACCTACTCCATCTTCAAAAAATTTTGTTGACTTAATGACATGATACTGTGGTACCATATTAAGATCTGTTGTGTCCTTAGCAACAGGTACTGAATCATCTAAAAATCATAAAATTATAATTTTTAAAAGATATAATTAAAAAAAAAATGTTATTTCACACCCAAGTTTTAAAAAGGCAAATTACCAACTTTTATTTACATCAACATGTGGTTTTGTCCTTTTCTTTTCAGTGCTTATACTGACATAAGTGTTTTTATTAGATATGCCTGGAAAAATGAGAATGTTTTTGATATAAATGATCATAGAGCATGATATGACACCATTTCTTGATAAAATAATATATAATTTTACTTCAATATCAAACAATACAAAAATTAAAGTTAGTATAAATTAGTACAATACTTGTGCTTGGAGCCATTGTTTTTGTTTTTCTTGTGTGTAGTGAGCTATTGGGGTCTAAGTCCCGGACCAAATCCCAATGACCAGCATAGGACAGAGCATCTAGTAGTTTTCGAAATGCATCAGGGCCTCGTCGGGTAATGTCTCGATACAGCGAGCGCTTTCGTGATCTTGCATCTTTGGTTAAATCCTAAAGGAAATTTTTATAAATAAGATAGGTTTACGAACTAAAACGTTGTCATATTATTTTGTATTTTTAATACATCCAACTCCATTTTCACTTACTTTATATGGTTCAATCATCTGTTCGGAAAAAACGCCTTTTTCATATAGGGCCGAAACCATATGATCTAAATCAGTCTGTTCCACAAGTGAGGCGAAATTATTTTGTATAGCTTTTTTATGTTCTTCTTGCATTTTTTTGTAGGCTCATTCGAAATCCAATGTTTGGTGTTAAACACAATTATTGTTAGATATTAGTATCAACTGTTGTTGCATCAGTCGAAGCAACAAAGAGCCGAGATAATCAAAACTCAAAAGCTCTTCAAGTATGATAAAATGTAAACAATAAGCATGAATCCTAACTGAAATATGCGGTAATTAAATAATATAATAACAATTACTATGATTATTAAAGTTAAAACTATATTCAAATAATTATACCGTAGACCTCAAAGAACTTTACGGCACAAAGAAAAATTATAGTTATGAGCAGTGTTGTTGGCAACCTGGGAGATGCGCTGATCGTACCAGGGGCGTAAAATTATCGTATCTGCCGAAAAATTATCGTACATGTTCAAATAACATAAAAACGCGTTAGTTATTAATAAAAATAGATATTTATCATGAACTTATATTGCGCTCGACCGTCCGACCGCCCCGATACGTCATTTTTCGAATTTTATGATTTTCACACGGGTGCACCCGTGCGCGATGCACCCGCGAGGGATGGCGCGAAAATTTGTGCGATTCAAAAATTTTACAAAAATTAAATGACTTCAAAGTTAATCAAACAATTATTAAATTTATTCATACATACTTACACTGACAGAATATGTATTAATCAACATTTTATATATTTATGAATGAACGAATAATCTATCGAATCTATCCCGGATAATCCGGGAGAGGCCCAGTGAGACGACCAGCGGACTGTTATAATACAACCCTGTACCCTATCTTGCTGACACACTACTACTTTATGCAAGTCAGCATTTCCCATCGAAAGATGAGATTTTAAGAATATATTTTAATCAGTCCAGTTCGGTTTCATCATCCGTCGCGAACACACATTTGTTGGCTCAATTTTAAGTATTATTCTAATTCTTGTGAAATCCTATTATAAGATTTAATTAAAATTCAATTGTGAGTAAATAAATCTTTTTTTTAAAACCCAACCACTGGGTCAATCCTAACAGGACGTAGCTGGGGTGTCCGCCCTTGTCGTCATGATGGGTCAAATCCGGGATGTCAAGTCCGTTTTTTTATTAGGTATATACGCAACGCGTAGGAATAAATCTTATTAGATTAAGATTCATTGAATATCTTTTTTTATCTAGTAGAAGATAAAAAAAGAGAAAAGTTGATGGTCATTTGCGCATTTAAAATAACGCGTTGCAAAACCTACCGAATTTTCGGTAGATCATTTACCGAAATACTGATTTCGGGCCTTTATCTTCTGATTTTTTTCCTACCTGTAACAATACCGTTTATTGGAAAAAGAATATATGAAGACGGTAACACTGCGATATGGGGAGTTTCCCGGGTTGGTTAAGTCGAAGATATTAACTTCAAAAATCCTCATAATTTTTTGGACACTAATGATATGTATTTTGGTGCCAATGTTATGGCTATGTTACTCAGTGAAAAAAAATTGAGTACCGATCATATACACTTTTTTAAAGCTTCAATATAGAAATCAAGGCATCTTGGCCTATTGAAGCTTCAGATCAAATTAGTCAAAGAAATTTAAAAACAACCTACTAAAGGTCTTGAATATTTTAGCCTCAGAAAATGTGAAAAAAACAGGAATTCATCCATCTCTGATCCCACTTTGCAGAGCATTTCCTAATATCATTGATCCCAAAGACTATCAGATCATAGACATGGAGTGGCGTCTGCTCAGGAATATCCAAGAAATTAATAAATTTCAGGATCAAGATGAGCCAGAAATATTTTGGGACCAAGTGGCCCAAATGAAAAGCGGTAAAGGGATGCCTATGTTCGAAAAGGTTTCTTCACTTGTATTTACCATTTTATCTTTACCCCATTCATCAGCAAATGTGGAGCGTATTTTCTCCAAAGTAAATGTTATAAAACCTAAAACCCAAAACCGCTTTTCAACGGAGGCTTTTGCATACAAAAATGTTAGGGTTATGTGGGACATTAATGAAAGAACGTGTTTAATATGAGAAACCTTTTATTTAGAATGAAGTTACAAACGCAATACCCTCGACTAAGGTAGCCATTTTTGGAAGCCACACAATAGATCATAGAAAAAGAACCATAGAACCATGCCATAGCTGCTGCTCTTAATATTTAGTGATGCCACATTGTTCTGACAAATTGTTTCGATTTTAACATACCAAATGGCAAATATCATTTTAATAAAATTTCCGTACAAAAATGGTACAATAAATAATTTGTAATATGTGAATGTTGATTTTGTTCTCTTACATTAATAAAAAATCTACCGATTTTTGTCTTGCAGCCCTACCGAATTCGTCATACTGAGTTTTACAACACTTTATTTTCGTTACGTTTATAGATTAAAGATGAAAGTAGAATTATTGTAAACATCAGTAATCAGTATTCACTATTCAGTAGACTCGTTCAGTATATTCGTTATATTCTCTTTGGTAAACGTATTACAGTACAATAATTACAAAGCTGAAAGTAAGACTAATCATTTATCATTGTTTCCGTACACGAATTAGATTAATTCGTAGCGGACGTCTATATTTAAAATCTTGATAATGATTAATATAAGAGTATTTTTTTCTATTTTTTGTTTTATAATAACGATTACTACTGCTTACCAGGTCTCAGATATAAAAGCAGCAAAAATTGAGGTTAGTAAATTAAAATCAGGATCCGTTTTTTACTTTATTTTAAATTAATAACCATAGAAATTAATAATACTAATTTTTAGACATGCAGAGGTTGTTCCCTGAATCGACTTCCAGAAGTAAAAAACTTTGTAATGCAGGATGCACCTTTGTATGACCGCTTAGAAGTAAAGTTCATAAGTGGAGCTCCACCTGAGTTAGTATTGCTTGGAGATGGAGACATGGAGCTTGAGCGACTTCCTCTTTCCAGTTTGAAACGCCAGGAGTGCAATGAACTTTTGCAGAGCAAAGGCTTTCAAATTAAATCTAAAAAAGAAGAATTTTAAAGTTATTATTTAGTATTATGGATGTTATACTGATATCATTCCATAGTTCATATTAAAATGTATCCAATTTATAAAAAGTATTAAAAACAATTAGTCCTAAAATGTTAATTTTTTTATACACATTAATATATAATACAATGGGAGCTTCCTTATAAAACAGTATCTTAATAGAAGAATGTAGTATGTATAAAAACAAATGTTGCTTTTAATGTTAAATTTGACTGCATTAGAGGATTAATGAGTAAATAAAAGACAGAGTAAATAAACTTTTATATATTAAAAATGCAAGGGCAGTGTTCATGTAATGATTGTGCAGTCAAGGTCTTCTTCTCGTCCTTCTGTGACAGCACGCCGCAGTACGCGTGCCACTACATCCGCCAAAGCCTCTCGACCACCTTCTTCCAGCAGCGCCATACATTTCTGTATGATAAACAGTTATAATATAACTACCAGAATATTTGATAGGTAAAATTTAAAATGTTTATATTGAACAAAATGGGTATTATTCAAATTAACATGCCTCAATTTCACCAGAGGTTGACTAGTTTAAATAAAATTGATGGAAGTAAGAATAAAGATTCTATTAATCCATCAGACTTCTTTGTCTAAATACTAAATACTATAATAATAAAAGCCTTTTTAATTTTAACTATACATATTTAGCAATCTGAATAATTTAGCAACATGATATTTATATAAAATGTAGTGATACACAAAAATGTTATCTCATAGAATATTCCATGTCTAGTGGAATGTGGCTTATCAGTTATATTGAAATAGTTGATAGCCATACTATGGCAATTTAATGGCATTGGTACTTATGGATTTTTTTGCAATCCATAGATGCCATAGATATTCTGCATCTAATGTCATATTACAGGTTTAGTAGGAATGTAAAATTGTTTCAATGGCTATTTCAATAGTTGGATGCAAATGGTGGTGTCAGTAACTGAGGAAAACGGATCCACTTGTTGCTTAGAATGGAAAAGTAACAAAGAGTACCTCAAAGTTCAGTGCTCATATAGTTTAAAATTTAATCCATATGTTTTATATGTTGTTTCAACCAAGCCACCCTGGGAAGCTATAAAAAACTCAATTTCTGATAACTTTATGGTGTAACCATAAATAGCTTGTTTTCAATCAGCACAAGTTAAAAAAAGTGGATGCTAACAATCTGGGCATCATAATGGATGAACATACGGCTTGTGAATCACATTTTTGCGCAAAATTCACCCATTTTTGCTTAACAATAAAAATCACAAAAACCTTATTAAAAGCAGATGAACCCTATTAGAAATCGCAGAATCATAATTGAACGTTAGCTTAATAATAAAATACCTCATAGTGTTCTTCGTCATGTGAAAGGCGCAGCAGCGCCCTGAGGGCGAGCTCGGAGTTAGCTCGGACATAGGTGTTTTTCTCCTTAGTGCCGTTGACGAGAGCTGGCAGCAACGCTCGCAACAGTTCTGCCCCCGAACCTACGGCCGATACGCCACCACGCCCTAACGCCGCGCTAGCCCGCGCCATCAACTGCTTCACATCGTTGCTGTTGTGGTTCATACTCTGTGAAGCGTGTTATCCACCATTATATAACAGCCTTAACAATAATTATTGTAGTATAAAACAACGGTAATTGTGAGTATTAATGTAATAAAAAAAATTTACCCTAACGAATTGAGAAAGTATGGTCTGTGGAATGGGTCTGTCTTGGTCCATCAGGTGTCTCAAGAGGTATCCGATGCCGCGGACAGCGTTGCACGTAATGGGTGACTTATCGCTGGTGAGGTGATTCAATAATGCCTTCTCCACCTTCTCTTCGAAGTGATCTCTGTATACGTGGAGCGGGGTCTCTTTGAGTGCCACAAAAAGCGCACACGAGCGACCGTGCTGCAGCAGCCAGTCGTCAGTAGCGGCCAAGATGTGATGCAGAAGTGCGGCGTCGCGGTGCGCGAGCGGCAGGCAATGCAGCAGCGCGCCCAGGCAGCCACCGACGGCACTGCGCGGTGGATCTTCTGGGTGTGCCAACAACGCCGGGCTCGTCAACGTCTGCAGCACGGAAAGTGCCAGCTGCTCGGACATCTTATCGCCGCCAGCGGTGATAATGCTACGCAGCGCCTGCAGCATTGTTTCGCGGATGGCTGGGTCGTCCGTGTTTTTAATGCCGTTGTGCATTTCGACGAACAGCGGGTCGGCGCGCGTATGGATCACCACCAGCTGAGACAGCGCAGCGCCCGCCTTAATGCGAACCGACCGATTTGGGTCGCTCAGAGACTTGAGAAACGTAGTTTGTAGTTGCGGCAGGAACTGTTTCAGCATTAACCCCACCTATCAATTACATTGTTATTTTTGGTTACTTTGTATACAATATGTAGGAAAAGTGTGCTTAAAACATTTTAAGTCTCTTATTACCTTAGACAATAGTAAGGCTAGCGTTTCTAGCACGGCTGCCTTCACACTGGCATTAAACCTATCTCCGAGGATCCTGATAAGAGGGCCAGTGATGTGCGGGACAGACGCTTGCAGCGAAGGCGCCGGCGTAAGCTTTATGAGTTCGCCTAACATTAACGCCGCGTTTTCTTTGTCTTCAGGAAGACCGTGTAGAATGGCTTCGCGGAATAATGGCTGTACTGGAGCAATACCCTAAAGTAAAGATAAATATTTATTCAATATTTTAGGAACAGACCATAAAATAATAATAATATGAATAGAATTACTATTACAGAATTGAATATTTTGTAATCTCAGTCTAACATAGACGGGTATGCGTAGAACTAAAGATTTAAGCAGCCTAAAGTAATATAGGGCGCGCAGTTTAGCTTAAAAATGCGCAGGAGGGAGCGACAACGGAACGAGCAGTGTTTCCATTTTGATTTATGGTTTTACCCTATTTTATTTATAAATTATATAATTATTTAATAATATTTAAGTTAAATAAAGCTACTTTGTAATATTTAAAAAATTATTTTAAAATATCAGAAAATGTTTCTATTTATTTTGGAACTTTCATATTTTTAAGCACTCATAATAATTTACCCAATCAATAAAAAAAAAGAACTACAGATAAAATTCATTAATACGGTTGGAAGATATTTTAATTTGGTGGCAACATTACACACACACCATTAGCACACACATTGAAAGCGTCATTAGGCTGTAATCATTTCTTCTACGAGTTCTGACTATGTTATTCTTTTAGTCTAAGTTTATAATATACACGACATTTAAGTTTAATAATACTAAGTATAGAACTTCAAATTTGACACTCCCACGGGCAGTTTATTTTTTGAAGAAGAGAAAGACAAAGTCTAATAATAATAGTAATATCGCATGAATTTCATGTAATCATCTATTTTATTTAATAGATACATAAATAATATTTCAAGTATATTTATTATGCCTGAAATTCCAAAAAAATAAACCTTGGGTAAAGAAAATCCTGGCAGTAGTTCTCCCTGTTTGAGATCGGCGGCGGCGAAGCGGACAGCTTGTCGCACGTCAGAAACGTGTGCAAGTAGCCGCTCCGAGTCTAAAGTACGCGTCAGCGCAAACAGCGCCTCCCAAGCCATTTGCAGCAACTCGCGGTCCTGCTCTGCGAACAGCAACAGTAGCCCACGCACAAGTGCGCCAATATGCGGCGATAGCTCCGCACGGGTGTGCGTCACGAAGGCACATAGCAGCGCCGCTCCTGCTCTGCGTCGATCCTCATCCTCCGACCGGGCGCACTCCAACAGCGAATCAATGATGCTGAACGATAAAATATATAATTAAATCAAGAGGTTGTTTTTTCCATCATTCCTAACCAATTTTATCATAATATGTCAAACTGTTTTTGTGTAGTGATACAATGCTTTATTATTTTTAACACTAAATATTTTTTTGTTATTTTAGCTTTTTTTCTGACTGTAGTTTTTTTCTAAAAACTGTTAACGCAATTCAGAATATATTAAAAAGTTATGGATGATCTTCTTCTAGGAACGTTTTCCGGTAAATATAATGGTTAAGGTCAAAAATCCAATTTAACTATAAAATATACATAATAATTCTACTATAATTATTTAAAAAAATAAAGATTTTTGATTTTTGATTGAGTCAACCTTTTTTAAAAAGGTGTATCAAGATAATAAATTGCCCCATGTATAAAAAAAGCTATTTATGCTATAATGATGTTGGTACTAAATTCAAATAACCTTTTGGACACAAAAATACCAACCATCTGACACCGACATCATCCGTGACGGGCAAAAGTGCGTCGCGGCACTGGTCAAGCTCGCGGCCCTCATTGAATGTGCCACGCGCTGCACGCATGGAGGCCAATAGCGCAGGCAGGATTCGCGGCAAGTGGCGCGCCAAAGCGTTTCCGGCGGCCGCCGCAAGTGCAGAAAGCGCGCGCGTGTCTGCCGCGCCACCACTACCACCCGTCAGCACTGGCACGAGATAGGGCAGCACGGCACGCGACTTAATCGCCATAATCTGGCGCAGGCCGTCAAGCGTAGCGTCTGCGACGGCAGGATCGGGATGGTGCAGTGCGTCCAACATAGGCGGCAAGATGTCGTCAAGCGCTTTGTTGCCAATGGTGGCATGCAAGGCGTCGAACGTACGAGCTGCTGCCATACGTACTTCTCCTAGCTCGTCGCACAGCGCCGTCCGCACCGTCGGTACCTGAAAAGGCATATTATGTCCCTTCTAAAGAGCACTCTCCTACAAGCTTTGCTAAGTCAATATAAAAGTAACAAGAAATAAATGAAATACTGGTACTTTTCCTAAATCTGGAGGCAACCACGCAAGAGGCTTATCTGCTATTGATAAGAAAATGCGGTTGGTGGAATGGTTAAATAACCACCCTGGCACCTGGCAAATATATAAAGTATTTACTTAAATTGATATATTCTCAAGTGTTACCAACCAGTCCATCTGCAAAACTGAGCACGGCATCTCGCGACGTGGAAGCAAGTATCTCCCCAAGACCGATACAGACTCCCTGCCGCTGGTCTGCACGATCCGAACGCAACCCACGCTCCAGAATTGGCACGATCTCTGGCAGAACTCGCTCACCGAGCTAAATATAATGTTTTAAAGTATCAACAGACTGTTTCTTTTTATTTCTAGTATCTGCCTTGACAGACTTCGTAATCATTGTACTATTATTATTACTTTCTATGGTAGAACGAATCTACACCTTTATAAAAAATTTATTTATCTGATCTTTTTAAATCTTTTATCTTATATAATTTATAATAATAATAATTTAATAAAAAAATAATAGGTAAAGACCTTTTAATATGTTGATTGAAATAATAAGGATATTCAACAACAAAGATATTAAAATTCGACAATAATATTTGCAATATATATTTTATTCTAATAGGCCTACATTTCCGGCGACTTACGCCTCGGGGCTGTGGAGAAGATAAGCTAAAATTGAGACACTGTGTGTACTTACTTTTTTAGGTGACTTCACTAGACAGTTTAATCACAGATTCACTTTATACACCAGTCATCACGCTTGAGCTTAAATTTTACTTTTTTCGTGCGAGACGTATGTGTCGAAAGCTGCGAATAATAATATTATTATCTAGAAACGTAACTCTCTCATACAGATAGCGCTTCAAAAAGGAACCCACCAACGTTTGATCTTGACAAACATCAAGGTCAATACGTACGCACGTGATTGGTCGAGTCAAGGCGATGTGGGCAAGTGATTGGTCGCGTCTAAGCGATGTGAGCAAGTGATTGGTCGAAGGCCACGCAAATATGTACCATGGTATCTATTTGCGTGGTGCCATTTTTGAGTTTGAATTACACTTCTAGACATATTATTATTCGTAGATCGAAAGGAACCTAACACACACTCACATTTGCATTTATATTAAAGCAGTGTAATATAAATTTAGAATAAAAAGGGTACCTTTCTGACGAGATCGCCAAGTGTCCTGGCGGCGACCTGTCTTTTGTCGTAGCTTGTGGAGGCCAGACAGCCTAGCAGTAGACTGAACAGCGTTGGCAGAATCTCGCGCAGCGTCTTGGGCGTGTTTGTCACAACCACCTGCGCATGCGCATTTTAATAAGCCTGTGTGTGCTATTATCAACAAAGAGATTATTGTTGATGGAATTTAAATGAGAGAGTAGATATAAATAAAAAGGAGTGTTAATATTTGCTTATAAAACAAATGAACAGACCTTCCATACGTGCAGCGCCGCCTGCCGCACCATGAGTGCAACGTCGCTACGGCCCATGTACAGGCCAGCCAATACACGGTTGCGACGTTCAGGACCTAGCGCCGTAATAATGGCTTTGTGCGACTGTTCTGTGCCGAAGTTATCATCCTCACTCGCTGTCTCTGTACTCATTTTTCCTGACACGCCTGATATACGGTACAATAAATCTCCCAGCAGCTGTACTGAACTATATCTGATTCTCCAATTGTCGTCGAACAACCCATTCTCTAACTCCGGCAACAATAACGTAATAGCCGACTCCGCGTAAAGGTTGACAATCCTCTGACCGGCTTTTAGTGCGGTCTCTCGTACATATTCGTTCTCGTCGGCGAGTGCTTTCAGTATGGGGTTGATGATCTGTCCAATATAAGGCGTGAATTCGTCGGTGAATGCCCCCGGCATGTAAATGAACATCATGATGTAGCCGTCCTTCACGTGCGGAGCTATATCCGTTCTCTCCGCAGTTGCTATTATGTCTGTAAGGGATTGTTTGTGTCTTTTAGAATATCGTAACATAGTTTTTGTACCTGAGATTCAGCCATTATAAGTAAAATTATAAGTTCACTTAATTTTAAGTTAAATACCTGGCATAATCTTATGTAGTTTATGTACACCCAGACCGGCGACGACTTCTGAGAGACCTTGCGCAGCCCCAGATCGATCGACGCTGCTCGATTCAGAGGTGAGTGTGTGCATGAGCCACGGCAGCAGCTCTTCGAAACTGCTCTCACCCATGCCCTTTACCATTGCACCCAGCGCTCGCGCAGATACTGACCGGACCTACAAAGCGAAAAATGTTATACAATAAACATCGATTCTCTCACACGAGAGCAAGATTTAATTTCTCTGTCTGTCTCTCCCCCCTGGACCGCGGAAGCGTTTAGACGTGTGCATTCTATTTGTTTATTAACTTAAAAATCAAATTAAAAATAAATTCAGTGCGAATAAATTAAGGTGTGTACCAGGAGCGCATGAGTTGCGGGCAGTGAGTGCATCTGTGCGAACAGGACAACACTATTGAGACAGCCTAAGTTATGCGCTCCGTCTACGCGCATCATCGATACGTAAGCATTGTGAGTTGCCGTAATTCATAAGCGATAGCGGGTAGTGGAAATTTATAAGGGGCTGGCCCAAGTTTATTTTCTCGGGTACTCTGGTGTCATCTTTTGTCACAAATATGCCTCTTAAGCGTACACCTCCCAGCACTCCCACTCCCGAAGACTTAAAGGAAGCTAGGTTGAACGCCCCGAAAGCTTCTTTTTCGGGCTCCACGTCAGATTTATCTAATGAGGAGCGAAGCAATGTAACTATGAGGCGCAAGCAGGATGAGTCTTATATAAAAAAATTCATAACCGAAATTAAGGATATGCTTGCTAAATCAAACTCTCAAAATGAAAGCAAATTCACCTCATTGCAATCCTCTATGAGAGAAATCATGACACAAAATACTGAAATAAAAGACTCCATTGCTTTTGTCTCTAAGCAGTACGAAGATATGAAAGCTAAATACGAGAAGTTGGAAAAACAGAGAAATGAAGATCGTCTGTATATTGATCAGCTTGAAAAGAAAATCGAGTCGCTGGAAAGAACGTCTGCCTCGACTAAACTTGAACTAAGAAATATCCCTAAGATTACCGGTGAAAATAAGGATAGTTTATGTAAAATTGCTTCAAAAGCTGCAGATGTTATCGATTTTCCCGTACAGAAACAAGATATTAAAGATATTTATCGTACAAAAAGTAAGACTGGACATGGAGCAATTATTGTGGAACTGGGAAGCGTTATAATGAAAGAAAATATAATTGAAAAGGCACGCAGATTTAACAAAATGAACCCTGCTAACAAATTAAACACGGCACACTTAAGTTTGGAACGACCAGCAAAGCCATTTTTTATATCAGAATGTCTATCGCCCTGTGAAAAACGATTAAATTATCTGGCTCGAGCATTTGCTCAGGAAAATGGATATAAATTCTGTTGGACCTCATTTGGAAGAACCTACCTGAGACAAGATGAAGGTAAACGGCATATTAGAATCGATAGTGAGGGTGATTTAAATAAACTTCGTCTGAAACAATGACTTTTTGAGGTCCCCAGGAAACTCCGCCGGCCTACGATACCTTTCCTGCTTGTGAAAATCCGCCACTTTATTATTGTTTTTATAGATATTGTTTTATTTTTTTATATATTATATTATTGTCTTACTTTATATACACACTTATACTCTGTTCATTGTATTGTATTTTACATAACCAAAAAATTATACATTCTTAGTCTAGTGATCATGTTGAAATCGAGATCTTATCTTTGTAAAAATGTCAGCATTTCTCAGACACGAATACTTGCGACAAATAGCTTAATATTTAAAAATGGCTAGATTTCTTGACAATATAAATAATGATATTGATAATATAACAGTGGCGACCGCCTACAGTTGTGATATAAATACTTGTAATGATTTAGTTAAAAAATCGGGAAACTCTCTGAAAATTATAACACAAAATATCCGTAGCGTTTATAAAAATATTGATGCATTCTTGGCCCATATAGCTCGTCTGTACTTTGATCCAGACATAATAATTTTAACTGAATGCTGGTTAAACGATAATAAAACCATACCCAGTCTCAAGGATTATAATTCTTATTTCACAAAAAAATGTTTAAATCAAAATGACGGTATTATAATATACGCTAAACAAAATATAAATTGTGAAATTGAAGAACCAAATCCCAAAGATGCAAACTTTCTGCTAGCTAAAATAGTACCAGATATTGTACTTTTAGCTATTTATAGACCACCATCCTTTTACTACACTGAGCGCTTTTTGAATTCATTGAATTATATTGTTAAATCTATAAAATCTAAGAATATATTTTTAATAGGTGATATAAATATCGACATAAAACCTGGAAACGGTGACAGAAACAGTAACTCTTACTTAAATTTAACCAGTGAATTAGGTTTTCTGCCAGGCCACACATATCCAACACGATTAAGAAATTGTCTCGATCATGTAATGGTTAAAACTGTCTTACAAACTAGTATTATAGTTATAAATTCCACCGTGACTGATCACGATTCTATTCTAATAAATTTATCCCTTAACAGTAAACGGACTAATACTCAGTGCCCTTCCATTGTTGAAAGAGTAAATTTTAGTGAAGCTATAAAATATGTTGAATTGGCTGATTTTACTTTTATGACTAATAAGCAAGACGCCGAGTCCGCTGCGACTCGATTTGTGGAAATACTGTCATCTGCTATTAAAGCTAACACTAAAAAAGTCCGGGTACCCAGGCGCAAAAAATCTCTTAAGCCCTGGATGACCCCGGGCTTACTTCGCTGTATCCGTCACCGGGATAAGCTGCATCTTAATTTAAAAAGGGACCCCCAAAATGAAGTTCTTAAAATAATCTACAAAAGGTACAGGAATTTTTGTTGCTCATTACTCAGAAAGTTGAAGCGCGAACACGATAAATTCATATTAAAAAGTGCAAAATCAAATAAAGAAACCTGGGCTGCAATCAAATGTGTCACCGATAGTTCAAGTAAAAAATCTTCTGCTGATGAGTTAATTAGAAATTGTAATGAATTGGATGCGGTTGAGGGCATAAATAGTTATTTTTCTAATGTTGGCAGAGAGCTAGCTGAAAAACTTATAGGGGGTGAGAATAGCTACACAAATACAAAATCTAATTGCTTAACTAACTCCTTCGTACTAATGCCACCAGATGAGGTAGAGGTGGAATCTCTCATCTTAAGCTTGAAAAATGATTGTGCCACTGGTTGGGACTCTATACCAGCTCGATTTCTAAAAATGATAAGACATGTCATTGTATCGCCGCTTACTATCTTGTTTCAAACATGTTTTAGGGAAGGCTGTTTTCCAAAAGTCTTTAAAAGGTCTCTCATTACTCCCGTTCACAAGGGTGGGGCACGGGACTGTGTCGCAAACTACAGACCGATTTCTGTGCTTACAGCACTATCTAAAATCCTCGAAAAAATGCTTAACGTGAGGTTAGTACAGTTCTTGAATCGGTACAACATTCTGTCCAGCTCACAATTTGGCTTCAGAATGGGTGTGTCGACAGAAGACGCTGTGGGTAGCTTGATAGAGTTTGTCACCGAAAAACTTGACAGGAAACAAAAATGCCTTGGTGTCTTCCTCGATCTTGCCAAGGCATTTGATACCGTCTCGATACCTATGCTTGTGGACAAATTGGAGCGAATTGGAATAAGAGACTCAGCCCTGCTTATTTTTAAAGATTTCCTTAGTGATCGGGTGCAAAGGGTTAAGATTTATAATTATATTAGTTCAGACGCAAATGTAACTTTTGGAGTTCCGCAAGGCAGTATTCTTGGTCCCAGTCTTTTCCTTATTTACATAAACGACCTATGTAATATGTCCCTAACTAGTTGCAGGTTGTTTACCTATGCCGATGATACGGCTATAATTTTTTATGGGGACACCTGGACCGAGACACAAAATATTGCCGAAAGCGGACTGCAGAAGGTGGCTGGGTGGCTCAGAGAAAATTTACTTACTTTAAATATTTCTAAAACTTCGTATATTCAGTTCCAAACTATTAATTCTCATATGACTGATATAAATCTTAAAATACACATATGTGTCTCTGGGCGAAATTGTACTTGCATAAATATAACAAAATCCAATACTATTAAATACCTCGGTATCGAATTAGATAATAAATTGAGTTGGCTTCCTCACATTGAGATTATAACGACACGCACGCGAAAACTAATCTGGACATTCAAAAAATTACGTTATGCCGCGGAATTCGAACTACTCCGCACTGTTTACTTTGCCCTAGCACAATCGGTTATTGGATATTGCGTGAGCGTGTGGGGTGGAGCCTGCAAGTCACATCTAATTCAGCTTGAAAGAGCCCACAGATCTTTACTAAAAGTAATGACTTTCAAACACTACAGATTTTCAACCACACTTTTATATAAAGAGTGTGAGTTGCTCAGTGTTAGACAGTTATTCGTGTTAAATATAATAGCCAAACAACATGTCCATACCCCTTATGACCCAGAGGTTTGCAGTAACAAACGTCATATACCAAATGTACTCCCCACAGCAAAATTCCGAACTACCTTCGCAAGGCGACAACGAGCATATCTCTCAGTCTTTCTATATAATAAAATAAACAAAAAATTAAATTTCTACCCTCTTTCACTACATGACTGCAAATCAATTGTTAAGACTTGGCTTTTGTCCTTAAATTATGATGAAACAGAAGATCTACTTAACCAACATGCTACATTGGTTATTTAGTTATTTTGAATCATTAACTATATGTATAATATATGTCTGGTGTGCGGGTGTATGTGTAGTGTGTATGTATATTTATGTACTGTAGTTTTTTATGTGTATGTACCTATATTCATTGTAGTTTATACTGAAATATTTTTTAATATATATTATTGTGTGTTTGTATATTATGTGTGAAAGGATAATTAGATATAATACCTGAAATTTACAAGATGTCTATAAAAAGTATATAGCCCTGTAAAATTATGAATAAGCTCTCTTGACAATTGTAACAATTAATATTGGGAGAAGCCACTGACTCCTGAGATACGGGCTTTATAGCCTAGTTTGGGTGTCAGAGTCTTCATAGGATTTCTGTAATTACAAAGATGTCAATAAAGATTATTATTATTATTATTATTATTATATTTATTAATTCACTGACAAAAACCAAAAAGGACATGTAATATAATTAATTATAAAATTATTACGTTTACATTACCTCTGGTACTGGGTCAAGAAGTGAGCTCTTCAGCCCTGGTATAATGTTGGGTAGGTATGGCATAAGATCTTTCTGATCAGTCAGAGAATACATATTGCCGATGATCTGCGCGGCCATTTTCCTGGTTTCCGTGCTGCGGTCGAGGAAAGCCCGTTGCACTACAGGCATTATGAGGGCTAATGAAGGCGCGTCTATGAAGTGCACGAACTTCGTGTCCAGCAGTGTCTGCAGACACGCTGACGTCTTGTTAGAGGGATCCTGGAGCGCTTGAAGGAGGACTGGGACGATTGCTGTTGAAATAGCCGTAAGATTTTCTTTTCATATAATAAGCCATTTACGATTTTTATAACCTCTGGTTAAACATGACAGATGTTATAAATAGCAGTATACTATATATTATATAATAACAAATAGTTTAGCGCGAGATCAGCGAAACATATCTACTACTATCATTTACTAAACACAAATACTATCATTTGCACCATGCTCACAGCTCAATGTATGCTGAGTATTTGGCCTTAAACAAATTTGATAACTAGTTGATTTTAGTTTCTGTGCTGGTTGGTTGCCAAATAAAAATACATTTCACTCTATACAATGATTAGTCTACAATAAAACTTTACTATAGTACATATAATCTAATAGGTACGGTTTGAAGTTTTGAAAAATGGAAAATAGAAATTTGGTCATATAAATCGTTTATTACAACTATATAGGATTTATGATTTAAATTTACTGATTAAGGATTGTACATGTTGTGATAAAATAAATACAGCTTCCTAGTTGTATGAGTTACACCTATGCAATGTTGAAAAGTTTGACAAGTCAAGCTGTACCTCTTGGATAAGACAGACTTTAGACAGAATTTAAGTTTAGATGATACTGCTCATTGACAATGGACAACAGTTAGATAGTACCTTGTCTTGCCGCACATTACCTTGAATTTCAGGATTCCTGATGACAGAACCTATGACCTTTAGAGCTTCAGCAGCTGCTTGTTGTACCCGCATGTGAGAGTCACTCAATACCTCAATCAACTTCGGCACTATTGATGGCAGACAGGAAGACAATTGTTTTGGAGCACAGTAAGCCATGGCACCGAGTAATTCAATGGAGCCTGTAAAATAAATAATCATATCCGTTTCAGGATAAAAAGATAAAAGAGAGAAGACGTTTTTTGGAAAATATAAAATATAACTTAGAGTTTTATTAGGTTTTACTAAAAAAAAAAAAAAACAACAACAACAATTAGTTTAGAATTTCTACAACCAAAATAAAAGCAAATCCCAGACGTACGGTGTAATTATTGGTTAATTAACTTGTAGGCGGTAGAGCATCATTACTCACCGGCCTTTGTCCTCCAGTTGTCATCGTGCAGAGCTTGCAACAGCGCAGGAAGAACAAGTTTAACGCCGTGAGCAGAGAGTTTACTCATGATGAGCTTGGCGGTATCATCAGCGGCAGCCCGCACGTACTGCGAGCTGTCCCCGAAGCACAAGAGCAGATGAGGTAGCACGTGGACGATATACGGCTCAAATAGCCGACCGAGCTTGTAGCACAGCATCTCGAAACCAAATAAGGCACCTGCGATATTAATTTTTTTATTTATTATTTATTAACACTAAGTTGCAGAAGAAAGACAACCATACAGAAAAATAAATAAATAAATAGGCATGCAACAGGTGGCCGTATCGCTAACAAACGATATCTTCCAGACAACCCTGGGAAAAATTAAGAGATCGTGAAGAAGCGAAAAAAGTGCGAAACTTTTATAAAATATTTAAATAAAAGGACGTCACAGAGAAAAATTAAATACACAATCACTCACACAAACTGCTTTCTGTATCTTAACAAAATTATTAAAATTATTTCTACGATTAACCTAATCGTCTTATATAAAAAAAAACCTATTACCCACTATAACAAAAAAATTTTCAGTATACAATCACAAATCTTAATACGTTAAATTTAATATATTTGGTTTTTAATTTCACAATTTATTCTGACATTACAGACAGTATTGGGTAGACCTAGATCTATACGAGTAAACACCGCACAGGTAATTAATGATAGAATATTGGAAAGATATAAACTATCTGCTGATTTTTGTATAAACATCAGCATTTGTGAATTTGTGAAGCCGACGAAGGATAAAAATGTGAATAATTCATACCTTCACGGTACTTGTAGTTTTTCTTCTCTTGAATAGCTTCCGTTAGCTTTCCCATGACGTCAAGTTGTTTTAGTGATAATATTCCTAAACCTTTTATGATACCCGCTATACCATAAGCTGCGCCCTATAAATACGCAAAATTTAATGAATTGCGCATAATACAGAAAATTAATAAGTTTATTAACAATCTTACTTTTCTGTCTCCGTACTTCTCAGCAGTTAGCAGTTGTTTCATGAGCTTATTCATTATCGTAGGTATTTCGCCTTCTAAGGCCGGTGACGTGACCAGGTGAGGAAGACAATTACTCACTGCCTCTTGTACCTATAAATTAACTTCTGCTTATTAATTTAACCACTTCCACAGCTCAAAACCGTGGAACCAAGATGATGGAGATTGGAGTATGAAGGGTACGATTGACTGATCACCTACTTGCCTGTTAAGAAATAAGATCAGTGAACCATATGCAGAAATTTCTACCCCAAGCCTTACTGGAGTTACAGCTTTTTTAAATCAATATAGGTACAATATCACTAATAAATCTATCCAACAAAAAATTACGAAAAATAACTTATACATATTAACTCGGTTATATTAAAGCTCATCTATATGCCTATAAATAATTCACCTGTTGGCTTGGAGTGGATAGAGCAGAGACTAATCTCAAAGTAATTGGCTTGACCCTTGCATCGGTGGGCTCCAAGTGCCGCGCCAGAGAGCCGACCAGCAGCACAACACTTTGCCGAACTGCATCATAACCGCCAGACTTGGGCGCGTTGTCTAGGAACTTCTCAAAGACCGGTAGCTGCGTGCTGATGGTGTCCTTGCCATGGATGTCGACGACAACCATGGCTGCGGCTAGCATGTCAGCGCGCACGGTCGCGTGTCGGTCGCCGAGTGCTTTTTGTACGAAGAAACTCATGGCGAGCGGCACAACGTCTGCGCGCAGGCACGGCGCCAACGACCGCAATGCTAGAGCCACACCGCGCCGGCTGCCCCAATTATCAACTGCTGCTTCAGTCTCGTGGCCGAACTGGTCAAGCTTTGCGGGGATTAGCTGTATACAAGTTTAATGTCATAAATATAAACTTCACAATTACGTCATAAACTAAGTTATAAAAATTCTAATTTAATATTCAATGCACACCACACAAGTTGAATATAAATATCGAGTTCATTATTAACATGTCAATTAAAATTTATTGATCGAAAGATTTTTTAAAATTATGGTACATCAAATCACATCCAAGAAATACCTTTAGACAGGTGTCAGATTAACTATTTTGGGAATGGAACACCAGTGGCGAGGAAACGTGTGTATATGTCTACAACTCTTTAAACCATTATAGGTATATCAGAAACAGACTCTTTTTAAGTTTTTATAGATAATTGCATGCAACGAACATGTCAGAATGTATTTCTTAGATTTGAAACTTCAGTGGGGGCCGCACAAAGAGAATCTGTCAAATAGGCTAAGCTCTGTAGCATACGCGGTAAAAAGATACGCCAACTTATCGATGTAGGTACAGCTGAAATTGTTTATTATACCTATTTTCATAGTGTCATGTCTTACGGTATTATCTTAGGGGTAACGCCGCAGACATTTAATAAATATTTGTTCTACAGAAAAGTGCTAATCGATCGATTTGTTGTTTAAATTTACGAAACTAAATATAACCCTAGCTGATCAATGTGTATGAAAATGTAATATTTGTTAAAAAGAATATACATCAATTAAAATAGTGATTTCCACTACTATAACACGCGGAATAAAATAACATTAGTGTTAAGTCCACCAAACTGCACAAAATAAGAATTTCATTCAAATGAAATTGTATACGTTATTTTAATAAAATCCCAAGCAAAGTATTTTACTTATCTTTAAATATATTTAAAAAAATTGTCAAACAAAAGCTAGTTGATTAAGCCTATTTATTATAAAGTGATAGATAAATTGATCGATGCAAACACTTGGGAATTAATTGTTCCAGTTCATAAATTTACATAACAATTATAAATTTGTAAACATAGTCGGGAAAAATTATTCCCGGTTGAGTTTCTTGGATGTACTTCTCAGAGCAGTGTTCCCGAGCAGACTGTCAACTTAATTTGTCAGTTTGACGTTCACAAACGATCATGTACATGACATTACGTGAATCACTACATAGTAAAAAAAAGTCGCTTTCTCTTCCCCTATATCCCTTTGTATGCTTAAATCATTAAAACTACGCAACGGATTTTGATGCGTTTTAATAGATTGAGTGATTGAAGAGGAAGGTTTTAATATATGTTTTATACCCGTGCAAAGCCGGGGCAGGTCGCTAGTAAAGGATATTTAAATTAGATGGACTGTAGTTATTTATCAATAATTGTAAATTTAAGAATGTATATCATTTTGACAACACAAGTATAATTATATCAAACACTAACAGGCAGCTTGTCGTCGTAGATTTGATGTAGTCGCTGCAACACGAGCTGGGGCGCAGAGGAAGGAAGCTGAGCGCGCGTGACGAGGGCAGCCAAAGCCGCGGCGGCTGCGTGCTGTACGGGCTCCGATGGATGCTGGATCGCTTCCAGCAGCAGACGCAGTATCTCCTCCTCGCCATCTATTATCCATTGGTCAGCGCGCGGCAACGATGACCACAGATCTTGGGCTAGTTTCCTGAAAATCACGTAGCCATTTAATCTAACCGATCAATTTCGATACATATATTACATTAATCATAAAACTTTAACGTAAATAGAACTAGTACTTGTTGTCTTCAGAGACGTCGAAAGTAGCAATGTAGAGTCTCTTAGTGAGATCCAGTGCACTATCCTCCTGTTCAAGGAATGGCGGTAGTCGCCGCAACACACACCCCAGCGCACGAAGACCCGCGTCGCGTACAACCTTAACAAGGAATTTAATTATCCTGTCAATAAATAATGTTTTACTTATCTAAACCTCGAAATATAAAATTATTTTGATTTAAAATAGGAATGTAACATTAAAGTAAATACTAATCAGAACTATTTTGCTAATGTTCAGGTCATAATATTTCTGTATCGATCTGTAAATAAAGTAATTATTATTTAAACATAACTTAAAATTTGAAACTTCCACAACTACTGGACATTGGTAGAATACATTTTACATGGGAAGCCATTTCTTTTAAAAAGAAGAAAATGCATATTCCTTGTCTCAGGATTAAATTAGTATATAAGCTAAATACTGAATGTCTTTATATTATTGGTTTTTGGCATATTATATTTTGGTTTTATAAGAAGAAGCCTCAAATGTGAGGATTACCGAATTTAATTCTTAGGGTACTATGAATGATACTTTGTATATTAGTGCAACAGTTTTAATTGAATAATACCTCTGCGGGGCTCTGCAGCGCCGCTAGTAAACAGTTGACGTCTTCCTGAGATAGTGGTGCACGTGCAGAGCATTGCGCCGTCTCCAGCAGAGCTACTGTGCACGCCGCTGCTACTCGCCCACTGCTTGAACCTACAAACATACAAAAAAATATATTAACTTCTAATTAAAATAGATCAACTATGAATTAAATAATTTCAAAAGGAAAGCTGTTTAAATTGAAATGACTTATAAATGTTAAGTTTTGTTAACAAATAACTAATGAATTTAGTATTTATTGTTTGATATTATGTGTAGCAAAAATAAGAAACGTCAAAATGTATAACTTAAATATATAGTATATTAAGAGAATATTTTTATGATTGTCACTATTATTCTTACCAATGAGGTCAATTAATAGTCTGAACATATGGTCAATAGGGAATAGAGTTGGATAAAGCATATCGTAGACGGCATTGCCCTCATCATCTGAGTCTCCACGAAGAGATGCATGTTGAGTGATCACGGACAACCCGTTCACAACCATGGACTCGTTAGTACGGGTTGCGCTGCATGTCAAACCTGAATTAAAATAAAAAATACATATGTCTTTTGTTGTCTTTTGACCCCTGTGTCTGTTTGATTGGTCATTTTCATTACACATTACAAGTATGCAAGGAGTTCAATAGACTAATTACTTATAATATCTAACGAAGATTGAGCACATTACAGTAACAAACAAAAATATTTCCGATTTTTCTTTAACTATACCTACGTATAAAGGAATGATGTAATAGTCCGGGATCCCTGGAGCATTTTTGAATATTACTATCAAGCTAATTTTTCGTGACAATTACTTCGTCATTCCAATTATCAGGCAATACAACATCTCGATATTTAAGTTGATGATGCTTTCGAGCAGATAGAAAAATTTTGCAAGAAAGCGAAATGTCTTTATTAAATTTCTTCACTTCTTCTCTTTTCTATCGTAAAGTAGGGTTTTCACGAAGCAAATTACACAAAAAACACTCGTGACTTCTTTAGCGATACATATTGGAAGGATCAAACCATATATTTTGTAAGACAAATATTTTTTCGAATAATTTAGATAATTATCTTGAGATTTAACAAAATTAAAACCAGTTATTAATAAATTTTTGAGAATCATCAAATCAACATATTTTATCCCTGCTACCGCTATTACCTCCCACAATCGGGAGTTTTCGTAAGGAAATGTTGGGCGTCTCATCGAAATGAAGCTACTCACGAAAAATTAGCTTGATAGTAATCAAATTCAAAAATGCTCCAGGGATCCCGGACTATAAGTTTTAGATAACGTAGTCTTGAGTATTTTACTACTTTATAAATAATATGTTTTCTTAGGGAGGCCAGCAAAAGAATAATCATTTCAAAATTCATTTGAAAATCTACCTTTCTGAAGCAATGGAAAGATATAACAAAATCCCGGTGCCGTGAAGTGGTTGCTTGATTTAGGCCCGGCCGTGGCTTCGTTTACAAGATTAATAGTGCGAGACACAGCTTTGACCAGATCCTCTTCTTCCCAACTTGAATCTAAGTCGCATTGGGGCTTGTGCAGTCTACGATGAAAAACAAATAAATATTTTTAAATTTTTTTACTTTTAGCAAAGTTAGCATTTATAGTTTTCACTTACTAATTAGTATGGAAAGACTAAAATCTAAAAAAGGCATAAAAGGAGGCTTATATTTAAAATAAAAAGGATTTTATTTAAGTAACACAGATTTTTAGTTTGTACATAAAAATGCAACTTAAAATATGGCATCGATGAGCACATACTTAACATATGTGATATGATACATAAGTAATATGCTCAAAGCGTTTCGCAATCCGCAAATATTTTGATGTTGAATGTCGTTTTATTTATTAAAACTTTTTCACTAACAAAATGTGAAAATATAGCTACGTCATAGATTCGATTGACTTTGTGTTACCTTATGGTAGCCCTGGCGACGTGTTGCGCAAGGACAGGCTGGTGCGGTAACAGCACTGACGCGAGGCCACAGTGGGCGAGCACGAGAGCGCGTGCGGTCAACGGCGAACGTAGTGCGTGCAGTAAAGCGGGCACAATCCGTCGCGCATTCGAACATACGGCCGCACGAGAGCCCCGCCCAACTGCTTCTATTATCCGAACTGCGCTTACTACACTGTTGTTTAACTGAACAGAGAGTAATAATTATTGTGTATAACGAAATTGAAAATCGAAGACATTAAATTTAAAAAGTTGGAGTTGAAGAGCAATATTTCAACACTTTTCAAACTTGATGTTGATAAAATGCACTTAAAATTGTTTAAGAAAGAAAACATACCACCGTGAGTCTATCCCTGATAGAAGCCTCTTTAGCCATCTGCACCTTGATGGCTTCCTTCTGCTTGGCGTTAAGCGGCACCTAGAAAAGCAGATCTAATGAATGTACAAATATTTCTAGTAGCAGTTAGTCCCAGAGTGACCCTTACCTCTTTAAGGCGTCCTTCTCGGCGCCTCTTTTCCTCTAACTCACGTCGAAGCTGCAGCTCTTCCAATTGCTCTTTGTAGCTGTACGCTTTACTTTCACGTTTCAGGTTCATCTCCTTGTTATCTTCATTTCTGAAATGATAATTCTTCATTTATAAAGAAAATTGGGACTGCAATGTCACTCGCGTCCGTAGGCGTTGACACTAATCAGTGCTCTTACACGTTACACGTACTCTTGGATTGTACCAAAATGCGAGCAAAACAACACTTGACAAATTAATCAAAAACTGGCAAATTAATTTCGATATAATTGTATGAGACCACCGCTAAACTTATGGCCTATCGAACACAAAGGAATAAAAAAATTGGAACATAATTGGCTTCAAAATCGCGTAACAAATAAACAAAAAAAAAGCATGTGTGCAATTCACATGTGGTAGAAGTAAAACCTTCAAAAATTTTAAGAAACATGTATAATGCTTGCTATCTCATTTTCTCCCACGTTAAATCTAATGAATTTATGTGTCTGTCTCTTTTTACTGTCACTTTTTCGTTTCATCAACTTTCAAATCACAACGATGCTAAAGAAGTTTTCACTTCAAAAGAAAAAAGAAAACATCCATTAGGTATGTTTTCTTTTCCTACGTACTCCTTTTCTAAAATTCGTCGAAAATAGGCTTATTGAGGCATTGTTTGAATACTGTTTATACGTTAATTTTTAGTTTTATAATCCTAACATTATTTATAAGTAAAAAACTTATCCCAAATACTCTAGCTACCATTGTTGAAACATTAAAACGGCTTTGTTCCAAATTAAACTTTCATCTTATTTTAATAAGTAAATGACAGAATTAAGATAGTAATATGAATCATTAAAGGCCTCACCCGGGTATGACGCTCTTGTCATAAAGATCGGTGGGCGGCGTGAGGTAGATGAAATACTCATCCCGCGTCACTCGTAGCAGCTCAGGGTCGGCCAGCGAATCGAGTGCTGCCGCTAACGCCGCGCTTCCCACGCCCTCGCTGCACCATGCTAATGTCGACACCACGTTGGACATCGTCTGTATTTACCGTACATATGAATAATATACCCAATGATAAACGGAAAGACACTCCATGTGTATAACACACGTAGCAAAAACGCAGTTACAATGAATTGAATGATTTCAATTCAACTCAGCCGGCAAATTTTCATTTGTACGCCTCAGATAATAGCTATTGTCACTTTATAAGTTGTGATCTTCATCTACATATCATCATAAAGAGATAAAGAGCCTGTTATTTACCTATCTTTACATCAAATATCAACAAAAGGAAGATTCAACATATTTGCAAACTCTGACCTCATTAGGAGTATATCCATCAATATAAATATTCTTCAAATTTTGACAGTAGATAGCGACAAGCTTTCGAGGCTCAAGGCGCAAGTATCCAACCAACTTGACCCAAGCGCGCTTGTTGACGGCCACCGCCAGTGGGTGATGACAGCTCGGTAGGGCGGCTATTGCCAGCTTCTCTGAATCTTCACACGGGTAGTCTATAAGATAAAGAATATCATTAAAAGATTAACATAGTCAAAGTAACAAAAACAAAACTCGAAACTTTATAAGAACAATTAAACCTACCTTTAAATGAACATAAAGCTTGAACACAATCCAAAATCATTTTTCCTGTCACTTCACCTTTCTCCTCTGGAGGTGATTTTTCTTTCACATTAAATATCTTGCCCTCTTCCAGCACTGAGTTTAATTTTTGTACTAAATTTTTTGCTAAAATTGCTCTATCTTCTTTAGAAAGTAATGCCTTCACTTCTTGTAGTGCCATACTTCTGACTGGTTTCACATGTGATAGCAGCACTAGGATAAAAGCTCTATATACTGGGGAGTCTTTATCGCTGGCTACACTTTGGTACTTTTCCAATATTAATCTGCATAGCAACACCACCTGTATTAGGACTATAAAGGGGTAAATGTTACAGTGCTACCTTAGAGCAAAACTTAATTAACGCATAATTAATATTATGAACGTAAAAAATACGATGTGTTAAAAAATTATGTGATTTGTAACCACAAGCTATAAATTATAAGTTTGTGAAAGAATCTTAACTTTTAGTGGTCAAGTAAACAAAAATGAGATGTCAGTTTAATGGATGTGCTAAACATAACAATTTACGTGTTTTTGTATGATTTATGAACATATGATAATGTTAGGGTACCATCGTCAATGGCAGCGAGTAAAAGACGATCGTGTAATAGCACGTGCTTATCTGCGTGCATCAGTGCGCCCCACACCTGCGGGCGTGCCGCCAGCTCGCCTTGGGCGTCTAGCTTCACTAATGACACCATCGCGCATACGCCCTCGCTCACTATCTGATGCTGGAATGTTATCACAAATAAAATCGTAACTTGGTTATCCTTCAGAGTGGAAGCGCTATGAGCATTTTGCCTCTCTCGCCAAAAAAACGTAAATAACTCGCTCTATTGTAGTTTCCGTTTAGTAGCTGCTTTCACTTTTGTTCTCGACTCGCACCAAAAGGATACTTGCAGTGCCCAGAGAGCCGCTAGAGTTTTTGCTATCAGGCGTCGTCAGGTGGCAATTTGCTCACTGCGCACCCACTTACGTAAATAAAATTTGTATCATATAGTTTTTGAAAAGGATTAAAACGAAAAATTAATAACTAATTGGAAACACAAATAGTGTCGTCAGTTCAACTCAATAAATTTACATAACGATTTTATATGAATACCTGTAAGGGCTGTTGTGCAGCTTTTTCAACAGCAGCAAAAAGCATCGGCTTAAGCGCATCTACCTGCGCAGGTGCTGCACCGTGCGCCACCACGATACGCGATATTAACGATGTGTATGCAATCCTCACAGATTGAGTTGTAGTCTTTGCTGAGAGATTTTTCTGTAACATCAAATCACTTTAACACAGTACAATATTCGGAGTTATAGAATTACAATATCTAAAAGCCTTTTTCTTAAAATTTTTTAGAACACACAATGTGCTTTTAAGTTTTCTTAGCCTTTAAGGCAACATTACTTACATTTCCACTTGTTTGTCTAAAATGTTTATTACAATATGAATTTACATTTTACATTTTTTTATTATAATTTGTATTATTACAATCTTAATAATATCTTTATTTATTCCTTAAGTACCTTATACATTTGCAGTATCTTGTCGGAGAGCGGCATCCGCGCACGTTGTGCCCAGCGGTGAAGCACGTCTAACGCCACACACAGAGTACGCTCGTGTGACTCTGCTTCCATCACTCGCGATATCTGCGCAGTGGCTTCCTCGAATAGCGTTTCGAAATCCCTTTCCGTCACACTTACTTCGTTCAGTGTACCTACAGCCTGACGATACAGAGTAAAAAAATAATAAATTGTCTTAATTTTTCGGATCATTGTCAAGTCACTAGAAAAAGGCATGAAAACCGATTATTTGTACGTATATGGTTTATTGTACTGAAGCCTCTTCGGAAACCAGCTTGTTCAGGACTCAATCAGTTTTCGCTCGAGACGATTGAGTGTTTGGATGAGAATATTGAATGATGTCTTGCGTGTCTTATCACATTTAATACTTTTTTTTTTTGAGTCCCGTATCCCCTAGTGGGGTATGGGGCAGATGTATTTCACATCTGTTTTACTGATCGATTTTTTCTTTAGGGGCAAGTAGGTGATCAGCCTTCTATGCCCTGCCAGACCGAGTTCTCATCTCCATCGGGAATCGAACCCAGGACCCTCCGGTTGTAACGCTTACGCGCATACCACTAAAAAGTATTTTTTATACATTATTAGTATTAAGGTTTTTAACATTTTTATGGTCAAATGGCAAACTGAAAATATGATTTAGACACATACATGAAGTACAGCAATCTTGTCCTCACTAGAGGTGAGCTTTCCACTGGCGCCGTGATATTCAGCGAATGCAGTGGTGAGCAAGATTTTGGCGGCCGCAAGCAATGAGCAGCGACGCGCCACGCGGCACAGAGCCTCGCCAGCTGCCGCCCGTGTCCATTCGTCACGTGAGTGCGTGTTCACTGTAGCGCAGATACTTTAAAATAAGTTTCAACAAGGCATACTAATAACACTTTAAGTTTTCATAGAACTAGCTTGTGCCTGCTAATATCAGGATTCTTCTGAGTTTTGTACTCAAAATTTTAGGAGAAACTAAAATACAAAACTCTACAAACCTATTAAACTTTTTCCTATATCAACTGCCAGTGCATCCAAATGCATATTGAGATTGTCAACAACAACACCAACTGCCTCAATTATGGTTTCAGGACTCCTTAACATAGCCTTATGTAGTGCTGGAAGGAGTGTATCTTGAATATCAGATTTCTTAAGAAGGTGTAGAAGATCAGAACATCCCCGAATGTAATTAGGATTTGGTCGCGCTTTCACACTAATTAGACTCTTTGTAAAACTTTCCAACATTTTTACCTAAAAGCATTTTAAGAATTGTTTTTAACACTCAATAAGGTTCTTATTTAATATGCTAATACTTGAATACATATCACCTACCTTATGTTGCAATACTAAATCTTGCTTCTCAATTTGATTTGTGTGTCTACACAGGGCTGAAAATGTAACACAGAGATGTGGACCAGAGTCAGGCGGTTGAGACAAGAGGATGTCAATCCATTTACATAATATCTCTGATCCAATTGAGTCCCATGATGTATGTAACTATAGTAAAATAAAAGTAGATATAGATTGTATTTCATGTTATATTATAGATTTGAATGCACAATAAATTACTTACCATTGTATAAGCTTTGTTAATTTTTTGTTTGTTACCAAATGCAGTAACTACCGCTAGGAGATTTGCTTGACACAGTACTAATGGGATATAATAAAGTTCATTCTTGTCCTTATTAATAGCATTTTCAACTAAAACTGTTGTCCACCTGAGAGCATAGAGCCCACTTTGGCTGGTACTCTTACTGAAATAAAGTTAACTCATATTAGTTACTCATACCATTAAATTGATATCATATGTGAAAAAAAAATGTTACTAGATTTGCAAAACACTAACTTAAATATTTCATAATAGCTACAAAACTACTTACGATGCAGCAGTATTTTTAAGCTGTTCTGATATTTCTAGCAAAACAGGTAAAAAATTTTTCAAAGTCCATTCTCTATGATTGACAGAAAGGTAGATTAACAAGCTCTTCACATAAGACTGTGAGGTAGAATCCCTGTATCGGTGCAAAGTTAATGTCAAGACTCTGCACACAAACCGAACTGCTGGTTCAGTGATACCTGTGCAAATTATTAACTTGTGACTACTTAATAAATATTATAAACTTTTAATAATTAGTATTTAGTTATTTAAGAATAATTTTAATCAACAGATCAATACATTTGTGGAGGAAGTGAATGTTCTCAGTATGTAATAAATTAAGATTTCTTTTAATGTTGATAAACATGTAACTGTCTCAAGAATAAATATAACTACCAGGCGTAGAAAGAACATCCTGGATCTCCTCAATAACCTCACGGCGCTGTTTAAGACTTGAGGTTTGAATTCTAAATGGAACATCCTTTAATATCTTCAATATCTGTGAAAAACTATGATATTAGAAACCGGATAAAATAATTTTTGCGTGTATATATTTACAGATATTGGAAATACCTCGGAATCTGCCATTTTTTTATTAACATTCAGAGATTTAAAATAATAGAACACACTTCTTTGATTCTTTTTATTAAGAGGTTGAAAAAAGTAATTGACATTGACGGTAGCACAGTCAAGATGTCTGTATATTATGTAATTGTCAGCACAGTTGTCAGTCTGACTGCTGACAGATTTTTATTTGATTTCATTGGGTTTCATTGGCCTATGCCCATCATTCAGACCACAGATTAATAGTAAATGGCTATTGTTCGACAATGTGCCCGATTAGGAAAGTGATAACTGATAAAATTAGTAAACTTTTTGTAATGTGGTCATAATTCTCCTTAACTTTAAAGTTTAAGGCTTTAATATAGTAGCGGCAAGCTATGATGGCCGTTTTGACATATTACAATAGTGATGTGAAATGTCAATTTATTACCTATGTAATGAAAGTATTGAAAATTGAAATAGCTTAATATAGTCATCTATCATTTTGACATTTCACATCACTATTGTAATATGTCAAACGGCCATCATAGTTTGCCGCTACTTTAATATCCGCCATTTTACTTGGGGCACGAAATAATATAAATATTATAAGACATGGCATACAGATTACAGGTCAAGTTAGTTGTAACGACCAAGCCAAAAAAGTAAATAAAAAAAACCGAGTTGAAATGTGGTGACGTTACAAGTTTACAGCTACATTGAATTTATAAATAGATTAAAAATTGTTATTTGTTTTAAATATCATCTATTATATTGGAACTGATAAAATTAAAATTAAATTTGTGAAACTGAATGTAGGCAAAAAATAAATTTGTGGATAAATACGAATCCAAACCTCGAATCACAACAAATACCAACAACATACAAATTATGAGTGTTAGCAGGCAAACAGATCTTTCTAATTTGAAAGAATTCCTTACTTATGGTAATAACGAAATAACTATGATACTGCAAAACTTACAGTGGAATCGACAGACCTTAAATTCTGTAAGGGCATCTTTTTTGCTTATCATACGTGTTTCTATGCATAACTTTACCAATTATTTTTTGATATTTAAGAGACCTATGGTTACTTGTTCTTATGATGTTGCTCACAAAATACCAAATAATAAATGGAAGGAACATGAGGAGCACTGTTGGCTGAAGAGTCAGGATTACAGTAAGGATGAAAAGCTATTTCCTACATTTCCTGATGATACTCCTACGATTGTTAAACTAAGTATGATTCTATTTGTTTACATTATTTTTAGTCTTTAAATTGTCTTTCAAGTAACTTTTAGTATTATTGTATCTCAAAATGCATGAGTCAGGCTAGTGTAAACATCTGATCAGATCTAACATGAACTTTTAAGATTTTTACACTGCCACAGCCCTATATTCACTATAGTTTTACTACACTAACCTACCTAAAGTAGTTAAACCACCTATGTGAAGATGTGTTTGCTTGTTGTACTGGAAGTCCTGGGTTTGAATTACGGGAAAACAAATGAATGTTTTGGTTGGGTGAGCACAAAAGGCTGATCACCTCCTTGCCTGTAAAGAAAATGATCAGTGAAACAAATACAGAAATAGATGCTCCATGCCCCACTAGAGGTAACAAAAATTCACACTTTACTACACTGCCTGTCTACTACAAACTCATTACAATACTGACAGACCCAGAGCCTTTCTGGTTGTGACACAAAGGTACTGGTGCTATACAAAGAGAGCATCAGTTTCACCATCATGAGCATTTTATTATTACAAGGTGATAGGTTATGGTTACCTTATAATTAAATCTTGTTGCACTGCTTAAGCTTCATAGAATTGAATGTGTTAAACACACTAGTTGTTTAATTTCCAGATTCTGAAGATATTAAGAAAATAATAGATAAAGCTTCTAAAAATAATCCAGAGTTTAATAAAGGTATGTTTTAATTGTAGTGGCTTAAACATATTTTAAACAATTGGGTTAATTATTTTCCTTTTTACAGCAGCAATATGTCCCAGTTTGATAAACGAAAAGTATTTCATCAAAGTATTGTATCCTTTTCTTTTCAAGTAAAGATCAGTCACTAAGTTATATTATATTAAGAACTCTTAAGTGTTTTACCTATAGTTTATTGCCTTAATCGGATGTTCATTGCATTTAGTTTGTTCCTGGGTTTGATTTACGAAAAAGAAAATGTTTCAGTTTGAAGAGTGAAGTAAGATTTGCGTTTTGCAAAAAAGTTGCAGGAAAAGGTTTACGTAAATGGAGATACCGGGATTCTGTTAAATCTTATTTGACGAAATATATAATTATTATATAGGGGTTAACCTTATCTTGTATTTGTATCGTGTAGGTACATACATAGCTCTAGCGACCCTCGCTTGTTTCGCAGCCGCTGCTAAACAATACGCGTATCTTGTTAGTGTGAGGGTTTTAATTTTCCTTAACATAATATGCATAAGATGCTAAAAGTAAAGAACCTATTTAATATAACATAATGTATAATAGCTTTCCAACTACTACATTATACAAGTAATTTTTGAGATGTTAGAATGGGTATAGCTATTCTGAAAAGATATATCTCATGCAAATTCCACCATAAATTGTTTAGTTATATATTATTTTTCGTAATAGCTCCCAGTTGCCTGGTTCTTTCTGGCATACCTATTCAATTTCAGCCAATTTACAAAATATGATTAATTTTGAAATTTACCAAGCTTCAGGTCTCTTTCAATAGACTATCGCGAACAGATAGACAGACAGACGCGGTGAGAGACTTACTTATCCATTTAGCTATTTGCAACATAAGACATTTTTACCGACCTTTAAAAAAACAAAAAAAAATTGTCTGTGGCATCTTAATATATAATATTGTTTCCCTAACTTATGAAAGGCAAGGGCTGGAATGGCCCTCCACCACTCACCCTGGAACGACTGCAAGCCATATACACAGTAGATGAGCGGCGCGCAATATACGACGAAGTTGTGGCATCAGATCCTACTTGCCACAACCTCTCCGACCTAGCTCTACTTGAGTGAGTAAATATTAATCAGTTCAGATTTAGCGAAACAAATGCAGACATAGTCAACATCACATTGATTGTATTCATTTGAATTCATATCTCAATATTTCTCAAAATTAACAGACTAGCTTTGTTGTAAAATTTTATTATAGAAAAGTAATTTTTCATTTAAAGTACAAATGAAGCAAAAACTGAGAAGAAAAGTAAATCCCGGTTAGAAATACTTTCCGAACTTCGCGACATGCGGCGGCGGCGTACAAAGTATCGTGTCGCTGCTAAGACCAAGAAGTACTCCGATGTGTTACGTGATGTCATTAAGACACAGGTTTGTCTCAAAAAAATAAATAAACACTTACGTTGAGAACTTATGTTTTATACATTGTCAGTCAGATAATCGAAGCCTTTGGAATTACAAATTCCAAAGGTGAATCTATTTTGAATGAATTTAGAATATATCTGAAAGGATTAGGTATGTTTAATTTTTAATTTCTCAGAAACAATTTTTTTTCTGTATACATAACAAGTATTATGTATAAAAATTTCAAGACAATCGTTTGTACCGTTTCCGTGTAAATGCGTAATAAACAAGCAAATCAGTTAAGATTTATATTTTTTCCAGATGGAAATGTACACCGGCGTTCAAAGTGAGGAGAATGTGCCAGGCGAAGCATCATACAGTCACAAGAAGCTTCATAATGACATTGAAAGTTTATCCGTTGAAAAAAATAATAAGAAGCAAAAGTTTCATCAAGAAATTAATTCATCTAAATCTTCAAATTATACATATGAAAGAAATTTTGAAAAAGATAGGGACACATTTTCTTTTAATATAAAAAGAGGTACACAATATGATGAAAAAAATAGACGTGGAAGATACGATAAAAAATATGAAAGTAGAACTTATGATAAAAAGAGAGAACATGATGGCGAAAGAAATCATTATCGAGAAAATAATAGGAGGCATCGCGATGGATTACGCGATAGAAGTACAAGGGACTATAAAAGAGAGGAAAGACCTGTCAGTCATAGCAAAAATAACCAGAAGGATACGAGATACGCTGAAAAACCAAGAAAAAGAGATCATTCTAAAAGTTATAGTAAATACAAGCGAGAATACTCTACCGGCGATTGTTTTGTTACTCCAAAGAATGAAATAAGGATTAAAGAAGAACGCGAAGATAATTATGAGAGTGGATATTAGAATTGATTTAACTGAATATAACAAAACTCGTGAAAGCAAGAGTTAAAAAAGATAAATGTTACCCACAATGAGAAATTAATAAATTTTCAAATAACCATTTTTGTTCATTGTTGTGAAAATGTTGCGCACTTTTTGTAACAAAATACCTGATAATATGATATGAACTAAGAACAAAAACTGTGGTCACGAATGTTTCAAGGTCGCATCGGATCACTAGTTGTGCACAATGTGAAATGTATACGTGTCTGATTATTTATCTGTAGGTATTACTTGGCTGTTACCAAAGTTTGGTAATTGATCCTTTTCTCCAAGAACGAACTTACTTAATCAGAAATAATTTTTAAGATATGTCCATTACTAAATAACTAAATGATTTGCATATCTCAATATTTGATTATCACAAGATTTCAGGATCTTTATTAAATCAGAACAAAACATTGTCTGTATTTATAACACAGTTAATTCTCCATAATAAGGTAATATGTCCTCGTTGAATTTTATTAATCAACACTATTTAGGCCTCTTTATTTATAGGAGGCTCATTTAATACAAAATTTATTTTTCACTTTTTATTGCGTTTTTGAGTTCGGTTTTATTATTTTATTTATTTTAGAAATGAGGATATAAAATGCCCAAGTCGTCGAATTTGATCAGTCATAGGGAAGAAATTTTATAGTTTTATTCGATGATATTAAAATATAAGTAAAAGCTCATTGATTTTATTAAGACAATTCACCTATATTAATCTATGAAAGCAGTTTAAATTGTTTTTAAAATTAAAATGTCTGCTTTCAGTAAAATGTTTCATCTACAATATTTAAGGTACTTGTGACATGGAGGGAAAGTAGTACCTTACATGGACCATGTGGCATGTCCGTGGGACGCCCTGTATAAAATCATTGATTTTATCCCAATCTCTTCTAACAAAAATGTTATGAAACTGACACAGACTAGATAGATGTTTCAATTGTATTTTTGGTATGGATTACTATATCAATTTCTATTACGTTTTTTTAAATAAGCTAAACACGAGTAACATTAAGCAACTGAACAAACTATTGGTGTGAAGAATGCAACCATACCGAGTTCGCAATTTGGCTGCCAGAGGTAGGTATAAAACTCTAAAAAATCACTAGCGTTTGTAGGGCCAGTTCTCATACTGTAGAAGCTAGTGGCTTACATTATAGTCATGTATTCTTATTGAATTGACATTTGCTGATTTCTGGTTAAATACATAAATTGTGGTTATTTTTGTTATATCATGTACTATCTATATCTTTTTGAAAGCAAATTGAAGTATGATAGGCTTATAAAATTAATAAGAAAGTAATAAGTACCTACTAACAAGTTTCTTCGTACTGCTTTTAAATAAAGTAATCTTTATACCTACAGAGATCAGTTCAAGTGAAAATATCAGCCGGTCGCTAATCATCATCAACATCATAATTTTATAAACCTAGAGAAACCGTGTATGTATATTAAATATTTTCCAAAAAAAAAGTGGTAGGTACTAAGTTACCTAAAATTATTTTTAGAACGACTGATATAAGTGATTTTTTTGACAAAAACTACATAGATAATAATATTATAAAAATATATTATATTCTTATTCTAACTCTACGCAAATGAAAATTCGGGCTCCGGCTAGTTATAAGTAATTGATTAACTCTTAGGGTCTCTTTCACGACCTTCAAGTAAAGTGCTAAAATTGACATGTTGAGTTACTGGCTACTTTAAGTGGCGGTTAGCTTACTTGACAGTTTACTTGAAGGTCGTGAAACAGGCTCTTAGTCTATAATAACTGAAAAACAAAACAATGGCTTGTGTAAGGGCACGCGTTCGTAGGAGCCTGCCAAGCGCTCTCTTTGGTAGGTAGAGGTACCTGGGTCGTGGGCCGAGCGGCGACGGGCGAGTGCCCGCAGGCCGCAGTGTGCGCGCGACTCTCTATAGTGCTGTACGTCGTGGATTAGAAATTGTAATTCTAAGTTTTTGACAAATTTAATATACGTTTTGTGTAAGTGATAATGTGGTAGTTAGTACACAGGGATTTTTTATATATTTCATTGTAAGTTGTGATCTTTTAATTATACCGCATTAAACAAACTGACTACGTAGGTAATTGAAAAGTATATAAAATTTAAGTAATTTTTATAAAGAATATTGCAAGAAAAAATACTATCAGGCAACCTAAATCATTTTTCTAATGTTAAATCACGTATAAACTTATGTATTTGTATATTATATTTATCCATAGCAAATTATGGAAGTAATAATAACTTATTATAACTTAGATTGGCATCCATCAATTCCACTAAATGGATCACACCTACACATTAATTACTATTCATTTTATAGATTATGAATATACCCTTCAAGATAATTTATACCTATATCTTAACAGATATTTTTGAATCAGAAATGTATATTGAAAACATTCGGTTATTCTGCCTATGAAATCAAATTACAATTGTTTCATCCGCCTGGCCCTTGAGGGTTACAAAGGAAAAATAGTTTGCCAAATCGTCAAATTAGATAGTTTAAAGACTTGGTTTGTGTTTCAGACCCAAACTTTAAAAGAAAGTGCCATAAAGAAAGAACTACATATTACCATAATTTAATATCTAATGTATGCTGCGAATACCTACTAAGTATTCATATTAGTAGCGAGTGCAGAATCACATCTTAAAATAATTAATGTATCGTAACGAGCGATTTCGTCGGTTGCATGTCAATGAGAGTTGGAAAAAGTGCACAACAGTGATGATAACATAATTATTTATATACACGTTGAAGAGACTTTCAGGGGAGAATTGATTGTAAAAGGGCAACCCCTTCTTTCCCCCCCCCCCCCATCTGCTAACTTATTAACCTTACAAACATAGACTAATATAGGTACTAACTTAACTAATAGCACCTACTAATTATAGCTTTTTTAAAGATGTAAACTTTTCTTGAGACGTGGAGTAAATGGCTACATTTTTATTAGAACCTAAATAGGTACATTATATTTTATTATTGAACGTGATTTAACGCGATTTTATATTTACGCGAGTATCACACATTTAAAGAAAACCGTTTAAAGTTATTATCTCGGACGACTGTAGGTATTAATTGTAAAGTTTTGTTAAATATATTAAAGTTACTAATACCTCATATGCTAAAGGAGTTTTTTTACTCTTAAAACTGTAATCCTAATTCTATATTGGTAGACACCTACATAAAATTAGAATCAGCTTGATTTCTACAAAGGTAATTTTCTGAATGAGTCAGGTTGCTCATAATATTTAATTATCGAGCGTAATTAGCCTGTGATTAGATGCGTGTTTAAATACGTTCAGTTTTTATTTTGTTTTCTCCCAAGCGCGTGGCAATCAGAGTGGAGCGGGGTGGCCTTAATAACAACCTGAAGTGGGCAAGGGATCTTTATCTAGTTAAATGTAAATCAAAGCCATGTGCTCTACGATGTAGAAAAGGCGAGTGGGATTCAGTTGTGCAGACCTAAATTATTGACACCAAACTTAATTCAGTAATGTACATATAGCATGAATAGGTATAACTTTGTAATCTTATGCAAATACCTACTAGTTTTTGATTGCAACTTTCTCTGCGTGTTTGCCCTATTTCAAAATCTTCCAGAATTTTTTTATCAGTAAAAGATAATTCTCAAGCTCTACCTCTATACTAAAACCGCTTCCTTGGACTAGTGGTAAGCGCGTAAGCGTTACAACCGGGAGGTTCTGGGTTCGATTCCCGGTGGAGATAAAAAAGAACTCGGTCTGGCAGGGCATAGAAGGCTGATCACCTACTTCCCCTAAAGAAAAAATCGATCAGTGAAACAGATGTCGGGACTTGAATAAAAAAATTCGCGATGCTAAATTTCATAAGAATCTGTTCAGTGTTTCAGGCAAGAAAGGATAACAGACAGGTTAATATATTATTTTAAATAAATAGAATATACTTAATAAAAACAATATAATAATAGAATACAGATAAGTTAGATGTTTTTTTTGCCACTGACATCAATATAACATAATCATTAATATATTATGTACTATGGTAGGGAAATAGGGGTAGTATTTTTTTTATTTCAATTCTATTATGGTTCATTTAGGTTTTTAACGGTTCACGTTAGTGATGCAACGAATACGAATACGAATATTCGTATTCGCCGAATAGAAGACATTTACCGAATATTCGTATTCGGCGAATACTAATACGAATATTTAGAAACTAATATTTTTGTACGCATTATTAATATATTAATATTAATATTTTTTCTGGGGATTCGCAAACTAAAAACGAGATAGATGCTTATCTAAAGCTCCCAAATTTATCGCCGACTGCTGATTCACTGGCTTTTTGGCGAGAAGATGTCCATTTTCCAAGTCGGAAAAAGCTCGCCCAAAAATATTTTTTACTGAAGCCATGTACAGTCGCCTCGGAAAGACTTTTTTCAACGGCTGGGAACATCCAGACTGAAAAAAGAAATCGCCTAAAACCAGAAAATCTACAAATTTTATGTTTTTTAAATAAAAATTTGCCTGTTGTAAATTTTAATTATTAGAAGAGTAAACATTATTCAAATAAATAAGTCTTTGATTACCATGGCGAGACATTCGTATTCGTATTCGTATTCGCCGAATAGTAGGTTTGATATTCGTATTCGTATTCGTATTCGTAAAAGTAGTATTCGTTGCATCACTAGTTCACGTGTTTGACATTGAATGTCTAATCGTCTTTAAAAAAAACGGTCGAGTAGTCACAATATCACCTTCTCGTCTGTTCCCCGCTCAAGAGGGTTTACGGATTACAACTTTTTAACTTTCCCACGAGTGCTACGAGGCACAGTCTCCCACAATCTTCGCTAGTAAAATAAGTACCTATACAAATTACGCATGTTGGCATGAGCTTTGATAAATAAGTCGTTCACGCGATAAGCATACTATTAGATCTTCTTTAAAGCTATTGAATTAATACCACGTCTTCGTAGATATAAAATTTAAAATATCCTAAAATACCCTATATTACAAAGTCACCAAAAAAAGAATGTTGACATATTAAGAATTTTAGTAACTTTAACATGTCTAATCTTAGAATAGATGATGTCGGTTATTGAACCCCATTAGTCCGTATTTTAATTCATATTATTGTTTATCTTTTTTAACAAGCGACGATACCACGGCGATGAGAGCGCAGAACAAAAGACTTCAACGCGCCAATGCGTCGCACATCTGCTAGTAACGGTTGTGCGAAGCAATGTTCGCCGAATATTTCTTAATTAAAGACTACAATTGTAATGCTGAAGGGGATTCTTATGAATCATCTAATTACACTTTTTACAACTGTTATGTAGTTCGAGAAAATAAATTCTTTTAAACTTGTGTTAGTCCGCCAAGAAGAGGTTTTTGATACCTTTGATGTTTACCTAATAAAGTAAATACATGTATTATGTAGTAATATCTATATTCATAAGTCACCTTTTGATATAACGGTTAACACAACAATTATTACTACCGAATCTTGATACAATCTTAAAATATAAAGAGTTTCGTGTTCTATGTTTTAAAAAGTGGAGTTTAGAATCAAATATCAACAGCTATGTATACTTATGTTATAATATATTTGATGGGCTGAGAGATAAAAATGGTTTAGACCCAGTTTAAACCATTTTTATTAGCTTTTTGTGTCCAAAATATATGGTCATCATTAACGATATAACATAGAACTCTGGGGTTAACTTAATTACCTAATAAATTCTAATAGAAGAAAATACTAAGGTATTCAGGGATATTTTTTGTTTTCTTTCTACAAGATAGTAAAGATTCTTTATCTTTTTAAAATATTCTATAAAAAAACTCATAATTTTAAATATTTTGTTTAGTAGTGTAACTACCAATTTCTTAAATAATTCTGTACCTATTTATGTACATTGTTGACGCCTAAAATTTTATCTGATCAAACTTCAGCAAGTCTATCAATCAAAAAAAGTCTAGGAACAAAAAAATGAATTCGTCATCGCGAATAATCAACGGAAGCATGCCCGAGCGCACACAATAGGCTGCCGTGGCGGTCATAAACTGCGGAAACTCATTGCCTCAATTAATCACGATTCTACAAGGGTTTAATAACAGATTCGTAGTAGTAAGTCGAAACATAAAAGGTAAGAGAAGGTGGGAGATAAGTTTTCTCTCTATATTGGATTGATTGTATATCTGCAGCATCTACATTGGATTATATTATAGACTTTGCTATAGCTGACATATAACGGTTTATTAAATAATGTATTACCATTTGCCATCGAATTTAGTTCATATGTCATCATGGCAAAAGGACTTAAATTGGACGCGTTATAATGTACATATTTAGATACACGAGTTTAATTGTAATATTCTCCGTTTGCAGGTTTCCTCCATTACCTTATAAATATGGTCTAGACTCTAGATCATATTTTTAAGGTAATCTATCTTCCAAATAGATCAGGTAATTAATTAACTGAAAGTATTACAAATTATCTCAATTTAAATTTTAATAGAACAAATAGTGCCAAATGAACTCATTGAAAACCTATGAATTGTTTGTTGTATTAAGTTCTTTTATCTATAAAACTATTAGTTTAATCAAAATGATTTTTATTTATTATGATTGAAATTTAAATATAAAACTAAATTATATATAAAAATAATGCTATAAGCAAATAATTACGAAGTGATTGCGCGAATTTTCATTATCGCTTAAAACTGTTATTTATAAATCCTGAGAAGTACTGAACGTAAAAATACAAAAAAATACATGTCGAATTGATAACCACCTCTTGGTTTTTGAGGGTCAGCTAAAAAATTAGAATACGAATAAAGCATGCTGTTGTTGTTTGTTTATAAAGGATCGGGTTACAAAGGTAGTATGTTTTCATTGTGTTGTAAATTATTTGTTGAGTGCAAAGCGTTCATACCTATTTAGTTTATATAATCTTTAAGAAAATCGGCGATACATTAGTTAAGATCTAATACAATTCACATGAAAATTATTGAGTAGTGAACTTGACAGAGATAAACATTAATAAACTGCACAATACTACATACTGTTAGATGTCAATCATTCTATAGTTTAGCGGTTTCAAAACTGGACAAGTTGTGTCAGTTTGGATAAATTGTGATGCTCGATATTGTGTAGGATTTGGAGAAAAGCAATATTCTCTTCTAAGGTTTTATTGAAATTTATATATCAATATATACCTATATGTTATCAGAGTGATTTGAATTTTTATGGTCTGGTCAGACAGCGGGCGGGTCGTGACGCTGGCGCGATCTAATGTACCAATTGCTATAGTAGAGGTCAAATAGGGGACGACACATCGTGGCGCTTGGCCTGTCAGAGACACGTTGCGGTCCCGACGCGCCCGCTGTCTGACCAGACCATTATGGTCGTGAACATTTTCACTGTTTTAAATTTTGTATAGGCACCTTTACAAAATAAAGAGAATTTTTGTGTTTACATATGTAAGTCATAATACAGCATAATACAATTTTATGCAACAATTTATATTTATTAAAATATTATTTGTTCGTCGTAAATGGAATTAGAATAAAAAACACAATTGCCGTACAGTAGATACAGAATTTTTTATATATTTAGTTAAACAATTTTTTAAAAATATTTAGTAACAGAATTCATCTAAACGTTAGGTATATGCCTGAACGCGGTAAATACGGTTTTAATATTTATGCACAATAAATATTTAAAAAGTCCGTTAGAAATGTCATACTTTTTTCGTCTATAACAACTTGTACCACGACAATAGAATTAGTTTAATTCCATTAATAATATATTTTATTATTAGGGAGGGACGAACACAATACATAAGCAGGGGTTCGAGTGTCGGTCGACGGTCTTTGACAATAAAATACTTACATGCAACGGTTTCTGATCTCGACAAACGCGTGTATGATATAAAAAAATGAATGCAGGGAACCTAGTTTCCTATCAAGGATCCGTTCTATCTTTATTAAGAACATAAATGCTAGTCACGGCGTTTTTAATTTGTATTATGTAATTTCTAATAATTTATGTTGAGTTATATTTAGGTATTTATGAGAGAGAGTATCTCTAAAATAAACTCGCTAAGGTCAGGAGAGAGGAGAAACTAATTTAATGTTTTTATAAGTAATTATAAATTCAATCAGGCGATAACCCCATTTACCTAGTAGACGTTTCGTACAGTTAATTCTTATGTGTGACTGATGTGTTCAGTGCAATTTTAATTACAGAAGGGTTTATGCTTCACATCATTTCAATAAATGTTATGGATAAAAGAGATTTATTAGTTGCATAATTTTTAAATTTCAAAGGGTGCCTATCTAAACAATTCTTTTACAATTACGTAATATAAGTATGTAAATAGGACGAGTGTTTAAGTAGGAATTAAAATAATATATCGTTCAATATGCCAAGTTTTAAAAGCTCTCATTGTTGTGTAAGCTATAGAGTTGGGACATAAACGTTCTAAAAACATCTCACTAGTGTAGATCTCTAAAGTGTATACCGGACATACGTATGTGTTATTTTCCTCACAATCATTTTCATTATCTTAGTCCGAAACGAGAGAAAGCATTTGGCTGTGGAACCAGTTTATAAAAATATAATGCAGCCCGCCAGCCCCGTTCTACAACGTTAGTCATTAATCTAACTGACATAAACAAATCCTACCGCTATAAAGATGCATAAAAATATATTATACTAGCGAAGCCCCGCGGTTTCATCCGCATTAATTTAGTCGTAACGTGAGATTTATATTATATATATTAAATATTAATAAAAATAAATAACATTTCTCAAATAAATGTTAGTTACTCTTTATTACATCAGCTATCTGCCAGTGAAAGTCCGTCCGTTCGTCCAACCGTTTCAGAGATTAGGAACAAACAGACAGACAGACAAAAATTGTACAAAATATTATTTCGGTATATGTATCGCGTATACATCCATATCCATTTAGTAAAAAGCGGTTATTTTAATATTACGAACAGACACTCCAATTTTATTTATCTGTAGATATAGATGAGAATTTCTATACAATAATCTTTTTTAAATAGTAAATTGATTAGTAGATATTTTAGTCGTAAATTATGTATCAGGTAAATTGTTATTTTGACATAAACAATAAAACACTCCTTTAAATACCGAATCTATTTATTCATTTCGATAAAGACTTTCTATTTAAGTTTTAGAGAACAAAATTACATTAAAAAGTTATTGATCCCGCATGTTAATACGTGAATTATATATGGCTACCAGTTTTGCTTCAGAAGCGACATTAATTATAATTTATATACCTACTAAATCACTTCAATTTAAGTCTCTAGAACTTTGTCGCTAGTATGGCGCTAATTTTAAATAAGTTTGCAGGCTTTCGACAGATTATAGAACGTTTTCACACTCATTACCGGCAAAAGGCCGCGTGCATTACGTTTCCTTGATGCATGAGGGTCGTTATCGTTAGTCATTACTGCTTTAGACTGTTTTTTTTACTATGTAACCGGCAAAGACTTCATTCATTTCCAGCCGACTGTATGCAACTTCATCGCTTTTAAGTCCAATTGTTATAAATATTACTTGTAGGTTTTTAGTTTGCCTTTCAACGTGGTTATGGCTTTCAGTTAAGCAAGATGCAGTTATAATATGATAATATGAGTGCGTGATTGCATTTCTCATTACGCAGAAAGTAGCCATGTGTGCTGGATAGGTCCAAATACAATAATATATTTTGTTACGTGTCGCTTTTTGCTGTATTTTCTATTTCATCTGAAAGCGAATATAATAAGATCACTGATCTCGCTTAGTCTCGTGGTTGTTACTCTGATACGTTTATCTGAAATATTACCTATATTTTATGTGCATAAATACATATTATATTATTATAACTTAACTGTTCAATTTCATTTACCGTTTTAATGGGTTGTGTGATGTGTATAATTATAAGTCCATCAAATCATTTTGTTATTCTAAAAACAGACAACTATTTATATTTTTATAGTAGATATATAATTTATAGTTTTAAATTAATTATAATAGAAAATCAGATACGAATTATTTCTTAAAATGTGTTTCCTCAGCCGCATCTTTGTACACGACGTGCGAAAACGCATACATAGCTATTTTTTTCGAATATGTTAACACCACACATATCAAAATTTATATCCTATTAAATTAGGTGTACTAAATGCATCTCTTCCTACACCTACGGATAATTAAAAGCGTGTCGATATTATTATTAAATTATCCCATAAATTAAATAAGGTTAATAACTTTTAGTTTGAATTAATAGAAATTGAATAAACAACAGGTTCAAGGTACCACATAATACCATGCTTTCGAAATTTTGGCTCCAGAGTCAGTCGTGGGAGTCAGGTAATAACGCGTAACGCTTCGTCGGGCCTTCCTTCCCCATGCACCTGTAGTCACGGTTAACCGCACTTGCACTTGACTTCAACTAATTTTACCTTTATTCCTTCCACTTCGTTGTAATTTTTACTTGATCGCACTCATTCCATGTAAGAAAATCCCATAATCCTCAGTCCCGATTGTCGCAAACACATTTCTGCATCTTTTCACCTGATCTCTTAACAAGTGACTACCGTACCTTCCATCAGAAACTTCTTGTTTTTATCAAACTTAATCGCATTGTAAAAAAAAGAAAAAGTGAAGTCCCGTGTCCCCTAGTGGGGTATGGGGCAGATGCATTTCACATCTGTTTCACTGATCGATTTTTTTCTTTAGGGGCAAGTAGGTGATCGGCCTTCTATGCCCTGCCAGGCCGAGTTTTTTTATCTCCACCGGGAATCGAACCCAGGACCTCTTGGTTGTAACGCATACGCGCTTACCACTAGACCAAGAAGGCGGTCTAATCGCATTGAATATTCTCGTAATTATGAAGCTTTCATATGTTTTAAAAATAGTTCTCAGTAGATACTCGGTCTAATTCGAACTCTTTAAAAAGTTTTCTAATTCACAATTACCGCCATAATAGGAGTTAGAATTAAGGGTTAAAAATAATATACTTACTTAAAAATTTCTTAGTTAGTACATGAATAGTATTTTATTCAAAGCAATGTGAAATGTTTCGCGGTGAATGGCGAGTGGTGATATCGCGACTCGCACTCTCGTCGAATTTCGCGCTTGATTTCTAATAATCGATAATTTCCTTCTTGAACACACTTCCTGCTGTTTCCGCGATAAAAATAGTTTTTTTACTTGATACAAAAACTAAATTATTATAGGCGTAGATAAACTAGCTCTTGTAAAGATAAGATTCTCATATGCTAGAATAATTATTTGAATGTTTTTAGCGGCTAAGAAATATCATTAAAATTTAAAAGAAATTTCGTATTAAATTAATAATTTTACAACTACTTTTTGTTTAAAATATTATACTTATGTCCAGAAAGTAACTAAACAAACAGTAAACTTAGTGCTGACATAAAAACTTAAATTAGTTTGGTAATAAAAAAGCTCAGAATTAAGAACAAACCAGATAGAAGATTATTGCTAAAAAGTTACCCTTGTCGCATCTCCGCTGTTCCAATCCTGCTTACTGCCTCAGCTAGTATCGGAATACTTGGCGTTAACTTATCGAGCGACATTTCATCCGTTCGTCGTTCCACAACTTAGCGTTTCCTAATGAATTTTTCTGTGAAATCAGCTGTTTTCAGAGGTATTTCCGAATCATTACGACTTAGGGACCTTAAGAAAAGAGCGTACCTCTTCTGAAAAGACGGCAACGCACCCGTGGCCCATCTGGCGGTGGAATGCTTTTCATAAATGAGCCTCCTGCCGTCCTATTTCATAAAAAATCGTAATTTAATAAAAGCTATTTTTATTATTTATTTAAGGTTTTGTATAATTTTAATTTAAAAATATATTTGCCGGTGCCCCATTGGTCGGTAGCAAAAAGATCGACTCGAGTGTAATGTTGGGGTCGAACCGGTTTGTATTGTTATCAGCCTAATGCAAAGAACTTCTTACGTTTTCTCGTATTATACAAGATATCTTTATGGAACGAATTCTCCACTTACGGAATTGCAAGTTTTGTATGTTTAGTCTTATAAACCTTACTTACTCTTATTTTAATTCTATACGCAAGTTTTAACAAAACTATTAAAGACTCTGGTGCCTCTCTTAATCAAAAGATTTCCTTGCCTCTAAAAAATATAGATTTGTCACAGAGACGGGTATAGTTATACGGGTTTTTTTAATTATGGAGGATTTGTTGTAAGAAGTTTTATTTTTTTATTTATTTATTTTTATTACTATTATTATTTACGTAAATCTTGTTTTTGGCTTTTACTGTAATGAACATATAAAAAAATTACCTACGTTGTTAAATAAAACAATTACTGAGTTATAGTTAGGAAATTTTAAAATGTTAAATAATAATTCAAAAAATCTCTGTGTCAGATGATAATGAATACCTACTTAACATTATTTGGTTAAGCAAAAGCTGTAGTTAAGGCATAAATTTATTAGTTTACAAAGAAACCTCTTTGCATGACAAGATTTATGCTTACAAAGTGTAAGAAACTTATTTAGACAGCGGGTGCTTTGTGTTTTATTGTTTTCCAACAATATCATAGAAGTTCATTTTGAAACCGTTCTTGTACTCTCGTCAAATCATTAGTTTATTTTAATATATTATTTAATTTAGAATAATTTCACAATAAATCAGTAAATACCAAACATAGGCGCAAGAAAGCGAACAAATTATGAATGTTGATGTTGAATAACTTTCCTTCTATGTAAAACTGTTGTAAAAAAATGTCATTGAAATTGTCGCTTCCAAAGCAGTATTGGCCAGTATAGGTACCTATAATGCGTCTTTCGCACACAATATTAGAGGAGTAGCAACCGTCAGTTGACAGGGCACGGGCGGCTTGTCACGTGGCGATAACGCCTTATTGATGACTCGGATGTACCTCAGTCGTAACGGGCACGGGTGATTACGCTATCTTTATATCTAGGCGGAAACATTTACCTAACGATGAGTTTTCATTTTTCAATGTACATAACATTATAAATGTTTAAAAATAGCAAAGTTAGGGATAAGAAAAGAATAAAAATTGAATACATTCAAATATCCGGACTCTGTCACATCTTTACATCAGCGGTAGTGTCAAAGAAATTCAAGTATTAACTTGAAATTCTTCATAAATAATCGACGCGATTTTATAGTTACCTACTTATGCCCGTAGCACACCTCCGCCGCGAAACTTCAGTCGCGAAACCGCTGTAGGAATTCCACTGCAAGATAAACCGTAGGTAGGTCTATGCCACTTTTGTCCCATTCTATGTAAATCTATAATAACAGTACGTCAACCATGAGATTACAATCGAAGTTTTCGATAGATTTTTTACTATCGGAAAGCGGTCAATCCCATAGTGACCAAGTAATTGCGCTCGCAACCACTAAGGGCGCTGTAAAGATTTTTCATACAAATAAAAAGGTCGACCTCCTAAATGTGAATAAGATAATTTTTTATACCTACGGAAAAATTGCTATAAGGTCCTCGGTTTAATTGTAATCTAATATTCAATAAATATATTGTTTATTAGATATATTATATTAAGAAGCATCAAAATTATCAGTCAGGCATTGAAAAATCATATTTCATAACTCTATTACAAGTAATTCCCATAGCGCTGAGTCATAAATACTGAATAGCATGTAATACGAGGTGTTGTGAAGTAATTATTAAATTTAACGTTTTCCACGAGTGTTGTGTAACAAATCGCGGTCTATGCTGCCTCCTGCGGCATTGTGCAAACTTTGATGTGTTCAACAATTATAGTCATTACGCTATATCATTTATTGTGAGACAAATGCATTCGGTTACCGTAAGCTTTACTGGTTGGCAGCTATTTCCTCTTACCTACGCAAATTAATAATTTGTTTAATATACCTAAGTGACCAATATTTAATACTAAATGAAAAATACCTATTACGATGAACGTTATTTTTCTACTTAGGTTCCATGATTGCGGAGAGGAGAGAAGATGTCGGCGGTGATGAGCACTCTCTCCATGATCAGTGGTGGACGGCGAGCTCACAGAAAACTTGCCAGGTACTTTTGGCTAAATCCGTAATAATATTATAAATGTGAAAGTCAGTCTGTCTATCTCTTACGCTTTCAAGCTTAAACCACTGGCTTTGATGATTTTAACACATAGAAATGGACTAGAGCTTAGGAAAGGACATAGGCTACCTTTTATTGCGATAAAAGATAAGGGAATGAAGTTCGAAAATTATTATCCAATAAAAGTTATCTACTTAATACTTACGATTTTGACTTAGATGTTGGATTGGCCTTTTTTAGGTCTTTAAATTATTTCAGCAGCAGGACGACGGCGTTCGTTATTAAAATAATTAGGATAGAGCATACATTATGAAAATAATACGCCGGCTTACCTATCTGAATGTTTTATTATTATACATTTACTATTACATAAAAATAATATATTCTATGTACAATATATACATACATACTTATTACACATGACTACTCACTCACCTTTATAAATGTATTGCAGTCGCAAATCGGGCCAGTATTCAGATGCGGGTGAGGATCGCACGCAACATGACCTCAGCAAGCAGCAACGGTCCGCGTCTTTGGTAAAAGTCTCACTTTGTAATACACAATAAGTATTTAGTAATATGTTATCATCTTCAGTTAATACGAGGTACTCAAGCAGTATTTAATTCTATTTAACGTACGTACGGAGTAGGGACAAATTGATGGTATAAAAACTGATGATAATTGTTAAAAAAATCTTAAGATTCTTCATACCTCCCGCTCACCGGAAATTGCAGTAGACGGACGAGAATGGTCATGTAATTACAATGTTTCCTAGTTTCACCCGCTCTTCTACAAAAAACAGATTAATTATCCATGTTAAAATTCCTAACAAACATACCTTTCTAGAATAATCAAATGTGTATAAATAACGTAACTACAAACGCTTTAATAAAATAATAAATATAGTAAAAAGAACGTAATAAGAATAGAAAAATCTGTTATCTGTATGAATAATCATTGATAATAATAAATTTGTTCCGATGATTTTTGTTTCAAATATTTGATAAGGATACGATCGATTGGACCCTTAGCGCGGTGTAATCACTAGCTAGAATTAAACGAATGTTCCTACTCATACATCATATTGTAAGTTGAAAATACTCTTTGTAAATAGCCGAAAGCACAAAGCGAAAACACAAGGAGCGTTGTGCTTGTAAATACATTAATTAACATAGTAATCAAGTGGTCTGTTTGTTGCAGCAAGCCCTGGGGACGGGAGGGGTCGTGAACCTGGACAATCTTGAGGCCAAGGTAAACTATAGGTATATATTTTTAAGTAAGATATGTGACAATATGAGCACACTAATTTAGTCCAAAGCTTGGTTGACAGCATAATTATCTAGATACTTATTTATTATATCAGTAATTACTGATTGTTCCCACTATTTCCATTTAATTTTTTATACCGTGTAGTTTCGCACACTGACACTAATTGCATACTAGAGAACAAAATATATATGGTTCTTGTAGCATTGATTTAAAGTCCGATAACGATTTGAGTTAATACGGGACTTCGTATAAAACCGAAATTACTATGGAAATTTTCTTTGGTTTTGGAATTTGGTTATTTTACTTTCGGAAAACTATCAATCCCATAATTATTAAGCTTGTGAGTAGCCGCTAGGGGCGCTGTTGAATTTTCCATTGAACTATTTAATGAATAGCCATAGCTAGTGAATAGTGAGGAAAACAGCACTAACAGCCAACTGAAAGCGAATGCTGCGAAACTGACGTGTACATGTATATTAAATAAATTATAGACTGGCTCTCAAGAACTAACTTCTTCATTAGTTATGTTGTTGAGCTTTAAAGTAATCAATACAAGTTATGTAAATTATTTCATATACATACATGAAATATTAATTCCGGTAAGTTCTTTATGTAGTATCTAGTAGAAACTGGGATTCAATAAACGAAGAGAAAATTAAAGCAATGTTAATTTTATTATATCTAAAACATATAATTATTTTCTATTTTGTGGAACGTGTCACTAAAAAATCCATAAATACAAAAAAGATCTACATGAGTTAATGTGACTCATGTCAACTCATGTAGATCTATTTTGTATTTATGGATTTTTTAGAACCAAAAACAAAAGTGTACTTATGTTAAGCTGCGGAGTTAGTTGTACAGCCAGCCAAAAATGGCATCGAGTCGAACTGGGAACATTCAAATTGCTATTTGCATGTTTCTGAGATTCTTTAAAATACCAGAGTGCTCATTTGTGCAAATATCCAAGATAACCAGTTTGCAGCTTGCGATCGCCTCACAACTAATGATTCCCATGAATTCTACACTTTAAAACCCCATGTCAGGGTAAATTTTCTTATCTTTCTTTCTATACATTCAATAAAAGTAACCCATTCGAGTCTTTTTATTAAATATTTTTTTATTAATCTTAAGTGTTTATTACGTGTTATAACACGATTTAGATACCAAATTACGATTTTATAAAGATTTTGTCTGTTTGAGATACTTTGTAAGATAACATTAGCTATATAACATTTTATAAAATGTACATAATATAGAGAGAAGTCTGATAAAGATCATAACTGTATCTTCCCACTTATTGTTTTAAACAATCAGATTACAATCCACAAATGCAATTTCCGTAAACGTATAAATTGTGTATGCACTAACACTATATTTATTGTGAATTCAAATTACATAATATTATATCAACAAAGTCACACATAATGTAACTTGCTTTAGGTAAAACAATTATAAATTGATTCATTTGATTAGGATGTATGTATATGCCAAAATTCATCAAAAACCGAGCGTCCACGGTTCAAAGACTGTAAAAGAGGGAATGGCTATATTGTATATACTATATAGTGTGGCTATTTATAATTCTATCTAGGTATTATAACTACAGCGTCGGAGACAGACGTTTTTAAAATCAAATTTGAAGTTAAATTTTAAATATATATGAAACTCAGCCTAAAACTTCTATATTTAAAAGCAAGCGAAACAAATGACGTGTACATGCGTTTATAGAAACACTATTAAGTTGTTAGATAACTTGAAAATTTTCCACAGATAGAGAAACGTAGGTATAAATATTTAATTTAATTTAATTCCTTAGAAGTATTTACTAATTTAAGTAATGATGGAAGTTAGAAATATTATAGGCTTCCTGCGCACGCTTCGATTCACATGGCTGATCGTCGTTGGCTTTATACGTGTAATGATATTAATTCATATTACAGCTATGCAACAAGAGAAAAGGTATAATGGTATGTATTAAAAAAAATAGGAAGAAATAGTTTACCCGATTTAATAATTTAAGGTTTTATGAAATTATTATGATACATATTTATTTATTTGAAAGGTTTTTTGTTTGAGTTTTAGATTAAGTTACTGAAAAACCTATTATAAAATTAATTTTTTTAGTGGATATTGTTGTTGATTTATTGTCAAAAACTACCGAGAAATAAAAAAATTAACCCATGTTTAATAATTAATTTTATTTTTCATTGTTTGTTAGTCGTAATGGCGTAATGCAATTTGTCACATCTGCTGAGTAGTGAGCACCTGATGGCTGATGCGCTTAAAGATCGCAAAAACAAGATACACCGGCTCTATAAATCCATTTTAATCTATCACGATCGCCGGCTATTATCGTTTAGGATCGTTTTAATAAAGCATTGAGTGAAGTCACAATACGCGATTAAACGGGCACTTTTTCTCGCGTAGGTAATATAAAGGGTTTATGTTTTAGTTATGCTAATGAAATCGCGTAACTCTTAGGCATAGGACAGATATATTTTTGTATCTGATTCACTTTCGATTCATTTTCTTTACAAGGGTCTCAGGTTAACTCACAGAAGTGATCAGTCTTCTGTGTGTTCGAACTAGGGTTCATGATTTCTCGAGCTTTTCAATTTCTCGGGTCTCGAGAATTCTCGAGGTTAATTTCTCGGGGCTTCTCGGTTTGTCGAGAAATTTACATTTTCGTACGTTTTCTCATATTATTTGGTTCCAATAACGTCAACAAATTCAGTGGTTTTCCTCTCAAATAAAAGTATCAAATAAATTATAAAACTTTTATTGATTATATTCAAAACATCAATCTTATGAATAAACTAATTACATTTAAAAAAAATACAGCAAAAATATTATTCAGACTCATTATTATAATGACAACACCATTTTTGGCTGGTTATTTAGAAAAAAAAATCAACTTAAAACTTGTAAACAAAGATAGCTTCTATAAAAATAAAAAAATAACATGAAAGAAACCGTTAACATCTTAAATTCAGGTAGACTAGATCCACTTGGTTTAAAATCAGTGTTACTTAAATACTGATGTAATTATTTTTTTAAAGATGGCCAGCATCGAAGTGTCGCTGGCTGGATCCCGGCGGCGAAGCGCTGGTGCACGTGAAGCGACGCGCGAACTTGAGGCGTTACGAGGAGCGATTGCTGACAAGGATTCCATAATACATAAGTATGTCGTAGACGCAACGAAGTTAGTTAATATTTTTAAAATTATTAAGAACTTTTTTAACATTTATCTTTGTCTTTAATTTTAGCTGTAGGTACAAGAATTAATTAAAGTCGTACCTATTTAATTGTTTCTAACTTCGATCAACAATATTACATTGTTTATCGCAGGTTCTTAATGTAATTTTTTGTTCATTAAATACTTTTTAAAATGTTACATTTTTATTTATAGTCTGAAAAGACAATTAAGTGCTTCATTAAGCGCCGCCCGACTGGCAGCTGAAGCAGCTTCACCTAAGACTGTTAGGAATGCCGAAGAAAGCCCTACATCGCTATCAGCGGATGAAAGACGAGCTCTGGAAGAACGGGCAGCTGCTGTTCGCGCAGAATTGGACACCAGGCGGGCCAATATACAAGAGTTGAGGAGAAGACTCGAAAAAACACATGTCACCGAGTAAGTGAATAGCATAGAACAAATAAGAAGAGAGTATAAAAGATGGGATTGCACCTAAAAAAATACATTCTCTCAACTACTTAGAAACTGAAAAGTATTCTTTAAATTCACAGTAAATAGTTGAAGGTGACTTATTAAACTAATGACTTACCTCTAATTATTTATAGTAACATCGACACGCGGATCGAACAAGCGGAACTACAGTATCAGGTCGGACGGGAGGAGTTGGAACTACTGACTCTGGGTGAGCAGGCGCGGGCTCTCTCTTTGCTAATTGAACGGGCGGATACTACCAACCAAACACTGTACAGGTACCAATACCAGTTTTGTGGAAGGAAAGTGGATCAGTTATCAGTTTTGCTATTACTGAATAATGACAAAAAACAATTACCTTGTGTAAATAAATAATCAAGGCAAAATTTCAGTTTTAGACTTGAGTCATAATAAATACATGAGAACTGTCAAAAACTCTTGAAACTCATAAGTTTAATTCTCGTTCACAGGTTTATGGATCTTAGATGAATTGTGTCACTCTTACGTAAATATTACATCTTCATAGACTATCAGAATCGTGTAAATTGGGACGCGCGACCGAATGTTTAATATTACAATACAAATAGGAAATTTTATTACCTACACTACACTGATTTGAAGATTAGTCTATTTACAAAACGTTTGTTTGGTAAGACTCCATAGAACAAAAGTTTTAATGTTGACTTTAAAGTTTAGTAAGCTATATTTATGATTCTCGCATCTTATTGTGCAAACTCAGTATTATTTAATTGACTTTTTCAAAAAACTTTTAGCTATAGGGCTTAGGCCGTATTACCTTTGCAGTGAGGATAAGTAGGTAGGTACCTACATATAATGATATCAATGATAAACTAAAATTCTTCAAGAAAAGTAAATTAACTAAGAATTCTTCACTATATTATTAGTATATTATAGTCATCAAAGAAAATACATAGTATAATTTATCTTTAAAGAAATTTCGTCAGAGCGCATCTATTGTTCTGTGGGCGGAGTTATCAGTATGTTTCTATGCTAATGTTCCTGGTTATCTTGGGAAAATCTCAGCGATGCAGGTCACCACATCAATAGGTAGTGAAAAGTCGAAATTTGATGAGTATCAATTTCATGTAATAGAAACCACGCGGATAATACTTTTGTATTTCAGTCATAGGTAACGAATATTCAATAGATAAGTATGACACTAACTTGGTAACGAAAAGGGTTAAAAGCAATTATTACATAGTTAAGGTAAATTATGAGACACTGCTGTGATCGATGCTGTATGGCATTGTGACAGATTAATTACACTTTTCTAGGAACACTGCGACTAAAATCCGATTTTTCTTTTTGAATTTCAATACTAAGTAGTACCTATGACACGCGGACTTGAAAACGATTATATACCAAAAGGTCGAGTCTTGCAGGAAAACAAAGTACCTAAATGCATTGAGCAATGCTAACGTAGACACTCCCACGCTCTTCCACATTGTAAATAACAACGAATCATTAACACTAATCACCTCAATAGATTCTAAACCATCAAGTAAATAGATCTTCAAAAACAATATTTATAGACATACTGAATTTACATAAAAAATATTTTGGTTCCTATGTTAAAAATAAGGTATAACTCATAAAAATCTGTCATGCAAACTGATAAAAATAAGTACCAACAACTACTTTTTGAAATTAATTTATTGTTTGACTGGTCAGCCGATTAGCCAGTTATTGCAAACATCAATGTGATATTTCTGTTTCGATTGAAATGAAACTTTAGCAGGACTGATAATATTAACTGCCTTGATGGACAAGCAAATGCCAACTTAAAGGTGACGAACCTTTTCTTACCTCGACTGTACTTGACTCATATTTCACTGTGGATCCCTTTTAATTATAATGTAATTTTTAGGTACATTAACATAAATCGAGGTAAACGGCGTTGCCTAGGTAGTACTTACCACCTTCTATAGGTAACGACTTAGCTTAGATAAAAAATACATTTATTACAAAACTAAGTAATTAAGTATTATCCACCAGTATGCCAAAGATAGTGTCTTTAAATCTAACATTAATTGATAATTAAACAATTTTTTTAAATGTAAATGTTAGAAATATTACCTGTAATAATTATTCTTAATATTTATAATTAATATTAATAAATTGTGCAGTTGAATGTGTAATGTGGTAATCTGCTTCATATTATTTTGGTACCAAAGAATAGCCGTACAGTCAAGATAGATCCTGGCCGGTCAGTGGCCTCTGATGTATGCCGGTCAGCCGGGCCGTGACTTCGCGGCAATAAATACGCGCACGGCGTGCCCTATCGGTGCAAGAGCATCTAGCTATTAGGGCTCGCAAACATGTTAAAACGGCAAAAAATCACAAATACAGTTGTTTTTTTTAATCGATATTATTTTATTGTTTATTTGGGTCACAAAGTAACACTTGTCTATTGAATAAAAAAACTACGAAAAAAACACACATGGTAAGGTGGAGCATAAACCTGTTCAAGTTTTTCCGTCCACCTAATTCGCCGTTACAATATAAAAAAAGAAAGATGTACATACAACACAATAATTAAAAATTGCGAAAAAAGGAGGAAAAAAACATTAACATTATTTATTAAGTTTTTAGATTATCTTAAGAAATTTTTTTTAATGATGCATTCCCGGACTTACAGCTATTTGTATAACAAATTTCAGCAAAATTTATCCAGTAATGTTTGTGTGATGCTGGAACACACAGACAAACAGACACTTTTAGACTCTGTATCGTTACAAATACAGATAGAATTTCCGTAAAATATCTAATGTACAATTATGGTATTTCAAGAGTTTTATAATTTGTAATTCTGTATAATCTTTTCTTTTTTGAAAGTGGCAACCCTACACTTAGAGCCAGAATATCATGTCCAATATTATAATCTTAATCGACACACGATAACTTATGATGCGTGTCGATTTTTAGCCTCAAAAGGACTGGAATGCTCATATTTTTTTCTTAGAATGAAAAAAATTTCGATAAATTCTCTTTCCAGTACAGTAAGAGAGTTAGGCGGAAACGCGATATTAGTTACTGCGGAAGCTCGTGAAGGCTCTTGGGGCGCCTCTCCTCGAGGGTCTGGAGTGGCCCTTGAATGGGCAAACCATCCCACACTCAAAGCGGGTGACAGGTTTGTTTCAAATTTATAAGTCTGCTACTTAAGCATTAAAATATTGTATGGTTTCGTTAGTTAGATTTATATACCTACCTACCTAAGTAATATACTCTAAATTCCTGAAATTACCTACCTACTGCGATTAAAATATACCTGTATATAAACAAACTCACTTTTTCATTTGTAATATTTAGAAATAAGATTGATTTTGAAAATCAAAATCAATGAGACATTATGACTAGCATATAATTGTCTAATAAATAAAATCTATTCAAACACCTAGAAATATAAAAAAATATGAATTGCTTTTTAAAAACATAAATGCTCTTATCTACACGAATGGTACGTAATCGAGAAATTCAAATTGAACAAAATTCCACCGGAAATGAAATTAAATGAATACAGATATAATTAGTGAGAGATTTACTACCCTCGAAGTAAATTAATTACCTACGATGAGTTTTAATATTGTGATTTGTATACAATAATAAAGGAATAACAATAGGTAAATACCTACCTACTATATACTCAGCTAGTAGCCTTCACTAATTATTCTATCGTTATAATTATAGTTTGCTTTATTAAAAACGGAAAAAATAAATAAAGATATATAGTTAATGTAAAAAGAAGTACCCAGCTAAGGCGACATGTACTGCAACCCGACGAGGTACAACACATTACAGCCCAAAGAATCTGGAAGTTTCTGGATTCAACAGGAACCAGTAATGAACTAAAAAGGGCTGCCACGATAGATTAAATTTATATACACAATAATAATAGTTAATGTAGTAATAATTATTCGACGGAAAGACTTTATGGTATACAGTTCATCACAAGTGCTGATGAATCTTGTTATAGAGATTGTTTTACATAGGTTGCTAGAAGTAAATGGGAGGAGTGTTTTGGACTCTAGCCTAGAAGAGCTACGTCGCGCTAGTGCGGCTTGCGATCCGGTGCGGTTGGTGGCCTTACGCGGACAATCACTCGCCTCACCCGTCTTTACACAGGTACGCCAGATATTGTAGTTGTATCAAGAATAGAAGTATGTGTGGGGTTGATAAAATGAGAAATAATATGATACGTCATACTATGTAGTGATAAGGATACGAAAGGGAATAATGAGATGGTTTGGACATTTGAGAGAATGAATGGAACAGACCTATGAATCTGACAAATAGGATGAGTATGAATGATGAGATGGGTGCTATTAGACCTCCAGTTGTACGTTTCTGGATAAAATCCAGGACTACTTGAGAAAGGGCAGGTGAAGAGCAACTGTAACCGGCGAGCTATGAAGAATTTAATAAAAATAAAGAAGAAATATTTCTTCCTTACCATGGGTATTTTTTTAGTATCTATATAGGTACTAAAAAAAAAGGATTCTATAGCTCGCCAGAAGGCGCTCCGTGCATATTTTATATATGCTCCCGCACACTGTTAGAAAAATTCTAACGGCACGGCCGTTTCTGATTGGAGCGTTAGGATTTTTCTAACAGAAATTTCTGATAATGTGCGGCCGGGCTTAGGGTCCCAATGTAATCCATTACATCGAACTGTGTAATGGATGAATTCTATACCTAATAACTTAGATTTAATTTAAAACTTTTATTTGACGCTTTTTATTTATGCTCTATTATAAAGTCCCGTACATCCCTAGTGAGCTTCATTTTGGCATAATAACAGCTATTTCTTAAACTGAATTTTTTATCCGTGATTTGAACTCAGAACTCTAACGACTACGACAACAATAACTATTAATATTTGGGTTTTATTTTCATTTTTTGTATGTGATACTGACTTACTTACTTACTTACTCAACCAGGATTAATTACCTTGTAGAACGAAGCGGCATCATTGCGATCAGAACTAGAGGCTTTAAAAAGCGCGGCAGACGATGCAGAGAGAGCTAAAGAGGGGCTCCGCTCTGACAACACACGGCTCACGCACCGGATATCTTACCTTGAGGAACAAGTCGCCGAACTACTGGCGAAACATATACAGGTTATTCATTTATTTGATTAAAAGCCATTTTCGAAATAGAAACAATGTGGAGCTCCTTCTACTTCAAAGCTTATTCCAGGTGGAATACAAAACAAAATACCTTATCGAATCAATTGAAAATAAAAACGGGTTTTTAAGTGTTATTGAGTAGCTATTCTTATTGATTTCCAGTTACGCCCCAGCAGTAGTAACGAAAGCTGTATTACAGTTAATAAAACAAAAAGAAACGTCACGAACATCAACATCACGTCTGAGCCGCAACCGACGAGACAAAGCCCCAAATCAGAAGTGCAAGTCTTTCAGAAGGGTCCCGATATTACGGCTATCGTAGCTAAGTTGCCAGGCTTGGACGGAGCGGAGGCAAACCTGCCCGTGATGCGACCGAGGTCTAACGCTTCTGGAGCCTCCTCCAGGCAAGCCCTATCCCCGCGGAGCTCTCCCGCGCTCCATCCTCGATCTCACAGCTCCCACAGTTTCGAGCACCGCGCGGGTCGCATCAGGCACTCGCTCTCTCACCACTGCATTCACGCTGGAGACTACGGCGCTGAAACAGATGCTGCCATCCGCATGATTGAGCGTAATCAGAGGCACATGGAGAAACAAAGACTTAAGACTGACAAACTCAGTCGCTCTAAAACTGAACAGCACTTCAGATCGGATAGCGATATAGAGAGGACTAGCTCGAGCGATCCCAGGCAAGAAATAAAAAAAGCCGCAGAAAGAATAGAAGAGAGTATCAAAAAAACTAACTGGGCTGAGCGAAAGACTTTATCGATAATCGAGCAGCTCAAGCGTTCGCAGCGATTACGTAAGCTGAAGAAGAATGATAGCTCTGAAGACATTCAAATCGAATCTAATTACATGTACAATAGAATTGACGGAAAAGTTATAGAAAACGCGCATAAATCTAGTCGAAGAACATCCAAAGCTTATTCCAGGAGCGCAAAGTCTTCAGAATTTGAATCAGAATCGGACATGCCAAACGACATATATAGCAGTTCACCGCGATTGGACTATGGATCGGAGAGTTGCTCCAGATTGAGTCACTATAAGAAGAACGAAGAGAGAAGAGATGACACGAAAAGACCTACCCCACCGCGCAAACCCCTGAGGCTGTCATTGCATAAAGCGAAAAGTGCCCATTCCTTGACGAACGAAAGTGAAACAGAGCTAAGTAGGCCACCTTCAGTAGCCCAGGAAAGCACTAAAAGGCCAGTGAAAAGAACTCACGGAGCGGATAAGAGCCGGGAGAGAATACGTGACGGCGTGAGAGCGACTCCTAGACCATCCAGAAAGGTTCTGAACGGATTCAGTGCGTGTGAGGCGCCCGCCGCCGACGATCTTTATCCCGACACTCATGTACCGCGACGTGTCAACGGTCTGAATCGCTCCGCCAAATGGTGCTAGCCTACCACTCAACCACTAAGACAATAAGGCTCCAGTGTTTATATATATATAGTTTAATTGTGCACCCACCGTAAATACTCACCAAGTAAATATATATTTATTATAAGTAATGTAATAGGTACCTTAGAATATGGCGAATTATTAAAAAACTGATTCAAAGAATAATTATTTATTTATTAGAAAGCTGATTACATAAGAACTATTATTAAAATTAAAACAAAAGTACTAACCCAACTAACATAATTATTAGTATGAAAAAAAAACAAATGACAATCAATTGGCAGATTTTTTTTTTCTCTCAACAGATTATACATATAATATTATTATTAATTATACTTAACATTCTTGTTACGGTTACAAACCGTGTATAACTAATACTATTATATACCACCAAAATATTATTATAATGTCACTCAAATTACAAATGAACATTATAATCGATTCATAAATAAACATTATAATCAATCACAAATGAACATTATAATCAATCACAAATGAACATGATAATCACAAATATAACGAAGTTTTGGTACAAGGCAACCCAGTTGATAAATATAAAAATAAATAATTAAGAGATTCGGTCCTAATTAAAACCGAAAATACTTGTTGACAAATATGCCTCGAAGTTAGATCTGTTCCGTGTTCCTTCATAGAATGTATAGAAATATCGTTGAAATATTTTTTATACGCAGTTTTAATAAAGACAGTGAATGAAATTGTTAACTATCCTTTACTTATAGAATTTAAGTAAGCGTTTTATAAAAGGCGTAATGTGTTGTAATCTATAACGTAGTAAATCGACTAGAATTCTTCGACGTTTAGCGTTTATTGTAAATTGAAACGTCCTAACCAAATTATTTTACTTGCTTTATGACTACACACTCATCTTTTTTAAATATTTTTGTTACAAACTTTATTTTTAATATCCAACATTCAATATCTACCTACAAGATTTTTGTAGATCTTTTATAATATCTGTGTGTTTTGATATGCGTTAAATATTTACACAAGTGGCGTCTGTTATTCCGAAACCTTAGAGAAATGTAACGGGCCGAATTTGACAACATAGAAGATTCTTTTGTTTTGTTATTGTATATTAAAAAGGCATTTTCACTTAAAACAATATCTCTATAAACCAAAAACTCGACAATAGGTTAACTTCCACGTTTATGTACGTATTCATTGTAATTTATAACAAAGAAAATTAAAATTTAACTCTAGACTAACATTTCGTACCACCAGCTTTTTACGATGATTTTTTAAACTTTCCTTCCATTGAAAAACAATTTTTTTTAAATAAATTTTTATTTTTGTTATGGCGCTCAAAAACCAATTTAGCTTCAATGGAAGAAAAGCTACCTCCTAAAAAAACTGTATAAAATCGTAACAACTTATACTATTATTAATTCAATATAACTTCAATATAGTATTATTATGGGTATTTCTAGCGTTACAACTGATAAGAGCGACCCCAGTTCACGAAGCTGAAAGAAGACAAATTATTTAATTACATACATACTACAAAATGGACCACGAAAACCCATCAGAAGGTCTTTATTTGTCTAGCGTCGTTCAGATTCATTATTTAATGGAGCATGGAACCGACACCTGTCTGGGTCTGTTTTACTCACATCATTTTTATTATGTACAAGTAGCTGATCAGCTTTCAGTGCATAACCAACTGAATTATTTTTATTTCCCCGAGATCCGAATCTCCAGCGCAACACGCATTGAATGTCAGACGTGAATCACTTTCAAATTTGATTAGTCACTAGGCAATTATAACAAGACGCTATTCAAACTAGAAATTTAATAAATACAAAAATAATAAATTTATAAATAACTAGCACTGCGCCGCGGTTTCACGCGCTCCTACAATATAAATATAATCACAATAAAATATAGCCTATGTTACTCAGGGTGAATGTATCTTTCCAATGGTGAAAGGATTTTTGAAATCGGCAGAGTAGTTTTTGAGTTTATTCATTACAAAAATACACACAAAAATACAAATATTTCCTCTTTATAATATCAGTTTAGATTAAGACACATCCGCCAAAAGATGTGAATATTTCTGCAAATTATACAACTACATATATTGTAACCTATCGTATTGTCTGTATGAGTATAGTTACAGTTTGAGCGGGGGCGGTAATGGCAAAGCAGCCACTGCCTGTTTCATCATGAGCGACATCTTGCGGCGCCGCGCCTCCAGAGACTTGCGACGCGCGCGAGTCTTACGCCAATCACACTTGTATGTCTCCTCTGCTGACGACCGACCAATACATTTTAAACTATAATTTCCTCCAGATAGATGGCAATCATCAATCAGAAGGTCATGATTGAATTTTGAAATGACGCTCAAATGATGTTATTATTTACGTTACTATAGAATAATTTATCAAAAGTGATTTTCATGTATTTTTTATACATTAAACATTTTTATTCCCTTAAAATCAAAAATTATTATTTTTCTCAATTTTACATGAATAACTAAGGACGAATGAAAAAAAATATAATATAGATACAAAGTGGGGCTTTTAAGTGAGTTCTATGAATGCGAAGCTCGAGTCAGAAATGAGTCTACGATGGCGCAGCGTAATATCAACTCACCTCTACAACTGGAAACAGTGTCGATGTCCTCCCAGCTGTCCGAGCTGTCCGAGCTGTCGGAGCTGTCCGAGCTGTTAGTTTTGTCGTCGCCGCTGCCTGAATTATCGCCGATCCCACTGTCCAACTTCTGCCGCTTAGCTTTACTTTTACCCATATCGTTTCTTTCAGCCGTCTAAAATGTACATTAAAATAATAATTCTGTATAGATAGTGCATCCAGGGATTAAAATTTTATGGTTTTCTAACATTTGTCTTGTACAATTATTATTTATACTTTTAACAAAGCTTGAAAGCACAACAAACTCAGTTTCTATTAAGTTAGAATGGGTAAAAATTTTGTAATGTTGCCTAGGTATAACATGATATTCATCATTAAAGAAAATTACTTAAGCATTTATGATGACAAATGATATTAAATTAGGGTACACTATGTACAACTACTATCGCGGCGCTACAGCCCATCGGGCTTTGGTCTGGTTGGGCAAGGACCTCCAGTCAGCCGTTTGGTGGCTTTTGGTCCATGTCTTGTGAAACACGAAATGGAAGCAAAAGTACATTATGTACCACAGCGTAACTATTGCTAAGGTCTTTACCACTGCTTGCTGAATGATGCTGCTAGTTGCATTGAGTCGATTAAGAAATCCCAATAACTTTACGTCTGCAGATGTGCTTGGTGTTTGTAAAATATCTACCTTATTATCCATATCGGGTAACTGAAACATTAAGTAACTTAAATTGTCTTGATTGTACAAAACACAATATCAAAAAAGTATATTACTATGATATAAAATATATATTTAAAAAAGCTATAAACCGACTCGAAAATGCACTTAAAAGTAATAAATACAGCAGAAATAATAATTCTACAAAAAAATATTTGGAATTAGAGGTGCCTTGGAGTTAAACATTTTATATTTTTCTATTACAGTCACAGAATAAATAATAGTACAAGTACAGAAGACCCACTTCGAAAAGTCATCTAAAGAAATATAGACTTTAGCTACGATACGATTAAGTTCAATTCAGATCGCGCAGCGCGTAATCACCTACGCTTATAGTTACCTAGAAGTTGCGTCTCTTTCTAGCGCGTAACTCTTATCTTTTCTGACGAAAACAGAGTTGTCTCCTTTTAAAAAATAAATGAATCTAAATACTGAATTACCATTTTTGTAGTACTCTAGAGAACAAATGACTTTCAAAATAAAAACGTAAGGTTAAGGTAACAGTACTTTAATTCTAATACATTTGTGCATACCTACTTACGTTTTCGATAAGTACCTTCACGAAAAGAGACAGGCCTTATATTACTCAAATATGTTGAATCACGCCACCTTACTATTAATACCTTTGTCAACAAAAGACGTTTCAAATCGTATCACACGGTCACCGGAATGACTTACGATGCAAACAGATTAGTCCGGAAGCCCGTTCCTAAAAACTTACGAAATATTGGTTCTCAAGTAATTGCAGGTCGCTCAAACTATATATTTCATAATTAACCCCCGACGCAAAAAGAGGGGTGTTATTACAATAGTTTGACGTGTCTGTCTGTCTGTTGAAATCGCTTCATCCGTTTGGGAGCTACGATAGCTCCCGAACGGATGAAGCGATTTCAATTTTTTTTTAATAGTTTTCTTACAATTAGACGAAAATCGTTTGTGAAAAAATAAAAAATGTTTGATGAACAAATAAAGTACATATCTATATAATCAAAGGAACAAATCTTGCACGTACGTCACTCACGGCTCGCGCGTGCGCCGTGCAGCCCTAGTAACTAGCCGTCTGGGATAGGCCGCTGTGGGTAGGTACATTTTTGATACCTACACGGGGAGTGGGACAGACCTGTTACAGTTTGGTACTGATTGGTCGGTTTAGTTTTTTAAACAACGAACAGAGATTTAATGTAACGTATCGTCTAGGTAAATGGTTTAATTTTTGTTGAGTTTTTCGAAGTGCTCAACCAATCTTGATAACATATGTACACATATCCTTTCAAACAAAGAATCTTAAAACAATGATGAACAGAAATTGAAAATATCATTCCTCTGTGAATCGCGTAAAAAACATACACCTGAATTGAAAACGTCCTTTCGGAAGTAGGTTGGTAAACAACACCAGTCTATAATAATACTGTAAAGAGAATTATTTGTATTTTTGTTTATAATGGATAAACTCAAAACTACTAGACCGACTTTAAAAATATTTCACTCACGGAAAGCTAGACTCTGAGTAACATAAGCGTATAATGTATATGCCCACGCGGTTGAAGTCGCGACGAAAAGCTAGTGTAAGAAACTCGTAAAGTTAACAAACAACTTACGTCATCAGACTCGCTGCTGCAGACCAAGCACCTATTTTTCTTTGCGTCTTTTTTATTTTTTCCTTTGGATGTTGAGGCTTTTCCTATTTCCTTAACACGAAATAGATCCTTGGTGAGCCTCCTCATCTTCTTGAATGATGTCTTCCTCCTCGTCCTACAAAGTCTGTTCTTAGTTCTGACATCAGCTACAGAGGAACTATCGCTTTGAGAATCTGTTTCATAGTCACCCATGTGAATCTCACTTTCACTCACATCACTATCAGACTTGTAATCATATTTTATTTCAGTCTCAACTATAGTGTCTCCCGTATTCTCTTTAAATTCGTGATTTGAGTGTGTGCCACTGTCAACGTCAATTTGTATGCTTTGGTCGTTAGTCTCCGTGGTAGGTTCGACAGTTTCAGTAGACTCATCACTATCGTTATCCTCTTGTGAGGAAGGCCAGTCATGCAGATTGTCTTCAAATTGACCGGCTGTCCTGTCTCTGTTAAAACGCAAGGCCCCGGCCGATCTGTCCTCTCCCATATTGATCACTAGACTGAGAAGGGAATTCATTTCATTCGCCCCATTCTCTTCGTCCAAATCGTGCAGGACATTTAAATTATCTGAAATTATAAAAATATCAATTTTTATCACAAGTCATTCTGGCTTTCTGTTTTATTTCCTTAAATGTATTGTATTAAAACATCGCATCCACGCATCCACGACGCATTATATCATTGAATCTATTGAATTTTTTCAGATTATAGAAATTAAAAACTGAATATTTCAATGAAGAATTGAAAACTTGTAATTCAGAGCTAATTATACAAGCTACATACAGTGGATAGGTGAGGAGTCCACGGGTAGTAATACCCTGCGAGGTCCTCTAGGGGAACGTGTCGGAAAGCACCATCGCTGCTCCTGCAAGTCGGGCCGCCGACTAAGAACATTCTGGCGCAAGGACGCGCGGATTCGGGCCCTCGTCAGCAAAACGAGCCGTGGCGGTTCTATATCCGCTTTAAGAAAAACTTTTTAATCAATACAATACTATTAAAAAGAAATGTTGAGGAAATTCAATGATGTCACCAAAGTCTATGCATTGGATTATTTTTGAAGGTTCTAAATTTGGTTGTAATTTTTTTGTTTCAATACCTGAGCCCTGGGACATTCCATGTTAAGGGTCAGGTACAAATTGATGTAAGCTATAACTCTACTTATAAATTTTTAATTCATAATATATACATATATAGTTATTATCCTTGCAAAGTTTCATAATGGACTTGGAAGTAGCTTAAAAGCTAGTTTCTTTAAGCGTCCATATAAAACACAGTACTGACTATTGTTTTCAAGGAGTAGGCATTTATGAACCAATTTAAAAATGTCAGTTATTAATTGAAATGAATAATAAGATAAAATAAGGCTACCAAAAACTTTGTTATTTCAAAAGAAAATGGAACTTCATATTAATATGTTATGAATAACTAAATATTAGGAAAATCAATTCTTACCCAGTTTAATCTGTTCAGTTGCTACTTCATTAGTGGGTGACCTCAGAGGAGCAAAGGAGACATTTAGCAAACTGCTGCTGACCCACTTTGTTTCTGAAACTCTCTTAATTTGCTGCAGTGAATCATTGATGGGAGCTACCAGGATGCCACCCACCTATGCACAAATGTATTTAATATAGAGCTTAAATTATTAAATAAGACAAACAATAATGGTTTAATATATTAGAAGCAGAAGTAGTTTAGTAGAAGTATAGAAGTATATATATAGTAGAAGTATAGTAGTAGTATATATATAGAATTTCAAATGTTTGGTTTAGATTAAAAGAATTTCTTCATTAAATAACACAATATTTAAATTTTAAGCTATTAACAAACCTTTATCAAGTATCGCAAATAATTGACATAATTTTCTGGACATGCTGCACCACAGTACACACGATCATATCCATTCTGCAAAGGTGCTAGACTTAATGCATTACCTGTATAAAACAAAAATATTATCTACCATATTGTTATTTGCTTTTTAATTATTATTTACTTTGCAGTTGACTTAGATAGATTTACAATCTCTCATTGAAGGAATTCTCTAAATAGTTGTTTTAAAAACACCTTTCTTACACCCCTATTATCTCCTCTTCCACACTGCATAGGCTAAGGCCCTTCGCACATGTCATCGTATCGTAAGCGTATTGTATGAGGTGTTAAGTGTCATTACGATAGTCGTAGCGTAATGGCGTAAAAAAGGAAGCGACAATTTTTTTTATTTTAAAATGAATACTGCAAAAGTTATAGAATTTGTGAGCCTAATCGAAACATTTCCTCGTCTATATAATCATTCATTAAGTGATTACTATAGGAAAGAATTAACGGAGGAAGCATGGGCATGTCGCTTTCTACTTCGAACGAAATCAAATAACAAGAAATCCTCTTCGTCTGAAGAGAAGGTAAGGTCATCAATAAATTCCCCAAACACATCTGGTACGCTTGACGCCATGATTTCAACTGAGATATTACAAAACGATACGTCTACGCGACGATTTTGTAGAACACTCCGCGTCGCGTGCGGCGTGCGCGTATCGTAATTACACTACGCTCACGAGACAACTACGCCTACGACCCATGTGCGAAAGTCCTAAAACGAACAGTTCGACCGCTCAGAAAATGCGTTCCTAACACCTGTCAATTCGTCATGACTAGTGATGTACAATAAATAACATTAATGATATTTATAAACGTTATTTATTGCACACTACACTAACAAATTAAAACGCACAATTGACTTTTAAAAACTATTGTTTTTGTATTTGTTAATTAATTAATCGTTAATGTTATCGCTCGTTTATAAGGTAAATAAAAGATAATTAAAATTTTGCCGTAAATTGTACGCCAGTACAAAGTTACATCGCCCATTCAATCACGACCTGTCAGGAACGCAATCTGAGCGGCCAGGTGTGCTTAGGTACACACTCAGTATGTACCTAAGCACAAGATTCAAAAGCAGCTGGACTAAACAGACTTTTTTAAACTAAAACATTTAAAAATATTTCACGGAAACATGCAGTAAAACCACAAATGTATGGGAATAATGATTAGCTTAAAAACAATATTTTTGTTATTTCAGCATTTCTTAACCGACTTCAAAAAAGGAGGCGATTCTCAATTCAACTGTAATTTTTTGTTTGTTACCTCAGAACTTTCGACTGGGTGAACCGATTTTGATGATTCTTTTTTTCTTTGAAATTTGGTGATTACCATTTAAATTTCATCAAAATCTGTTCAGTAGTTTTAGAGTTACAATTTGAAGTGGTTTTTTTTTGTTAAAATTATATTTATTTTACTGAATGTAGCTTTTTCCAAAATCTGTTAATGCAGTTCAGAATATCGTTAAAGTTACGGATGATCTTCTAGGAACGTTTTCCTGTAACTAAAACATTTAAGGTACCTGCCCTTACTGTCCAGTCTTAAAAATCCAACCTGTATATTTATCATATTAAATTGTTTGTCTATTAGAGTTCTGAGATTGATGAATCAAATACTAATTACTTTGAAGTTGTAGCACAATTCAAGAAAACAGTCACTATTTTTCTGGAATCTATGCAGACAAAATAGCAGATTAATATTTCTTTTCCAAACTCACAGATACAAGCTAAACAATAACATGAACTGAATTAAGGTATGAGTTACTATAAGTACCTATATAATTATATAAGAGCACAGCATACTCATTTGCAGTAACTAGATACTAGTTTAATTTTGTAAATACATGATTTCAAATAATTTGTTTTTCAAATCTAGAAATATTGAAACTCAGATTGTGCTATAAGTGTATTAGTTTAATGCAAAGATGCTTTTTAATTAAGCACATATTTTTGTCTTATTTTACACAATGTATCTTACATTAGACAAATAAATACACGTAAAAATAATAAATTCTTAACAAATTTAATATTTGTATTCATGGTTAAAGCAGTATATATCATAATAACCATTGCACTGTTATTGATGGGATAACATTTAACTCATATAAAAATTAGTTGTGTATATGTGTAATAGATACTTATTAAATAAACCAAGTATATTAAAAGTGTTCCTGTAATGCTGTGATAAGAAACAACCATAACATAATATACCTATTTGACACATTTGTGTCAAGCACATAAAAATAGATTTAAAAATCACTAGGTTAACATTCTCACATGTTAATCAAATATTTTTAATAATTTTGCAATTCCTGTGTATAATGTATATATTATATTGATGTAACAGGGTATTTTGATTAAAGAATTGATTTAATAAGTTATAGAATATAAAGAATTATTTATATAAGACTTACCAGTGAAAAACTTTGGCACACAAAAATCAAAGTCATCTAAGCTTGGTGAATTTTCAATAAATTGTTCCAACTTCGTGGTAGCATATTCCACAATGTACGGATGAACTTCAACACCATGGCTGGTGCCAGAAGTTCCAAGGATTAGCCCAACTAGAGTGCTTAGGTACCCTGTACCTGATCCAATGTTGAGAAATGAAAGACCAGGTCTCAACTCCAATCCCTCCATCACCTCACTACAGTCATGGAACATTACATTCATGCATCAGGCATAAAATCATTAAATTCCAAGTATGTATATTATATTTATATAAAAGTACCTGTAAATGCATGGTGAGGACATATGCAGCAAGCCTTCCCGCCAAGCCAAATCCTTGTAGGCTTGCCGCCTGGCTTCTGGTGTCACATAATCACCTCTATCTAAAGCTCTGAATACTTTTTCTACTTTTCGAGATCGTATATAGTTTCCATTTACTAAATTGTCTACTAACTCATAGTTATCTCGACCAGAACTTACTGATCCACCCATTTGTATTTCTAAATTTTTTTTTTTTGATAACTTCCCTTCAGCGCTTAATTTTAAGATTTCAATGACGTCACAGTTGTTTTTATTTTCAATATAATATTTTTCCAGAGCCCGAGTTACTACTTTGTCAATTCTATAACTATCATTTTATGCAGTGGAAGACTTAACAGTTTCCAGCTACCCTGAATCAACTGAAGAAATTTGTGTTTTCGTTTTCACTGAGCAGAGTACATTAATTTATTGCAGATATGAATACCCACATCAAAACAACTATAATTATTATGAAAACTTACAATATTACCATATATTACGTAGTAAGTCTTTAAACCTTGGAGTTTAAACTACTTAGAACGACATTTTTTATTTTACTTTTGGATGAAATTCACAATTATTGACTCACAAACACAATAATTAATAGTGATGCCAACTCCTACAGAATATTCTCCCTAGGATCAACTTCATATTCCCTAAATATCGATTAAAAACCCCTAAAATATTTGTTTTTACCCGGTTTGAGAAGAATTTTTAAATATAAATTAAAAATACATTTCAAGTAGTATGAAATAACTGTTGTTTTTATGCAGGTGACTTTTACCCATTTACATACGTTAATTAATGACCTCATAATATTAATGATGATAACAATTTTTATTTTTTATTTTTTCTTTTTCAAATTTAGTTTTTCTTAACTTTTCTTGGCATACATTTATTGCTTTTTCCTCAATCATATTGGAGTTTATATTTAGCTTAATTTGTTGGTTGGATTCGAAACTTAATATAAATTGTATAGACGTTTAAAAAAAAATTACACGATAAAAAGCCCCATCTCGATTTCCCCTAAATTTGGGGGGAAAACCCCCTAGTTGGCATCACTGATTCTGAATTCACATTGTAAACATAATATTGTTTAATTATCTGTCCATTGTAGAGGTTTTCACCAGAGCGAAATTTTGACACCGGTGATTGGGCAATCTCCGGTGAAAAACCGAATAAAGGTGCTTTCAGACTACGCTATACTATATTTGCTATAGAGCAGATGCCATACTATATAGCATGGCGATCACACTACGCTATACGGCTATAATATATAGCAAGCTCAGTTGTCGTTACTTGCTTGTTTCGCTTACGGGACGGCCGGGGGTGAGGGAGGAGGAGCGCGTGATATAGCACAGCGGAACTCCGTATCGCTCAATTTTAGTAAGTATAGCAAGCCCATACTATAATATAGTATAGCGCAATGTGAACGTGTCCTAAATGTATGGTGCGCGATATTGTTATAGCAAATATAGCGTAGCGTGAAAGCCACTTAAAGAAATATTGTTTCTTTTTTTCAATGTATACATAACAAATAAAGAAATAAGAATAATCAATTTATATACTTTATATAATCATTTATTTAAAAAATAATAATATTTAAAATTAATTTATTTTATACAGTTTACTTATATTTTAAAGTATTTTTTATAGATGCGACATCACCGGAGATCAATCGCTTAATATCCGATTATTTCAATCGATTAGTTTTACCGGTTAATACACCGGTGATTCTCCGGTACTCATGCGCCGGTGCAAACCTCTAGTCCATTTACCATTCCATGGACAATACACAATATAGCAAGCAGGTCTACGAGAGTGTATTTTCGAAAATGTATTAGGTAGGTATCCCATGGAGGTTAAATAGAAAGAGAACGATCGTTGTAAATTGTAGAAAATAGAGTCTCAGAAATATGGACGAAAAAAGTGAAGCGCTGCGATCGCTAAATTGTCTCAATTCGACTAACTTCATTAATTAATTGTACATATTACACACTCATAAACAGCTTCTCAAACTTCACAGACACTACCGACTTCAGCGCGGCTGGTAGCTGAAAAATGAATTTAGAACGTAGCGATCGTTCTTTTCTCTCTAACCTCCATGGTAAAGTACATCGACTCAAATTTTGTACACGAGCAGCACTTTCATCAAGTGAAACACAATCGTTGCTGCAAGTGAAGCTACACGCGAACTAGTATGATCGAAACGAATTTTTGAAGATATGGGTATGTATGTAGAATCTATAGTGTTTTTAATTGATAGTGAGTCTGCTTTAAAACTAAGCAAAAACTATAGAAAGGCATCGCCAAACCAAACATGCATGTTCAGAGACGGTACTTCTTCTTGGCTGAATGTCTAATGAAAAATACCTGCAGCATTGTCAATAAAATATCCTCAGATAAATATATAACTGACATAATAACAAAGCTTTTGTATAAAGAAGGTTTTATAATAGTATTTTATTCTTATTCTTTATACTTTTATTTTTGTCTTTGTCACTATATTCTTTTACATTTGAAATAAAGATTTTAATACCTTTGTCACTTTCCATGTCTCACACTCATACAAGTTTTTACTAATTTCTTCCACTTAGATTACAAACTTAAACGTATCTTAATTCTTAGTTTCCAATTTGTTTATTGTTAAGTTATTATTACATAGTGTATGGCTTACGTTGTCATGTCAAGCAAATAATTGACATAATTCTTTTTGCCAATTAGTGCATTCTTCATTACAACAGCAGATCTGGCTATCGCCATCCTCGTCTAACAAATGTGTGTGTGTGATAAGTCTCTTTCAATCTAAACAACTTGTCCGGTCCGACCATCCACACGTACGGATTTGGTACGGAGCAAACCATATCCAATGTGCAAACCAGCGAGCCGAGGCGGACTCAATTAATAGTAATTATGTTGCCGGACTACTCTACAGACGGCCAGATTTGGTACGGAGCAAACCAAATCCGTTGTCCGCTCCGTACTAAATCCTAGCGTGTGTCACGGCTATTAAGTCTTGAGTTTAATTAGATATATATATATATATATATATATACATATAAACATTTAAAATTATCCTACATAAAAAATGTTTATGGTCACCAAATAAGAAAGGGACACAGTTTACTCAAACAAATATGAAATATCTCACTCGTGACTAGGTTCGTTTTTTCAAAACAAGTGCTCATTTAGTATCTACCTATATTACCTATGTATGGAGTATATCAACCTTTTTAACAGACCTTCAAAAACATCAAAAAAGGAGGATAGCAATTCGAAGAGTATTTTTACTACACCGACTTTTTATTTTGACATTTCGGCGCCCGAGTGTATAGATAATAACCGATCCCTTTGATTATTGGGTACCTACTTTAACTTAGTACAATAACTGTTTTCTGTGACTAATGCCTATACTTTAGAGTCAAGAGGAGTTCTGTGAACGGATCAACGGATTTATCATTAGCGATGGGCCGAGTCAACTTTTTAGTATCTCGAGTTGACTCGGTTACTAACTCGGGTTGACTCGATACAGTCTCGCATCGTCCGTTCGAGTCAATAAATGCTCAACTCGGTGCATCGTTCCGCGGGTTGCTAGTGTTGTTGTTGCGCAGCGACGGCGCAACAACACTTGCATGCCCGACCTCGCGATGCCCACTCCTACCGAAGCCGAACTCGCTAGTAATCTGCAAAAAATTACAAAAACAAAATTATCTACCAGCTACAATATACACACATCTAATGTTTAGTTAGTATGTTACACACATCAACTAACACGGTCACATAGCAGCCACAAGAAACTTATTGTCACAAAATACAGCACACTACACTTATACTCACTCGGCCTTACCTGATCTGTAGTGAACAGAAATAAGGCTATAGAGCTCAGATCTCATTACTCAAACAAAACTTTTATCCCAAAAAAATATCTGCTCGTGGACCGAGATCTTTATCCCAGAAGATATCTGCTTCTTGAATTGCAGTTCTTTATCCCACTTTTGATGTTAGGAATTTATATGTCAGATTGTACATAATACCTAAATTAGGCTGACAGAGTACATTAATGTAAAACTACATGTCGGAGAAGTATATGGATTTACTATTTGGAATAGAATGTAAACTACATTGAAAATAAAAAATAATATAAACGTTATCGAATGACGTGCCTATTTACTCAGAATACACACCAACTAGCCAATCAGGTGTGAGAATAGAAATAGTCATGTAGGCTTACAATTTTGAAAAGGTGTGGGGAACCCCAACCTCGCTGCCTCACCGTGAACTCAAACTCTACCGTGTTTGAGCACATTGAAATGGTCACAATTAATATATGTATTATATACCCACTTAGTGAAATTAGATAGTACCCTGCGTCCTTTATCAACTTATTATCTATGTTTTTGCCAAATTTCATTAAAATCGGTTGGATGGTTTAGGCATGAAAGCGTAGCAGACAGACATACAGACGGTAACTTTCGAATTTATTATATTAAGTATGGAATCTCGTATATTCATGATAGCGCAGCCAAAGAAAGTGGCGCAACAGTTCTTTTCTTCTGGTTTACTTTGTTTCCCGTGGGAATGAGAAGTTTAAGTTTCATCAATTACTAACCAAAATACATCAAAATTGGTTCAGCAGTTTTGACGTGATACATACATATTTTTATGTAATTAATATTTTACAATCCTATCACCGGAAAAACTATTAATTACATTGTTAGTTACGTTTATATATGTCATCGTATCGTTTCACATCACCCTCCTTTTAACAACGCAAGCAACTATAAGTCTATAATTATATAATTCTATGCACGTTACATGTTCCTGCCAAAAAAAACCCGCTAAACTCGCTACTTAAATAGCGCGTTTTAAAAACCACTACTGATTGTCGATAGCTGGTTTCGTTTCGTTAGCCAAAAAACCCGCTACAGTGCACCGCTAAATACCACTACCCACTCAGGCATGGCTTCCCTTCTAAGAGCGACTGTTGAATAATGATGACTTTTCCCTTCCAAGAACAACTGTGGAATGAATATTGCCTGCAACTAAGCCTGTTATTTATACTAGCTGTGAGTCAAACCACATACATACACAAATACATAAAGTACATTAAGACAGATAAATTAATTAGCACGGCTTCCGAGCTATACACGAGAAAAATAAGAATAACCTAATCAACTTTGAAATAGACTTAATATACTAAAGGTACACACGGCTACACATTAAGGTATCCAAACCAGTTTATCATGGTCTCGCTTTGTATATGGGTAATTTTGCCTCAACAGTTTGACTGTATTGAACTATAATATGTCTCTTTGTAAAGTGGTTCACTAAAGTAGTGGTATTTCCACTAAATTTATACTGACAGGAGCATAACTTGCACTACATAACTATTTTAGAATTGTCATTTGTTTTCGAAAAAAACTCCCACGCAACACTTCTTTTACTTCCATTCTTATTAAAGTCAACCAAACAACACTTAAACTAATAAAACTGTAACAAAACAATAAACAATGAAGTAACAACAATAAAAAAAAAAAAATTTAAACAAAAAAATAAAACCGATCTCAAAACGCACTGAAAAGTAAAAAATAATTTTTATATTATACTTGTACTTACTATAAATAAAAGACGTAAATAATGTTGATAAATAAAATTCATTTAAAATTCAACAAGGAATCAGGAAAGAATTGGTAACCTACTTTTTGGTTTTTTGAAGGTCGGTTAAAAATTAAACAAAACAAATAAGCTAGCGGGCTTCTCAAAACTTTCTCATCAGTTCTGAATTCTGTCTAACTGTCTGATAAGAGACCAACAACGAGGACTATCTTTTTCACTCGCGCGCTCTCTTCGGTCAGCCCGGTTTGCAGATATTTTGACTTGGGTCGACCCGTTTACGGTCTGACTCGGGTTACCCGAGTTAGATAACTCGAGTCGCCCATCGCTATTTATCATTTATTAATGATTAGTTTGGATATTTGGGAAAATTTAACAAGTTTTCCGCTTAATTTTCTTTAATTCATGGTACAAAAACACTATAAAATAGTTTTCATTTTTCTGTGTACATTTTGACCACTTATTTAAACACTTAAAATTTACAAATTAATATTACGTATGCCACCGTATAGACTGCGACATATTATTTAGAGGTCATTAACTGTGTTGTGATTGCGATAAATTGTAGAATCGATGTATTTGTGACGTAATAATATAAAAAGAATCCTTTTTGTTGAGCCAACAATGGCAGAAACAAGTGAAGCAAAACCCAGTGCCTCAGCTCCTGGAGGTGATGCTGGTGGAGAGGAAGAGAAACGTGATGAAAGAATGTTAGAATGCAACATCTGTCTCGACACAGCCCGGGATGCAGTAGTTAGTATGTGTGGACATCTCTTCTGGTAAGATCTTGGACATTTTGAACGATTTGGAATTAACAGCATCAATAAAATCTGAAAGTTATATATATATATATTTTCAGTTTTCATAATTTATTATAAACTGATTTTCGTTCTTTTAGGATAAATGTATTGAAAATGTATAATATCCTTCTTGTAGCAGATCATACACCTAAAATAATTTTGCTAGTCATGTTGTAATTTATATTTTGTTTTTGTTGATTTATGCAATGCAATCATTTCAATTTTCATGATTTCTATGTCATCAGTTGGCCATGCCTGCATCAGTGGCTTGAGACTAGACCAAGTAGACAAGTGTGTCCAGTGTGCAAGGCCGCTATCAGCAGGGATAAGGTTATCCCACTATATGGTCGGGGTAATACAAAGCAAGAAGATCCAAGAAATAAGGTGAGAATAATATGCGAGAATCTTAGTTTGAACTAATAGCCAGTCAATTAATACCTACTTGGATAAAGCAACAATGACCAGCTCTAATTGTTTATTCAGGTATCTGGTCGTATTTATTTTTGTAGAATCACAGTTTAAAATAGAATAATTAATTTAGAAGAAATAAATTACAAATATTATAATACTGATTCAATTTTAATAATTATTTGTAATATTTTACATTTATTTCTTAGAAAGTTATAAAATTCTAGTCACCAATTTGAATATTTATAAAGATTATTCACAAATATCTAGCTGCTAACATTCATATGATAAAAATTTCACATACCTTTTCTTCAAATATTAGGTGCCTCCCCGTCCAGCAGGGCAAAGAACAGAGCCAGAAAATAATACTGGCTTCCCAGGGTTTAGTTTTGGTGAAGGATTTCATATGTCCTTTGGAATAGGAGCCTTCCCCTTTGGAGTATTTACATCAACATTCAATTTTGGAGATCCAAGACCTAGTGCTGGTGAGTCTGCTTCAATTAAATACTGAGCTACATAGAAATAGAAACTGGATCCTGGATGACCTAGTTAATACCACCACCTATTATCTGGTATGATACTTCGTAGCCGTAAGCCGAGTATGCCTGATGGCATCTTTCCTATAGTGCTGCTTATTTGTTCTGGAAATAAATAATACACAAACCACATCCTTTTAAGGGTTAAAGCATCTCAAGGGATCTGTTTGATAATTTCACCTGGCCTTTTTTTGATAGAAACCACTGCTTGTTATTTTATTATTTTGGAACATTTTTGTCAATTAATTATTAGAAACTAATATATAAAAAATAAAACTATTATTTATTCACAGCTCCTCGGGGTACAGCACAATTTGAGGAAGAACAGTTTCTGTCGAAGATATTTCTATGGGTGGCGATCCTTTTTGTGCTGTGGCTTATCTTCGCATGACCCGAGGGGACATGCGAAGTGGAGGTACGGGAGGCCGAGGCCGGGGAATATGCTCGCCTTGCGACACTGCTACACAACTGACTGCTTTACTCAATTACAAAGGATTCAATTTACCATCTTGGAATATAGGAATACTCAATATAGTGGTGCTTATTTGACCTGGTGATTAAAAAAACAAATGCTATTAAATATTCAGGAAAGATTTCTAATGAGTCGGATAAATAAGTGACACTGTATTATGTAAATGTGAAATGAAGATCACCCACCCTGGTATTAGTGAGTTTCTTCATAGTTCATCATTCATATTTCTTTTCTAAAGCTTTTAGGACTTGATCTTTGACTATATTAATATGTGGTGCAGACATGGTTCTTAATTTTAAACATTACTTTATACATTGTATCAAAATATTAATTCAACCTTAAATTGTAGCAACAAATATATAAAGTAACAACAATAATGCTCCAGTATGAGTAATATATTTTTGTACTTAAAAATCGAGATCATTGACACCCAATATTTATAAAGATATTATTGGATGGTTTGCATATTAATTATTTTAGACCTGTTATAATTCATTGCCGTACCAGCGAAATTTGCCTTAGGTGTGTTGAAATCAATCTGCGCAACTTGTACCAGTCTGTTGATGAGTGAAAAACGGAAACAGTGCTGTTTTCGTTTTTTCTTTTTTAAAATATTCCCGAGATATCGCAAACCTACACAGACATATCTCTCTGTTAGATTATATAACTTAAAAGTTAAATAAGAAGTTAATATTTTACGATAGTAAGAATAATATCTGCATTCCAAACGTCATAATAAGATTACAGAGTTCAATCGTCGTTGCGGACACGGCATTTGACTTTATAACATTATCTTTTTTCAGAATTAGCTGATTCGGTGAACTTCGTAGCGCCAATAAAATTTTGTCTTATAAATAAATCAGTCGGATTAGGTATCATTATAAGTTACGTAGCAAAATTAATTTCTGAACGCATCCTGTTTAATAGTGTGAACAGTTTTCGTTTATTTAAAATAGTAAAAACTATTCTCCTTGCAATAAAACGAAAAATTTCTAAACGCATTTTGTTTGACGGGTACGAACAGTTTCTATGGGAAAATAAATGGTTGCTTTTACTACTTTAATCTGCAATTTCTTTATATTTTCTCAATTTTTAACCTTCCTTGGACTTCTACAAATATCTCAAAACCAAAATTATCCAAATTTTAATGAATAATTGTCAGTGATAAAAAGAGCCGGAGAAATTACACTGGTGCATTTACTTTATAATACAAAAAAATCTATGATTATCTTTTAATTATCAGTTACTACTTAGTAGGATTATTTAAAAACTTTTTAAATGTAAATAAAAATAGTTTTAAAATTATGTATCTACGACACTAACAAGAATTTCATTTAAGTGATTTGTCGGGTTCCTTTATACATGAAGGAAGGATGTGCATTGTGGATATGCAATCATAATGTACTATTAAACTGATAAAAACAGTTCATTATAATACAAATGTGTAAAGTTGTTAATTACCGCCACGGCGGTTTACAGATCCAAGGACTTCAGTCATTAATACTCACGTGTATTACGTTTTTCAACTAACTTGTTAAGAATAATAAAAAATACACGTCGAATTGATAACCTCCTTTTTGGTTTTTTTGAAGGGCGGTTGAAAATCAATTTTATTTAGTGTATAAAAAGTTTTTCTTAATCACACCCATTTAAAAATGGCGAGTGGCGACTGTAGACTAGACAGCTTTAATAAAAATAATGAGGTTGCTTACTTACCTACAAAAAAAATTTAATGAAACATTTATCAGACATGTACAAGTTAAAATTTATTATTAAAACACGAAATTGCATGAAATAAGCAATTAAACGTGATAATCCAATGTCATTTTATTTGATATTAACTTCAGGAAAAATAAATATCAGTTTTACTACGTTATCACACTAGTGCGTAATAGTAATCAAAAGATCACAGTTTTGTTACATGCGCCATTACATACCTAAGTGCGGTGCCATTCGAGTCACTTTATGAACTAGTGTGTTGAAAAGGTTATATAATATCATTATATTATATTATAGCCTATATACTCTATAGCATTCTACAGGCTATAATGATATTAATCATCAATAATATTACTTCCATTACAAATAATTCGTGTATTCTGAAATTTTAAAAGCTTGGATTAAGATTCAATATACAAAATTCTTACTACAATTTAAATTATATTACTTAGATACATTTATTTATATCTAGTATTTGCCATAGAAAAAACTTGCCTTCTCAAAAAGCCAAATTGTAGGTTAAATGAAAACCTGTAAAATGCTATACCTATTTACAAAAATATTATATAAAACATTGTACAGAATAAAATTGTTTTCTCTTTTTCTACTTTATTTTAAGAAGACCTTGTAAATATATATTCAAAAATCGTCATAACCTTGAAACCGATTAGGAATAAATAACCTTACTTGAGCAAAAAGCTAATATGTATCAGTCATCAGAATAATTAGTTGTTTGAAATTTTATAGATATACCTACTGAAAAAAATTCGTTCACCATTCAAAATTTCACACTAACAGCAACATTCTCCATCCGTGCAAGGATCCGAAAGTTTAGATTACTCAACGTAAATTTTAAAACTGTAGTTCAAAAAGTTATATTTTGTCTTCTTATCAAAAGACTAGAACTTACTACTACTAGACTTTTCTGAACTGCAATTTTATAATTCCCATTGCTAAGTCCATTCCGACATTACCTTAAAACTCTTTCTTATATTGTAAATAACTCTACAGAAGTAATATTGTCGTTATTTTATACAGAGCTATAGACACAAGTAATATTCGGTTTGCACTACATGCAGTTATGCCATACACAAAGTACGTTATATATTTTGTGTTAGTGGAGAGAAAATTTTGAAGCCCTTTGAAATTCTTCTTATCCTTTTCTGTGATGATCAATCAAATTTCTAATTATTATATTATTTTCTTACCTACATGAAACGTCTAGCGCGCGTGTAACTTCTTACGAGACAAATTTCTGTCTGATCTTGCACAAAGCTATAACCTATGCCGAACTGGATTTCTGGCCTTGTATAAAATGGTTACTTACGTTTTTTGACATTAATAAACTATCTTTACTCAATTAAAATTGGCTAATAGAGGATGTGATTGACCATAGTTGAAAAATATGTATACAAGTTTAATATAAAAATAGAATACATTTGAGTAATTTATTATTGCACTGAGGTGGAAGTTAGGTATGGGTCATGTATTCTGAAATTCTGGTATTCAGCTGAACAAACTGGTGGATATTAGAATTTAGCATTTTAAATGCAAATACGTTTATTTAATTTTAAGCTCACAATAGCCGTTATTGTATTTTATTTGGTCAAATTATATTTAGGATTCATGGTGAAAGATAAGGTTGCCATATGTTTTCAATGGAATGGTTGACGCCTAAAATTATTTTTAAGACTATAATGTTAGACAATCGTAACATATAAAACGGAACTTGTTTCATTCTTGCATTTCATATTATTCATTTGGCGAAAAATGCATTACTTGTATATAATATTTCATTCGCGAACTTTAATGTTATAGAAAATATTGTAATAAAGTTTTATTGAGGCTTTCTTTGATTTTTATTTATTGTAAATAAAATTTCCTCACAAAACATTCTTATATAAGAGTTTGAACTTTTACCTTCGAATTTCTTTGTCCTCAGACAAATTCGAGGGTTAACAGTATCATCAGCTTGCATGTTCTGTACCTACTAAAATAATTTTTAATCAAGTGTTTATAAAATTTGACAAAAAAAAGAAAAATCAATTTGGTAGTCACTTATTCTTTATTTGAATACTCTCGCCGCGCGGTCACGTCACGTGAACTTAAGTGTAAAACGTTGGTCCATTTTAACCAAACAAGTATAGTTAAATGTCAAATTATACAACAAGATTTACTCAAACTTGTTTAATATCTATGGTCTATAATAATGTTATAAAACTGATGAGTGTATTTGTTTCTTTGAATGCAATCTTGGAAACTACAGAATTATTTTTGGGTTGGATTGTCCTTTTATCCAATGATATAACATCACGCTTCGACCAATAGGAGCAGAGGCGCAATGAAAAACACGTGTGACACCCGCATACCCAAACAAAAAATTAAAACAACGATGACAAATCTTAAAAACGAAAAGAATACACGCCTGATATACAGCAACGGAAAATATCTATTACATGGATTTATTTTTAACTCCGAGTATAATAACATTTGAATAACCAGAGACATTTAATTTCCATGCAGTGTTAAAAATTGTATTGTATAATAGATATTTTTTTTTTACTTGCATAAAGGATATTAAGTATCAAGTGTCACTTTTTATGTGGTATTATTCTATCCCGTATAGTTTGAGGGTGCGGTCCATACTTGTCGAAGCTAGATAGTGCGCGTGGTGACCAAACCGCAAACCTGTCGCAGAAGCAGTGTGCTCATTGAATACCTAAAAAAGCACCAAAATATTAGTTAAATAGAAATTTTCAAAAAAAAAAAAAAATAGAATTTCATATGGTCGTAATTAATTAAGAATATTTTGTAAATTAGTGAAATTGAGGACAATTTAATTTTTTATCTTAAATAAATCAACTGATCTTCATAAATTGCAGCTAAGAGCCATATCAATCATGATAGATAGCCTTAAAACAAACCGCATCAAAATCGATCCAATCGTTTTACAGCTACGGCGCCATAGACACGTTAAAATTATAACATCTCTCTTTGTAGGGGTTAAAAAGGTTATTATAGTTCCTTTATCCCTAAACCTTTATGTAGTAGTAATATATTATGTAGTATTTAGTGTTTTCTTCGATTTTATCATCAAATTCTCATTTTTCTATTTTTACAAATGTTAATTATACATGCTCTTTTTAATTTAACATCTTCCTGTTAAATTAGTTTAATATTTTTAGTTCATACTAAAAAAAAAAGTATCACTGTAACACCTGCTGGAGGACAACATTTAAATACCTTGAGCTCCTGCCACTGGCGGCACAAGTACACGCGTACGTCAGTCCCGGCTACGCCCAGGTACGTCCCGCTGCCATCGAAGCACAACTCCTGCAAATAAAACGTATCAGTCTCTGTAATAGCCATAAACAGTACCTGTCTGTCACAATTTTCTGACTTCTAATAAATAAATCAATAAATTTCAGATTTATTCAATTAAAAATAAAAATTATAGTTATAATTATTGGGTTGCCTGGAAGAGATCGCTGATTAGTGATAAGGCCGCCCGTTGCACTCCATTTAGCTTAAGTTATTATTTGTATCCTATTGTTTATTGCAACGAAGTGTTAATAAATAAATAATAGTATTTTAGTTTTTAAGTTCACACACACATTTGAGTTCGATGTTAATGACGTTTCTATTATTCTTTTAATTGTTTAGATAACAAATATAATATATTCATTGAGATTAATACCATTCATCAAGACGTTAGATCGGGTATAGTGGCCTATCCTTAAGAGACTTATTATACAACTCTCATACAATCACTGAACTGAACATTTATGTAATAAATTTTCAATTTTTGTAATTTTGTGGTTATATTTCTAAAAATTTCATAAGTATTTCAAAATTTAGAGGCCACTATGGATTTTAGCACTATTTAATGGACATTATAACGAAAACTTTATTTTGCTTACGTACGCCACTAATTTAATCCACGGTCTTAAAAAAACAGTTGTCGCGTATTTTATAAAAATCATACTGCTGAATTTCGGATACATTTAAATATATTGAAATAAAAAGGGGCCGTTGTGGACTATAATAATAACTATTTTATACTATTATTTATATACAATATTTTATACTATAAGTCAAATTTGTCAGTCTTTCAGTTTCAGATAACATGAGCGTCAAAATTTACCATTTTATGCAAAAAATAAGGTCAAACTTTAATAGGTCTCTTAAAGATACTTCAGACATCTTTAACAATAATCACTAACCAATTTACAAAAAACATCATCAGTAGATTTCGTCATTTGCGCGTACGAACAGACAAACACAGATTGATTTCTAATCTAACCTTAATAGAATATCCTTCTTCCAACTGAATAGTCTTGAAGTTCTTGAGTTTTCTCAAATCCCAGAGCTTGACGCAGGCGTCTTCAGCAGCTGTAGCCAAGTAGTAACCATTCTCTGAGAAAGATATAGAGGTGACAGGTCCCACGTGTCCTGCGAAGTTAGCCACGTTGCTCTGCTCTTTCAAATCCCAGATCTTCACTTGGGAGTTCTCCATACCAGTCCCAAAGATCAGCCCATCAGGATGAAACTGAGCTGTGGTGAGGCTTACACCGGAAGAGTCACTTACCTAGATATTATTTTAGAAGGTTAAGGAGGGTTCTTTAAATTTATTATTGTAAGTTCATATATTTTTTAAATCTGTGACAAAAAAAAAACTTATGTTGTGCTTTTTGCTATACATATTTTATTTTATTATTATTCTGCTATAATTTATTTCATAACATGTATAAAGTAGCATCTCTGAGCAATCTTAATAATTAGACTAAGAACATGCTGTTGACATACCTTAGTAAGCAGAGCACCAGTTCGGATGTCAGAAAAGGCCCAGTTTTGGTCAGTGGAAGTGGACAACACATAGTCTCCGGTGGGGTGTAGAGACAATCCTGTTACTGGACCTTCGTGGGATCGCAGAAGCACTGTCGTTTGAGATCTAGAAATAAAAATTATAGTTTTATTTAGTAAAAGTTATTCATCAACATTACATTGCATAAGTATTTACTGATGATCACATTGTCTCACATTTTTAATTAATATATGATGTATGGCGGCCCGCCTGTTTTACACAGGTAAAGAGATAAGGTTAATTTTTCCTGTTTGGTAACATTTTTCTATGATGCTCTGCTTCTATTGGTCGTAATGTGTGTATATAGCTCTCCTCGATAAATAGACTATCCAAGACAACTTCAATTCAACTTTTTATGGGTACAATAGAGCAATAAAGATCAGCACATCTTTTGTGTTCTGATCTTTATTGCTGTAATATAATATTTTAATTTATAAGAGGATTCATAAAATATAAGATGAATTGTAATACATACGTAGGCACGTTCCAGACGCGTATAGTATGATCTGGTGAGGCGGTGATGACCGTATCTTCGTCGGGGTGATAGATTACTTTCGTCACCTTTTTGGTGTGACCCTTCAATATCGCTACCACCTGTTACAAATGCCCAATACTTAATAAAGTGCTGACATATATATATATACTAGCTGACCCGGCAAACGTTGTTTTGCCATATTAATGTTTGGAGTGGGCTACCCTTATCACTTAGGGGTATGAAAAATAGATAGTAGCCGATTCTCAGACCTACTGAATAAGCATTTAAAATTTGGTAAAAATCAGTAAAGCCGTTTCGAAGTAGTAAGGTAACTAATATTGTGACACGAGAATTTTATATATAAGATATATTTCTCAGCACATTACCAACTCTCATTTTAATTTAAAAAAAAACTGGATCGAAAGACTGGAAGATCCTCATGGTCGAGCAGTCTTATAAACTACTGTGACGCCATAGGTACCGGGTTCGATTCCCAGTCTGAATGCAGTTTATAATTTAACTTGTAGATTGTATTCAGTCTCTGAAAGGGCTGACAGTAGCCTTAATTGCTCCCTGATTATAATCCATGATCCGTAAGTCTAATTTTAAGTAAAAAGTAGATTTATTAACCTGCTCAGTGTCTTTATTAAAGACTGTAGCATTGCGATCGTTACCACCGGTCAAAATGCGGCTATGATCTGATGGGTTTATGTCTAAGGCCAAAATTCCAGGCACACTGGCTGAATGCAGACCCTGAAATAACAATTCTTTAAATAATTACATATTGTCTAAATTAATTACATTAAAAAATAATTGTATTATGCTTAACTAAATCCTGATCACTTATCCCATCTTGTAGTTGTATTTCATGTAGACACATAATTTTGCACAAAAAGCATTTTTATAATATTTAATTATAGATAATAGATATTAATGATTTTCTCCCTTATTTCTTACAGTATCTATTAATTAATAAAATTTCATCTATATACAATCTACATAAAGTATATATCACATAAACATACAGGATGTGATGCGAGAGTCAGGAAGGAGCGAATCTGTTCGGGTGTGACAAGTCCCTCGGGAACTGTTCTTCCGCGTCGCTTTCTCTCTTGTGTGAGAGCAGTAGCGCGTTCTTGTAGCCGCGACACCACCTCTGCAGACATACCCATTGGCACTGCAGCAGCTTCTGCCTAGAAAAAAGTTTACATTAAATTATAAAGTCATTTTTTCTCTGAACTTTATTGAAACAATGATTATTTATACAATCATTCATTAAGTACTGCATAATTATTTTAAATTTATTGTATTTAATTAATATTTTTCAAATAACATTATCCACTAAAAAAAACTTACTGCATGTGTGGGTTGTGGTGTTACAACAGCAACTTGAGGTTTTAGTGTAGCCAAAGCTTCTCTTGCTGCTGTCACTTCCTTTGTCAGTCGAGCTATCACCCGGCAAGCAGCATCATGCTGATATAAGGCATGACTAAGTTCCTAAACAGAAGCATAAAAATTAAAGTAAGTGATATTATGAAAACATATTTGGCAAAACTGATTTTGATTCCAGTTCTTGTAACATTTTTTATATGAAATAGCCTTATGAATATATTTTTAAGTATAATTTATTAGAAAGTTTTTAATCATAGTTCATGAGTGTTAGTTAGATAGGAAATAAACAGTTACCTGTCTAGCTGTCTGAAGCTGTTGCCTCTGAGTAAATGTATGAAGCATTAGCGCATCCCATTCATCCTGCATGCTTTTCAGTGTAGCAGGGATGGATGTTGCACTAGGAGGTTTTGGCTTCACTATTGGTGGAGCTGACAGAGACAAAAAAATAATCTACCAATAAACCTATAAAAACTGAATACATATAATTAAAGGAAAGCAACTATCTGGATGCAATTTTTATTGATTTAAAAATTTATATTGTGATGTTAATCATTTCTAACCTATGTAATCTGTTACTGGTGGCAGCAAAAATCAAAATATGTCAAATTAAAATCTATAAATTAGAAAGCAAGAACTTTATTTCCAATTTTTGCTGTTAATTCATTGATTAAATGGTTATGCTAGTATAGAAACTGTTGAACCACTTCCTTTTTTTATACGGTTTATTAAAAAAATACTAAATGAATTTGCATTGCAATTTACTGGTTGATAATACCAATTTAATTGTCAAGTTTAGATCCCTTGTGTTGAACTTACTTTTGATTTCAATAAGGTCCTCTACTCTTAATTCTTTACCAGTTATTGGATCAACACCATTTTCAATTAAGTACTTCTCAATGATACGCTTTTCAAACACTGCTCCAGATGACGGAGATACGACAGGGACTTCGGGCACTTCATTTGAAACTACAACAAGGGGGTTATAAAAAAACTTACTTTAGAACTTAAATTGTTTTGAATTATAAATCTATAACCTAACTCATGCGGATTTATGCAAGCTTTTTAACGTAAAATTTATTATTTTAATATGTATTACTAAGTTATTTTTTGATACTGAGTGAATGAATTCAAGCGTCGTTTTCACCGGTGCATAGTTGCTTAAGGGGGCACTTACTTGCACAATAAAGAGCCATTTTTTAAAAATAATCTCAACCTAGATCACGACAAGTTCATTTAAATGCAGTAAACACCAACAAGAAAATATAATTTTCTTATTTAAAAAATGAAATAATAGTATCGACTTTTTCGACCACATCCATTTAATTTCACATTTAAGTAATAAGTTTAAACTTCTAAGTTTTATCTAATGAAAAATGTAAATTGTCATTTGTCGTTGACATTCAGTGTCACCAACCTTAAAATATTATCCTGCACTCTGCACTGTATTAATCTAAGGACAACGTTATCCTAATTGCCTCAAAATAATAATAGCCCTAATGTCCTCAGCACCGGCATCGCTTTTCTTAAGTTTCATTTTATTTATTTCATTCCTTTACTAAGATACTTAATCTTTGATATTCTTAATTTTTCTTTTCAATCGCTCTAGGGTTGCTATTTCGAATCCCAACTCAATTAATTAGTAAAAAAAAATTATGAAACTTTATGAGCGGAATGGCTGTTAGCAACGAGTACCCTGTCACATACAGCGAATTACAGTTTCGCGGCAAGTGCGCATTTGCAGAGTAAAATTGAACATGCTCAATTCAACTCGCTACGAGTAAAATATCTATTCGCAGAAAATAGTCTGTCACATACAGGCTACAGCGAATACTCGTAGCGAGTAGGCATTCGCAACAAGTATTTACTGTGTGACCGAAACTTAAACGTTTGCATCATGTTTTATATTATTTTCTGTTGTGTATTTCCGAGGTTTTATAAGTAAAATTGGTGGAGTTTGAAGCATAAACTGGAAATATGCACGATTGAATGAAAGTGATATTATTCAGTGAAATGTTACTTTTTTTGATGTGGTCAAAATTAATTAAAAACCACAATTCTGCCATTTTATTAGGGGCTAGACGAAGCAGATGGTCAAAGGACTTTAACCTCCCCTTTGCGAATTAAATAAAAAAGTATGAAAAACCTATTATCATTAATTATAGCCCTAACACACGCTCGGTTTCAGTCCGGAGCTCACAACGGATTTGGTTTGCTCCGTACCAAATCTGACCGTCTGTAGAGTAGTCCGGCGAACATAATTATTATTAATTGAGTCCGCCTCGGTCCGCTGGTTTGCACATCGGATATGGTTTGCTCCGTACTAAATCCGCACGTGTGGATGGTCGGACCGGACAAGTTGTTTATAGTGAGAGATACTTATCGCTCCATAATATATATTATTTGTTAGACGAGGATGGCGATAGCGAGCTCTGCTGTTGTAACGAAGAATGCAGCAATTGGCAAGAAGAATTATATCAATTATTTGCTTGAAATGACAATATAAGCCATACACTATGCAATAATAACTAAACAATAAACAAATTGGAAACTAAAGTTTTATTAAGATAAAATGTAGTAATAAGACCAAGTTATTTACAAAATTCAATTCTTGAAATTATCTTCATGATGCAAGATACTTCACTTACGTACAAGATTCTTCCGCAGAAACAGACTTTCTCATAACAGTATCATTTTTTGTAATGAGAGGTTTAACTAAATTTAATAAATCTTCAAAGGTTTTGCGGTTCATTCGCAGGTTTATTTTAAAATCGTCTTCATTTAAAAAACATTATTTTTGTGTCCAACGACATGATGACGTGTGCATATGAAGGCGTACGTGAGTCGTGAAGCAACTGTCTGATCCGGTCCGGTCCGGTCATGTGTAGCGAGACCGGACTTGGTAGGCGGATCCAGTCCGCCGGACTATATCCGAGCGTGTGTTGCAACTATTATCTAACCCTCTGAGCTCTTTGGTCTCTAGTCTATACTATACCTACGAATTGGCAATTACCAAATATCAGTCTATATCGAGACTCGAGAAGTAGATCGTAGAATAGTTTACACTTTATTATTTGATTTAACCTAAAATTGTATTTTTGCTGTTTACATTAGGTTTTTCTACTGATTAAAATTTATGTAATTAAGAAGTAATTATATATCATAGTGTGCACGTATTATTTTAAAGTACGAATATGGTAATTCTAAATAAAATATTATTATCTGTAAAAGAATTTAAACGGCCTCGTAAATATTTACAAAGCAAGTTTATTGATACTATTAGACTTCATGTTAAGGGTGGAACCGGGGGCACAGGTTTACCTAAGTATGGGGGTTTGGGTGGTCAAGGAGGTTGTGTGTATTGTATCGGAAAAGAAGATGCTAATTTACGCAAAATCACAAGCCAATATAGAGGGAAAACAATAAGTGCTGGACACGGTGAAGATAGTCGAAAGAATAGAATCGTTGGCTCTCCTGGCTCAGATGTCAAATTAGAAGTTCCTTTAGGAGTTACAATCTTTAGAGAAGATGGAAAAATATTGGGTTCTATTGATAAAGATGAAGAAACTGTAATTGTAGCTCGTGGAGGTCCTGGAGGCAATCCAAATAATAACTTTCTAGGTCACTTTGGGCAAGTGCACCACATTCGTTTGGATCTCAAACTAATTGCAGATATTGGTTTAGTAGGGTTTCCTAATGCAGGAAAAAGTTCACTTTTACAAGCAATATCAAGGGCAAAACCTAGGATAGCTAACTATCCCTTTACTACTATTAAACCCAACAAGGGTATTATTCAATTTGAAGACATGAGACAAATATCTATTGCAGACTTGCCTGGGCTTATCGAAGGAGCACACATAAATATTGGTCTTGGTCACAAATTCCTTAAACATGTGGAGAGAACTAAACTTCTATTATTTATTGCTGATGTAGAGGGCTTTCAATTGAGTCCTAACCATCCTAAGAGATCATGTTTGGAGACTATTCTATTACTGAACAAAGAATTAGAACTATATGATCCAGTTTTGTTAGAAAAACCTGCTATATTAGCTGTTAATAAAATGGATTTAGAAAAAGCAGATATAATTTTAAATAATATCAAAGAATCTTTTAACAATATTGAAAATGTTATACATAAAACAAAAATACCTGCAGAAATTATCCCTGAAAGGATAATATCATTTGATAATATAATCGGTATTTCTGCTTTACATAGAAAAGGAATAACTAATTTAAAAACATTACTGAGGAAGAGGTTGGATGAATATGCTGAAGAGACAGATCCTGAAATAATAGATGCCACTGAACTATATAGGAAAAACAAAAATACTATCACAGAAAGAGGTCCACAGATTACATAGTTGTTATAAATAATATACCTTTTTAAATATTGTAATGAAATGATTTTAAAAACTTTATAAAGGTACCTAGTTATATAAAAAGTATACATTAGAATTCAGCTCCATATTGCCAAATAATATTAATCTGTTAAATTATAATAAAATTGATGGACATACTATTGGGATAATTCAAACATACAAGATCTATTTTACATTTTTATTGTACATTCTAGATTCTTATAAAATATCTCATTTTATACATTCAATTCTATCACAGTCCGTTCCTGGTCTTGCAAGACTCAGGAATACACTATTAACAAAACTATCATTCCACTAATTCTCCAACTTATTCTTAACATTCAGGAATAATTTTACTTTTATGATACCTTATTTTTATTAATAATGATATTTTAAGATAAAACATTGAAAATAATTAGCCCTATTATATATTATAATGGCCCAACAACCTGTTTGTTCAATAACAAAATTTCCTCATGTATGTCCCCGATAAAGAAATGAACAATCCCCGACTATGTAACATTAGTAGTAGCTATCATGTCATATGAAGAAACTCAGCCTTTATAGAATAACGAAGGTCTGGTTGTAGTGGGCTCTAGTTCTATAAAAAATTACCTGAAATCTATCTTACTTATAGTTTTGGTACAAATATTTGTTCCTGAAGTCCAGTGGCGTAGCTAGGCGTGGGCCAAGTGGGCCTACGCCCACGGCCTCGCACTTAAAGGGGCCTCGCAAGGCCTCTTCAAGTACGAAATCAAACTTAAATTCCCCATTTATTTTTTAATTAAATAAAAACCTCAAAAATATAGGCCTCACTCGTCACAGTCTGGCAACAAAGCTTAGTTTTGCCAAACGTTTCTTTACATGCATAGGTACTTCAAACAAAACAGTGAAGGTGGTAAATATTTTGGTAAAAAGTAAGGATTCAAAAATTCTAAAAGTAGATAATTCAGAATAAGATAGTTTATAACTTGTAGGATCTGGATTAAAGTACCATAACATTTTACGCTTCACAAAGACACGGTAAAGCATGTTTGGTAAGATACCTAGATTTATTGGGTAGATGTTGGAAACGAAAGAAAAGGGGCCTCGCTGATGCGACTTCGCCCACGCCTATAATAGTTCACGCTACGCCACTACTGAAGTCACTAAGAAGAAAACTAAGAAACAGATCAATATTTTATTTATTTTATATATGTAAATAGGTACTCAGAATATGAGATAACATTTTTTTTGCTATTTTAGAGTACTCACGAATACGCATGAAACAGTTTTGTCTTGATTAACTTACTTGGTTATATATATTTACACGTTCTTAAACTATTATGTGTTTACTAATTGATAAATAAGGTTATGTAAGATACACATAGTTACACATTTATAGACTAGAACTAGAAAACACTAATCAACTTGTTCAAAACAAAGGATATATCTCGCCTTACCTTTTTAAATTCGATTTATCTGCAGTCTATTTTTTTGCAAATTAATTTTAACCTAGCACAGAAAACTTGAAAATCACAATTTTTCTTATACAAAGCCACTAGATGTATGTCTGTTACAGTTAATCCAACGCGTTGTACCTCTCTTCGGCCTCAGTGGCAGTTTCGGCAGGGGGTAGAGCCCTACGTGACGTTCCAGACTCTGGTGATGAGCTGCCCTCTGCTTGTGGAGAGGGACTATCGCGGCTGTCAGCACTATTCCCACCTATTTAATCCATTACATATTAGTTATTTTGAATAAGACCAATGCAACAAATACTATTAAAACCTACTAATCACCTTATCATATTTATATATTAAAAAATGAACACAGCCAAAAAACGTTTTATTTTTTGTTTATTTATAAAATATGGCAACAGCCATAACTTAATCAGAGAAAATTGAATATGTCGAATAAGACATATCTAAGACAATGCAATTATTCGAAATTATACATGCAATATTAATGAACTAAAGTGATGATTCGATTTATTTCAGACCAATTAATACGTCCATACAAGGCCGGGTGGACGCATTGCATGGGCATATTAATGGAGCTATTCAATTATAATAGTCACTGACCAATCTGTGATAGGCGTGAGTCGTTGTCTGGGCGCTGTTTCTTGGAGGCAGGATCTTCGCGGTCGACCTGCGCTGGGCATTCCAAGTGCACTAGGTGGAATACCTGCACGTGATCAAACTCCATGCTCCGTATAGACATAATACATAAAGCCACACATAATATCACCCCCAATACAAGATATACAATTGCAGTTCATCTGATCAACTAATTACGTAGTTGTAGTCGGTGTAGTTAATAAACCATTCCAATAATTGATAATATTAAAATTAATTAAGAAATAATATTATTAATGATAAGAATCTAAATCAATCTTTCTTTTATTGCTTACTTTTATACCACAAATTTAAAGGAGTAGAAGACATGTTTATAAATATAACAAAATTTGGTAGAAGTTGAATAAATCTGAGTTTAAAAAAATTTGAAATGCTCACTTCATTGACAGAATTGTTGGTACCCACGACGCGGATTATGGACACGGGCCGCGGGGTGAAGTAGATCACCTGCCATGATCTAAAATAAACCACTAGTTTTAAAATATATTGGTATAACGATACATACAGAAACATACTTAAAATAAAAATATTTGTATAAAAATGTTATGTATGTTACGTGTTATATGTTATACATTTGCTCGATAATTATAAAGAATCAGCCACTTTAGTATCACGTAGACTAATAATAATAATAGCCTTTGTAAATTTGCCTATGTAAATAGTAACTCACATTAGACATCGGTTTCATGATTATTTTCCTCTCTAGCATAGGCCTCCCCAAAAGCTCTCCGTGGACTATTAGATATGAAATTTGAATAGTTTATTAAATTTGTGTACCGGCAAGTGTCCCTGGTGCGATCGGCCACCATATCCCAATGCCAGTAGTTGAGCGAAACTTCCACGTAATATGAGTAGTGGCGGTAGTCGCAATCCCAGAGCAGCATCCTGATGGAAGAAAGTAGGTAGGGCTGGGCCAGTTGCACTACAATGGCGCCCGAGCCCAGTTGGTGGCAAGTGTAGCCCTGTTCCCAGTCATAGTGTTCTGTATCGCCATTAAGTAACGCGTTTCGGGAACGGCTGAAAAAAGTATTTATTCATTTGACTAATTGTTTATTTTATAACTAACTAAACATACCTACTTTACCATTTTAATCTTACTAATAGTTCGTTGTATTAATAACGTTTAATGCATTAGTACCTGATACCCTCAATGACGACAGCGGAGAGCTCGACTGTTGCAACGTTATGTACGGGCTTGATGAGGCCGTCACAAAGCGGCGGAACGCGCGCCGTGTGCATAGCTTCCAGAGATACTGCGTGAAACACCTGTCAAACATACATTGCTCTAACAAAATAACATATATCATGCATTTTTAGAATTACCAAACATGCTGGCTGGTTAGTGCTTTCGATTTCTGTCTGTTTCAAGAATGTCTTTCTATTTTTTTGGAATCAGTCTTAATGACAATCTTAATTGCCTACCTTATTGACAGTATTGCTGGTGCCAACAATTTTGATATACTGCACCACCCGTGGTTCAAAGTAAAGATTCTGCCAAGAGCGGCAGAAGTAGTTGCTGTGGTCGATCACGCGGACCCAGTCCTTCTGGTCCACTGACACTTCGATGAAGTACGCATATGACCTACACAGATTATTCCATGTAAATGAACAGGTTTCAAAATAATACCGACTGTCTGGTGAGTTATCTACTATATTGAAAGGATGTTATGTAATGAAATTAGGTACTTAATTTTTGATGAAAACTCCTTACAAAAAATTAAGTGTGGATACCTAAGCTGATAACGTGGATTCAATCACGCGACAATGCTCAGGCTCTTTCTGGTCAAAAAGAAACTCACCGTCACCCCCCTCCCCGCACCCCCTACCTTTTGCATTCGGAGTAATACAAACTTACTGGGACTATAAGTTTCACTTTAGTTTACTTAGAACTAAATAAATATGTATATATTTTTTATCGATTTCGTTAGTCACCACAACATTCCCCTCTTAAATGGTAGTTTTCATATATGGAGGTATTTTTTTTAAAATTTTATTTGGGACAACTCACATACATTGATCCCAAATTAAGTAGCTAAAAAACTTGTGTTTGGTAATTAGAAACAACGAGGGTACCACAATAAATCCATATATGTTTATAAACAACGGGTTAAACGGTTTAAAACAACACTCGGAAACAAATAAATGCACCTACCGGGATTCGAACCCATGACCTTTCGATGCAGAAGGCAGGAGCAATGCCAATTGTGCCAATCGGTCGTTATTAAAATATGAATACTACTATTGAAAAAAGTAAAGGTTTTCTTACCGATTGTCCCTGTCCCAGAGTAAAAGACGGATATGGTTGATGATGGTGGTGGTGGCGAGACGCACGATGATGCCCGGGTTGTCCGGAGCATCGGAGATGGTGTGGCGCGTATATCCGCGCTCCATGTCATAGTTGTCGGTGTCGCCGTCCAGCAAGGCTGACCGCATGTCGCCCGTGACGACACGGGCTCCACGCTTCATTGTCGCCACGTTCTCTTCCGGCACTGGAATATATTGCGGTATAATATATAATAATCTGTGTTAAAACTATTTGCGTGTTTATTTAGCATCCTGTTAGTAAGTTGTAAGCTCCCGTCTTAACAATCTATAGCACTATTTTCTACTTTTCTGCTTAATGAAGTACCGGACACTGAACATTTTTCTAATATAGTGCAGTAATATTAGGGGTTTAAGTATGAAATTACCGATTTGTACTGAAAAATTGAAACTCGTTTTTTTCTAAGATGTAATATTCAATCAAAATATTTACCCTCATTATCTATACATAGCTGCCGTCTAAATGGAGGTTCATTTATGTCTACGATAAAACTCTGGGGATCTAAATTCGACAAATTGAGTGAAATCATTTTGTAGCAGTTTCCCTCCTGGGAAGAAATTTTTTTATCACGTAGAAAATTGTCTAAATCACGAAAAAAGGTAGTCCGTTGGAGTAAAGTCTGGCGAGTACAATAAGTGCTTGTGCAGTGTGAGGTCTTGCGTTATTCCATAATGGTGAAGATCGATTTACGAGTCAGGGCTGTTTCACTGCCAGTTTCGCCATCATTGTTCGAAGCTTGGTACAGCAAATATCTGCTGTTATTGCCTGACCAGACTTGAGAAAGCTGTAATGAATAACACCATGAAGAGACCACCAAACAGTTACCATTACCTTTTTATTGGTAAGCTTTCCTTTAGGGCACTGTTGCGGCGTTTGGCCTGGGGTCAGCCATTGCATTTTTCGTCACATGTCAATTCGATCCAATATTCTTTCATTTCTGTATCTGCTATTTCTGAAGATCAGTTAAAATATCATGAGGCACCCATTTTTTCATATTTTTTAATCTTATTGATTTGATGCAAACGAGTCAATATTGTAGATTACTCGGATTTTCGAAGTAAGCAAGTCTAAGCTGAATTTAAAAAAAAACATTTGAAACTTTTTTCAAAAAAAATCTCACACCATGAAGGTTTTATGTCAATTCAAACTGCCAATTTCATACTTTAACCCCTATTGTTTAAACAAATAGTTATAGTTTTTATAAAAGGTTAAATTAGTTCCTTAAAATGGCAGAATTACTGCTTGTTTACTATTGATTTTTGTTTTAAAATATATATGAAAAAATTAACTACATAACAGTCCACGATGAGGCAAATCAGTAGTGCTCGTCTGCGTCTTCTCCTGTATTGCATCCAGCAACATATCTGGTGTTACCAAGGAGAAGGGTCGAACTACCGTCAAAAGTTCTTCCAAGCTCATTAAGGTCAATCGCACGCACTTTAGAATCTTCTCCTACGTCAAAAAAAAAATGATACATTTATATTCATTACAATGACAACAAATAAATTAATATTACCTACTGATTATTACATTTAGATGAAATTATATCCCATTGAAGAGGTTCGAAAAACTTGCGATTTTTAGAAAATATCATCTTCATTAATCTTATATATAAAACTCTCGTGTCACAATGTTAGTTACCTTACTCCTCCGAAACGGCTTTACTGATTTTTCCAAATTTTATATGCATAGTCAGTAGGTCTGAGAATCGGCTACTATCTATTTTTATACCCATAAGTGATAAGGGTAGCCCATCCCAAAAATTAATTTGGCAAAACAACGTTTGCCGGGTCAGCTAGTATTAAATAAACGTGAATTACTAATTAAGTACACTTAAATAGTAGACCAATTTTAAAATCTATTTCACTATATATTAATCATATTTAACTTAAATATTAATAATTAGGACAAAAAACATACATTTCTCTGATCAAAAAGTAGCTGAAGTACTTGTGTTATGGTAATCAGAAACAACGAGGGCACCACAATAAATATATATAACAGTCAAGCAATTTAAAAACAACCAAGTCTTGAAAACATACATTTGTACTCATCAAAGTATTATAGCTATAACCAGAATTTATAATGATATGGATAATTTTGAAGCTCTATACTCACTACTTGTGCTATGCCACTTTCTGATTTAACCCATTGCTGATTGGCACTAAACCAATTGCAAACGGCTTTGAAGATGTCCACCTCAGGAGCAAAGAAAGAGTCTCTCTCTAAGAGACCTTGTAATGCTTCCTATGAACACATTACATAAATAAATTTATAATTTAGGATGTTATGTCATCTAAACAAAATGTTTGTTAAAATGAATTGACATTAGATTATTTATTGGAATGCGAAAGTCAGGTGTTATTTCTTTATTGTTTGGACATATTTATTTTCAATATTAAAGTGATTTTGTAATTACATAGGCAACAATAATACAAATATCAGCAATCAAGATTATTAATAAAATCGAATGATCGTGAGGCAAACTTACAACAGATAACTGTAGGAATGTATCATGTTGCAGAACTTCAGTAGCATTTCTATCGAGGAAGTTGAAGCAATAATCCATCAATGCATCTAGCCTGTACAGCCTGCAAAAAAATTTGATGAGAAACTAATACACGAACATAAAATTAGGTTAAGTATATTTAGTAATTTAGGTTAAAATTAAGTTACTTATTAGTCTTTTTAGATTAGATGGTAATTTTAGTGAAGTATTATATCATTATAATACTCATTATCACTACATAGTATAAAACAAAGTCGCTTTCTCTGTCCCTATCTCCCTATGTATGCTTAAATCTTTAAAACTACGCAATGGATTTTGATGCGGTTTTTTTTAATAGATAGAGTGATTGAAGAGGAAGGTTTATATGTATAATACCCGTGCAAAGCCGGTGCGAGTCGCTAGTTATAAATAAAAAAAAGTATGTGTAAGAAAATTAAGTTTAAATAATTTCAATGGCAACTATATTACAAATGGAACTATACTTAAGCATCCAATTTTAAATGAAATTAGTTAATCTTAGAAATAAAACTAAATCCCTTCTAGCCGATACTTACGATTTAACTAAGTAATAAAAACTGACGGATAAAGCGTAGTTTTTATTTTGTAACTTTACCTTGCTGCATCCAATACCGCACAAACATTTCTCAAGGCGAGCACTTGTCTGAGGTAGTCAGAGATAGCTGCCTCCAATTTCTGGAAGTTAAACTGGTGGGCTAGCCCTAGCATATCCAGCACTGTATCTTCTCGAAGCAGGGACAGACCCATGTGACCTGAAATTCAGAATCAACTTCTTTATTTCTTTTCCCCCCCCCTCTCATCCCCTTAGAATTTGAACCACATAAATACCCAAGTCATACAATATGAAAAATTATTTTAAATTGGAAATGTCGTTATGACCAATGTATGTAAAAAATGGTTTATGAAAAGTATATACATAGGCATAGTATTCTTGCCTAGATTACAATTCGACAACCTGGAAGACAAGCTTAACTTATTTTGTAATACTGATTGTATTTTTTTACACTTTTCTTCTTAAGTGTGTTAAAGAGTGAGTGCGTGTTTGCCTTTGCCATAGGCTACTCTTATCCTAATTTATAAACACATGAACTTATTTCAGCCATCTTTACAAACGCGAATTTACAATGTATATTATATTTTAAAGAACTTACCTGAATAGACATATCGCAAAAGTGCCTTAAATGCTTGCAGAGGTGCCTGCAACTCCACTTCAGACTATTAAAAAAAAATTAATCAAAAATAAACTTTAATTATAATATTAAACAATCTTACCTAGTTTTACTGATTTTATATTTTTTTCAAGATATATTTTACTTTTATATCAGCGAGTAAAAAAATTATATAATAAAGTTAAACTTTAATCCAATAACATCTCTCTATATAACTCATTATGTACTTTTAAATATAATTTTAAGGCAATTACTACAAAAATGCTTATTTAATATATTCAGAATAAGATTATTATTAATTAAATAGTAGACTTACTTGACTGGATTCTCTCATTCCTCCATAGAGTAAAGCTCTGAAGTAGTCACTGCTTGCTGCCAAAATAACTTTATGTGCAGGGATCCTCTGTTCTTCCACTATCAATGTAACATCTGAGTACTCTGATGACAAGCACAATGACCCAATGTGTTCTGATAGGTGACCTGATATAAAATTGTAGCATATTGAATTTTTTTCTAATTTATTATTATCAAAGTATTCTATACTTAATTTAAATTTTTTAATAAGATATTATTTAGTAATGTAATCTGAAATTACTTTAGTACTCCTTTATATCATTAAGAAATACTGTTACTTAATGTACAGAAACAGAAATAATTCAAATGATACTAACTTATATGTTCAATTTCACCAACACGAGAGCTACAGCTGCTGTTGACAGGCATGTAGTGATGTTGACTTGTCATTTTATCCATTTTTATTGACTTTTACTTTTACTCTGAAATTGTCAAGTTTATTTAAAAAATAATTGGAAAAAATATTTGATATGTAGATGATACTATTCTATTAGCTTCATTAATAAACAACCTTAAAACACTTTTCAACAGAATCCAAGAAACTAGTTAGACATGGTCTCACTGTAAATGTAGCAAAAATGAAGGTTATGGTCATTTTCCACAATAACAATTTACGGCCTAATATGAATGTAGCTTGAAGTGTAATAGAAAAAGTGTGGAAATTCAAGTACGGAGGAAATTGGGATAGTGAAAAGTGGAATATTGACCACGAAGTCCAGTATCGAAATTTCTCGACGATTGTTTATCAAAATGAATATCCTTTTCTCCTCTGTTATATAATATTTATGGCCTTAATAATAGATAAAGGGAGATACTCATTGACACCCGGAGGCATTCGAGCTGTGGTGCTATCGCCGCGTACTTCACATCAGCTGAGTCCATAATTTTTCGAACGAAAAAGTTCTCCAATGCATGAGGACATCTAGAATACTTATGTAAAAGATAGTGATGGCAAGTCGGCTACCTGGGCCACTTTTTGCATCATGATCTCTACCAACTCCTCTAGCTTAGATTGACCTGCTCTAAAGCAAAAGGCGGGTTAAGAGGAGGAAAAGAATCATAGCTGCGTAACATTAGGGACAGGCATCGCGATTGCAGAATAGTTGCTGCTTCTTGCACAAGATAAACGAAGATTTCGGGACGTGACGTCCAACCTTTAAGTAATGGAGAGGCACGAAAAAAGATGGAAATAAAAAAGTGAATAATCACAGAAATTTCTAGAGGAATAAAAAACGCATCTACAAAAGTTTTTGTTTGGAGAGTGAATAAGAAACATCGCTAAATAAATTAATAATTATTATTATATAAAGGGAACTAAAAGTACATTATATAGGTACCTGTCGATAATTACGAAAAGATGTTTTCCACAAAAACAAGTAAGACGCACATTTTTTTGTAATCAGTTTCACATGTTAAAAAACAATGTTGCATAGTATCGCGACGGGACTTTTAGATAAAGTATCCTCTGACCAAAGTTTTACCTAAATGCTACGTTTAGCAGTTTATTACAGTAAACACAATTTATTTTACTTCAGAGTTCAAATATTTCACAGTTCGACTAAACAAACACAACTCACATTTCAGTTGTCATATAACACAGACTATTATGGGAACCCTGGATCTTTAGAAAAAATGTAATTTCTCGACAAATAGTGACGTTATCGTAACGACACGACTTATGTCATTTCCAAACAAATTTCTAGGGGGTTAACCACAGGTTAACCCAAGGACAATGTTAGAGAGATCAATGGGTGACAGTGAGAGCGCGTCCGCACAGCGATATTTCACTGCGCTAATTTTTTTCCGCAATTTTGTAACATATGGATACATTTTTAAGCTATGGAAAGCAACATTAGATACAAATTAGTCCTAAATTAGTGATTCAGAGTTCACGAAGGAAGAAAAATTAAATAAATTTTACCAAAAAGTTTAACTTTCACAAAGATTAAAAAAAAAACTTGTATTTATGAAAGTAATTTGCTTTTAAAAACTTATTACCTACTCTATTTATATATATATTTATAAAAAAATGGGTGGTCAAGGATTTTTTTTGTCCAACTAGTATTCTCTAAATCGGTCCCCGAACACGCCCAATCAGTTTGTCTAACCCTCTACCAATCACCTGTATAATATTATATGTATACGTTAGTGTGTCTCGCTGACTGATAACTATTTTATATTAATAATCTTGATTTTTGAATGCCCTTTTTGTCCAACTTTATGTGGACCTTTTTGTGCCCTTGTCACCAGATAGACTATAAATATGTAATAGTTTATATAGTAAAAGCAACTCCAGATTTTTAAGATTTTATGTGTATAGTTTGTGGCGTTATAAGCATAAACTGTTCATTAATGTGCATGATTAAAAAAAACAAGTAAATTCCCATAACCCGGTGAGTTATGGGGCAGATTTATATCTGTATCTGTTTCACTGATAAATTTCTTAACAGACTAGTAAGTGATCAGCCTTTTGTGCCTACCCTACCAAAAAATTCATTTGTCCCCCCGGGATTCAAACCCAGGACTTCCGGCGCATCACTCAGACGCGTAAAGCACTTAGCCACGTAGGCGGTTACACGATTAAATGAAAGTGATAAAATTTAGTAAAACGTTATTTTTTGTTTTGTCAAAATTCCTTATAAGCTTAAAGTAAAATTTCCGCCATTTTACTTGGGGCACGAAATAGACATAAAATAAAATAAAGACATGGCTTACAGATCCTGCAACCAAGCTAAAAACATTTAATAAAATAAAATACGCCCATAGGTCTACCATTTACTTACTCCTCAGAGGTTTACAACCCTAGAGCAGAATTTTTTATTAATATTAATAATAAAATTATTGTTCTGTTGTCTAAATAAGTCTATTATTTAAAATATTAATTTTTGCATGATAATCTATAAACTATTACATAAGACGGGAAATATATATTATACTCTATAAAAAAGGAAACGGAAATTATCAATCAGGAAACAAAATATATTATTAAATTCATAGAAACAAATTATAAAAAAATGCCTGTACAAATATCAATATATTGTGTTGTACCAAATATTAACAAATAAACTCTAAGAATGTTTGATAAAAATAAATATAATGACTATATACATAATATCTAATATGTATGCACTTTACTATCTTTATCGTAATTTAAGATTATTTAATATATTTTATACTATATTATTACTATTATGAAAATCGAAAAAATTAAGAAAAAATCGTTTGTGAATTATTCTAATAATAATATTATAGGTACATTATGTTTTATGGATAATATTAATATAATGTTAAATGCTGTAATGTCATTTTCACGTAAGAAAGGAAATTACAAATCATAGTATAATAATAATCTTCAATGTAAATCTTTAAAGTTCAAATAATGTTAAAATTTCGATATTATTTTATAATTTTTTTGCACTTTTTATGCATTAGAATTAGTATACTTATTTGATTAAATTAATTTTAAGTATACCTAGTTACCTAATTATTACAAGTTACAACACATTCACATTATTATGTATAATGTAGCTGAATCAGGCGCGAAAGCTTCATCATGGGAATGCTAGCCGGTGATTGGTTGAAATTTAAAAGTACCAACCTTAAATAAAATACTGCATATAATTTTGGCTATGTTGTCAGAATTATTACCAGTTGTGTAGGCAGGTAAATTCGTCGCTTTAATGAATTTAATTTATTTTCTTTGGTGATTTTCTATAAGATTATGTTAGTAAAATTTATAAAATTTTGTCTGTGAAATATTCTTTCATAATATGGCGATAACAGGTTTGTAAAATAGTGTGGTTTTAATGTTTCTATAACTTTTCAAAAGGTTGTGGTTCTGTAAAAGTAGCTGCACAATAATGAAAGAGTGCGATACTCTCGAAAGAAAATTGTAACGATTACTAAAATATCTAAATTTTAATTTATTTGTCTATAAAATAATTCAGTTTCGGGAATTTTTTTTTAGAGTTAAAATGTATATTGTAACTAAGTTCATCTCTCTGTATTTTAAAAGTGACGAGTGATAATGCTTATTTTCACATTACAATATTTTATTTTTATTGACTTTCAGATCATTTTTAATGAAATATTAAAGCTAATCAGACCACTGTAATGATTTCGGAAATGTTTTGTACGCGGGGAAATGGAGCGACAACATTGTAATTTACTTCAAAACTTTGATGAACCAAAAAGTGAGATATTAAAAAAAAGATTACTGAAAGCTACGAATATTTCCGCTAGTGTTAATCATTATCAAACTAGTTCGCACAATGTGCTACTAAATACATTAGGTGTAAGTTTCTAATATTTTGTATGTATAATTTTATTAATTCTAAAATATATGCGCCCTCAATGACTGTTTTATATTGCAGACGCCAAGCTCAAACAGTATGATCGTTACCTCGGTGCAGGCGCCGCAGAGCTCCATGCCCATTACTCATAATTTAGTAACTCATTCTATAGCTCCTGTGAAAATTCATGCAAACAGCACCCCTTACCCTCTTCAACTCTCAACAGTTCACGTTCCGGTTCAAATACCTGGCTCTACTTCAAACATTAATGTTCCTGTTCAGTTATCTGGTACCACCAGTAGTGTTCCGCTACAGATAACACCAGTTAGCCTCCCTATACAAGTGTCGGGGACAACTAATGTACCCATGCAACTTCCAGCTGGTGAAACTATCAATGTTCCACTTCAAATACCAACAGGAAGTCAAAATATTCAACTCACTGGACCAGCATTGCCTTCTATGCCAATTCTTCAAAACACTGCATCATCACTACACAATTCAATAATACATTTACACATGGGGTCGAATCCAAGGCCTGCCAATCTTGAAGCTGGTTCAGATATTAAACTACAAAACAATCAGATTCAGTTACAAGAATCAAGTGTGCAGGTCAAGATGAACAATCCTACAACAGTATCCCAGGGAATGAGTTCAAATTCTACAATAGTTCAGATACCCAACTCTTCAAGTAATTCAATACAGTTGACTCTACCAAATACTGTCAATTCTGGAGCTGTCCAACTGAGAGGTACTGCTCGAACTGTGCCACATGTGGTCTATATTCAGACACCAACTGGTCTTAAACCCATGGCTAGTACAGAGGTTATAAGTCAGGCGAGTACCAGTGGAAATCCGCCACAGATTATTGTCAGAAGACCGGTAAGTTTTGTTGTGTTTTGAATAAACTAAAAGCAATGAAGCATATGAATGATCCTTTTGAAACTTAAAAACTAACTGAAAATATATTTTGCCTATAATAATGTTCTGTTAAATGATAGTATGAATGAAGGTCAGATAGAGTAGACTTTTTAATTTAATGAAGAAAAAGCATATTAAACTAACAAACAACAAACATTTACATTTTTACATACTAATTTTGGGTTAATCTTTTTTTTCTTTTTCTCAAATTATGTTTATTAAATGTAATGACTATCTAAACAAAGTTACATAAATTCCTATATATGTTATCTTAGTGTACCATGTAATGTATATTCCAATTATTCCAATCAAATAAATTATTTAATTATCTGCTGTAAATCCTGCAAGAATGCTAGCCCACTTATAGGATGACTTATTATATATTGTTCTACTAGGATACCTCACAGTAGTATGCACAGATTGTATCTAATAAGTTAATAAAGAAATTTAAAAACTAAAAAAAAAAAACTAATACATTTAAGATATTATTACATGATTACCAAAAAAATTTAAATTTGATCTTTACATTAAGACTATATCTGCAACTTTATTTGATGGCAGTATTAAAATTATTAAATAACTACTAAATAACTGTATCATGAACATGATTGAGTTTAGTCAAAAAAAATATTATTTTTAATTATTTAAAAAATTAAAAGAAAAGGCCTCTAGTTATACCTATAGCTTTACTTTGTTTTAAAATAAGGAGTTAGTGTTATTAACATTTTTATTTCCTTGATTGTGCATTTATATGATGTAAATAATAATTCTTTGTTTACATAAATACAGTAACCTAGGCTTATGTTATAGAATACACTGTATTTCAGGAGTCTGTGGCTTTCCACTATTACATTAAAACATGAATTCAGAGAATTGTTTTCATAATCAAATCTAAATAAATTAATTTCCTTATCAGTTGTAAAATTGGAATTGTATATTTATGTTTATATATTTTTGCAGGTAACAAGTAATTCCAATATCCACTTAATTTCAAATGTTGGAAATAAGCCTAATATAGCACCTAAACTTCCTGTTCAAAAAAGTGGATCCATTCTCGCTCCAGCAAATGCTGCTCAACCAATTGTGATTCAAAAGCCTAAAAGCACAGAAAAAATGATTGTTCCTGTTAGCATTGCTCCAGTGTCTCAAGGCAAACAAGCCATTGCATACCTGAGTTCTGTAAAGAAACCCACTAAGAACCTAACAGAAAATCAGTCAATACTGATTTCGAGTAATCAAGGAAGTGTGAATTCCAATAATCAAAAACTTTTCATTACACCTATGAATATCCCCAAAATACAAAACACAAAATTGTTTTTACCTGTTACCTTACCTGCCACAATGTCCACAAAAGGTCCTGTGATCAATCTTCAAATAGCAAATGGCCAGATCCAAAATGATCCTCAAGGTAATATAACAGTTTTACGAGACAGTTCTATAGAGTCATCAGAAATGCCTCCTTTGCAACCTTTGGGAAAAATATTATCAATCAACAGCAAGGATACTTCAGTGCCTCAAAGCCCCAAATCTGAAAAAAATTTCACTGTAAGTATACCTGGTTCGAGGGCAGAACCAACTGGTGAACAAGGGGAGTATACATTGTCAATACCAGAGACTAATGCTTCTATGAATGATGATATTTATACAGTGTCTATAGCAGATGACGAAGGTGGCCAGACACGGGAAAAATCCTTTACGCTGGCTATTCCTGAAAAAAGCAAGAGTCTTTTAAATAAAAATGTCATTGATAGAAATGATTTGACGCCAGCTACAATTGCAGCCCCGGCCATATTACGTCGATCTAATTCTGACACTGGTGAAAAGAAAACAAATAGTGCTAACATCAAAAGACGAATATCGTTGTGTACGGAAAATCTTAACAACAAAGCTTTCAAATTAGCTCCTCCTCTGCCTCAGCCATTGAACAAAAACGAAGAGCATCAAGATGCTGAAAATAACGATGACCATCGCGTTCCTTCACTATTTTGCGATGAGAAATTAGACAAAGATAGAGATTCCGATAATGAAGATTATAAGGAAAAATCTGATCCAAAAGTTTCAAATTGTAATGATATAACATATATCACTTTTAAACGCGAAGAATCCCCAAGTGAAGAAGATCCACCAGGACTGGTTTGGACTGATGGGGTCGCAAAGTTACAAGGAAGTAACCTTCGTTTTAAGAGTAATGAATTTGGTGTCATCGATGTCATTGAGACGAACTTAGAAGATGAGCCAACTTTAAAATATCACACTCCTCTTAAACAAAGAATAGAAAAGAAAATATCATCTCCAGAAGAATTTATCACTTGTTTTGGGTGCGGAATTCACGGCATGTCCACCGAATTTATTAATGAAAACTTTTGCAGCGAGAATTGTGAAACGGAACATCAAAAGTCGATTATTAAAAAACGAGATAAAGAAAAATCAGACCAAGCAAAGAAGAGAAATAAAATGAAAAAAATACTAATGAAGAAACAGAATTCCGACCCGGATCTAATAAAAGATAAGGATGAGACATCTCTTCCTCCTATTGACCCGTCTCCGGAGACGCAAATATCTGAAGTTACACTGATGAAAATGAACGAAGACTCGATGGAGAACGAAAAGTATCCATGGATGTGTGGTAAGAATGGATTTTCATGGATGCGTTATTTGGACGTTTGCAAAGCCAAAGCAGCACCCGTAAAACTGTTCAAGGATCCATTTCCATACAATAAGAATGGCTTCCGGGTGGGCATGCGACTGGAAGCGATAGACCCGCAACATCAATCTCAGTTTTGTGTAGTGTCAGTAGCGGAAGTACAGGGGTATCGTATGCGGCTGCACTTTGATGAGTTTCCGGATGTATACGATTTCTGGGTGAACGCAGATTCACCAGACATTTTTCCGGTGGGGTGGTGCGAAAAGAACTGCCGCTCTCTGAAGACGCCCGCTGGGTTCTCGGCTGCCACATTCTCCTGGCCTCTCTATCTCAAGCAAGTTCGTGCTATCGCGGCTCCAAAACTAATCTTTCCGCATCTTAATACTAGCACGGTAAGTTCTTTCAACAACATATAATTAAAAATCTACTTTTTGTAGGTGTATGACAAACAAGTGTGGATAATGCTTCTGCTTTACACATCGCAAATGTGGTCACCTATTTGTGACCTATATTTACGTGAAAATATATCTACTGCTTAAATAGTACACCATCGCCGCACCACGCATTGTATAGTGTATCTCGGGATTTTGCGATTGCTCTTTATGGCATATTATGTTAATATATCAGTCTGTTAATAAAGTAAAAATAATTGTCATAGCGATAATCCATTTTCAAACTACGCAAAGCCGCAAATTCTTATAGCATTTACTATAAAAATATTAAGAATTATTACGCTGGACAATTAACATTAAAATACTCATAACGCGAATATTTCGTCGTATTGTTGTGAGTGCACCTGTATCCACCCGACCCATTCTTCTTGCGTCGCATCAATAACAGGTTCCTATTATTGGTAGGTGGGTATTGATGGGTGGATAAGTGTGTTGTACATATGGGTCTTTATTTTATTTTATATTGCAACGGCAAATCAAGTGTACGGAAAAACCTGTTCAGGTTTAAGCTCCACCTTACCATGTATATTTTATTTGTAGCTTTTAATAAATAATTAAAAATAAATTTAATTTATCTGATACACATGAAGACTCGTGGCCTAGTGAATAATATAGTAATGTGGGCTGATTGGAATGAAGCTTAGACCTGAACCTGTCTTTTAACTGTCATTTCGAAACGAATGGTGTGATACCGATACGTCCGTCACTACGTTAAGTTATATACCTACATATACATTGAAGAGAAGAAGATTATAATATTTTTTTGGTCTAACACAGATGGTGAAGCCTCATAGTTTCCGAGTGGGCATGAAACTGGAAGCGGAGGACCGTCATAATGATATGGTATGCGCGGCGACAGTGGTCGATGTCATGGATGGGCGTCTGCTGGTGCACTATGACAGTTGGGACTCTGTCTACGACTGCTGGCTAGACCCAGCTTCACCTTATATACACCCTATTGGTTGGGCCCAAGAAAATGGACATACACTCACTCCGCCCAATTGTAAGTGTCAATTACCTACTGTTTAACGTTGTTGTGAAGATTTGACAGTGAATCAACAATTTTTGATTTATCCCCGACACTATTGCGTCCAAAGTAGACAGCCACCTGTCTTTTAACTGTCATTTAGGTTTTTTATCCGAGGCTACGAGGCTAATTGGTTAACGCGCATATTGCGCCGGAGGTCCTAGGTTCGAATGCAGAGGAAACAAATAAATTCACTTGGTTGGACACTGAATATCAGCCTTCAGGTGACTTGAATGTAAGGAAAACTATCAGTGAGCCATATGCAGAAATGTCTGCCTTATTCACTTTTCACACGAGGTTTTTTTATACATTTAAATACCTTATACATAATTAATATTAGCATTAAAAGTTTTTAAATTACTTTATTTTTATAAGAGATTTTTCAAATGCTAGTTTTTATTTTATGCAAAGATAATATTTAACACAACCAATGATTTTGCTTAAAATTGTTTTATGTATAAGTAACAATGCACTGCCAGAGCATTTAACACAGCAATCTTGGCAGACGATGAAGTGGAGGAGGTAGTTTTAGGAAAAAACTCAAATTTTATCAATGTCGAAGTTTCTTTTGTACTTATTAATAGAAGAAGTGTTTGATTGTTTGGTTAAACGCGCTAATCTCAGGAAGTATTGGATCGAATCGAAATATTATTTTTTGTTGTAAAGTATATTTATTGAAATGAAATGTTTATATAACATCACGCTACGACCATTAGAAACGAAGCATAAATTAATAATGTTGCAAAAACGGAAAATACATTTTGAAAGCGGGTGAAACCGCGAGGCATATATAGGATACTAAAATAAATTTGATCAATTCAATCGGGTTTGTACAAAGAACATAACTGTAGTCATTTTCAATCCATCAAATATTTAGACTAGCTCAGGTAGATAAACAAAATACATATTTAATTCTTGTCTCTTTTTACTAACGAACAAAAGCTCAAAACTCCTAAATAGAATGTTAATTTGGTTTATAATGGAGGATAATTATTATTTAATTGTTGGTGTAATGTAAACATTTATCAGTCGACGCTCGGCGCTCACTCGTATTACCCGCCATGTTATCTCGCACGATAAAGCCGCGTCTCTGCCATGGCCATTACGAAATCAACATGTTTTAAACTAGAATAACATTTCATAAGTTTATAATTAGCTAAGAATTAGGTATTTCCATGACCTAAAAGTATAAATGAGTATAACTATGATAAAATAAATATTTAATTAGGTAAATGTATCTTTGTGGTTGTGTGCGCGTGAGCGCGTATTGTGACAGGTATTGTTGGTTGTTATCTTTTTTATTTCTTTAAATTAATTTGTTACATTTGCGAATAACAATCTTTTATATTTGTGTTCGTCATTGTAACTTTTTATATATCTATTTAAAAATTCGTTTTGTATTCAAGGATTAAAACGTAAGACCTCATCTTATTAAAATAAACTGAAATATCGAATTTAAAATCATAATAATAATATTTATTATGCTACCGTGACTAATTTTATACATTCTTTACGATAATATTCGTATATACTTTACCACCTCTTAAATACCGCACTCGTTTCTCTTAGCAAATAAATGGTATTTTTTTAAAATGAAAAACGAAATCTCCTCCTACCTTAGGGCTATATTAGGCCCGCCCTAATAACCGCTTTGTATTGACAGGGCGCGGACCACAGTCCATTTGAAGGGCCTCAGGGCCGAACAAATTAGAGCACGGGCCCCGTGGGGCCTGTGACGACATACCTACTACAGGCTTAAAAAACGAAAACAATTTAAACTTCCAAACAAGCACTTAAGACGATTGCAATGTATAATATAATTAGTTATAATATTTTGATTATTAATTTCAAGTCAGTAGGTAGTTGAGATATAATTTAGAGTTAATTTGTCCTTGCACTAATATCAGAAACCTGCCGACCAGCAAAGCCGATAAATGTGTGGCGTAACGTCCTTGACACTCGCCTTATATAACATTATGTATTAAAATTCAGTCTACGAGACTTGCAAGCTTGCTTCGAAACTAGGCTTCTTTAACTACTTAGTAAATATAGTAATTAATATTTCGTCTGTCCCGAACTAAAATTGCCACTTAGATAAGTCCTTTTCATAGGTCGATTTATAAATTTACCTATCAAAGTTAGAACATTTAAACAGTAAGAAATTGTTACAAATTTAGAAGTGTTAAAAAATGTGCAATGTTGACAATCTATCGTTGATAAAATAATTAAATAATTTTTGGTTCTTTAGAAAACTAAAATTAAAGATACATAATATGCTGCTCAATTATATATTTTGTTTGTATAATTGTGTAATTTAAAAAATTGTTTTGATCTTTCGAATTGAATTGATTTTTTTAAAATTGTTATCTTAATATACATAAATTACGTGTCACGTTATTTGTCCGCGATGGACTCCTAAACTACATAACCGATTTTAATCAAATTTGCACACCGTGTGCAGTTTGATCCAACTTGAAAGATATAATAGCTTACATCTTAATTTACAGTCGCAATATTATTTTATTGCTAATTCGTTTCTTAATACATTTTCTATGGTATGACGTTTTAAAAAAAAGTGAAGTCCCGTGTCCCCTAGTGAGGTATGGGGCAGATGCATTTCACATCTGTTTCACTGATCGATTTTTTCTTTAGGGGCAAGTAGGTGATCAGCCTTCTATGCCCTGCCAGACCGAGTTTTTTTTTCTCCACCGGGAATCGAACCCAGGACCTCTCGGTTGTAACGCTTACGCTCTTACCACTAGACCAAGGAGGCGGTCATGACGTTTTAGGTGACACGTTATTATTCGGCACTCTGAAGCGATACGAAGTTCGCGGTGTCCAGTAGTTATTTATAAAAATATACACGCATACATTTCCAGATTACAAAGAGACGGAGTTCTCATGGGAGACGTACCTTTCGGACACGATGTCGACAGCGGCACCGCCACGCGCCTTCAAACCTCGCTCAGCAGTCGGTTTCAAACCCGGCATGAAGCTAGAGGTCGTCGACAAAAGGGTAAGCTAATTTTGGTGTCAGAACAGCGCTGCATGTTTCTAAATCAGAGACCGCTTTATTGTATCAAAATTTAGATGCTCATATATAAGCAGTTTATACATATATTTTATAAAGCCTGAATTCTAATATCATCAAGCCATATTGAAGCTCGTTAATTACTCAAAGCAAGAAGGAGTATTCATTTTCAAACAAATTATTTTCATTACGGGTTATTAGGTGATAACTGATAAGTCTTCAGTGCGAACCCAACCGAAACATTATTGTGTGTCCGGGATTCGTTCCCGGATAAAGACGTGAACCACTTCGTTACGAATTCTGCTTTCGTGAATACGTACAGTAGGTGAATATGACGACAGGGATAGACTAAAGTGATGGATTACAAAGAACAGCCTAGATGCAAAGAAGGCTTTCTTTTTTTTTAGTTTTCGTATTTTTACTTTAAACTAGCAAGGTCACTGAAGGGTTTCTACTTTTTATATTCTTATTGGCAGAAAGTATTAAGAATTTTTTCCGTTGACCTAGAGAAGGTTCTTGAAAATATTAAATGGTTTGTGCAGGTGCCGTTTTTGATCCGAGTGGCAACAATAAGTGCGGTGCGGGGTCACCAGGTGCGCGTCTCGTACGATGGGTGGCCAGACACGCTTTCTCATTGGCTGGACGATGACTCACCTGACATTCACCCTGTTGGGTGGTGTTTGAAGACTGGACATCCACTCGAACCGCCACTGAGTAAGTTATACATACACTAATGAAATATTCTATAGTAGATAAAATATTAGACAAAAAAATTGGTATTTGGTACTGAGCGTTGATACAATATATGGGCCAATCACGTGAAATCTTATATACAAGAAAAAACGTGTACCTCGTTTGTCCGTGACAGATATGTTCCTAAAAGAAGATATAATAGAAAAAATTCGAGATATCCTGATTATTTGTCAATTTTTATTTCACGCAGACGAATGTTGCGGGCATCAGCCATTAGTAATTTTATAACTTGATTTCAGCTGCAGAAGAGTTTCGTGTAAGCGGGCCATGTGGCGTGGGCGGATGCCGCGGGCTAGGGTCTGTCCGCGGTGGAGCGCACAAACAACACTCGGCAGCCTCCGCCTGTCCCTACCGCAACCCCGAGCCTGTTCTGCCCGACCGAAGGTTTAAATCACACAATACATACGATCACCACTAATCGCTTCCGTGGCTATGTGGTTCGCGCGTTTGACCTTCTATGCGCCGATCCTGAGTTTAATTTCTGGAAAAAGAAATAAATTTTTCGATTCACTTAGGTAGACACAGATGGCTGATCATCAACTTGCGTTTAGTGAAAACGAGATGTGAAACAAGCGCAGACATTTTTTTAAAAACATCATTTTAATTTCAAATTAGATTGTCAAAAATACTCGGTCAATAAAATTACCTTTTAGTGAAATAATAAATATAATATAATTGAGAATTGGTGGGAGAAGTCAAATGAAACGACAAATGTTTTATAATATAGAGCGCCTTCAGCATAACTGTGCATAAGCGCGGGCTTTTTTTAAATAAATAAGTCACTTTCAGAAAGCGATAGTCATGTAGGTTAAGAGGAGGTCGGTGAAAGTGGCCAGTAGAGTATAATTTTAATAAATTTGTTGGTAACATTTGCTTTTAATTGAAATTTTGCTTTGATAATTCTTTGGTATTAGTAACTATTATTCGTAGAATACAAAATATAGTATAACATGAAATTTGCCTTGTAATGCACATGAAATAAACAAAAATAGGATAATTTCGAGACAAACAATTTTTAATAATTCCAAAATATATTTTTTTTTTACAGCTTACGTCCTTTAATAGAACACATTTTTCACAAACACATCGACATTCGTCGACATTAATTCTGCCTAATTTGAAAACGAAATTTATTTTACGTCAGTTAAGCAAACAGCAGTTAGTATTTAAAATTTTAAGTATAATGTAGAATGTTTGTTTTTAGGTCTCAGACAAAACAGTCCGTCACACCCACCAGCGATATTCCCAAAGACAAGTCAGTATTTTTCTAGATAATTTTATTTAAAGATTTAAATATGAAAGGACATATCGTTAATGATTAAATTATTTCTCAGGCCACTTCGAGGTCGACCTCCGAAACATAAAAGAGTGGAAGAGATTACCAAAACTGAACCGGTATGTAAATAACATATTCTTTAAAATATACTAAAATTTAATAGGACTTCCACAGAAATTATAAGCGAGTTCAGTAAACCATCATATTACCCAAGAACTAGGAATGCCCCACCGACTTCTGAATCGACATTCCACTTCTTTAGACCTTTAGAATACAGAACGTAAGGCTGTATTCTAAAGATCATTTTCTCTCCAAGTGGAAAAGGTCAGATCGCTTCCATCACGCCATCGCCTGTTCTCTCCGATTGACTGATGTTATTTGATGCGTTTAAATTATATTAATGTTAGTGTCTATCTAATCTAAGAGGTACAGTTTGACGTTTCATACTTTTCAAGCCGGAACAACTTTGCATAGGCGTAATTCACACAACTTCAATAACCTTTTTCGTAAAACCATGGAATTATGGAGCTATATATATTTATTTTATCGCAATATGTACAATCGTACTTAATCACTAAATTTAAATCATTTAAACAAAGCAAAATAATTAACATATACATACATTAGTTTTTTTATAGACGTTTTAAAGTCACCTAGGTAGGTTATTTGCGTAGTGTTGTAACTATTCAAGTTCACTTGTATTCTTACAATCGATAAAAATGTACGAATAATCGAAGTTATTGATAACCAGTCGTTTTTAATCCAGTTGTCTTTAAGCCTTTTATAATACTCAACTTTGAAGTCAAATTGAAAGTATTGGAAGTTAATGCAATTTTAAATAAATCGTTGTAAGCAAAATCATTCGTGTCTAAGTTTTACGGTAACGCTTAAAGCAACTCATGGTTCTTTTTGCAGACAAATAGCTTTGTGTTGAGAAACGCGGTCATCGATATAGTAAATATGTTATCGATGAACGTGGTGTTTAAAAATCCAAAAACTGTAATCGATTAGTAATTAGGTACTTACAGAGAAATGCTATCGATATCTCTTAAGAATCGGATATTTTAGTAAACGATTTATTCGACCCCATCCCTTTTTTCAATCCGTCCAAACTTTCAAACTATATCTCTTAGATACCGTTTTCATTAGACAGATGATTTTTTTCAAATATAACAGAATTTCTTTTTTTATTAGATTGTAATATTAACTCATTCTTGTTAAAGGCGTCTGATGAAGAATCGGTATCAAGTAGTGGTGGTAAGCGGTGGCGCCGAGCATCAAGCGGCCGAGAGCGGGCAGTCCAACAGCCCTCACCACCGATACCGATGGATACTCATGACACACCGCCCTTACGGCCCTTAGCGCCCACCCCGCGATCTCTCATTGCTCAACATCTGGCTGATTTGGCATTATCTCCTGACCCCACTACTTGGACACAGGTATGATTTAGTTTTTTAAAATCCCAGAAGTGTCTACTTTGGGCTTGACCTAACACGATTTCTAGATATGTTTTAATTTTTATATGTTTGGATTTGAAAATGTTGTCAATTGGATTTTGCAGCAGGAAGTATCAGCACTCGTATCACGGATAGCGGGGGAGGCAGCGGGAGCGGCGGCGGCGTCCGCGCGACTTTCGGGCGCTGAGCTGCTGATGGCTTCCTGCGAGGAACTTGTGCATTATCTACGTTTAAGACTCGGACCCGCTGTCAAGGTACACTATCCGCCGAATTTCTTGCGCGAATTCTAGGTGCAGAGACAATTCAGAAATTTATTATTCATTGAGATTTGATTTTTTATCAGAGGAAAGTAAAATTGCATCTATGTATTGATCCATCCCGATTTCGCAGGATGTATATAATTAGGTTAATAATTTTAATAAAACAACTGTAAGACTAATAATTTACAAATTAAATTTGTAAAAGCTGTGTTGAAGCAACTTAGTATTCAAAACTGTACCATGAGAGTTTAATTTACATCATTAATTTTTTACAGGTGTACGCGGCAATACGGTATTTGCGCGAACGGTTAACGTGATCGTGGCATCCTGCGCACTCACGCGCCACCTATCTTATCGTGTGAACAGTGTAGTAGTTAAAGTGTCGTTGTGTTGCTGCTTTTTGTGAAAGAACTAGTTTCGTTTAGATCGTATAATTTATATAAATAACATTACCGATGCAAGCTCTGTTTTCTTATAATGATTGGGTTTTGTTTGAGGACTAAACAACACTGTTACATGGACTATTTTTCTTAAGACAGTGATGCGTAGTTTTTTAAGTTTTCATAGACAATTTGACAAACTAAGCTACAGTTTAGTGTTAGTTAAGCCGTTGGATTAAAGTGAACTAGTCGAAGTTAATGGGTTTCGTGGCATAGAAAAATGAAAGCTTGTTAATTCTTACTTCCTAAAATTGAGTGTTTTATGTTCTGCTGCCGAAATGTGATTATCATAAATTGTGGTGATATGTATTCTACCAAAGGGGAATGTTACCCTTTACCGTTAAGGAATAATTGTATCTGTAATTCCTCTAGATAGTATGAGGTTGTGATAAACAAATCACTATTAAATGTAAGCTTTTATTATTTTGACGTTGCTCTTATGAACGCCTCTCAATTTTTAAGAGAGCTATTTTACTTATTGAGTGATAATACTTACTAATCTGTTTTAGAGCTGAACAGTTCTAGGGCTTAGACCAGGTAAAATAAAGTGTTTCGGTCGGGTAGTCACAGATGACCTGTAAAGAAAATTTTTCTACGAATTAAGACAGGAATGTGTCTGCGCCCTGCCTCACTAGGGTCACGGGATTTCACTAATGGCTACGGGGAGCTCTTGCTTGTGTAAAGTAAAATAAAATTTCCCTTTAAAATATATACATTTGTTTCTATATATTTTAAGGGGATAAAAGCTCTCTTAAATTTGAAAGGTGTTAAAGATGTAGTGGATATTATAAAAACATATTTTTTTTAAATCAGGGATTCCATTAAGATTAAAGGAATCGTAATCATAACAATCTAATTGTATTAATAAAATACATTTACTTGAAAACTTTTTTAGTATTGCAAAATACAAATCGATAATTATTATCAATGTTTACAGCTTTTTTTTAAAAAAAACATCATAGATCAATTCTTTTCCAATTCAGAAATTATCATGTTGAACCAAAGAATTAATATTCGAAATTAAACGTGTACATACTTGTATATATTGTATTATATTTTTTTGAGGTTGAGGTATGTATAAAGATTTTATACAATAATATGAAGTAATTTAAATATGATTTAAAAAAATAACTACAACACATCAGCGTTGCTAATTAATTATCTTACAATTTAATAACGTATGTTTATTTTTCAATCTGTTTATTACTTTAAAGAAAACCTAATAATATAATCTACGAATACAATACAGTAATTGTCTATAAACAAATTATCTTGATAATGAATTTATTTGGATGTCCCAAATTAAATATGAAAGTTTTATATAGCATTATTTTAATGGCCTTTGTCTCTTAAGCCCGATTTACGTTGGTGAAGCGTTTAACGAAGCGGTAAACGCAAGTACAGTGACGAGTAGCTAGACAGTTGAATGTTTACACTACGGCGTCAAGAAATACCTGCGCATCGCGCAGAATTCTCTCTATAATTTTTAAGAAGATTGAAGAAGTATTGTATTTTAACCATAAAATTTCAAAAACGCTCAGATTTAACTGACAATTTCTCTTTATTGTATAGGTATTTTTAAGTAAAATGTATATCTTAATATTTGTTAGTTATTGTTATAAAGAAATAATGCAAATTGTTTTTTAAAAATTTATACAAAATATTATATATCTGCCTGGTATTTTTAATTTTATAGAACGGGTTTTTGCAGTTCCATAGACATTATAGCTTATATATCCATTCACTAACTGCATTGTGGTGACATCAGACCATTTTCCTGCCATTTTTTTTGAAAAGAGAATAATATTACGAACAAACTCAACACGTCTTGGATCCTAACTTAGGCAGAGTACTAAAATAGAGTACTGTCTATACTTAGATGCCAAGTGGCGAGTCAAGTGCGCGCAGGGTAGGGCTACTTGACTAGAAATAGAAAGCCATTCTATTTGGATTCACTTAAAATTCAACTTAAAGGCCAAGTTGACTCGCTACTATCCGATCGGTTCACACCACTCTACTTGTCTACTGCGCAAAACACTTCACCAATATGAATCGGTCTTTAATTATGAATAATATTTCCCCATATGAACTTACATTTAAAAGAAATAGGTCAGTTTTACAAGTCGGTGAAACTAATTAATTGATTGTCATATTTTTCATGAATATTTTGAAGTATGAATATGATTTTCGATAGATTACTCTTAGTTTGAATAGATGTTTATAATAAAATTTCTTAATTTTAGTTATATGTATATGAAAAAAAGCTATTTTTGTTGAACTTTGGAAATAGAAAGTAGATATTTCTGTGTAAATAATTTTTACATCAACCCATGTACAGATAGATACACTATTATGTAAGTTTTTACCTTTATAGTGCTAAATATTGTGCTATTACATTGGCACTATTATAAACTGTTGTCTTTATCTAATAAAATGTCTAAAAAACAAAATCTCTTCATATTTTACAATTAAAACGGGGTTTGTACGTTCGGCCAAAACAATGGTCTACCAATTAAACTAAGATCACTGTCATAATATAATGCAAAGGTAAAATCGAACTTGTTTCTAAATGTTCAGGCGAAAGTCAAACGTAGGAGTGGTAGACCTACATTTTTTGTTAACTGTACATCAACTAATATATATATACTTATAATAAAATTCGGTGTTTGTTCATTTAAATATTTCTCGGAAATTCCAACAGTAATCCATACTAATATTATAAATTCAAAAGTAACTCAGTCTGTTTGTCTGTTACGCTTCCAACCAACGTTAAACCACTGAACCGATTTTAATGAAATTTGTCACAAACATAGATAATAAGTTGAGAAAGGACGTAGGGTACTATCTAATTTCACTAAGTGGGTACATAAGATATTTATTGTGACCATTTCAATGTGCTCAAACACGGTACCTCTGCAGTAAGTGCTGGCTTATCTACTAACTATTGTATTATTAATTATTATGTTTATTGATCAGTCATGTCAGGTCACCGGATACCAAATTATGAATTGATACGACCAATAAAAATGGCTCTTAATGCCTTTACCGTCAGAAGCGAGCAGGTCGTCTTCAAACAGAGATAAGAACCATTCTAATATCCAGTCACTTACTATAAGTAGGTACCTATAATAATATGTACTTGACGTAAAAAATAAAACTGTCCAAAAAACTGTCTAATGCGGACGAAGTTGCGGGTATAGCTAGTATTAAATATTTCGATAGTCAATAGAGCCTGGAGCGACCATTTTGTCTGTCTGTCTAACAGTGTGTTACAGCATCACGCAAAAACTACGATAGATTTGCTAATAATTAATAAAACTTCACTTGTTATTGAATTTTGCTTTCTTTTAAATCATTGAATATTTGAAATTAATTATTATTCTTTACATTTGTAGCAAGTGAAATCTTCCCTCCCGGCTACCCCACTAACAATTAAGAGAAGTAACTTTTGACGCACTTTCGCGATCAATAGTTGGCAACACTGGTAAAGTGGTAAATGCCGAAAGACTGTTCTTGTTGAAAATTGAAATAATTTATTAATTTAAAATTAAATTACGTACAGTACTGAGTAGGTACATAGGTATTTTAAATATTTAAGAGAGTTGAGACGTAGTCCTATCATAAAGATGTTATTTAAATTATTACTTCTTTTCTCCATATCCAAAGCTGTTTTAAGCAGTGATGGTGATCGATCTCCTTTCTACATTAAATGTGTAAAAAATTGTAATACTGCAAATTGCACCAAAGGTACGTTTAATTTTATTATCTTTGCTTTACCTACATTACAAGCATCTTCTATCTTATGTTTTCATATTATAATTGACATTCCACTAGAATTAAATTAGTAACGAAAATAAAAAGAATAAATTAATAATACTTTAAGGCATAAAAGAATTTAGTGGCCGCACAAGGAATATATTTAATTTCAATTAGAAATTCTGTTACAGAAGATCAGTTTAAGCCACACATAGCAGTTACACAAGATATATGGAATAAAGTACTGTGGTGGAGTTGTGATGATGAATGTCGGTACAACTGTATGTGGAAAACTGTACAAGGATTCAATGAAAGAGGCTTTAGCATACCTAAGTTTCATGGAAAGGTGAGTATATTTAGTATTAAACCAGTCAAAAATATTTTTAAAAAGGTTTAAATAAATGACAGTATGTATTCATGCATGTATTCAAAATATTTGTTACAGTGGCCATTTACAAAAATAATGGGTGTGCAAGAGCCAGCTTCAGCATTTGCCTCTATGCTTAATCTTGTTGTCCACACCTGCATGTATCACAAAATAATGAATAAATTTTCTATTAAAACAATGCCTATCGTTTTATTCTGGCACATATTTGCAGTTGTAAGTATAGTTTGAGATATATTTTAATAATGGCTTGTAAATCCTTAAATATGACAACTACAGCTAAGATAAAAAAACATTGAATGCATATTAAACACTCATCTATTATCAATTTAGAAGTTTAACTTCAGTTTAAAAACAAATGTATGACCATAGAACTGCAGCAGTCACCTGAACATGGAATTTTAAAAAGTTTTGATCTATCATTATTTATTATCATATTTTGTTTGTTTTTAACCATAAGAATTTATTTCTGTTATATTAAAATAATAATTTTTCATAGTTATCATAGAAAATACTAAACAAGTTTCCTGAACCAACTTATATGAGGCTGATTGTTTTACACTCAGAAAGATAATTTTGCTCTCATATCCTTAGAAATTTTGATAGTGTAATAATAATATTTTTACTTACATGGGAAATTTACATGACACTTATTTCAGGTATGTATGAATGCATGGCTTTGGTCTACAATTTTCCATACCAGAGACAACTATTTCACTGAGTTTATGGACTATGCCTGTGCATTATCGATGGTCATTATGTTATTTATTGCTGCTATAATAAGGTAACTTTTCCTTTGAATTTTTTTGGGATTTCCAATAATTTAACCAGTAATTTATTAATTACTGGTTGCAGTTTGATAATTGGGATAATATAAGGGGTAACTATTTGGAACTACATGCAGACTGTAGACCTTATAGATTTTATTGTATGAGGAAAACATACAAGGACAACATGCAAATAAGGGATGGATTTTTTTTGCATATCATTATATAAAAAAACATTTAAATATCCTAAAACTTATTACTTGACATTGACTTTAAACCTGGATGGACAACATTCTGCATTGCATGTTTGTAGTTGTGTTTTACACATTTTCTGTAATAGACTACTTTTTTCATCTAAAAAAGAGTCATTATCAACTTACATACAATAAACATTTTGGAAATATTATGCATTAAATAAACCATGATCAATTTATTGAAGTAAAAAGTGATCTACCTATAACATTATTCTAATTAATCACTACATTAACCAACACACAACACAACAGGTAACATGAATGTGAAGTCACAACTATGAATTGGGCTATAAACAATTGCGAATGGGTGTAAAACAAGAACAAGCTGTAACAATTACACATTGTTGTATATGTATGATTGTTACAAATTATACACACTTGTAATATCATATTTGTAATTCAAATTTTTTTAAAATATTTCAGGGTGTTCCATAAAAGAAGAAAATTATCAGCAGTGGTGCTACTGGCGACAACACTGTATTATGGAGAACATGTCCGCTACCTCTACACGGGAAAGATAGACTATGATTATAATATGCTTGTGAATATTTTCTTTGGTAGGTATGTCATTGTTATTTCTGATTACGATCACTAATTATCCTGTCAAAAGGTCAATAGGACTTTCTGTAGCCCTAAAGTCAATTCTAATTAGGACGATGGAATTCTTGAAACACTAAACATTGTATCTTTATTTGATGCAGCAAGTTGAATGCTGCAGTAAGAAATTTGAAAATGTTTACAGGAGTAGCGGGGTCCCTAATCTGGTTATTATGGGGTGGAGTGCAGTATGTATCTGGTCGTCGTGAATGTTGGCGTCTAATGGCTTTTACATTGTTATCGGGGGCCGCACTGACACTCGAGTTATTCGACTTCCCGCCGCGCTTCGGTTGGGACACACATGCGCTATGGCATCTTGCCACTGTACCCTTGCCGATATTATTCTACAGGTAAAGATCGTAAATAAATACACCACAAATTTATCGTTCAATGCGTAAAGTAAATCTGGACGATCAAATATGGCCTCAATTAATTATTACTGGTAAACAAGAACTGTCCTTACTGGCCCTGCTTAATTTCATATTCACTAAGCTATAAGACTAAATTTGTAATAATCATGTACATTGTACATATTAAAGATCTCATTCTTTTACTCTTACATGCCAATAAGGCCACAAGCCATGTTGTTTTTTCGAGCCTATCATTATGCAATAAGCTCGTACAAACGTGCAACATATTATTTCCTTTGCTAAAGTCAATTTTTGGAGTTTTTATTAAATTAAGGTACAATACATTTGGTATTAAAGCGCAAGTTCTATACTAGATGTATAACCTAACCTAATTATTTATAAACGTCGCTCAACTTGAAACATGGCCAATCTGATCAAATACTCTCATTTTCTTGCTGATGCGCAATTCTTTTTGTAAAAACGAGATAAATCACTGAACAACATCTTAGTTGAATAACTTTATGTCCATTTGTATTTTTGTATTTATGTTCGAGCATCACGCATAATCTACTGGATTTATTTTGGTAAATTTTAGCAATATTTCCCATTTAGCCATCTTATGCCAGGGGGGAATCCTTCGTTTTCACGGCAAACTAAAAGCGAAACAATAATTCAATACCATGTAGACGAAGTCGCAGGCGTCAGCTAATAAGTAATTATGTAAATTTCTTTAGTTGGCAATACATTTTTCTGTATTTTTTTTTGTTTTCAGATTCGTGATTGACGATCTTATGTATCTTAAGCTTTCCGCCAGTGGAAAAAGTAGTTTTAAATTAATGTAAACATGTAGGAAAACATTGTATATAAACTAATTTAATAAACAATTTCACTAAATATAACAATTTCATTCAAAACTCACAAACCACAGAATAATGTAACAGTAATTTGTCTGTAAAGTGTCAAATGCAATTAATTATCCAAAATAAGGGTTTTCCATTGCTCTCCACAGCGTAGCCCTAGTTTGTGTTTTTTTAAGAACCCATTTTTTTCTTTCTTATCCGCGTTATTTCGCCAGCGATCGAAGTGACAACCTCCTTCTTTGTCATCGATTATTACACTTCTAGCCTCGTAATTTTTCCGGTAGGGTGTGTACTTTTCTTGACATCTCACAGAGCGACTGGTTCCGGGCCGATAGGGGATATAATTTTTCTCCTTTTCTCCAGATACTAAATCATTATTTCGTCGCTGGTGCTCTTGTTCCGTGTACGGGAATCCTCCTATTCTTGTGCCGTTTACTTGAATATTAATACGCGGTGATTTTTTTGTATATCCTTGTCTCTGAAGCGGCGGATATTTATTTTGCGATTGGGTTGTGCTTCCACTATAGACGGTTTCATAATCATCAGTCTCGTTGTTTTCTGAAGATTCGCTGCTCTCCTCCTCAACTTTAGTAGCGTGACGACATGCTTTACGCCTCTTCAAAAACTCAACCATTCGACTGAAAAACCCCTTTTTGTCCTGAAAAAGAAAGTTAATATTGGTCGAAAATATATAAGCTTATGAGTTAAGACTATTTATACTACCTTTTCATTGACACTTTGAAGCATAACTGTGCTGTCACTTTCAGCCTTACTGCAAGTATCATCTTCTTGTGTTCTAATCTTATTGTTTTTTCTATTATTTTTTTCTTCTAATCTATAAAGATGATATAATTGTTTGTTAGACCTAAGAATACGATCCTTTTCTGCTCTTATACTTTCAGTGATAGTTTCTTTAGTTTCTTTTTCTTCGGACTGCGAACAAGTATCTGTGCACATTGATAACAACGCTTCTATTTCTTTGTCACTTTTCATAGCTTCGGAATCGTAGATACTTCTTATATCTGTTTCAGATTTCTTGAACTTTATATTATCTGGCTTAACAGTATCGTAATTAGTACTAGAATCTTTAGTGGGATCATTTAAATTTAAGGTAACAGACTTATAAATTTCTTTAATAAGATTGTTCGTCTCAGTTGCAGCTACGTTGTTATCACTCGTATTTGTTGCTGCTATAACGGGCGCTGGTGCTTTACATTTACTGAAACTATTATTTTTGTATTGACAAAAACACTTACAGCGACCTTGACACGATTCCATGAAGTATGGCGAGTTTTGGACACATTTAACTTGCTGGCACGGAAAATTATCAAAACGTAAATGACTATAAGGCATATAAGCCTGTGAATATGGTGTGTAATATGATGGAGCAAGGTTAGAGGCAGGGTAAGTAAAATTATTACAAACTTTCGAGCATGCAGGCATGCTATTCTCAGAAGGTCCCTTTTGTACGATTGCATCTCTTTTCCGAGTTTCCTCTTTACCTAGTTGGGTATTAGTTTTTACTTCAGTTAGTACTGATTGTAATATATTTTTAATTTGATTGAGCATTGTTTCAGTTTTCGTTTCATTCAACAAATCCACTTCTAATTGGATGCTTTTTGACGTTTTTCCAAGATTGTCTTTGGAATTTATATTAACAGTAAAGCGACTTTCTCTTTGATTTAATATTGCTTTATCATGTCTTATGGTGAGTTTTGGTGAAAGCTTACGTTTTGTGTAGATACTACCACACTTCACAGAAAAGCTTCCGGAAGTATCTTCGTGAATTTGGTTATCTCTCTGAAAGTGTTTATGTCTCTTTGAATAAGAAGGAAGTGGTTCATCAATGTTGGGTTTTTGTCGAGTTTGATGGCAACGTCTAGAGGGATAAATTTCGGCCCGATAATTAACAGTTATCGGATTAATACATTGCTTACTGCGCGCCGTTTCGAGACGGATCATATCTTTACCGTTGTAGGTTTTTGTTACCTCTTTTTTATGTTTTTCTTTTAAACTACTGGACATATCTTTAACGGGTATAACGTCATAAAATTTAGAATCGTAATAAGTTTTGTTAATGTCTTTGGATGAAATGTATGAACGATTTTGGTCAATTAAAAAATCAACACCACTTCCCATGTAGTTGTCAACATTTTGAAATCTACCATAGCAACAAGAACAGACATCGGAATCATATCGTATTGGGGAATTGGAATCTTTGCAGACGGGTTTCGTAAATTGACTTGTATCTGAAAATTCGTCAAGTCCAAATCTTGGGTCATATTGTTTTCGCATAATATTTGAAAGGTGTGTACTGAACATATCGTTTATCTTATGAGGCTTTTCTTGTTGCTCAAAATTTTCACCAAAAAAAGGAGCTTTCATTGCTTTTGCGTAGTAAACAAAATGCGTTTTCTGTTTATTTTTGCCCGTACAAGACTTATTTCTTTTGCGTCTAAATATATTTCCTCTTTTGCTTTTTTCTGTCGACTGCTTAGTACAATGAGTATCTTCAATAGTTTTAGTATGTTTTCCACAAGAGCCAAGGGATAACGCAGAGAAGACAAACGAAACGTTTGAGTCTTGTTGTAAAGGGCAAATATTGCTGTTTGTCGGTTTATTTGCTTTAGTTGACAATTGAATTTGATCTCTTTCAATTTTTGAGTTACAGGTTTCAGGCCTCTTTAAACAAGTTTCTGTGATAGACGCATTGAAAGCCGTTGTTTTTTCAGATGTTTTCTCTCTTTTACTCTCCTTCTGCTCCGAAGAAACAATCTCTTTACTCTCTTTATAACCCTGTAGCTCTTTCTCTAAATTAACAATTTTTTGTTGAAGATCAGTTACGTCAATGGGTATGCACGAAATAATTTTTACCTCAGTTTGTGAAGCGGTGTTTCCTAAAGTTAAAAATATATTTATAATTGCATTGTTACTGTAAGCAAATCAATAGTTTATAAAAACTTACCTAAATTGAAAGCAACTCTGCGCAAAAAGTTTTCGATACCTTTAAACCGTTGTTTAAAGCTTGTAATATCTTCGTCACACATTACGAATTTGAAATTCCTAGGCAGTGGGTAAATAATAAATAATTTTATGCAAAATGTACATGTAACACCTTGAATTACGTACAATCAAACTTATTTGAAAATTTCGAATTTCATTTTACGAGTAATTGAATATAAATCCAAATAATTTTAGTTTGTCATTATATAGGTCATTATATAGGTAGATCAAATTTTGATAATCAAAATTATTATTGTTATCATGAGCTGTTGCTTTTTTCTTGAATTGACAGTACATATCAGACAGAATTTCAATTTATATAAAACCTAAGAATGCTATAAAATTATTTATAGTATAAATGTAGGTAAATTTTTATTGAATATGTAAGAGATACAAGATCCAAATCGGATGTAATCATTACTATAAATCACAATATTAAACAAATCGGCACTAATTAATTATTTCACACTAATTATTAGCAGTTCGTCATTGAATCGGTGACGCGCCTGCGATCCCGCCAAAAACAATGAATCTTCATCTTCTTTTGTTTTTAAAAATGGCCGCCTCGCTTTCACCAACATGACGCTCCGCTAGAGTAGCCCACGCTTGTCATTTGTCACATGGCTACCCTTCTGAACCATGCGCCGTCACGGCCATACTGACATTCGCCCGTCCTCGGGCGTTTACTCTTTCTTCTTCTGAAAACCAAACATTATTTTACAACCAGTAGGTACTTGCTCGTTCATCCTGACAGTAACCTTGCTATTTCAATTAGTCTCCAATCAAACATCGGGTCAACATTACATACAGTAATTTGTATTACTACTACAGTATTGACATTATTAATCTCATTGTCTATTCTAACAACTTGGACCACTACGCGTCCATTCTAACTTGGACCACAATACGTCCATTACTTGTCCATTACTTGGACCACTGTCCATCACTTGGACCATCTCGTCCATTACTAGGACCACTCGTCCATTACTAGGACCATTCGTCCATTACTAGGACCACTCGTCCATTACTAGGACCATTCGTCCATTACTAGGACCACTCGTCCATTACTAGGACCATTCGTCCATTACTAGGACCATTCGTCCATTACTAGGACCACTCGTCCATTACTAGGACCATTCGTCCATTACTAGGACCACTCGTCCATTACTAGGACCATTCGTCCATTACTAGGACCACTCGTCCATTACTAGGACCATTCGTCCATTACTTGGACCATCTCATTGTCCCTTGAACTTACCCCAAACAGGTATAGCCCGGACGACAACCTACGACCAGGATCGACTCAGCAAACTATCTGGACCGAACAAATGTGTCCATCCAGGCACCCATACAAGGGCATGGACGACATAATTTTCGGACCAGGATATACAACGATAACTACATACTAGACTAAGTGAATAACACATACAAAAACTTGATGACGTACCTCTTTACAAATCTGAATTCTTTTCTCGCCAACTTCAGTAAATGTGCTGGGTGCTGAACCAGCCTTCCGTTCGTTCAGCAGTTCCGGAGTCAATGGATACTATTCTACTATATGATGTTTCCAGACATCAATCATCGGGGTACCTACTTCTAGTCTAGTCTACCCACTTTAGTCATCACCTCATCAAACTAATAAAATTGCGAAACCGGTTTTAATGTGTGAACTAGAGACCAATATCATTGAGTGATGATACCATTCTACGCTTTCGACTCTTATACGCCGTCCTGGCCACCCTTTCATCAGTCCCCTTACAAACCCTTAAAACTCCAAACACTGACGCATATACTCATGATAATGACAGTCTTTACCTATACTTTCCACAGGGCTCCGCAACAAAATCAAACATGCAAAACAAAAACAGGTCGCAGGCTCGTTTTTTTTTTTTTTTTTTTACATCACTTGCACTCATCGCTTGCGGCATCCCTTAAACAACTCTCGCGCTCAGAGATGAGTCGCACCAGTTCTCATTTGAAATATAAGAAATAGAAAACCTAACAAAGTTCCACAGCATACTCTCCCCACTCTATAGTATTCCCAAACGTATTAACTACAAAGTACAAACCAAACTTTCACGTGACGTTCGTTTGTGAATAGGTGCAATGTCATGCAAAACACGCAAAAACAGAAAGACTTTGACTAAGCCGTTTCTATCTCAAACAGTATAGCTTTCATCAACATTCATCCAAAACATCTCGTTTTATAAATAATTAATTATCTTTGAGCTTACATAAAGTATTGTAAAGGATTGTATGAAATAAAACCGTAAGTGAAACCGTACCTACAATGAATATTGACGGCACTAAGAATGAGGCAGTTACCCTTATTTTTTTTAATGTTGTTTCGTCCTATGCCGGTAATAGCACCGAGTCGTTACCACTACAACTAATGGTTAGGCAGATCATTATCAATAATAAAATAAATGGAACAACCATGAACCATGCGCCGTCAAATATATTAACATCTTCTAGTAATAAATAAAAATGGTCTGTTGTCTACGAGCTATAAATAAAACAGAAATAATTATAATTCTACAAGACAAAATGTATTATTTGCCTTAGGGCTTAAAGATTTTATGAATTTTTGTTACAGTTTAACATCTTCTGCTAGGTAAGGCTAACTGAGGTGCTAAAATAGGTACCTAATATATCCCGGGCTGTGAAACTCTACGTAATGTGTTTTTTAACTTCTTTCAAAAAATGAGGTTCTCAATGAGGATCTATATTTTTTTTGTATTGTGAACCGATTCTTCGTATATATCATACGGTAGGCTGTGAGGCAAGGACGTTCATGCAAGACGCCTAAGTTCCACACACATTGATTTTTTTAGATTATGAATTTCTTGACATTGTATGGAATCGCGAAAAAGGCCTCATCTGGACAGTCTAAGAATCTAAATTCAGAGAGTCATTCTTGCTGTGTGCGAAGCCAGCTTTAGACATGACTTGTTAAATTTTGTTATTCGTATTCAAAAACAAAGTGCAATTTAAATCAAACTTAGCTTAAAGAACGATCTTAGACTGCATTGCGGTAGATATTTGAGTTTCTCTGCGTCATTGTTATACGCAGTTAAATTTTATCAAAATTGTGCTCTTTTCGAAAAGTTCACCAAAACCTAAAAAAAAACTTATACCCAGACGACATGCATTCATTATCTGTTAATTGTTACTATTGGACAAAGGGATCGTTTCACTTAGAAACATGAAATAAGTTTAGGTACATTTTTACATTTGTTTTTGTAACTATAAAATGACTTCAAAGTGCGCTTAAAAGTAATAAATAAAACAGAAATAATAATATAACAAAATTATAAAATCTTGCATGCAAATTATAAAATATTTTTTGTAGAATTTAATTTTTGTCTATACACCCAGAAGAAACGTTTTCTTTTAATGCTAAACTCACAAACATAAAAAAATACATTTTTTTATAAAAATCACAAACTTACAAAAACATAACAATAATAAGAGAAGATTTTTGACACGGTTATAAGAACATTCGTGGCTTATACATTCGGGGCGGGTCACCCCACGAGGATCTATCTTTACCGAGCAATGTCCGAATGATCAAATTTCGTGGTGAAAACGGGTTTCTTTTATAGAATAATTTTTTTAACATTGCATTTCGCATTTTTGTATCTCCCAAGGCTAACTGTTTCTGTGTTTTCATTGAAAATTTGACGGGATCTGAAGTACTGCTAATATTTTTTGTAGCCTTTTCTTTAAGCTTCTCCCAGTTCAGCAAAATGTTTCTCTCTTTCGGAGTCTGTGTTGTTATCCCTTTTTGTTGTTCAATCAGCATTCGAGGAGATTGTAAATTTTTCTTGAATCTTGGAAAAATCGAAAGTTTCCTGTCACTCTGTGTGCCAATGCTTTTGACTTCAATTTCTTTTAGGCAGAGAGGTACTTGAGGTATTTGTGGTGTGTTGTGGTATATGAGTGAATCATGATCGTGGCTGCAGCAGGGTGTGATATGAGAAGCTGGGAAGTATTGGGGCGTAGAATGATCTTGCAGATGTTGCCCACGATTGCAAATATCATAAGGTGATCCTCGGGGATCAAAGTCATTCCCACAAACATGTCGATGTGGTGAGGTGTGAGCTCGACAGTACCTGTCACCTGGTGGTTGATGGATGAAGTCCTGACCGTGAACGTTGTAATTTAGAATATGTTGCTTAAACGGAGTCCTATTTGGTTTTACATCAATTTCCACAGTGCTTTCACTTTCGCTTACTTCCTCAATAACGTCTTTCTTTTTGCGTTTAAACAAACCTAATCTTTGTAACACTCCTGAAAATTTGTGTCTTTTGTCCTGAAATTTTAATTATTATAAATTATAAGAATATTACTTACAGAATAAATTATATTTTATAAGTAATTTGAATCTGCATAAGTAAGAGAAAAGTATTGATCCAGCAATAAAAGCCTTGGAATAATCCTATTAGTTACTAGTTTATATAAAGGTATATATAGCCTCGTATAGAGGCTGTTCAAAAAGTATCGTGAATTTTGAATTGTCGCGGGCTACGTGTATTGGATTTTCGATCTTTTTGTGGCGTTACGTACTTATGTCCCTCACTTATGCTGACAAGTTTGATCATTTTGAATGTTCAGTTGATTTTTAACAGCTATGTTGCTTGGTAATGTTTTTTTGCTTGTCTTCGATTTTTGAACCTTAGTCCAAAGGAACGTTTATTGGTGGTGATATTTAAAAAAAATACAAAATTTGCGATTGAACAAACAGTGTAAACAATGCTAACAGTTTTACCTTATATTTTCTATCAATATCAGTCTCAAAGGAAGATCGTGACGTTTCTAGATTCAGCTTTTCAATTACAGTATCGGATAAGGTCGGATTAGTAGAGTAACATGTGTCGCTTGTCATTCGAGATCCGATCGCTTCACAGCTTTTCGAATAGCATTTCATTTTCGGAGTCTCTACCATAGCGTCATGCTTAGAAGCTTTAGAACTTCCAACACTTCTAGATGTTAATACCTTCTTTTCGACGTTCAGCTGTCGTGCACCATCGTAACTGCAGCGTTTAGCGTGCGAAGTATTTTGAGTGACGCATTTATAAATCTCTTTAATCAGTTCTTGGGTTTCATCACAACAAGACTCATTGGTTTTCGTTGTTTTATTAGCAAAACGTGCTGTGTCTTTAGAATTTTGAGCACATGTTTCGCAGTTATAACTCGGGGAAGGTACAAGAAAATTATTTGGGGTGTAGTTGATAGGACAAATTGGTAAAACAGGATAACAGCAAGGATTGAAAGCAGGAAAAGAAGCCGCTGGACATTGTGCTAGATTTTCAATTAAATTGGAGGGGTTGTTTTTTGGTGTCGTGGAAGAATTACATTTGTCATTTACTTGTATTTGCGATTGCTTAATATTTTTATTACTTATTTCGGAATCACTGTGAATGGATTCTTTTTTTATTTCTCGTAAAAAGCTTTGTAAAATATCTTTTATTTCACAAAGAGCTTTATCAGTTTTATCTGCACTAGACATTGTAACTTGAGTATTTAGTGTTTCATTATTTATATTTAGTTGTTCTTGGCCAATGATTGAATTTTGCAAACTAGTCATGGTTTCTCCATGTTGCGTTTTAATAGTTTTTGATTCATTATGAAGCTCTTGGATTAAATCAGAACGATCTTCGCTTATTTCTTGGTTTCGTATTAATCTATGGCATCGATTGGGAAGTAAACAATCATCGTAAGCGTATCGCTGTGTTTTTAAATTAAGACGAGGTTTGTTTGTTCTTGGCGAGGGTAATACTTCTCTATAACGCTCGTGCAGTGCATTATTTTCTTCTATAAATTTTCGTCTAGTCTTAGGACTGGACTTTTCTTTAACTGGCACCAAATCGTACAGAGTAGAATCATTATAGTTATTTCTACGAACTTGTTTATGTCGTGGTTGCATCTTTGAACTATACAAGCGTGCATCGCAGACACTTCTCATGTCGCTGAAGTTATATTGCCTGCAATAACGTTGTCTGGTTTTTCGGTGGCCTTCAAAACAACAAGAGCATAATTCACTTTCTTCCTCATGATCGCGCATGAATTCTTGGTCGCGACATACCGGTGCAGAAAATTGACTAAAGTCTGATAATCTTCGGCCAAACAACTTGACTGGTTTGTATTGTTTTCTAATTATATCTGCTATAAAATCTTCATCCACCTTTGAATAGCGATGTGATTTCTTACGGTTTTTTTGTTGGTCAGTATCTCTTTTAGATTTTTGTTTTAATTTTTCACTATTTTCGTAGTCCTTCAAGATTACTGTTTCAATGCCATTTTTGTGACTTCTATGACCATGCGGGTATATGGAACAACAAGCCTCGTTGTGGTTATATTTTTCTCTAGGTGATTTCAGGCTTATACTCGAGTAGACTCTTTTTAAATTATCTTGATATTTTTTATTTTCAGACCTTTCTTTAAGATAATAATTATGCTGAAAATGTTTAAGCCGATGTCCATGTTGTTTAAATACTTTGTTTGGTCTCTCATTGTTTTCATTGTTACAAGTTCTGGGGGAATATCGAATATCATTCATGCTTATTTCATTGCTATCCCATGTGCGTATTGACTGACATTCATTAGATTTTCTGTAATTCTCTCGTGGTTTTTTGTATATTATTTTAGTTTCTTTATCTCGTGGTCTATTTTCACATATCAGTTTGCTTGGTGTGGCCTGTTTTTCGCAATGATATGTTGAGCTCTCCCCTTTACGAAAGCTGTGCTCGAGACTGGACAGGTCGTGGCAATGCTTGCTAACTTTGTCAAGTTGCTTTTCTATTAAATCAATTTTACTTTTTAAATCAGAGACGCTAACTATAACACTTGAGTTAGTTCTATAGTCGGTAAGTGATATGGTACCTGAAAATAAAAGATAATATAGCATTTATTAGTTAGGTAGGTACGTAATTATCAATACATTCTGTATAAGATTTCTTAAAATAGTCTCAATTTCTACTATGCATTCAAGTGATTCGTTATCACCGATTGTTTTCTTAAAAAACTCCTTGATAGCTCGACAGCGACGTTTTGTTTTTGGCGAGATGCGTCGGTGCGGGGATCGTAAAGGCATTCCCTATGAAGTTAAATTTTCCAATACTGTGAAGTTAAGTTTTCTTTATTATTTAACAAATTCAAATTAAACCTCAATTTAACCTTTTAATTAATTTCTCAATGTAATCACAAAATATACCTTATTTTTCTGGACGTAAAGATTCATAATTTTACATTATGAAATAATGCAATTCTAATTACACAAAATAATTTTCATATTAAAATATATAATAAAATAGATTGTTTTCAAAATTATTTCTCTTATAAATTAAGAAGTTTTATTTTCTTTGATGTTTACTTGACTTTTTAATTTTAACTGACTTGTATAATCATTGTTTTCAACCAGTACCATTAGTCAAGCTAGGAATCTTAAAAAAAAATTAGCTACGATTTCAATAATTTCAACTTGTTAAATCAGCACTAAACATACTTTTAAACTTTTGGTTTTTTGTCATTTAAAATTTAATTAGTATTTAAATAGAAAGTATTTAGCCCTGTACTGAACTATGCTGGACATATTTAAAAAAAGTGTCAATAGGTATCAATTTAAAAATCGAATTTTACTCGACAAGTCATGTCATAACTTAAATTTTGGTCACAACAAAAAAAAAAATCAACAATGGTTGCTAGTTTGTAAGAAATTTATCATTTTAAGTTTTTTTATATTTAGTTTTTCATTTTCAAATGCTCTCAAAATTTCTGTGTACGGCCACATTACTGCGGCCGCCTCTTGTAACATTGAAAGTAACCCCAACGAGTCGAGTATTGACGAGAAATGTTGGCCAATATATACCGCCCACTCAGTACGACACGCCTATCCCTAAGCGGCTCCATTTAACGTATGTTTTGAGAGTGTATTGGGAAACTATTCCTCTGTTCCTCGTCACCTTGACCAGCATCAGTATCTGCATCTTTTCAATCTTTTGGGCAATAACTCATAAGGTAAGAATGAACCAGCAATCTATTTTTAATCTTAACAACTGTATCCCTAAGAAAATAGTAGTGCATAAATGTAAATGTGACCATCACAGAATGTATTGTACCTAAAGAACCTCCATGTTCCGTCGCGTATTTTACATTGCATAATACGTGAAGACTTCGACTCTATTCGAAATAATCTATTATAACTTCTCAACCTTTATCTCAACCTTGTTGTATAGTTGTAAAATTTAAAGAGAAATAAACATTATTATTATTATTATTATATTAACTATCATAGATACAATGTCTAGTTTTTGTACAGGCTGACGTGGTATTCACAACGCACACCCGCGAATGCATCTCTCGCACGATGGATTTGCGCAATCCAGACGTACTCAAGATCTTCGTCATTAACCAGCGCTATGAGCCTTGGCCTGAGATGCAAGATGTGCTCGACAAGATGACTTACGCGCAGAAAACCGCCCTCATGAGGGCCCGTACCTGCAAACCCTCTTAAATACCGAAACTCCTACACCACCACAGACATTTGTTTTGATTTTTTTGCAGGCCAAAAATATGTAACTAATGAAAAAATTCTGATAAATACTTGCTTACGAAACGAATGTCTGTTGCTTGGTAGGTACAAACACAGTTCAACTACTCACACTTGGGCTGTAGGCAATGATATAAAATTAAGTTGATCATTATTAAGCTGGTTAAATATAACACCTAACCCGGCAAGAAACAGGAAAGTCTCGCCAATTGACGCCTAGCTAACCTAACAAGGTATAAAATATTAATTTGGAGTGTTCAATTGAAACAAAGCTTGACTTTTTTGTAAAAGGTTTCAATAGTTTTTTCTTATATATAAGAGCAGTTTAAGAAATTTAATATTTTTGTATGAATACAAGTAATTGTTTTATTGATTGTGATACCATACAGAAGAAAGAAATATTGACTGTCTTCGAGCAAATTATTCCACTTAAATTTCTTCTCAAGTTAGTGATTAAAAAAAAAGTATTTTTAAAATTTGTTTTTCATTTAGCATTTTAAATCGTAGTGAAATTCTGACCGATTTTCACTCCGTACGTTTTGAGTACAAACGACATTATATTTAAAAATTCAAAATTATCCACATGAAAAAAATCTTTGGTCACCAAATAAGAACACAGACACCCCTAGGAGACCGTATAAGATCGACCTTCACCGATCTGATAACTCGATAAGACATTTTTTTAAATCAAATATAATTTATAAACAAATATGTCTATGATAACTTGCCTATCGAAGTGTTTATAGCTATTTTTAATTTAATTAATTTTAATCAATTTTCTTTCATTACTTTCACTCTTGTGTGAAAAGTAGTGTTTTCAAATTTACGGGTCCTTACAGCTACAGCTTACGGTCGGCTGATAGATGCATCCTAGAATTTCCACCCCACATCTCTTCCCTTTTTCGCCAAGTCTTACAGGGTCACCGCGGTAAGGATCTGGAACTCACTTCCTGTTTCCATTCGTTTGGCTCCCACCTTGTCGTCCTTCAAATCTCTCCCCCACAGGCACTTCTTGTCCTTGTCATATCCTACTTCTATAAACGTTCGAGATTCATGCAACAGCTGATACCGCTTAGACTTTTTAGTTTTGAGTTTGATCCATATTTGTTATTGTTAAGGATTTAGTAGTTTTCGCACTTCATGCACTCTCCCTTCATTACTTTTTATTTTCCTTGTTGGGTTGCCTGGAAGAGATCGCTGATTAGCGATAAGGCCGCCCGTTGCACTCCATTTAGCTTAAGTTATTATCTGTATTGTTTATTGCAACGAAGTGTTAATAAATAAATAAGAAGTGTGTGTCTTAACCGAATGAGTTTTATCTCAATTGATAGTTTTGAACACACCGAATATGTCTAGGTAGGCTTTTCTACTTATTTCTGTGCATGGCTACCTAGCAAGTAGATGTGAACAGGTAAGTCAGTATAGGTAACTACATCGATCTGTTAACCAATCGAAATTGATATCATAGGTAAGATATTTTAATTACAAAACCAGTCATATATATAGGCTTGCCTGCAAAAATTAAAAATCGTAAGTACATAAAATATTATTGCCAAGCTATAATGTTTTAGAATTATAGCTATTTGATAGGTGCGAGAGAGAAAGTATAGTGTCCGAGGTCCGTGGTAGAACAGGACACAAGACAACTCCAAGACTTTATTGTAGTGAGCTTTGAGAAAATCCCACCCCTTGAATGCACCAACGAATGAAAAAAAAAAGAAATATAAAATATATATTTTTGTTTTTTTTGTGCATTTATTTATGTTATTAATAATACTTATTTATCTTTACTTTTTACTGTATGCGTGTGACAATACTTAATATAAGTCTCTCTTTTGTAAAAACTAGGAGGTACGGAGAGAGATCAACGACGTTGTCCGTTTCGTACTGTGATTTATGATGTCATATACAAATTATTATAGTATTACTGTACTTTATACAATGAACAAATTCTTATTTCGTATATTTACCTACATTTCACTATTTATATGTTAAGAAACAACTGTAAGACAGGAAACGTTAGGCTGCCTTTAAACCTTTCATAATCCTATCTAGTATCTAGACTTTCAGTAGATGTCTATGGCTGATTGTATACAGTTTTATTTTTTTTTGTAAATAGAATTAAGTGAACAATACCTATGTCAAATTACTAAAATTTTGGTTTGTCATAATGTCAGTAATTGGGCATTTTACAAAATACTATATATTTTTCTAAATTTAACAGCACCTAGTGGTGCATAGTCAATAATATTATATTAAATGTTTTGAAATAAGTTTCAAAATGTTTAGCAGATTTGTTAAGTCTGTAAGTCTGTGTCGACCGGCGTTGTTCACAAGAAAAGCCACCCCGAGTCGCTTAGCGTTGAGAGGATCTCATGACTATGTACCGCCTTCACAATACGATATTCCCATACCTAATAAGCTGCGTATTACGCATGTTTTGAGGGTGTATTGGGAAACAATTCCATTGTTTTTGGTAACAGTTATAAGTTTTACTCTTGTGGCCTGTGCATTTGCATGGGCTTCACAAAATAAAGTAAGTTTTTAATAATTAATAATTCCCCGACCTGCTTATATTCCCGATTATTCTTTTGTATTAGATGTTAAGATGGTGGAAGTAACGAATGAACTGGACCTTTTAGGTAGAATTGGTATTCAAGACGCACTCTCGTAATAATATATCACGTACGATGGACCTTCGCAACCCGGAAGTACACAAGATCCTGATTATCAACCAACGTTATGAGCCATGGCCAGAGATGCAGGATGTTCTTGACAAGATGGCTCTAGCTCAAAAACGAGCTTTAACTCGCGCGGAATCTTGCTCACATAGTTAAGCTTCAAGAACAGTAAAATAATTGCTTCACGTAATAATTGCCATTGATGAACCGTTTTTCATTCTGATTCAATCTAATTTCTTATATGTTTTCAAATTTCCGATGATATGAATTTTGAAGATTTTTAAATTAAATTTCAATCAACTAAATAAATAAAACAAACTTGATTGAGATATTTTATTGTCATTCACAGGTGCTTTCTATAATGTTAGAACTACGATTGTTTAAAAAATTATGAAATTGAGCATAAACAAAAGGGTTTATTATGAAGATACTCTTAATATGATGTGAATGAGTATAATAAATAAAACTTGGTGATATATTATATACTTGAACAAATACATGTAATACTTATTTGCTATTTGAACTCAGTACGAAATTCCCAGTTATAAATCGTCGTATCTGCCCAAAGAATATTTGGATGCCCAAGATTTATTTAAAAAAAAAAGCTTATTACAAAAATAAAATTGTTATATGCATGTATTCGAAAACATCTTCTAGCCTGAAATTTGGGTGTAAAAATCTAATAATATAATTTCTAATTTATATTATTATTAGGAATTGTATTCATGAATGAGTAGGTACGACGATTAGCGACGGATAACGAAGACTAATTGGTTAAATTCTAGGAATAAATAAAGAGTATTATAATTTTTATATACAATAACAACTTAATTTTAGTTAACGTTTAAGGAATATCTAAGCTCATCTACATTTGGAATGTTACATACCTATTTAATTCAGTATCCAAGTAAATAATGTCATTAGAAGAACATTAGTTATGTAGAGAATAATAAGCAGTTATTAAAAATCATTTAAATTTTTAAACGTTTCATATATATTGTTCAGGTATTTAAAACCTGATGGTTTTCATTAGACGTTATTAGTAAATGTTTTGGCAAGAGCACAAGATCAAGGGCAAGAAAAAAAATTGTTAGGTACTTTTTCAGTAATATCAAATTATTTTTATCAAAATTGACTTTACTAGGCAAAATCGACAGTACCTGAAACGTATTTTAAAGCTTGGCCGATAGAAAGGATATTCAACGTAATAGGTATACCTACCTATTGTTTGCGCTTTGGATCACAACCGAATATTTGTTTCAGCATTCAATGTCCTATAGATTCGTTTTATTAATATTACTGGTGTGTTACTTACATTACCTACTTAACACGATTAAAATCAATCCTGGATAAAATTGAGAATGTGCGTAGGTACACCAAATTTTCAGTTGCAGCATTGTTTTTTAAAAAGTTTTTTCTCTATTCTACGATATTCTATTTCTAAGTGAATGCAGCACTAAGCGTGAAGTACCTACAATAAGTAAAAGTAATAAAACCGAAATCGTATATCTAATTCTACGCGCCCGCGAACAGCAAATCGATCAATAGACCCGTCGCATCGGTCTTGTTGTCCGCTCTAATTTATATAAAAAAAAAACAATGATTTTATTTTGTTATTATTTGTTAAAATTATTTTTGGGTTAGGTTTCGCCATACGGAGGGGAACTGTAGCTCATCCAGAATCGATTAAATTATGCTTGGACATAAAACTGGCTTATACATACTAACATTAACATTTGATTTGTTTTTATTTATGGTCCCATACCTAGTTGTTAAAATGCAAAATGCCAATCTTTATTGTGAGATGGTCCTGTTGAAGGAATCCTGTTTTGAAATGTATATAACGTTTGCATTATTATCACTACATTTTGAATACAGCCAAACAATTAAGAACCTATTACAGATATATAAATATTACAGGTCATTATACAATATCGATATGTATTAACTAAATGTATTTACATACTTTTAAGTACTTAATTTATCACTTTAAGAAAGTAAAAGGTGACTGAAACTAGCATACATTTGTGTGTAATAATATTTTATGTAATGTAATATAATATATTTTTCAACACACTTGCGCATAAAGTGAGTTATCGCACCGTACGTAGGTATATAAAGGCGCTTATAACCAAACTGTGACATTTGCGCAATAAAGCTAGACGTCCACTTGGGGCGGGTCGGCCCGCAACGGTACGATGCGCATTTTTGCGTAGGTACTGCGTTCACTATACAGGCAATCCGCGCCGCATCGGTGAATTTTTAACAGTCAGTCGTACGTATAACAAGCGAGCTACGGTCTACTAGAGGCGGGGCGGACCGGGCTGGGCCGCATCGACGGAAAATACGCTCGCTGAGCGATCCGCCGACGGAATCCATCGCGGTCCAGCCCGCCCCGTCTCTAGTGGACGCAGTTTCATACAAAATTACAAAGCAAATTTTTGCGTTGCGATGCGAACCGATGCGGCTCGCCTGGTGGACGCCTAGCTTAATGTAGATACTGCAATCTTTTTGTTAAACCCCTTTATTCTCAAAAAAGAATTTCGATAGGAAATAAAATCACATTGGATTATCGCGTTCAATAGTATAAATTTTCAGTATCTTACTTGCTCATTTCATGCAATTTCGTTTTTAAATAAACCAATTTAACTATTAATAATAAAATACTTAAAAATATTTATAAAAATATAAAAGGCTCATCAAAGCCGTTGGAGTGCGTACCCAAAATACTGGCTACATTATCGTGTTGTATCGCTATACTAACACGTTAAAAATAAAAATAACATATACATGTTTAAATACATGTCTAATTCAAATAACATTTTATGATTTTATTTAGGTTAGCAACACCGTTTATTTATTTTTATAAAAGAAGTCTAGCTATTCTATGGTTGACATTTTCAGATGCGCGCGCAAAGGTTAAATTTAATAAGTCAAACTTTATGTTTACTAAATAAAACTGATTTTAATTTATTTTTATTCACAAGTGTGTTGAAAAACGTCGTATGATACACGTGAGTATTGATGATTATCGTTCTCGTTAACTTTACACACTTATATCATCATATATTATTATGTAATCAGTCGAATCAAGATCCAAGTGACTTAGACTTTACCTACATATATTTTTTGTCACAGACAACACAATTTTTTTACATATCTGTTTTGATTTGACTACCAACAACAATAATTTTTATAGTGTTAACTCATATAATTTTAAATAATAAAGAACGATTGTTGTTGTAATTTGACTTCAAACTTATTTTCACTTCAACATTGGCCATTTGGCGCAAAAAATGTATACAAGTGACAACTGCGATATGTGATCAACATTAAGGGGCGCTTGCACCAAATTCTGTTTAAATAGTTTTAAAATTCATTTAGTTTTCATCATGTTTGGTTTTAGAGTGTTCATATTTAAAACCATTTATGGTTAAACGCATTTAGCATTGTCTTGCACCAGGCTTTTAATAAAGCATCAATTTAGTTAAACAAAAACAGTTCTTACTTTTCGTTCGTGGCTTGCATCGCGGTTAAACAAAAATATCGCTTTGAAACAAGTTAAGTATTCAAAAAGAATGCTTGTAAAGAAACATATTAGATGTTTGTTGACAGTTGACATTGCTGGAGCGGTCTTGGTATTTTTAAAATAGTTCTGGTGATATTTTATAATCGTGTTAATTTCTTAATTTCTGTCGTTATTTAATGTAATAAATCTAAAGTGGTTGATTTTATAAAGACGAAATCCTTGTACAAATTTCTTTTCACGAAGACTTAAAATAAATTACTTCTTGCCGTAAGTTGCCGCACAATAATATGCCTACCTAAATATTTCATAATTTCTTCTTCATCCTCAGAAATATAAATTGGAGAAATTCATAACATACTTCAAAACAAACTTAATTCCAAAAATAAAAGCCGCCACGACAGTTCACTATACGTATTTCGCAGCGTTAAATAGGGTCTAAAGTGTGTTTAACGTTGACAACGCGGTAACGTATTTAACGCCTTAAATATTTTAGTGCAAGACAAATGTTCGACTTAAGGTGGTTCGATTCGGTCTCACAAAACTCAAAGCTCACTAGATGACGCTACTTTTGCAAATTTCTAGTTTTTATTTTTTTGTGAAATTATCTTTCTATTTGTATACATTCCTTGTTTTAAAATAGTGTGGGGGCCACGCTGTCGACATAATTTGAGGGATGGTTTTTGTACAATGAATTGTTCAATGTTTGTTTTGATATAACAATATTTATATAAAGAGTGCGCGAAACGTATTTTAATGTATACAAATACAAAGATAAATTCACAAAAAATAAAAACTAGAAATTTGCAAAAGTAGCGTCATCTAGCGAACATTGAGGTTTGTGGGACCGAATCGAACCACCTTAAATAAGAATTTGTGTTTAAATAAAACCTAAATATGTTTAAGAATGTTGGTGCAAGTGCAAGACCCTAAATCCGAATTGTTACAGAATTATTTACAGCGTAAGAAAAGAAACGTTCAGTCTTAGATTTAAAATTTGTTAAATTGATCCTACTATATACAGGATTGTGTGAAATATTGAAATTTCTTCATTAATCTATATCTGGCTCCAATCATTAACGCCTGTCAAGTTCTATTGACAGCACTATTCTATTGCAATACTTAATCAAATATTTACTGTAATGTAATATGATATACTGCAAAATATTTCGTCGAAAGAAATATATATTAACTATATAAAATGAAATCGGCACAGACAAAATATTTATAGACAAGTTTTATTTTAATATAATTTATTTAATAAAATTTGTCTATAAATGTATTCCAAATTTTTTTTCGATAAATGTTGTCATCCAGTCAAAAGTAAAATAAATGATTGGACAGAGAATATTCTGACCTCGGTTATAAAATAACAACTAGAAAGGTGCAAGTACATGTCCATAAGAATATAATATTTATTTTAACAAATGATTATTCCGTCCGTTCATTCCGGTATTCTATTATTTTTTTCTCTGCCTTAAGAACTCTCTCAGAATACAAAAAGGTCTATTATATTTTATTCTCACACAACTTGTAATATTTGCATATTACAAGAGAATGTTCAATGCATTCTTTTGATTTGCTATATCATCATATCCCAGATCTTTAACTTGACTAAAACCCCATTTACGGACATTTATACACAATCCCATAAACTCTTTTATTGAAAGATTTACGTTTCATCTAAACGTATATTCAGTTATGTGCAGCCCGTTTTCCCTGCATATAACTCTCCCAGCGCTTAGCCGTGTTAATGAAAATTGGATCAGGGTCCAACCCTGCCAAAAGATACAACTGATTAACATGCGTCGCATGGTAATCCCATCTAGCTATATTAGGGCTGACACCTAGTGTAAAATGCCGTAAATCGTAGAAGCTACCGCTGCCAGTATCGAAAATTGGTAGAAGAGTTTTAAGTGACAGCATACCATCGTCGAACATCTTCTTGGCTAATGAAAGCGAATTCTCTCCTTCGATAACGTGCAGGTCATAAAGCCCGAGGAGTGTGTAGATGAAACCGTTAAGCACGAAGAGAGGTGGTTTTGTTGGATATTCTTCGTACCTGGTAGGAAAAACATTTATTAAACTAGTTGTACTCGTGACTTTGTAAGCATATAACATATATTTTTAAAAATATTAGCCTAAGTTATTACTTATAACATCACATATTTAGCAGTGTAAGTCAAAAGTTAAAAATGATTTGGAAAGATAGATGTAAAGTCGCGATAATGAATTTGAGCAACACTCACCATACATATTTGTCCATCCACATCGCTTTAACCCCGCCGGCGGCGCTGGGCACATCCAACAGATGTAGGGCACGTTGGGCGGCTCGAAGGTACGTCATATCTTTACTGCAATGGTATGCACGTGCTAGCACCGATATGCCGTGTCCTTGGCTCATAGCCGAGTGCCTATGAAGTTATAAACAAACACCTAAAACAACTAGTAGTAGTAAAAGAAAACAATTGTCTAAAAGCAAGGAGATGGCAGCATGAGGATTTAGTTGGTATACACAGCGGAAAATCCCACTTTAGAGTCGCGTATTTGCCCTGGCCCTGTATCACGCCGATTGACCGAGTCTAAGAAGTGGTTCTGTTTTTATGTAAGACAAAGACAAATAGTTTATTGTAAATATTGCATTAGAGTGAATAGCAAACGATCTTCTGTCTCAATTGCTTGTAATAAGCGTAAATTAATAAGTGCACGCGTGCTAATAAATATGCTCTTTTTACGATGCGTGTGCGACAGTATGGACCGAGTAATTACTTTAGATATCTATATCTCAGTATATAGTTTTCACATAAATTAAGTTGTGGGCTGGTGTTTTTGTGTCGAAGAAGACTTACGACATTTGAGCAAAGCGTGGATATCGATATGGGATGGGATAATCTCTCAGGGATAACTTCCCTTAGTAAGCATATTATTTATTTGTTAATAGGCAAGTGGTGAGCGCAAAACGGTAGTCCTCATTGATAAGAGCTTCTTAAATATTTATACACCATATTCGGTACACTTACCAACCCGCTGTTAGGTCGGGCACGCGTGAGGCAACACGTCTCCTAGCTCGTACAGGCCAGCCGCCGCGCGCTCGCTGTGTGCTTACGAGCCACCGCGCCGCAGCAAAGAAATGCGCCATATGCTCACTCGTCGACACACGAATATTCGCCGCGCTGCCTTCGCCCATCAGAATTATACTCGATATCTGTAAAGGATGGCATAAGTTATTTTAGATCCTTAGATGAAATTTATTAAAAATTGTTTACTTATAAAATATTTGCGAGTTATATGAAAAAAACACTATATTTTTAGATATAATAGATAGCTTTTTTGAAGAAGAAACCTAATATCACTTTAAAATTAAAATACTAAAAATATGTGTACTCTGTTTAATTGATTGACTTTTTTATTTATTATCTTGATTGATATGACATGCATATTTATGTACATACAATAATTATATATTGTGGTGGGCATTTAGGTAATCGACTTGTTCGACTCAAAAGGATAAGATGGTTCACAATCAGGATGGCATTATTTCTTATAACACTTATATTGTAGCATTGTGTACTGATAACTAACCTTAAATTTATTTCTAGGAGATTTTCGCTTTGGCTTGTCAAGCAGTGCCCAGCCTTTCTGCATATCAGTGACTAGGTCCCTGGTAAGCCGCCGCCATTTATATTCTAATCCAATACCGTAATATATGTGGTCATCCTGGAAATTTTAATATGCAAACATAGAAAAAGTTATATGTATACAAGCTGTAAGTTAAACATTTACTTACTAATGCATATATAAGCTGCAAACTAGTCACATAATGTAGGTAGACTGTTTCTTTTTTTTCTTTATTCTGCAAAACAACTGTTAAGGATGAGTTCGGTTTCAAGCGCAAATCCAAACTAAGCACAAAGTCCTGGCTGATATTAACTTTACACCACACTTGGCTGGCGGCTTGGTCAGACGTGGAAAATCTTATAATATTCGCCTGTATGTCCTTGTCGAATTGCCGGGACATAGTAGCATCAGAACTAACGATCCAGTTTCCTAAGTGTTTATCTCCATCATCGATTATTTTAACTCTCGGTTCCGGTTCTGTGAGGTTCTTGCTGTAATGTGCGAGGCCAAATTGGGCTATTTGCGTGGGATAGAAGAAACCCTTAGGCTCCCATTGGGTTGAAACGGGAACTCCCTCTATCCCACTGATACATTTCACTCGGTCCCTGACTTCTACATTATAGTTCTCAAATGTGGTGAATGTACCGCGCGGATCATATTTTTTTTTTGGATGGTACACTTTGCTATAACTATGTGACCATTCAAATCTTTCAACGCCGTCTGTGGTCGATATTTTACCGTACACCTATAAAACATGGTTAAATTTAATTTTGTAGGTTATAATTAGCTGAAATAAATGTATATTATTATTCTTATTAAATGTCAGTGTAATTAAGTTTTCTTAAATAATTGTCTTTTCTCTACTGATTAATAAACTGTGATTTGGAGTTACTCAAGATAGCGTTCTGTAGATGACACATCAAGTAACATGGTTTAAAAAACTTATCACGTTTCGATAAAAACTATTATAAATTTTTACATTCTATGTAGAGTGGCCAAGTTAAAATTATAACTACAAAGCGAGAATTCTGGCAACTCATTTAGCATTCAAATTAGGTGTCGCGATCCAGATTCGTTCAGGAGATTAGTAATTTCAGTGTCTGTGTTTCTGAGAATTTGCTATTTAAATTGTTAAAACTAAGTGAGATGAATCATCTCTTCAAAATTAGTCTTTTCTGAGATTAACCAGGACAAATAAATTAAAACCGTTCCACCCGTTCTCGAGGTATAAGTGGTGTAACTAACACAACTGTAGATAAAATGATATTTTTAAGGAGCTGATGAATAGGCTCATATATAAGCATGTACTCAGTGCAATTTTTGATTAAAAAAAAATATTATATAAAAACGCAATTATTACCTCAAAATACTTGTGTATGAATGAAAAGGGGAAGAAGACCTCATCATGATCACGACGACACATTAATGAGTACTCCCCATTAATCAGGCATTCAATGTCTTCATTACTGTGTTTAATTTGCTCTTTATTCAGCATTGAACCAACTAAAAATATAAAAAAAAATCTGATTCAGAGAACACTCCTTACAAACCAACAATGTTAAATCTTTATAATAATTTAAAGTACTTAGATGTAAATTTTTCTGATGTTATGATTAGAACATACATATTCTTATTTGCCACAAAACATTATAATATGTATTTAAAACCTATAAAACAATATTTTCTTATAATGCTTTGATAGTAACTAATTCTAAAATTATACTAACACTGTTTCTTATGAGAAACTATTAACTTTCAGTGATCTTATATCTAAATTAATATAATTATATTAATTATATTAACCACTGATTTTTAATTCAAAATCAGTGGTTGAATAATGAAAGTTTAACAGATCATTTTATTTTGGTATTGATAAATTATTATTATTTGCATTGAAAAATAAATAAAAGGCATATTTACTAGGTCTGAGAGTGATATCTGTGCAGCGACTCCAAAACAACATAGCCAGTAGTGCTCCACCACACAATGCCGCTAGGGCCACCTTCATATTCCACCTTAATAGCATCATTGCTACTACCTACAAAAAAAGGCAATTGTTATATTTTTTTTAACACATTCACTAGCATTAGAATAATATAGATGTTTTAAAAATAAGAATAATATCTTATTGAATCTGTGAAGATTAGAATATATATCTTAAGCTGGCAATCAGACAACTAACATACAGAAAGTGATAGTAGTGATTACGTCAACACCATGTATTATCCTTGTATTATGTTGCTCCATAGAAATAGAGCAACATATTATAAGGAAAAGTCTTACAGTTAAATAAAGAATAAAAAATAACTTTTGATGATATTTTACATATTCAAATGTTAGTGTTTGCATCATATTATGGTTTAATTAAATGAAAATTATATTATTGTCTAATGGTCAACATTATAACAAATTATCCTTGTATTTAAGTGATATTATCTGGATCAAAAATGTTTGATCCAGATAATATCAACTTAATGAAGTCTGTTAATTTAAATATGTATAGCTGTTAATTTTGGAAAGTCACAGAGGATATCTTACATCAGCTGCTAGTCTTTGTTAACCAGTGTCTTTTCCTTGAATTCTCAACTCTGCTAGCATACAGTGGCAATCAATAATCTTAATATATATAAATCTCGTGTCACAATGTTTGTCCTCAATGGACTCCTAAACCACTTAACCGATTATAATAAAATTCGCACACCATGTGCAGTTCGATCCAACTTGAGAGATATGATAGTTTAAATCTCAAATTATAGTCGTATGTACATTTTCTATGGAATGACGTTTTAGGTGACACGTTATTATTCGGCACTGAAGCGATACGAAGTTCGCGGGGTCAGCTAGTAATTGTATAAAAATAGAAAACAATAATGTGGACAAGAAATTTATTTGCACATTAAAATTTATGTTACTTTCTACCACAAAACTGCTGATATTTGTATTTAAGGTAGATGTTTATTATATAATATCATCTCTTGTATCAGAATTATCATTTCCTGTAGATTTACCTTTGAATAAATATGTTAGATTTTTTTAAAGTCTAGATTCTAAGTTTCCATTATTAAATAGGCGTTAGGTCAATGTTTATTTATCTGCTACATGGTGAACAGACGATGTCTTAAAAATTGAAGTATGTATATTTACAGACAAGATGTTGTAAATATTTACAATATAGGATACAAATACAACTTACTTTTTACAAAGAGTGCCATTCGTGTGAGCCAAAAATATTTAGTTTACTTTGAGATCGTAAGTTTATTGGCACAACTTAAACTAAGTACGTGGAGATTTCAACTAAATTAACATTATATCTTATTCTCAGCTTTCACTATTCTCACGATATTAAAACAGTTGTTTTACATTTTAAATAAACCTCTTGACCATTTTCACTGCGTGTTCAACTGTTCACACTTCAGCGATTGTGTTCCAAAATAAATAATAAATACTTCAATCAAATTAAAATACGTCCACAGATTACCTAACACACATGATATATCTAATATGTCACAGAACTAAAAATTTTCTCTTCAAGTTCTTGACTAAAGGTCCAGGTAGCGCCACTGTTGAGTGGTCCTTTAGTCAAGTTTGCGGCCATTGTTATGTGATTAGGGCTCGATATTTGGAGTAAAACGCCAAACTCTTCAAAGGGAATTTTTTACCTATGGAATCCTAACGATGGCACTTGACTTAACTCTTTGAAAACTCGCGGTCAACTGAATGCCGATCGTAGTTTCGGGTCACGAGCCCCAAGAGGCCTAAGTTCTAATCTGGCCGGCCTTGCGGCCCAGAAGATGGACAGTCGGGTCTAGTATAGCCTTAGGGACCCCAGGGCTTTTGAGTAGCTCACTCGGCTTGTGACGTAAATCCAAGTAGTGTGAAGGCGTAGCGCAGCTCGTGTTCAAGACCCCTCCCAGATGATCCAGAAGAGGCTCAGTAAAGCGACCACTGGACGAAGTTGCGGTTTCTGCCCTCGTGAACACCGTTTGTCTCGTCCACTCCCTAGTATACGGTGACATAAGTTCTACAAAGTTCCGTACACTGAACCGTTCGAGGCGGTGTGTGAGCGAGATAAAGGTTCGGGAAAGTTCTAGAACTTTCCATTCTGGAAGCTTAGTATGTTATTAAGTCTATAACCGTACTGTATAAATGTCATGCTTTAGTGTTTATCTCCTTTAAATAACATATTTAAAAAAAACTAGTGTAGTCAAAACCCAAACATTGATATTTCGGAGATCTTACCCACCCTAGCGCATTTAAAGGCTACTTCATTCGCGATAATTGACAATTTTTTTAGGGCGAGCTTATTAAAACCGAAATAATAACAGTTGGGAATAAAATACGTGTTAAGATGCGGGCCTTTATTAAGAACCCAACCGTGTTGGTTCGTGAGGGTACAAAATACAACATGACTGTAACTATTACTAAAATAAATAAATAAATAAAATATTTTTTTTATTCATTTTTTATATAAATTTTAGCTACATACATGATGTGGCTAAACCCTTAATAAGTGGCATCTTAACCCGAGAGTAACGGACTATCATCTACAAGTAATAACAAGATACGAGTGAAATTTAAGAAAAGTAAAACAAAAACCTTGACATCTTCATATATTGTAATCCAATTCTATCTCTGTCACATCAGGTTTTAAACAAAAAAACTGCATCAAAATCGGTCCGTTCGCTTAGAAGCTACGATGCCACTGACAGACACAGACAAACAGATATTATGTGAAACATAATACGCTCCTCTTTTTTTCGTCGAGCCTCAATAAGGATAGCTTTAACTTGTTTGGCTTTGAACTAGGTACCTAATAAGCGGAAACTTCTTTATTACCTATCTTTTAGTTATTAATAACATAATATTAAGAATATTTTGCTTATAGCAATAATATCTTCAAAATCTCCTATTCATTAAATTTCTAAATAATAGGAGATTAATACATTAATTTTTTAACACTAGAAAATGGCTTCAGATAAACATTAGTATTTGAACGTCTAGTAATAAGCTTAAAGAAATAGGATTAACTAGATTATTATGTCATAATTCAATTGACCTTCAGAAGTTAGTATTTAGGTATCTGCGATTATTAAGCTTTTTTGTTATTTGTTTATTTATACATTCAATCTTAAAACTAACTATACAGAATATGCCCTAATGCGTTAGTAAGTATCAATCTATTTGCTATGGAGTACAATTTACACAATAAAATTGTTTAATTTATACTGTTCATTGTTAATATTGTAATATATATATTATGGATAACAAATGACAAAAAGGGTTACCCTGGTGAACTCTGCCAGGTTGCAACAGAATTGACTAACTCAGATGTTACCTGGTTTAGAAGGCATGAGGATCGCGTAACTGGGGCCTTACGAAGATTGGTATGCGCATGCGGCACAGCAATCTTATACTGTCTTCCTTGCTGTATATTGGCAATGACAATTTCAAGTCATCAGCATACAGTAGACACTTTGCGTGTCTTACAACACATGGTAAGTCATTCACCATCATCAAAAATTCCAGTGGCCCAAATTTGCTACCTTGTGTTATGCCAGATCTTGTATAATATGGGTCAGATCTAGCTGCTGCATACTCTGCGTACCTACTGTTGCATATCCTTCATATGACTTGCCGTTAACTTGAGCAACTTATAGCCGTAAAATAAAAGCAAGTCATTATCTACCAGATCCAATACCTTTTTTGACGTCAAAATAAGCAGCATTAACCTGTCCACCTCCATTCACTACTGGTAAAATATGCGACATAAGTATAACCCAAAAGATTGCAATTAGTACTTCGAACGGGCCGCAATCCTTGCTGCGCCTCAGAAAGCTGCGAGCTTCTTTGGGCGTATATGCATTTTTGGATTGCCGATTCCATAATACTCGTAGCAATCGGGCTATGCTGGTTCACCCTATCCTGACTTTCCCTGATATCCTGATCCCTTTTGGAACCGGTATTACCTTACTTATTTTCCAGTGTTTAGAAAATACTGCATTTTAAGGCAAATATTGTAATTAATATGAATCCTTCAGAACATATGGAGGTATATTGTCTGGTCCAGTAGACTTTTTCGGCTTAAGCCGTTGCAGCGCTTCCTTTACGTCACTTAGATGCAACTATGTTGTTTACTTAGGTTTTAGATGGAAGTAAGATAGACATTGACAGACATACGAATTATCAATATGTAACTTGTATTAGAGATAATATTATAAAACAATGATATTACTTATTTTATTTGAGCTATCATTATATCATATTTTACTAGAAGAATAGTGCTAACAGCCTATTTTGTTTTCGCAGTTCGTTATTCATTGTTTTCCTCCCGGGAATATAAATACCAACTTATCTTATTACCTTACAGTGCAATAGATATAGTCATAATAGCTCGGGCAGGACTCTTTATATTCATACTCGATTGTAGTCTCAATTGGAAGGAAATTGAGGCGTGAATTGTCTGAAGTTTTTTAAAGATGTAGTCGAGTTGTACACGTCGCATCCCAAGTCCATTTGTAGAAGGAGGTCAGCGTGCGTGCGAAGTGGGTCAGGGCGGATGCAATAAGGCTCGGGTGGTGTCGGGCGCAATCGTAGATGATCGGGGACGCAGGCGCGGAAAGCACATCGATCGCCGCCCACGCGGCGCAGCACCCAAGTGCTTCGCGAATCGTGACGCGAGTCCCGGGCTGTGCCCCTCGAAGATGGCGGCGTGAACGCGCGCCCGCGGCCCCGCGGTCATGCCGCGATGGCCAGAGAGGTAACATTCGTGTGTCCAGCGCCACCGCTTACGTAACCACTGACACGCCCAGAGATGGTTAATATCAGGATGATATCGAAACTGCCCGTGCCTGCCCTTGGCTGCCCGTGTCTACCCTGTTCTGACCGTCCCTCCCCCCTGTGTAGTGCCAGTGCAGTGATGCCAGGACTTTGTGTCGCAGTTGCCCGCCCTGCTATGCGCGCTTCCATTCTCATCTATCGTATTTATGCAATATTATTTAGACAATATTAAATAAAACTGCTTGTTTCTAAGTTTCTATTAATATGTGTAGGTCGTAGGTACGCGAGACACGTTTTATTTCTTCGCTCTGACGTTAAATATAAAGCATAACCTATAAATTCCTTATTTCGCTATATTGTCTTTATGCTTATAAATATCAGACTTTATAACTCAATTTCTTAGAAAAAAAATATATACATGAAAATTTATTGTATAATATACCCATGCTTGGTGATAAAAGTAGATCGTAGCAGAATCGTAGCGATCGACCTAGCTCATAGCATAAATATAATCATTAATTAATTTTTAGTTTGTGCTAATTAATATACCTACAGCTATTAATTATTGACAATTATTCAATAATATTTTACTATCGGTAGGTATTTCCACTTACGGTATGAGATATTAGTAATGAAATGATATATTATTGTTTTAGAAAAAGGAATCGTTCGTACAACATAACAAACAAAACTAAAAACAATATCTAAAATAATGAAATATATTGTGTACTCACTGGTAAAATAGTACAAGTAAAAATTATTATTCCTGATTTCTTAAAAAGTACGACTTTAAGTTCGCTAGCTTTAGTTAATACTAGCTGTGCCCCACGGTTTCAGCCGCGTTAATTTCGTCGTAACGTGATCTAATAAAGCCTACAGAATACTAGTTAGTATCTTTAAATTTATAAAACAAAACATACAATTCACAATATTTTTAAAATTATCCTTTAAGGGATAGTATAGTTAAAACATGGTATCTTTTATTTTATGAGCAATGTATAATATCCGAACAATGTTATACTAAAGTTGAAAAATGAAATACCTACTCGTATCTCTAAATTATCTCTCAGAAACATAACGGTATATAAAGAGGTCTTTATATATAATATGTTAATCCAGAGAATATTCTACATACTTGCGTGCTAAATTTAATTCGAACCTATTCAGCCGTTTAAGAGTGATTGATTCACAAACATCCAAACATCCTCACGAACTTTCGTATTTATAATATTGGTGGTATTCGGAGGTACCGATCACACATCGTTCGTACATTTGCTGAATATTGCAATTTCCTCTAACTAATAAGTATGTTGTTTGCTAGATTTTATATTTTTTTAGTCAAAATTTATAGGTCAAAAGATGTTCGAAAATAGAAAGATTTAAAACACTAATGTCTTAAATCTTTCTATTTTCTCGAGTTTGAAAAGTTGAGTATATGCCTAAAATATTCCTTGACTTCAAATAAATAAAAAAGTTAAATCGAAGTATGGTTAAATAAACATGAATTTAGTTTTCCAAGGTCATTGAAAACTTCGACTTAGGTTGCCCTCACACAGTCGGAAGTGTCTCTCTGAATTCAGATTCTTAATTCCGGCACCTTGCCTCACACATCTTAAAAATTCAAATTGATCAATGGTCTCGTGATTCCTCGCACATGCAAACGTCTTTATGCAAGAGGAATCAATACTAATCGCACTTCTCTAGACAACTGAAAAAATTCAGAAATTTCAGCATATGTGTACCGCTCCATATCAAATGTATGGGAATTCACGGGTTCTTAAATCAGAACCTTTAATGTTTCGATCCAAAATTTAGAGCACTCGTCAGAATCATTCTTAAAGATCGAACTAAGGAAATTAAAATCTGAAAAAATCTGAACGTATGAGGATAGATACATTGTATGGAATTCTTGCCAGTGAAGCCAGCCTTAAAATTAAGCGTAAAGGAAACTTTTTATTAAGCCTAATACATATAAGAAAACGACTTAAATAAATATTCAATAAAATAGTTTTAAAAGTGAATACATATCGCCTTTTTTATCAAAATTCTTTCATGAAATTTAATAATTTTATACTGGTAATTTTTGGCATTTGTTTAACTTTTTACTATAAAAAATTAAACAATGAATGAAAATTATGGATACTATATGATAAATGATTTTTTGATACTCAGACTCGACAATCTCGTAATTTTTGTCTCTATATATTAAATAATTAAAGTATGCCTTTAATTTGATTGACCATGTCATGAACTGCCACAATTTCAAGAAATGGTCACCTCAACTCTGGCTTCGATACGTTAATAATACGATAGTCCAGACAGATTATATTTATATTAATCAAACTAATGTATGTTTCTGGGTATTATGTTTAATGATTTCATTTAAATTTATTTACAATAATAAATAGAAATCCGGTTGGTACAATTGGTAGTGCTCTTGCCTTCTGCGCCAAAAGGTTCTGGATTCGAATCCCGGTAGATGCATTTATTTGTGTGATGAGCACGAATGTTTGTTGCCGAATCTTGGTTTTTTATAAACTTATATATGTATTTATTGTGGTTACTCTCGTTATTTCTGATAACCATAACACAACTGCTTCAGCTACTTACTATGTGAGTTGTCCTAATTGTTATTGCTATTAATAATTTACTTAAATATACAAAAAGCTCATTAAAGCCGTGATAATATAATTTGCATTTAATGTTCATTTGAAAGTCAAAAGGACTATGAATTTTAACGATTGAATATAATGGCGTGTTTGTGTAAGAGAGGAAATGTGAAAATTCATTAAAGGCAGATCGAGAGGCCTCATAAGTCCAGTTTCAGACTTTTATAGCTGGTAGCAACAAAAATAGTGGAGCGCCTTTCAGAATATTAGCATATCTACCTATTTTTTCTTTTATTTTTTTACTGTGTCTTACAACTTTCTAAGTAATAATGATTGTTTTATATAATACTTTTATCTCACGAAGTAATTAAGATTATTAAGATTAGAAGATTTTATTTATAAGATTAAGTTTTATGGTAATTGTATCCAAGTGTACAAACACGCAGCGAATAGGTGTGTGATATAATTAAAAACAACGTAAGCAAATCTTAGCAAATTAAACAGCCAAAAAAATAAAAAATAAATTTATTTTTTGGCTGTTCTTCTTTCTTATTTTATCTTATGTTCTGTGAGACTTATAATTACTATTATAAGTACCCATGTTATTGTCCATTGTTTATGTTTTTTTTAGCTTAAAGTTAGGATGGGTGCAAAATACATAAGATAAAAAAAAAGTTATTAGGCTAGCCTCATACAGCTGGAATTTTTAAAAGCCTAAAATTTTATACAATGTCACTATACTCCACATAAATTCTGATTTTTTTTTTAATTATAGCGATATAACGCGGTAATGTAGCCAGTTTTTTGGGTAAGCAACCAAACGGCTTTGATGAGCCTTGTTTTTATTTTTGTAAATATATGTACATTATTGTAAATAAATAATTTATATGCCATTTTAGCGAAATATCTGAATTCAGAAAGACATTCCGTTTGAGTGAGGCTGTATTATACCTATTCATAATATTTTCTTAACTTACTTTTATTCAATCAAAAAAAAAATAAAAAATTCTAAATATTTCATGATTGAATTATATTCGTTGTTTTACAAAACAATTAGGTTTATAGAGAAATGAGATATCTATGTCAAACAATTTAAAATATATATAATCAAAATAATGAATGAGCATTGTTTATTTTGATAAAAGTTAGAATATGCCAACGTAGTACCAACACTAATTCTTACTCGCAATTTCGTTAGCGAAATTTTTATCTCCCGGAAACTTTATACATGTTTCCAGACTATGTATGTCTTTATGAAAAATTTTATCCAAATCCATTTAGTGTTGAGAAATGAACAGGCTATAAATGAAAATAATAAGAAATTAGTTTATAACTTAATGAGCATAACCAATGTTATTATTGCTAATATGTTTAAAATACAGTGGTTATAAACGTTGGTATATACAAATTATTAAAAAAAATGTCCACGTTTAAATCCTTAAAAAATAACATGAAAACATCATTAATTAATTTAATCTTAATAAGTTTAAGAATTATTAAAGAAAACAACTTGAACGTATAAAACGCGTATATTTATCACAATTTTGCAATTATTAATTAATTTATACTAAATTTTCCCGACGTTCCGCGTTTGAAATATTACTAGGTACATTAACCAAGTCATAAAACATCGAAGATATAAATATAAACATAAAACAAGACGTATTTGGTATTAGAATATAATCGTAGCACATGCTACGGCGTAGGCGATAGCGTAGCGTCACGGTTTCTACAAGTTTAACCTTAAATAAAAACGTTAAAAATATTTTATATCAAACGAACAATGTAAAATTACTCATCTGACAGATAACATTACGATATGGCACCAGTTTTTATAATATAATAAAATAAGAGTATCACAAATCATAATAATATTTGTGGTGTTTTATTTTGATTAAATTGATTTGCTATTAAGTCAAACATTGACATCTATATTAAACGTAAGAGAGAGACAGCTATATTTATTAATATCCCTATTTAACAATGATAAACTTAAGCTGTATTAAAGTAATAATAAAATAATTGCCGAAGGAGAGACGTGCATTACAACATATATATAATGGATAATGTCAAAATTGGTAGCCAGCTCAAAGACCCTGGTCACCAAGCCAGGGGGATAGACCGAGTATAATAAAAAAACAATAATAATAAAATAAGAAATAAAAAATTAATAATTTGTACTAAATTTTGAAGTTTGGCGGCAATGAAATTATATTTCTTTCCATTATCGATTAGTTGCCTTACAAAAACAAATAAGTATATATTCATACTATATGTAATTAATATTATGTTTAGTATTACATTATTGACATATTTAAAGACACCTTAGGATGCATGGGCATACATATATACAATAAATATACTATACAATATAGTTGAAAGGAGGTTGGCGCTTGAGGTTAGGTATTTATTACAATTATTTTCTCTTTATAATATAAAATAGACATACAATAAATATTGCCCAATTAACAAACAAAATTTAAGTTCAAATGAGAGTACTTTCAAACGAGATAACTCTTAAATAAAAAAGCATTTGGTTTGGATTATAGATAGGCCACATAGCTACAGGCATGGTCTTAAGAAGGTTTGTGATCGCGACAATCTGAAAATGGACAAAATGGTCTTAAGAATACCAGACAACACTAGATTATGTTACCTAATCTATTAAAACTAATCATGGCTTTAGGAATATTAAAAGGAATAATAAAATATATTTCCTTTTCCGCAACAAGTAATTACATCTATTTTTATTTTTTTATGCGATGGAGGTGTCAATGCGTGACCATTCGTAGAATATTCGTAGCTGTTTAAAATTTTATCAGTTATAAATTATAATTGATTTCTTTGGACGAATTACTAAAATATTATAATATCTATAATACCTAGGTTGTGCAAAAATAAAACAACATTGGTCGTACTTTAACTTTAAAGTGCCTTTTAATATCCTCACGAAACCGAAAAGTGCATCATTGGTGTTGTTAATTTCGAAGATGTTACGGCATCGGACCGGCGCTGCAGTGCGGGTCTGAGGGTCGACGGGTGAGAGAGGCGAGGGGCGGAGGGTACACTTCGTCCCCGCCAGGGGAAGAAGGCCGCGACCCGGTCATGAGTCAGTCGTACCAACTAAGCGCTTACAGCGGTAAATTTACTCATGCTTTCAAAACTACAGACGTATCCAATGTTGTAATTTTACAAAAAAGTTTATTTTTTACTAATTTACATAAGTTTTACAATGCCTTTCTGAACTGACAAAGTAATTATTTTAATATAATATCCGATTGTTGCGTAGATCTTTATAAATGATTTAAACGTTGCTAAATGCAGCTATTAGAAAAATACTGCACCAAACTTCTAAGCGGTTTAAGGGCTGTTTTTAAGTACGAGCAGCGCAATTTAGCTGAGTTGGTTGTAGTGTCAGGCATTACCTACGACTTACGATTCGCGAGGCATTAGAGCCGCCGCGGCGCTCGCCGGCGCAACGCGCCGTCCAAATTTACTTCACCTCGAAAAACTAATTATATTACACACATTTAATACAATATTTTGCCGCGTGAGTATGTAATTGGATAACAGAAGCGTGGATTAATACGTAAAATTGTGGAGGGCCAATGATAGTTTAATTCAGAGGTGATAGTGTAATACAAAATATTATTTACATATTTTATACTTATTATAGGAATTTTATTGACCGTTGTGCTTTTCCATTTGATGGACAATACATATACGTTTCTTATTTTGTGATCATTATTTGTTTTAAATGTTAACTGACTATAAAACAAAATGTTTAACATTATAAATAATTTTCGTCTTTCAATTGATACGTTTATATTTTTATACTGTTTTGCTTTAAAGGATAAACAGTTTTTAAGTGGACTTTGAGTGAAGTGAGTGTCATCAATATGATTGTCGAAATACAAGAGGTAATTTTAGTGATCAATACCTTAGCTGCATCCTCATTGCTCATTCCGTCAAATTATTTACTCATTTCGCACCGTTTCCTTAACATTACATTTTTAATGACAATTAATTAATGATTTCCTTCACGTAACATCCACGATCAATTTAGCATTTTTATTTTGCTATTTTTACAGAGATTTATTATTTTAACAGTGTCTACAAAAAATAATTTGTATGTTATATATGTATGTATATATATTTAAAATAAAAATATAAGATTTTAAATATATATAGCAGCTGTTTTGTGGTTATAATAAATTCAAATAAAATCTAATTAAAAGTTACTATGACCCCGTGGTTGGACCGTTAATATTAGAGATCGAGCTGCAGTCAGTAGGGCAACGCACAGTGCGTGCAGGGGCGTGTCAGTGAGTAGGGCGAGGGCGGAGGCGCGGGGACAGGCAGGCCTCTCGGGCGTTGCACTCAGTGCAGTCTTGCAGCCTTGCAGGATCTGGACACTGGCCCCTATAACCCCGTAGCCGCAACGTAGCGCGTAGCACTATCATGATTTCAGTTTCAATGCTTCGTTGTAGCTTAAGCCCTCATTTCATCGTACATTTAGAAAGTAACCTGACCCGTAAACATAATATTTAAAAAACAAGTCTTTACAAGAACTGTAAAGGTTTTGATTAAGTATAATCTAAATGAGTAATTTTTAAAGTACATTTTGTAAAATAGATTTCTAGTCTGCAAATTTTTGTTCTTAAAAGGGCATCTTAATCTTCACATAATATTTTTTTTAAATTAAAATATCTACGTACTTTTTAATAAAACAATTCTTGCTAAAACAACAATTTCATATATATACATATTTCGGCAAGCCAATAAGTCTTATATTTTTTAAAAAGGTTTACGCTTATAGTTAAATTTAATCTTTGCTATAACCCCACATTAGGTAAATACATCTCTTCCACAGTAAAAAAGCCTTTAGCCGCATAAAATTAGGTTCAATAAATTTTAAAAAAATATAGTTTTTTAATTTCTTCCAACAAATTACAGGAGGTTAGAGGAAAGAGGCCTTTTAAGATATGGGACAGCTCACGAAACGTAAGAAAAGGGCTGGTCGTCACAAGTTTTGAGGAATTAATACATAGAGGTTAGTATACTATAAACATATGAATAAAAATGTTTTTTCTTATGGGTTACGTCGGTGTGTAGGATTAAAATGTATCCCTTATTATTTGTCTATCTACAGATAGACGTAGACAGAGATAGTATACGAAATTCACCATAATAAGTTCAGCTGGTAAAGGTATTTAGCAGCAGATATTTATAATATTAGCCATGTTGGCAAAATAGTAGGCCTTAATAAAAATATGTAACAGAATTAGGCGCTCGTAAGCTTAGCACCTCAAGTAAACATTTTACAGCAGGTCAATGGGATTTGTTACGGCTCACGGTTGCACGCTTGACCCGTTTTCTAGACCTAGGGGCTTACCCTGGTCAGTCTACCTCCGTACAGCATACTATAATAACGTTTCTAATAAAAGTTATTTAATATTGTAAAATATGTACCTATTACTTTAGTGTCTAAAAGGTTTCCTTATTAGTGTAGTTCCATATATTTAAACTGTAAATCACTTGCTGCACTATTTTAAAATAATTTTTAAAAATATATATTTGGTACATATAATTTCTTCAAATCTTTTCACATTTAACCATTTCTGCGAGGCTAAGAAGTTCATACCTGCATAGAATATAATATATAGAATCGACTGTCTAGAGTTTAAAGTAAAAATGGTTTGTTGCAGGAAAAGAGAAACTCTCAGTAGCGTCGAGTGAGCCAGTGCGGCTGGTGCTGGAGAGCGACGGTACGCAGGTGGAAGACGGAGAGTACTGGCGCACGCTCCCTCCCAATACTGTGTTGCTTTTGTTGCGGTCCGGCGAGCGTTGGTATCCTACAGGCGTCGACGTCATCAAGGCTGGTAAGTTGATGTGTGCTAAATCTATAACTTTGTCATCAATGCTACTCTTAAAGAACAATGATTGGATCTAAATAAAATGAGACGGATAAAGAAAGAATTACATAAAAAGAATTACATCTTAGGTTTAACTTTGTATTTTAGAATTATCCCATTACCGCTCAGAGCCTTTGTTTCTTTCCAGCAATATCTGCGATTCCGAAAATAGTATGCGAGACAATCCACGCACTCGAGTTGCATGATGAGACTCCTTCGTGGAAGATCATGGACAACAAGGGGCGCGTCACTGTGGTGCTGCACTGGGACCAGCGGCCGCAGGCATCGCCAGCCGCGCGGTCGCCCAGCCGCCAGGCCAAGCCTGACCGGCGGCCTTCGCTCGTTATCCAGACGTCTCTGGACAGGCCCCAGCCACCACCGCCTCATATCACCGTTGTCAACCACGACGAACCCGGGCCAACACGACCACATCTCACCCACGCCGGTTCATCGCTTGACCAACACGTTCATACGGCCGAGTGCCGCGCTGCACCGCAGCCACACGTGCATCGACCGTTCACCGACGAATGTGACTTCCACTGCTGCGCGCTACATGAGGAGGGACGATTCATTGCTGTGAAAGATGACGTGGCCACTTCACCTATCCAGGACGCCCAGCCGCGATCCTCGCCGCGAACCTCGCCACGAACCTCGCCGCGAGTCTCACCGCGAGTCTCACCGCAGGGTCGACCCAAGGGCCATGTGCGCTTTTTAGATGCCGAGTCGGCGCGGCGTGGCGAGCGGGATTCTTCCGAAAGCGAAACAGAGAACACTCTAGTTGAGGACGAAGCTGTCACTTCTGAAAAGTTTCTGCTGCTGATAGACCAGTTGAGCGTTGACCAGAAACGACATCTTACAATCAAAGACATTGGTATTATTCTAGAGCGGCTAAGCTCGAAAATTTTAGACGTGGAGAGATTAGATCGAGAGTCAGAGTCAGATGATTGTTACAATTGGACAATTAAAGCGACGATTAGAGGGGATGCACTGCGAGAATTAGGCGTTATTTACAACGGTAATTACTACGCAATCAGCGAGCACCCGGGATACCGGGAGGAGAACGAAGAAGCGGGAGATGAGGGCGAGGAGGAGGAAGAAGAAGACAGGCTCTGATCGGGCCTGTGCGGCGCCGCCGTGCCCGCCGCTGCCGCGCTGCGCATGGCGCTGTGCCGCGTCGCTGCGCGCTGACCGCCGCACCGCTACGACACTGAAAACACACCGCACCGCTGATTCTAAGACGATGCACAAGCTCAATAAGAGAAACTTGGGACTCGTTAATACTTTTTGAAGTATAATAGGTCACTGCGAAAGCTCGGAGTGTGTTCTTAGAGATCAGCGACAGTTAAATTTGGAACATGTAGCTCGAAACGGGCGTCGCATTATAATATAGACTTTTATGAAATTTAGCCGCGGCCGCTCCGCGTCTCGCCTTCTCGTGTCAGATGGCGCGAGGCGACGAGACCTAGTTTAATAGTGAAATTAATATAAGTAAAACTGACTTCCTATCGATTTCTAAGATGAATTAATCGTGGCAGCCGGGCCCCGGCGAGCCATATGTACTTAGTTAATATTCACATATAATACGTCGACACCAAATATGGTAACAGCACAAATATGGATATCATCGACATTGTTTTCTGTGGATATTTATTTAGATTTATAATAAATTATACACGATTTAGCAAATATTCGAGAAATAAAATTTCATACATCTAAGTGTTATCAACGGGAATACTTATATTTACCTGATTCAGTTTCTAAATTTTCGTGAGTATACCATTTTTATTGTGTTGAATGGCTAATAGCTTGGAGTTTTAATTTATATTTGGCCTAAGCATGCTACTGTAATGTCTTAACTATTATCTATGTCAAGATCATTCATTACCTATAATATGAAAATTTAAAACAATAACTATAGAAAACTAGAGTATTATACACAACATTCGTATTCGGTATAGGAAATTGAATTATTACTGGCTAAGGCAAATAACGTTGCTCATTATATATTCGTTTACGTATGTGACTGAAGGTCGAGCGGGCTGGCCGCTTGTGATGCGTGTCGTCGATAGAGGCATTTCTTCATCGACGACACACATACAATCCTATTGGAAGCGATTTCAAAGAGTGAGTTTAGAGAATATGATAGATAAAATAATTTATACTAATCAATAAAATTACAATGTTATAAAAAGGTTGTAATAAAATACGATAGAACCGCCATCGCATTTTATCATCGTGCCGAATCGACACTAATTGTTAGTAGTAAGTCGGATCTTGTACCTAGCTCTACGAGTATATGTAGGATTACTATAACGTTTTTAATTTTTGTATAGTACAGTCATAAACCACTGTTGTATTATATAATAAGTTTTACAGTCACGCCGTGCCCGGGGCGTTATAAATATAGATATATAAGGTTATGTATAATATAATAGTATGTGTAAGTACCTACCTACGGGTCACTAGCACACGCATGGACTATTGCAGTTCACATTCACATATTATGTCGTCTAAGTGCGTTGGTTTATGGAGTCTACATTATCGTAATTGATTTATTTGGTCATAAAATCATTTACGCAGATACATTCGTGAAAATCACTTTTAAAAGATACCGAATTATCAATGTGAACTTGTGTAGGTATTGCGATTTTTCATAAATTAATAGGAACTGAAATCCAAAATCCCTAAAAATCAAATAATTTAAAGTAGCAACATTTAGAAGATCTCGTCTGGATCTCGGTGTGATTAAAAATGAAGCGATATGGTAATTCTTAAATTTGGTAAACATGGCAGCTAGTGCTTGCTAGACTCGATCGATCGACATCGAGTTTTCTTTTGGGTATGCTGTACTGGAACACTTTGTGCAGTCTGCATATTTTCAGGGAATTCAAGCAAATACCTGGGTCTCTAGACAAGGGTGTAATACTTATTTCTCGACATCCACTAACGCTGGATTTCTTTTAATGGAAATAGGTGCCAGATTTTTTTAGGTTCACAAAAGTGATTGCTACGGATAACTTTTCCTCTAACTTATGATACATCTAAAGTATGTTTCATTTGAAAGGTTTGAAGTAGGGCTTTGTAGTATTAATTAATTTTCATAATATTGTATTAAGGTAACATTTATTAAAAAATGAGAGATATTAGGTATGTTAAGAAATACACGGAGACACTTTATTTGCTATGACAAATTCGTTATTTTAAAACGTGTGAATAATTTCTCGTACCTACGAAAATATTTTCAAAATATAAAAAAAAATTAAAATACATTTAATTTTGTTGCATTTACATTAAATACCTACTATTATATTCGATTTCAATCCGCAGTTTTATGGAAAGAAGCAGTACAACACAATTTTAGAGGAGTGTAAGACAACCTTCCTATTCGTTATGTCCTTCGGACATCACTTTTTTTTAGAACATTATGTTAAAATTATTTTCAACTAAATGTAATTTAAAATTGTATGTTGACGCCAATTCTGATACACTAACTAAACTAAACTAGATGGATTGATGTCAAAATCAAATTTATTCCTGTCATACGATTTCTAACTTTAGTTTTAGAACTTCGAAGGAATAAAGGAATAGCATTTTTAAAATCACTCAAATAAAATTAGAGAACTTTAGTTTAGTCAAATTTAGAGAGTAGGTACTTGTACATCAGAATTGGCATCATTATGACATGTCTTAAGTCCCTTGGATGGCCAGAGGGCCTCCGCAGTACATCGCCATCTCGCACGGTCACCTATGTGCAACAAAATTAATTTTTCTATTTACGAAGCAATGTAAACCATAAGTGAGAGCTTATGTACCTAACGATAAAAATTGGATTTTTGATTTTCAAAAAAAGTTTTGGTAATTGAATTATGCAAACATTAGTTGTTTAACGAATATATTAGGTGTTTTATGCACCCGGTCGTCGCTGGTCTTTTTATATGTATCGGGCGTGATGTCAAGCAATAATATTATTTTATTAAACGGCTGTCCGTAACACCTTAAACAGTCAAAACTCTAATTTTATTACCTATTGAAAGCGTCCAATCTCTTTTGTAAATAACTTTACGTCGTGTCTGTTTATCATGATATTTGAGCTTGGCAGCAATTATTGTCAACTTTTTATTCTGAGATTTTATTTAAAATATTTTGCAACAATTTAACAGAAAAAAGAACCTGAATAGTTACCTAGATATATTATAACTGTCTCAATTTTCATTACACCTGCAGATCTAAGTGCCAAAATAAATAGATACTTAATGTTGTTTGGAATTTAAAAAATTTGTAATTTTATACACAACGAAATTTTATCGCTATAATTTGTGCCAAAATATTTTGATGTTACTCGAGTTAATAAACTTCCAGAGACCTTATACTTTATATAATAATGAAGATTTCATTAGAAATATTATATTCCAATGAATATTAAAATAATTTGATAGTACATAATTGCAAAAATAAGGAATAAACACTATAAGAAAAGCTAAGTTCTAAATGTGACTAAAATATTATTTCAAGACTAAGGATATTACGTGACAAATAATAAATTATATTGCCGCAGTCTATCTTTGCGGTAATTTTTAACGGGTTTATAACATTAATTAACAGTGATAAAACTGTTTTAGTTAATGTACCTATTGTTAGGAATAAATTAAATTATATCAGTCATCGTGATATATTACGCACATAAACAGATTATTGTTGTTTAAACTAAATAAGTAAAATAAAGACATACCTATTATGTTTAAAGTATATTTTTCTTCGGATAATGTAATAGTTTTCCTCCGAAATCCTATTTTAATAAGACCTTATCTTTATTAAGAGTAACAAGATCATTATTCTTTTGTCTCTCCGAAATATTCTTAAATTTGTATGTTTGGATTTAAAAATATGTGTGTTGCAGTCCCTTTGTAAATATGTTTGTTCGATTATTATGAGACAACTAAAATATTGAGTGTTAGTGGCGTAACAATATTATGTCGTGAACAGGACAGAATAATTGTTAAGGTCCTGCAAATGTAAGCGACTCTATAATTCTTATTGATCTCTATTTTTCCCTATACATTTTATCAAAATGTTGCTTTTTTCAATTATTGTACAAGAATTAACATTTGAATTTAATTTAATTAAAATATTAAGTATGGAAAGGCTCCTAAAAGGATAGCGTTAACGAATAAATAGACGTGGTTAGAAATGCCACTGTAAAATATACTACTGAATGTCCGAAGCAAATGTAGCACTTATTTCATTCTAATTAATATCTTCATGTAATTCCAAATGTTTCTTGTACCTTATATTTTTTGTATTTGTATATCTACTTAATATCAATTGTCAATATTTTAAGAATTATCACATCTTGTGAATCTAATTGTCGTTCATTTGCAAAGCTGCGGCTTACTTTGAAAATACTTAATTTCTATTTAAATCGTTCATAGACTGAGGCAGGACTGGTTTTTGTTTGTTAAATTAAGGTGATGTAACCAAAAATTCACTGCCACTAATTTAAAAATAAAAATATTGAAAATGACCCGAAGCTTTAATTTTTTTATTATTAACTGCTGCACTTCATTATGTAGGTAATGATTTGTTTTTTGTATACCTAGAATAAAAGGAATGGCTTTGTAAGATCAATAATACCACGACCTGTGCCCACGACTGACAAACAAGAATGAAGGAAAACTGCTGACATTTTTTGACAACTAAACACAAAGTTTAGTTGTCAAAAAATGTTAAAAATACGTCTCATTTTTCTGCAGCGGTATAAATTGCCTTATAGGCCGGGAGATAGTGACAGATTTCACTGAATCATTTGATACAGTATGGCGGTTCTTCAGGGGTCTTATTACGCAATAACAGAACGAAAAAAAAATAAGAAAAAGAAAAAAGTATGGTCATAGCGCTGGTACCGGCGGCCCAATCGCGTGGACGTTAGTCGAAGTCGTCGGATTAATTACGAGTGTCAAACGATTTGTTCCACAAAAATTCTAGTATTTTCCGATAGTCCATAAAAAAAGAAGAGGCGGTAGTGTCATGCCATACTTCTCCGATGTGACTTACAGCCCGTCATACCGACGCGAATGCGTTAATTAAAAAAAAATCAACCATTTGTACCAGGGTAATTTTTGCATAGTTAATCATCGTCGTGCAGCCATTTACGAAAATCACCTTGCCATACTTTTCCAACGGTTCCCAATGGCCGCCAAACCACCACAAAGTAGTAATTTTTTTTATTTTTTTTGCCAGTATTATATTTATTACCAGGCATAATATAATAAAAATAAGTTGTTTATTTGGCAGGAGCAAGACTTCTGATAAAGACAAACAGCCTAAAAAAATATATATTTTTTTAAATTAAAATTATAACACCATTGGTCGACATTTAATTTTAAAATAACGATAAATATTCGGTACACAACGAGATGTTATGAAAAAAATTTACATTCCTATACTACATTGTTTTCTCTATAATAAGGGAGCAACTAGTGTGTTAGTGTGGGGTTTCGCCACATTTATAAGAAATGTTTGGTATGCAATATGCTATATGTCTAAGATACCTATATAATAATAATTAGTAGTTAAATGTCTAAAGGTAGACTTCCGACCTGCGCGGTTTCGGCGTCACTAACGCAGCGACAGTAATGCCGCGATAGAGCGTATTATGCAGTACGGAAGTACTAGTATCTGTTGCTGCTTCTAATCATTTTGAATTCAATTTTTGTTATCAGTTAGTGTTCGCCGCTTGCATAACCATATTGGGAAAACGACGTTTCTTTTTGATTTGAAAAATTCATCTAGGTGAAATTTGCCACATAATACCTACCTAAGTATAATCTGAATATTTAGATGTACGAACGTCTTAACAGACTATTAGAAAAAATAATATTTTTTCTGTTTACATCGAGACAGAGTTAAGTGACGCGTTATTTTATCGTGAGATTCGTAAACTTTCTATCGGCCGATAGTTGTTAAGTCGAGTTGGGCTGTTAGCAATGTTGTTGTTGCGCAAACTAGCCAACAGTCGGCAGAATATTCTCGAACTATTTACTAATTTCTAACCGATTTTTGAAGAGAACTGTGGCACAAATTCCGATTTTTTTTTCCTTTTATCGAATGAGCCAGCTTCAATGAACATTTCTAAATAATTTGACCAACAACAGAACAGAAGAACACAAATTTAAGACTTTCTATACCTGTGGAGGAGAGATTGAGCGTTATGATACGTTTTTCTTATAAAGTGCAGGTGTTTTTTTGACTCCTTCAATGAAATTTATGACAGTCGTCTCTACAATCAGCGATTGAGAACAGGGGAATGCCATTATTTAAAAAATATGCACGACCTTCTGGCGCCGAAGCTTGGAGTGAAATAAACTCTCTGCCAAGTTGGTCGATTAAGCCATCGTCCGACAGTTTAGTTTGCGCACTTGCATATATCTTCGTATTATTTTATTTGCGCGCGTATCGCGTCTGTATCGCTACACAGTAGTCTGCACAGGCCCTAATAGTTATAATTAGTTAACTATTTCGACATTTTGCACATTTCATGTTGAAAATTTAAATGCATAGGGAGTAATTTTTTTGTAAGTATTCTTAAATCAGTCCCTAGAACCGAAGCAAACTGAACGACATTAACTGTGGACGCCATCACAAATTCTTGGCCAATACCTCTGCTACATTGGCGATGACGCTTGCCAACTTTTAGACTGTAGAGCCGGCATTAGTCTATGCTATTAAATACTAATACCTTTTTTTTTTAATTCCAGAATCCTGATTTGTTTTTGTCGTCATTCGTCAAGTTATTTTACTTTGTTTTCATATTACTAAACTGATTAAAAAAAACCCTTATCTGCGAAATGAAAGTGTATGTTAAAGGTTTAAGATATTACCGTAACCGTTGAAATAATGAACATGACTATGGAATCTGATTTAGGGCACTTGCCTCTGTCACGACTTACTAATGAATCTCGAAATTTACTTTCCTCTTTGCTTAACACTAAAAAAGTTTTACCCTGCGTGTGTCCTGATCAAATTAAGCGACACAGGTGAGATTCATAGTTTTATACAAAACTTATATTCAAATATTTGTACCAGAATTTGATTATATTAATTCATAATTGTTTAATTGTAACATATGCCACAAAGTTCATTTACTAATTAATCATCTATGTATTAAATTAATGCTGAAAATTTTGAGGACTAAGCAACATCTGTAAATCCCAATAGACCTAATAAAACTACTTAAGGCCTCTTATATGGCATATATATACATGCTAATACAAATGTGTATTTACATTAGCCATCTTGTATATTCAGGGATTGGAGAGGAGTAGCATCGCTTGCCAACATTTCATCAGAAATTGCAGCTAGTATAAATGAATACAATGATAAGACTGGTAGAGTCTTAGATCTATGGATACAGCGTAGTGATGGCACTAGTACAGTTGCAAAGCTGCTTGAAATATTACAATGGATTGACAGATATGATGTTCATGATGACTTGTTGCAGCTTGCTAGGAATAATCAACTCATATGTTTGTGTTTTCTATTTATTATTTCAAATAAGCCTTATGCCATAATCATTCTTTTCTATGCCAGATATATTTTATTGATATTATTATATCATAGAAAATCTATAATTGTTAAGAATTTATCAAAATTGTTCTAATAGAATGAAAATGATTTTATTGATTTATTGTTAGTAATCAGATTGATCAAAATGTATCATACTTGTGTAGAGATTGTTAAAAATTATCTTGTGAATGATGAGTTTTACAAAAACATTGATAATAATAAACAAACAACAACAAACATAACAAACATACAACACAAACACAACATAATAAAATCCACTATGTGGTAAAAAGATACTGGATGTTACTTATTTTATGTAGGCATAGTATCTGGGTAAAGTGAAAATTTCATTAAATATTTAATTTGCAAGTTTTTAACTCCATTCATTTGAATACAAATTGTATTTTACTTATTTTTTTGATTAATTTAGAAGAATTTTGATTCCTGAAAAATTTAGAAGATTTATCTTTCTTAATATTTTTAGTACAACCTATAAATGGAGTACAAATCCTTGGTGGTACAACACATCACATCACAGGGGAAAGTGAAGAAGATCTCATTACTTTTGAAGACAAGCAATTTGGAACACCACAACATTATCATGCATTTGTGCTATTTGCAGAAGCAGACAGTGACTTTGTTAAAAATGAACTTCTTAGACGCATGAGGAATGAAGGTTTTAGAGTGAGTAATTTTATTATTTCTATCATAATTTTTAATTTGCACCTGACAACATCACTACTCCTCAAGGAGATAACTGAAAAAAAAAAAGATGCACTCTGTTACTAAAAAGCTTCAGAGCATGTAATGTATCAGGCCAATTAACACAAAAATTAACTAATCAGCTATCAAATCTCTTGTCAAAGAGTAAATTGAGTTGCAGAAAGCTCAGTTAGTATTTGATTTGTATTGAAATTATTTAAATTAATGTTTGTAATATTGTTTATTACTTACAAATGACTTAATAACAGTCATTTAGAAATTTTTCACATGAGAATTAATTGTAATTTTTTGGCTCTTGTTTAAGGCCATTCTAATTTTTTTGACAGTATGACCATTTTAAAACAATCTACATGTCATGTCAAACCCAATTTAATTTGACAAAGTTGTTAAATTAAAAGCTATGTTAGTTGAACAACAATTTGATTAGCCTTTCAGCAACCGGTTGATTTAAAGTAGTGTATAATGACTGCAAATTTTGTATTTTATGTAATGATTATTTTAATAACTCATTTCTTTTACCTTTAGAAATATACACTATTTATGTAAAATGTATATTTGCAGCTATGTATAGAAGAAGACCTTTTGCCTGGCCATACCACGCGGTTTGCTGCTGTGGCTCGTTTGATGACTGAGCGTTGCCGAAAAATTATCATTGTTTACTCACCAGACTTTCTTGTCAGCTCAGCTAACAGATTTTACACAAACCTGGCACAGGCAGATGGCATAGGTGAATGCTTTAGAATGCGCTATTGGTTTTGGGCATTTACTATTATTGCTATTCACTAATGAATTGAAATTACCTTCAATCTCATGGCTTATTACAAAAATATCATAAGCCACAACTTACTCATTTTTTTAGAAAGGGGTTTCTTCTTTCTTGTTTAGTTATAATTTGCAAAAAGGAATTATGTACTTTTACCGAATAGATCAATCTTAATGTACTAAAATAAGTAGAAAAAAATCTCAGTTGTTCTCACATTGATTGAATTATTTTAGAGGTTTTATCTTTTTCACACTTACTTTTTTAATATTTATATATTTATTTACTAGTGAAAAGGGAGCTCAAGTTACTGCCAATAGAGTTAGTACCCACTGTGCTGCCGGCCAACCTACGACACTACTACTGTCTCAAATACTCCACGGAACTGTCTAAGATTTGTAACTTTTGGGCGAGACTCCAAACATCATTGGAATCAAAAGATTTACCTAGGTAAGAAAACATTAACTTGTTGTTGTTGATGTTTTTCTATATACATACCACTTTAAATCGGTTAAGCGGTTACGCAGGCAACACTGAGAAACAAAGTTTCACATTTATCGTATTTAAATTAAAAAATAAAATTATGATCTTTGATAAAAGAACCAAGTTAAGTAGAATTGTAAGATGGTTTATCTTTATTTGTATAGTTATCTCCATACAAAAAAAAATTAAAAACTGGTCATACTGCCATTTAATGTGATTTTTTTTTCAGATTACATTCAACGCCTTCAAGCCATTCAGCTATCAACATTGTTGAGGTATCGAACCCGGCAATTGATGCCTCACCACCTCTAAAAGATTACTTAGGTCTCCCTAGTGTTCCTCGAACTTCTGCCTCTTTAACTGGCCTGGACATAATCAATATCAAGGATACCTATGAAGAAAAAATACCTGAACACATAGACGATACAAAGTCTCTCCCGTCTAGCGAGAAAAAGAAGAAAAATGGTTACTTTTCAAATATTTTAAATAAATTTAAAAGTAGGAAGCACAAAAAAGCAATAATGGTCCCAAATTAATTAGGGGCCTGTCTAATCTTGCATCACAATTGAAATTGAAAATACTCGACATTCAAATAAAACAAGCAATTGGTTAGAAGTCCAATTTTAATAATATATATGCTAGTGTTAGTTCGTCTGCGATTGGATTACTTAGACGACACTTGGACATTTATCTTTTAAGTTCTATCGAAGAGGTTAAAATATAAAAATATGTGCATTGTGTAGTTAAAAATACGTTTGTATACGACACGGTTTTAAAAACCGAAATCGTTGATAAATGTTTTATGTTACCGTGTTAGGATGCAATACATTGTTAAAAATAAATTTAGTGCTTAAAGCAGAAAATAAATGTTTGTCTAAAATATAATTATCGGTCGTCGTTGACATACAAAAACCAAAAATATATTGAAACAAATTCCGGTCGGAAGGTTGACTTTAGGATCGCAATATTTAAGTGACGAAACAAACTTATGAAAGAAGTCATGTTACAAAACACTGCAGAAAATAGAAGTTGTTATTCTCGAACCAATTTTATTTTCGAATAGGGGTATTACAATGAGTTGAAAACAAAAGATTCTTTGATAATATTTTTATTGTTTTCAAAAACACAATATACATGAAAAACTCCTTTTAAGCAAGAAATGTGTGTATCAGGAGAACCCGGTGCATCACTCAGACGCGTAAATCACATAGCCACAGGCGGTAAACGTGCAATCTAATTTGTATTTAATATCTCACGTATTTAGTCTTTATACGTTGTCTATTTTTTTGCGGCAGCAGCATCAATGCTTTAAAAACACTCAAAACAGAAATTGCACTATTTTTTAATGTTCATATAAATAGCCTTTATTATTTAATGTTTTTAAATGTAATTAATTACGCGCCGCTTAAATGCAGAAACAAGGTGCTTCCATAGAGAAAAATATTTTTTATTTATCTGTGTGGTAGATATGTGGTAAATAAAACATTTAAAAATATTTTTATTTTTATTATTGATACATTAATTTATAAGTACTCTTCGTGAAACAGTTTCATGTATTACTTACGTTTACGAAGTTGACTTGTAATATTTCCGCACTTAATTCGCTACAGCGATTTTGACTACATTTGATATGGAGTATTTTGTCTTATTTCTACAAAGAATGTGTGAGGCTTATATCCTATAAGAATTTTAGATTTTAGACATAATAATTATGTTTTAAGGACTAAAAATTATGTACTTAACACAATTAAATCCGTACTAATATTATAAATGCTGAAGTCTGTCTCCGTCTCACTACACTCATTTTGATGAAATTTGTCACAGATTTACTAGAGATATACAAATACGGTCAACATGCGGAAAGGGTCACGGGCAAAAGCTAGTAGAAATGTAATTTAGAATAGTTATTTAGTCATTTTAATAGGTAACATTTGACAGTTCATCAAAATTCAACAACGTAACCTTGTAACGGCGCATAAAATAATATATTTTTTCGTTTTGTTAGATTAATGATAGATACGAGTAATTTTACGATTTGCTTTCACTAATAAACCATTTTAAACATAATAAACAATTTCTGATGTAAAAAACTGGAAGTCGTTACAATGTTGCGTCTGTTAACCCTTTTTCTTTTTAAACACTAGGGATGTTAGTCTAGAAATCGAAAGCTGATAAGTAGAATCGAATGCAATGATTACTTGTGAAGAATAGATAGATATACATAGAAGATATATAAACCGTTTTCTCTGAACCTAAAAACTAAATAACACCACAATATAACATAAAAATTGCTTGATTTTTTATAAATTACTAGCTGACCCGGCAAACGTTGTTTTGCCATATTAATTTTTAGGGTGGGCTACCCTTATCACTTAGGGGTATGAAAAATAGATAGTAGCCGAGAGAGTAAGGAGGAGTAAGGTAACTAACATTGTGACACGAGAATTTTATATATAAGATGATAGTATTTCAACATTATATTTATGGAAATTTGAGTTTCTTTCATTGTAATATACTTTTTATAAAACTCTCGTACCTATATAATTACATATTTTAACATTTCTTACAGACATACTTTTTCTTACTTAAAACCCCAAAAAACAAAGGTATTTCTTGTAAGTGCTAGTAAGTAAATAAGTTTTTGGTAGGTAAGTAACACTAAAAATATTCATGGGTTGACAATTAAATAAGAATAAAGGAAGATGCCGAAATCTGGGCCATTTTGCGTCACTCTTGCGTCTTAACCATATAATATACTCGCGGACAAATAAAACTCGGTCTGCCGGTTTCTTCTTCTAGCGTAGTAGTGTACATTCTTCTGGTGTTAGCGACATTATAGCAATTCAATAATGACCGCGAAAGACGATGATGACTGCTTTTTATCATTTTGATTTGACAGATTGAAAGCAAGTGAGAAAACAAGCAAAAGAAAAACATGATTTGGATTTATTAACATACGAAATTTGTTTCGTTTTTTTTTTTAAATTAAGTTATACAATATTTATTGTTTAATATCATACGATGTTAAAATTTTCTTTAATATAAAGTTAGTTTCATACATTTATCATTATTAATTTTCAAGATACAGAGGATTTTGTCGCTGATCCGTATAATTTGTCCACAAGTATCTATCAAAGATAGTATTTTAAATTATGTTATTATGTATTCATTTTATTCATAAGCGAATGGGGGTTTAAAAGTTAATAGTTATCAAAAAAAGTAATGCATAAATATCTAAACAAGCGGAACCGTCATAATATTTTTAATGTCCCCAAATGATTCCACTTTCTTACGAATTCCATTTATAAAACGTAATAAGAATAGTGATATGCATTAAATGAAAGAAAAACAAAATTTAGTCGATGATTATTTTAAGAGTTTTTCTTTTTGATTGAAAATATGTAGAAATGATGAGTAAAGTGATGAATAGATCTTGTCTTAGGTCTATGGTTGCTTGATAGGTCTCTTCCAGCCCTAATTAGAGACATTTCTTAAAGGCTTTCTGCAGTGCCGTTATGACCCAAAAAGAGAAGACAGAGCGCCAGAAGAAGTCCAACCCAGAGGTTTACCCAATGAAAAGGAAGCGTTCCAAAGGCGAGGGCAAGCCTTAATGAGAAATAGCGTTAACGCCGTAGGAATGTTGAACCGATGTGACATACCGCCGCCGCGCCGGCATGACCGGTAAATGCATGCCGAGGGTAAAAAAAAAAGTAATATTATATTAATCCATGACGTTCTTTGTACTCAAAACTCTCAGCGATTTATTTTAATTTTAAATGACGGTTAATACGCCACAATGGCTCAATTCTTATACAAAAATCGGCATTGTCCTTTGCTACTTTATTGAGTAAATTTCTATTGCTTGTTTTTGGAGTTTGAGTTAAAATTTTGTAATGTAATATGTATTTAATGCAAATGATAATAAAACCTTTGAAATATTTTTAAAATATCGTTGACATTCGGTAAAAAGCAAAGAACGAACAAACCAGTATTTTATTTGCGCTATTGCTATAAATAATCAAAAATATACCAAAGTTGCGAGTATAAGTTGATGTATATGGACTGATGCAATACAACAATAAATAATCGACAACCTACTACAACAGATAATCCACAACTTACTACAACAAATCTAGTACCTAAGGGCTAAGTGGCCCATTAGCCTTATATGAAGCAGAAGTTGAGACGAAGATGTATTAATAGAGGTAAGATTCAATGTTATGTAGTGTTATATTGTGGATTCGCACAAAATGATCACTACCGCAGCTTGCGAGAAGAAATTCGTCCTTCTTGTCCTCTTTTGTTCTTGGCTTGAAGGTAAGACACTTTACCGTGAGGTGATGGGCCGCACTAGAAATATAATTTATAATTATTATTTATTACTTAGCATTGTTTATTATTTCCTTTCATTTTAAGGCCTACTGATAATCATATATTATGTACTATATTTTCTACGAATAAATAATAAGGCAGGAAATGTAACTGCGTTAAAAAAATGACCCAACATAAGTCGTGTCCAGCGCGTCATCAGTCAGTCATTGTTATTGCAAGCGAGCACATCTCAAATTTTCGCGACATTTTTTTATCTGAACCACAGCTGTGAATCATCATGCCAGCATGTGCTGTTAAGTGGTGCTGGAGCCATACTAGAATAAAATGTCCAGGGATCACTTTTTACTAGTAAATAGTAGCAAAATATATTTATATTCAAAGATTTTCAAATACTTTATCAAACTGAGATGGTCAATACTATGCAAGACAAAGTCAGTCAATTTTGCAGACATTGTAATGTATATCGATAAAATTTAGATATTTTTTATTTTTTAACAGTAATGTATTTTGATTATTTTGTTTTCTTTTAATTTCCTGCAGATCCAATTCGGCAAAATAAGTGAATAGCTTTAGGGAAACTGTGTCCAATTAAGTAGTGGTTATGTATTTCGAATAAATAGGAAAGTCATTGGGCGAAGTGTATTTATGTTTAATTTGGTTGCTATTATTTTTTAACGGTAAATTGCTAAATTGCTTAATAATATTAATAAAAAATATTGTAAAATAATATTGTTTTATTCCGGTCCACTTATAGCATAACAGACCACCACTTAAAGCAGACATTGCAGCATGCGTGCGAACCAACCTCCGCTTTCGTTCTGAATTTAAACCAATCACCAAGCATGTCTATCTGTAACCTTGGAAATGATTCGTATTTTGAAACATGATATGTCGTTTTGGACTGATGTAGAGCTGGGCTACTTTTTGGTTGAAATTTGTTCTGAATTAGAGTTCCTGACTTATTATTTATTCGTAGTATATTTCTCACAAAAAGGATGAATTTTAGAAGGTTTATGATATGTAGTTTCGTCCTCATTTTTATTATGTGCCATGTGGTGCAAATTATAGAATATATTTTCTTAAACGCAAGCCACTAATTTATCCCAGCTGATACGTACAAATTCTGCGCCGCCTTAGAAGTAACATTGTAAACATATATTATATGGCAAGATATGTGGTTAGTTATATTATTTCTAGATTTTCAATTTCATCACGTTTGAAACAAATATCAGACACGCAACTCAACGAGAAGGTTTTGGTTTCGATTAGGAAAGCAAAGCATAAAATATATTTGTTGTGAAAAGGAACGAACTTTCTTACCTGTTATCCAGCTCATAGAGTGTTATCCACGTGACGTCATGTAAGTATATAATTATACACCCAGTGTCGAGCCCGATGGCGGCTACTCGATGCCTCTGTGTAGGTGCAAAGGCCAGTGCACTCACAGATACTGATAACTCTAGAGGCTTGCCGAGCAGAGTATAGGCTTTGAGTGACGTGTTTTTGGTGATATCAGTTTTTGACCAAAGACAAACCTTGAGTTATAAACAAAAAAAAGCATTATGTAAATACCGCGATTTTAATGTATGGTGAGATTTACTACTAAACTATACTTGGCTACATGTATAAAACGCTTCATATAAATGCTTAGTTATTATCACTTGTGATTACATCGGCGGGCCCTGGGTTCAAATCCCCTGGAAACACAGAAAACTGATCTATTGTAAAGAACATGATCAGTGAAATGGAGGTAGAAATGGCTGCCCAATGCACTAGAACTTACACTGTTTAACTTTTAAATGCTCAAAAATTACCTTTCCGTCCCTTGATGCGGTGCCGAATCCGCTACTATCAGAAAACCAGGCACAGCACCATATAATTCTTGAATGAATGCCATTTGTTTTATCCGTATTAGCCGTAGTACTGAAGCGATTTGAGCATTCCCTTGAGAATAAGGTCCACCGCCTGTCCCTAGATACTGAGAGAAGGTGACGCGAGTCGGGCGAAAAAGCTAGTTGAGTAACCGTCAGGTGATGTGACATCAGTCTCTGTATTTGTTTCCACGATTTCGTTTCCCTTAAAAATATTTTATGAATACTTTAATCATTGTTACTCATCATCATCATTTCATATGTTACTGTTTTGTGATCATGATAAAAAAATAAAGTTGAGTTAAAACAAGTTTGAATATTAAAATTTGCTCAGTTGCAGTTTTACTCCATAGTTACACAAAAATAATTGTACTCTTATTATGTTTACGATCTCACCAGATAAGAACTGCGGCGTGTTGTGGAGTGTTGGCTTTGCAGGCAGAGGCCAAAAGAGTGCCATCGGGTGAACCCGCCACGCAATACACTTCGTACCCGTGGCCGTATAACTTCTGGGTTTCCGGCCACAAAGTATTTTGCATCAAGGTTTCTTCCGTCGGCGGCTCTAATAAAATAAATATAAAATCACGCTTTATGTTTATAATTGCATTTTGTTATTTTAAAAGTGTACAATGATCTGTTTTGAAGTAGAAGATTCCATTACACGGATACCTTAACAGATTAAGCTAATAAAAAGCTCAGAAGGATATTAAATTTTTTGGGCATTTAAAGAAGTCAAATGCGATGGTAAATGAAGTTATTATTTTTAGCTTTAAGTAACACCTGCTAAGCCTTTAAATATAAATTGAAAAGTAAACTATAGATAACTAACCATGTAGTTCAATAGGGACAAAGTATCCATCATTATCAGCATCAGCATTTATGTTCATGTCGTCTCCACTAAACACTGCTTTGTTGGACAGCCCTAAGGATGGGACCGAAGCTCCTTCAGGTCCTATTGCTAAAACACGTAAGGTAAAACATACAGTCTGGCTTCTATTTGTTATCTAATTCTACACTTTTTGAGATTTATTAACATATTGATCTTTAATATTTAACTATGAAAAATGAATGCACACTGAATACTTGTGTGCAGTAAAATGACAAAACTGATAATCTAGGAGTAAGGTAAATTTATAAATCGTATAGATATCGCAATTAAACTTTCAGTTTTCACCCAAAAATATAATCGAATCGCGATCTATAAATTCCGTTTCATACATTCGAGGGTGGTTGAAATGCCAACACCAAAATTCAATAAGCCTTACCTAGATCTTCAGCTTCCAATTTCTGACCAGTAATGTTCTGGAAGTTGGTGATGAAATTTCCAGGCGCTTGGAACACACGGATGACCTTTTCCTCTGCAGCAGACGCGTAAAGCCCAGCACTAAGTGGCGCTAGTGAGCACATATCATATCCGTGTACCTGCGGCCGCGCTATCTCGTGCCATTCGACCATACCTACAAAAGAGACGTTACAAATGCGAAAGCGGATTCATACGATTACTTCTTACTTTTTGTGCAGTACGTTTTTACTCATGTTTACGTTGATCGTGGCTGATAGTATATTTTTACAAGTACTAATTGTCTATAAACAATTAAATATGGATAATATTTAGAAATTTTAATGTGACGATTCTTTAATCAGCAATAGAAACCTGCCTACCTACCTGCTTAATTTCGATACCATGAATAAAACTGGTATTTTTTTTTTTAAATTACCGTGTCCAAGTTTCCAAGCAGCATGTAGCCTGGCAGTCTGGTCTAAGCTTGCACTAAGTAGGTATCTTCCCTTGGTCTCCCACTGCACATCCTCCACTCCACTGAAATGTCCCCCCACGACTGTACTTGATTCACAGGTTTTCAAGTCCTAAAATTATTAAAATTTTATAATACCGCCTAAACGTGGTTCACGCGTCTGACATGCATTTCGTGTTGCGATGGAGGTCTCCATTCTAATATCCATCCCAGGAAAATAATTTATATTTCATGCATATTTTACAGCTAATAATCTAAGTTCATTAATCATTTTCTTTTAGATGGCTTTCAACTAATCATAAAGATGTATTTTTAGCCTGTTGGAATTTATAAGAAAAATGTATTTATAAAGTTATATTTATATGGCTTCTAATATATAAAACTAGTCACACAGTCTAGAAAATCACACTTTGGCTTTAAGACTTAATAAATAAATATAAAAAATTGTAAGATGATGAAGGTGAAAATAATTGTGGCAGCATGAGTTTCTGCAAATACTATTATGTAGTTTTTATGTTTAATACTAATATTTACATTATCTAACTTCCAAATGTGAAATGAGCCATTATAGCCATGCCCCATAAAGGCACCAGGGCCAAATCTACTCCCATAGAAACCAAGTCCATTTCCACCAACTTCTCCTACTCTTATTTTCTCCACCCAGGCTCCACCCATTTCTGGTTCCCAGATGATAATAGTTTTGTCCAAAGAAGATGAGAGCAGACGATGAATAGGTTTCTTGTTGTCTGAAAAAAGGTACATAATCCAAATTGAGCTAAGTCAAAGCTAATATTGTAAAATCAAATCTTTAGTATAAGTATTGACGGGCTTGTTTTCCGCAACTCGATGTCTACTATGCGCCTATTTTGCGTATTGAGCCGGGCGGTAAGTCCTGCCATCCCAGCTCCTCAAAAAAAAAATCAAATCTTTAAAAAATATTCTTTTATAAAAATATTTCTAAGATAAGGTGATTTCCAGTAGGTCACTTATGTGCCTAAAACCTTTCAAGCATTGAAAATCACAAATACCTTTTTCACTTAAGGTGTCCCATTGCACTCCATACACCCAGCCCTCATGACCAGCAAGAACTGCCTCTAGCTTTACTGACCAGATCACATCATATGCATCAAACACTTTCTGTTCAACTTTGATGCTTGTCTTAGAGGAGGATGGTTCATCAGAATAACATTGGATGCGCCAAATACGAATATATGTATCTTGTGATGCAGATGCTAATAGGATGGTATTATCTGAAATTGTTATTATTATCAATGATTGGCCTGCTTGTGTTCTTTGTTGTTATTCTTATTCTTACTTAGCATTATAATTGCAGAAGTTTAAAATAATAATAATAATTTATAATAATTGGGATAACTCACATACATTGCTCTGATCCCAAAGTAAGTAGCTGAAGCACTTGTGTTATGGTAATCAGAATCAATGCAATAAATACTATAATACTAATAATATAATCAAGACTCGGAAACAAATGCACCTACCAGGTTTCGAACCCAGGACTCTTTTGGTGTAGAAGGCAGGTACACTACAAATTGCACCAATCGGCCATCTAAATAATATTAGTTTGTTTTGTCGTATGATTTGTGTGATCATTATTTTGGTAGACAAAATTATGTATAAGTACTCAAATGCAGTAAGAAAAAATAAAAACTTACCGTCTATTATGGCATCCATTCCACGTACCCAATCTTCATGTCCAACCAAGACATCAACTCTATGATATTCTCCTTTCAAAGCAAATATATGGATCTTATTATCATCAAGCCCAAGGAAAAGTATTGGCTTGTTAACTATTGGCAACATAAGTGCATGTAATTTAAGGCAAAGTCCAGTATTCAGGTTTATTGTTTGTTTACAGGTAACTGTACCTAAAACAATATGGAATTAACTGTTATTATGGGTTTTACCAAAAGGCTTAGTCTGAATGGAAAGTATGAAGAAGTTAAATAATAGTAATGATTTACCATTTGATCTCTCCCAAACTTTAACAGTAGAGTCAATAGATGAAGTAAAGACAAATAAATCATTTCCGCCTGTATACATTCCATATATACCAGTAATTCCATCTGAGTGACCTTCCAGAACACTTGTCACTTTCCACACATCTTCTACAAGAGTCCAAATGATAGCCGTTTTATCTGCTGATGCTGATATCAGCTCTGTACATGAACTATCTGGCTTTGCAAGCCATTTTACAGAATTAACTCTAGAGCGATGATGGCTGAGAACTGTCATTGGATCTTTTCCCCTTAAATTCTAAAAGTAATCAAAAACATTTCACTACTATTTAGAACACAGCAATTTATATCATTTCATTTAAACTGGAAGGGAAAGTAAATAAAATATTATTGACACTACCGTATCGTAAATGACGACGGCATTACAGGCTCCAAAACACATGAGGCCTTCTTTATTCCAGTCTACGATTTCAGGAGATCGGTTACATGCTACAGCTGTATAAACTTGCTCGACAAGAACTTTCATTTTTATATTATTTTATAATCACATGTGCACTTGTTGTTTGTTTTTAAAAAATTGACGGTTTCGCATAATATGTCGTTTCCACACCTCCGCCGGACCCTAAATTATTCTATGAATTAAGAGCACATCATACAAATTTGAAATTACAATTTACAATAATAGTGCATAGAATATTATACCATAGTCCTTACTTACAATTGACAAGCTAATAAAGGTACATACTTTGTTATATTTGTCAAAGATGCGTTCATTAAGAGATTTAAGATACACCAGCTCATCACACCCGCCGCACCGACCGTTCGCCGCGCGCACTCTTCGGGTCAACTCGGTTTGCAGATAATATTTTGACACGGGTCGACTCGTTTACGGTCTGACTCGGGTTACCCGAGTTAGATAACTCGAGTCGCTCATCGCTAGTTGATACTTGATACCTAGTTCATAACTTCATAAGTTCAGTTTCATTCATTATTCATACTTTATAGTTGAATTACTCCATAGTTCACAGTATACTCCACAGTAGCTTTCTAGTAGATAATTCGGTATTGTTTTAATTGTTCGCCAAATAAATATTAACAGAACATTGAACCTTTTACATTTAATATTATTATGCTATTCAAATTTCAATGTAGGTATTTAGTGCTTCATAATTAAGAATTGTATTAATTTTAGATCTTATTGTGTTTCGGGAACATAAGGTAAACAAAAGAAAAATTGTTAAAAATAACCAAGAATACAACATACCAAATACCAATACTAATACTAAAACGTTTTTTTACGTTCATAAAAATAAGATTCAGTCAAGAAAATGCCAGAAGTAATGATTTGTGGGATTCCTGTCAACTTTCCTTTTGAACCCTATGAAGTGCAAAAGGCTTACATGACAAAAGTGATTGAGAGTTTACAAAATAATACAAATGCACTCTTAGAATCACCAACTGGTACTGGAAAGACGCTAAGTTTACTATGCTCCTCCATAGCTTGGTTATTGATTAAAAAAGCGCAACTTCAAATGAATGCACAAGTTGGTAATTTTTCAGAACATAGTGGAGTTGAAAATTTGCGAGAAAATATTAAGACGGGTGCAGGGAAAAATAAGGATAATGCAACTTGGGGTATGCCGAAAATCATTTATTCATCGCGAACACATTCACAACTTACTCAGGCTATGCAGGAATTAAAAAGATCAAACTACAGACATGTAAAGGCTACTGTTTTGGGGTCAAGAGACCAAATGTGTATTCATCCAGAAGTCTCTAAGGAAAGTAATAATATGAACAAAGTTTATATGTGCCAACTAAAGGTTAAATCAAGAACTTGTTATTTTTATAACAATGTTGAATCTAAGAAAGATGATCGTTCTGTTAAAGGAGATGATATATTAGATATTGAAGATCTTGTAACAGTAGGAAAGAAATTAAAGTGCTGTCCATATTATTTATCTAAGGAACTAAAACAGGAAGCAGATGTGATTTTCATGCCATACAATTATTTATTAGATCCTAAATCAAGAAAAGCCAATGGCGTAGAACTTTTGAATAATGTTATTATTTTAGATGAAGCTCACAATGTTGAAAAAATGTGTGAAGAGTCTGCTTCATTACAAATAAGGACTACAGATGTTGCATTGTGTATTGAAGAAATAACACATATAATGAGATCCTTTGTAGAAAATTCAGACGATAATTTAGATTCAACTGCAGATACTATTGATAGTAATCAACCAAAAGATTTTACTTGTGAAGACTTGTGTATATTAAAAGAAATGATGTTAACTTTAGAAAAAGTGATTGATGAGATTGAGGTTGGTAATGAAAGTTCAACATACCCTGGTGGATTTATATTTGAGTTACTGGCTAAGGCTGAAATTAAAGATCATAATCAAATGTCAGTGATATCACTAATGGAAAATCTAATCCAGTTTTTGTCTACGGCAAGTGCATCACCATTTCAACGGAAAGGAGTGGGATTGCAAAAAATTGTTGACTTATTGAATGTTGTTTTTAGTGGATCAACTCATTCTTATAAAGAAAGAGTTAAAATGTGTTATAAAGTACACATACAAATAGAGGAAAAGAAAAATAATAAGAAGACAGAGAGCTGGGGTGCCTTAAAATCAGTTACTTCAAAAGCAGTTGAAAGAGTTTTAAGTTATTGGTGCTTTAGTCCTGGTTTTGGTATGAAGCAACTGATAGACCAGAATGTGAGAAGTATAATCTTAACAAGTGGTACATTAGCACCATTGAAACCACTGATTTCTGAACTTGCAATTCCCATTGGAGTCTTTTTAGAAAACCCTCATATAGTTAAACCTAACCAAATATGTGTTAAAATCATAAGTCAAGGTCCTGATTCTATCATATTAAATTCAAATTATCAAAACAGAGATAACCCAAAATATATATCATCATTGGGAAGAACTATACTCACTTTCTCACGTGTTGTACCAGATGGTTTATTAGTATTTTTTCCATCATATCCTATAATGTCTAAGTGTCAAGAAATGTGGCAGGCTGAAGGTATATGGACTAGCATAAATAGTATTAAACCTATTTTCGTTGAACCTCAACGCAAAGAAAATTTTAATTCAATAATTAATGACTATTATGGTAAAATTAATGATCCTACTACAAGAGGAGCATGTTTTATGGCTGTCTGTAGAGGAAAGGTATCCGAGGGTCTTGACTTTGCTGATATGAATGGAAGAGCCGTAATCATTACAGGATTACCATTTCCACCTCTTAAAAATCCTAGGATAATATTAAAGAAAAAGTATTTAGAAGAACTAAGAATGAGGGACAACAACGCTCTATCAGGAGATGAATGGTATTCTTTGGAAGCTACAAGAGCTGTAAATCAAGCTATAGGTAGAGTTATAAGACATAAAAATGATTATGGAGCTATCTTACTTTGTGATAGTAGATTTAATAGTCCAAAATTAAAGGGACAACTCTCTGCATGGTTAAGAGATTATATAAATTCATCAAATAAATTTGGTGAAGCAGTAAGTGAAGTTTGCAGATTTTTTAAAAGTGCAGAGTCAACATTACCATCACCAAAATTAAAACCTTTATTGCCACATGAAGGAAGTTTATGTTATAATGAGAGCTCTAGAAGTATTACTGGTGTATCTTTCACAACTGTTAATACCAGACTGGTTTCTAAAACAAACAAGATATCTGTTAGCCAATACCCGAATTCTAATGAAGTTTATGCTAATTTTTCTATGAACTTTTACAAAAATGTTGCATCATCATCTTATGTCAATGAGTTTAAGCCAAAAGAAGCTAAAGATTTATTTAAAGCTTTAGATTGCAGTAGTGATTCACCACAGGCATTGTCATTAGTTACTATACATAAAAGAAATGCTGAAGAAATTGCAGTGCCTATAATTAAAAAAAAGAAGTTAAAAATAAAAGCCTTTGGTTTTGAAGAGAATTTAAATAGTGAGTTTTCTGATACAAATGAAGTTGAAAAAGTTGCCCCCTCGTTGTTAATAGACTTTGTAAAGGAGTTAAAAACTCTTTTAGACAGTGATCAATATAAACAATTTCAAGTATCAATCTCAAATTATAAAAAGAAAGGCGAATATCAAATATTTTTAGTAACATTAACCAATATACTGGGCAATAAAAAGCTATTTTATTTATTCAAAGGAATGAAGAGATTTTTAAATGATGAACACAAAATAGAATTTCAGGAATATTGTGATAATTTTAAATTTAATAATTGATACAAATGGAGTTAAAATCTTTAGTTAAATGTTTTTAAATAAGATGGTTCAATAAAATAACTTTTTTCTATATAACTTTATTTTTTTACTAATTACTTATTTACTAATTCAGAATATGTTTTTAGCAGGTTCATTAATTTTATTCTTGATGATAACAGAATTAATCCTCAGAATTGTCTGTTGTGCTCTTTGAAAATTTATCCTAGTAAATTGCTTCCTGCGCTTCTTTTTAAAATGTGTTCGAGTATGTGATAACCCTTTGGATATTATTGTAGCTGTAACTGAGACCAAGCCAGGTTGTACAACAGGTCTTCCTATGAGAGAAAATTCTCTGGTTGCAGCAAGTAAAACCTTGTCCAATGTTATTTTATCACCAATATTTGGAGGCCAATAGCCTTCAACAACTAGTAAGTCTCCATCTGTGACTCTCCATTGCTTACCAAGCAAGTGCACTATAGCAAAATTACGAGATGATCTCTCTTCTATTAGTTTGTTACATGATGATATGACATCTTTATTTGTATTTGAAACTAATTGAGTGGCCACTGGAGCATAATTTGTTAGAGATTTTGAAAATATTCCTCCTAAAACAATATAATTCAAAATAGTATTTTTAATATCAGCAATTTAGCAAACACTAAAAATATACGAGTTACTTACCTTGACTATTATTACGGAAGAGACTAGCAAGCTTTTGCAAGCCAGCCCTAAAGAAGGCCATGTTAAATAATATTTGTATGTAACACTTGTATATAAATATTTTATTATTTAGTCTATTAAAGGTACTTTAAAAATTAAAATTGATAACCAGCAATGTTTCCGAACATGTTATACAGTGTTGCCACAACTGAGTTCCTAAAAGGTACATATTATCCAACGCTGAAAAGATACTTAATGCCCGTCACAGACTTAGCTATAATATATATACCATACTATAAAATATATTATAGCAAGCTACCACACACTGAGAAACATATTATGTATATAATAAAATGTATTTTGCCTTCATTTTTATGATGATCTGCCTAGTTTTCTTACGCATTTTGTAATAAAGGCTGGTCTTATTTCAAAATACCAATAGTAATAATTATGAGTTCAACAAGTACATTGTTTATGGACTTAACCCTTTACCGCATGGATTTTTAGAATTCCTTCAAATTAATTTAGGATATGTATTACTACTAAGCATACGCAAAATAAATATTTAAAAAATTATAACACATGGAAATTCCAGAAAATTCGAGAAAAACTCCTTGTGCCATATTTGGAACATCATGCTATCATGGTTGCATCATACTTGTGTCCATATTTGGAACAGTATGCGATAAGGTAATTGAGATAGGTAATATATAATAAAATTGTAATATATATACATATATAGAATAACCCGGAGTTTATGCGTGATATGTCGTATAATATCGGTCTATCGATAGATATAAAGCAAACAGCATAAGTATTTTTAAAATATCGATTTTTTATTAACCTGCGCAAGTATAATTATGAATAATCACAACTTAATTAAACAATAAACCATTTATTAATTTGTGGTAGCATGAAAACTATTGAAACAGTTGCGGTCTTTGTTGAAACAAAAGTAGCACGCACATTTAGTGCAGCATACATGTGACTTTTGGCCACAGTTTTTGCAACGCTGCCGATCATTTGCCCAACAAGGCTAATGATCAATCCCGTCCTCAGCCACTTCCCGAGGTGGCAGTTCCAAGCGCCTTCATTTTGGTTTTTTAACATTTTCTATGTTTTGGTCAAAAACGGGCCTCCCTCTTCTACGCGTGGTGGTATCGGAGTCTTCAGGAAATGCCAAAACACCGTTGTTTGTTTTATTACCTGTAAAATAAAAAAGCGTCATGAAATAAACCTACCCACACATGCCACAAACGTAAATCAGTCTAAAAACACTGGAAGAGTAATATTATAATTGTTTTATTTTTTTGTTCTTATGAGGTACCATGTGCATATAGTTCCATATTTGACCAACGGTTAATATAACTCTTACATCATAATGTTCCATATTTGTGCGGTCCATATTGCCATTACTGTATAGTGTTCCAATTTAGGAACAAAGTTTGTTAGTTATTTTTACTAGGAAGCAGGTAATTTTACTCACGCGTTATGCCGTAAAATCTTCTTGAATCCATTCTTCTTTCTCAATAAACATAAATTATATTTATATTCGCCTACAAAATCGTAAAAACTGGTGATAGAAAAAACAGAACTAAACACTCTGCACGGAATAGCCGTTGGTGGACATCGGACAATGAAATATATAAACATAGACAACATCAATGGTTGTTACTGCCATTTAACGTTCGGGTACACACTAGGCAAAACTTATACTTCTTATCACGGCATATAGATGTCACAAGTTGGATATTTCAACTAGATTTCAAAGTGTTCCAAATTTGCCACGACATGCGGTAAAGGGTTAATAGACAGTTTTTCAGAAGACGATTCCGCCGCTGATTTCGATATGTTAGTTGCCCTGTCAGGCATAAAAACTAGAACCAAATGGATCGAATCACATATAAGGAATAATCAAACTCGTGGCGAATTTAATTTGTATTGCGAGTTATGCTCAAAAAAATTTGCCCATTAATAAAGAGGCGCGGGCGTGCGAGGCAAAGCGGTAGGAAAGGTGAGGGGGGATTGAAACACGCTGTACATTCAAAATAATATGTCGGATTTATCTTGCTATACCATAATATATAGTAAAATAGCAATTTATTCAACATTTTAATATTTTTATTCAACTCATACAGCTTAGGGACCATCCATAAATTACGTCACGTCACACAAATTTCATGATTTTTTTGACCCCTCCCCCGCCCTTGTCACAGCTGGTCACATTTGTGAGACTCCCCCTTCCTAGTGTGACGTTACATATTTTGTAATTTTATGTTTTTGTTTAATGTTTTTGAGTATTTCGTTAATAGTGCAAAGTTCGTGTTTTAACCCGTAGATTTGGAAATGTGACGTCACGAAATTTAGGACCCCTGCCACCCCCTTGTCACACAATGTCACACTTCGTCAATCCCCTCCCTCCTCTTAACGTGTGACGTAATTTATGGATGGCCCCTTAGCTATCGCTTTCTCGCAATGAACGTAAGAACATTCAGCGTTCATATTATCTTTTTTTTGGCTTTGGTTTATAAAATGCTACACATAATTTTGGATGAGAACAAAAAGGTACGTAAACTGGATCCCATTACACATAACACATTGGAGGCTAAAAAGGTACGTAAAATGTGTAAAATGTATGGTAACGGCAACGCTGATGTTATATGTCAGTTCTCACTTCTCAGTTCTCACTTCTCAGTTCTCACTTCTCAGTTCTCACTTCTCAGTTGAGAACCTAACCTAACCTAACCTCAATATATAGTATATATATAATGTACCTTCTCTGTGGCCCAGTGCCTATGCTTCAATCACTTCCAATTTGAAATACAGTGTGACCAACCATATGCCGAGTGTAATCGTTAAGTGTGTACAAGCAATTATTCCGTAACTATTACAGATATCAAAAAACTTTAAACTGATATCGAAAGTACTTTACCTAATGAGTAAATCCTTCAGCTTACTCTTACATCTCCTAAATTTTCTGGAAATTAGTCGAGATTGGAATGAAGAAAATGAACTTTTAAACTCATTAGGCAACTAAAGCTTGAAATGCTTTTAACATTCTTTTGACGATTTGTTTGTAGTCAGGGTCTTTGTTATTGCCAAAATTTTTTTCTAAGATCTCTTTGAAGGCAATCCACCCTTTTCTTTGAGGATCCGTCATGGTTGTGATGAACTGTGGATCAGCCTTAAGCCGTCTAATATCTGGTCCAGTGAAAACACCTTCTTTCAAGTTTGCCTCCGAGAGGCCTGGAAACTTTGATATTAAGTATTTAAAGCAATTTCCATCCCTTGGCAGTGACTTTACAAATTGCTTCATCAATTCCAGCTTTATGTGAAGCGGTGGTAGAAGAACTTTATGACGAGGCACCAATGTTTCATGCAGTACGTTCTTTTCCCTCGGAGGCCAACACTTTTTGGTCCAGTGATTTGCTCGGTCTCTACTATACCATAGACACAAAAAGCAAGGGAATTTGGTAAACCCAGATTGTTGTCCGAGCAACATACCCACGATTTTAAAATCACCGTACACTTGCCAACCGTGGTCATTATATTTTAATTTGCAAATAACCAATTCCAAGTCCTTGTAGGTTTCCTTGAGGTGTAAGGAATGACCGACAGGAATGGAAGCGTAGAAACCGCGATTGTGTAGCAGAACTGCTTTAAGGTTTATTTTTGAAGAATCTATTAAAATACACCACTTCGCTGGGTCGTATGAGATCTTAAATGTATTCATCAAGCCTTCAATATTGGTACAATAAACCAACTCGTCCTCTTGGGCAAAGTTGGAAGTGAACAAAAAGTTCACTCACGATATCTAAAGTATGAGGAAGACACTCCCGGCAAAATTAAGTACTTGCTTTGGAGTCTTGATCCAAGCAACTCAGCAGCGTTTTTAGGAAGATTCAAGTCTCTTACCAAATTATTTAGATCGCCTTGGGAAAATAATTTCGGACTGCTGTCACCTTCAAATTCAAAACTTGACTCGTCATCGGGATCAGGTACAGCACCATCTTCGTCAAAACTTGGAATCTCTTCCAAGGGAGCAGGAGCCATGGGCACTGGCATTTCGGTCCCATGAGGGATGGGACGAATAGCTGATTTCAGATTGATTGATAGTATAAAACAAAGTCGCTTTCTCTGTCCCTATATCCCTATGTATGCTTAAATCTTTAAAGCTACGCAACGGATTTTGATGCGGTTTTTTTAATAGATAGAGTGATTGAAGAGGAAGGTTTATATGTATAATATACCCGTGCGAAGCAGAAGCGGATCGCTAGTTTATTTTATAAATCATAAATACGAGTAAATATAAACAATCATGCGTACCTTGCATTAATGATTTGCCCAAACAAAAATTATAATCATTGTTTTTCACATACCATTTAACATGGACTCCTCTAACTTCTACCTTTACCGGTCGAATGGCAGTTCACCCGCACGACGTGCGCGTGCGACATCTGCCCGCTCCACTCGCCCGCACGCTTCGAACGCCCGCCCGCCCGCGTCCATCCAAATCCTACCTTAAAACGCGTGCGGACAGTTCATTTTTTGTGCTTTTTGTTCAGTTATTGTCTAAAATTTGAATTTAAGCGTCTATAAATAATTAAAATATTAAAAACTCCTTCCTTCGATCTACATTTGTATACATTTCTGGTTGGTTTTCTTTTGTTTTTCATAAAGCTCCATATCAATAGATCATTATCTTCCTCTTCTAAAAGTTGAATTAATCTCAAAGATGCAACGGTTCTGTTCATTTTTTACAAGACACAAGTAAACACTTTTACGAAAACACGTCCTGAATTTACGTCCACCCGCAACCGCAATCGCCTACGCCCGTCGGCATCCAATATGCGTTAGCGTGCGCGGACGCGGGCGGGCAGGTCTCGCTCAGCCGCACGCCCGCTCGCCCGCGTCCATCCAATTCCTACCTTAAGCGATATATTTAGGTATTTAAAATTACGAATTTAATAATAATAATAAACAATTAATTAGATAATATATGAACTAACCAAAATCTTAACACGATTAACTGTAAAAATAAGTAAGTGCAAGTTAATTTTTATGTAAGTTTATAAAAAATTGTACCTATCTGATTGTATTTATTCGATCTGATGTAGGTACTTACCTCCTCAATTTGGTTTTTGTTGAACAAGGTTTCTATGCATAAGCAACGTGCGCAGCGTAGACTTTCATATACCTACTGTATTATTACTGTTCATGTAGTTCATGTAGTTTAGTATTATTTTATGCATTGGTGTCTAATCGGAGATTTTAGTATAGGTACATCCTTGTTGCGAAACCAACGAGTACAGATGTTGAACATAATAAAAAATGAGGTAGCTTTGACTACAAATCAATGAAAGACAGAGGCGACGGTTTGAAAATTGCGACAATTACTCTGTAATTGTAATTCTATTTGGTTCTATTTATAGCTAAGCCTGTGATTATATTTATTTTTCTCAATAATTACTAATTTCTTAAGGAGAAATGAAATCAATAGCTAAGAAACTAAATATTTATATTTTATAAATACATAAAATAGATCTACCCAATCGTCGGTTCCTGTCATTCTTGAAAATATTTATTTAACTACAATTCGTAGCCCATAACATACGTCATCAAAGGTCTTGCTACGAGATTGCTACGAGTCGTATTATGCAGCACTGAAAATTTTCCAACGATTACTACGCATCATTTGTTTTGTTTTTAAACAATTATTATAATTGTTAAGAATAAATGCGATCAAAATAGACTTAACTAAAAATAACATAAAAAGCCGTCACCACAACGGAACTTCAATCTTATTCATAATTAAAAAGCAGAGCGTATAAAATGCAGCATGAATAATTACGGCCCGCATAACATCAAGTTCGCAGGTAATCTATGAAGGCTTTTTCCAAAAGCAGGTGTACCTAGGTTCGTTTTCAGGGCACCCGGTTCGCGGTCGGGCTTCCTCGGAGCGCTGTCGGGAGCGATCGTGGAACTCGCTCGCGTCTGGGGTCCGTTGCCATGCCGACGAGAACGCGCCATTCCAGAACTACTACCCAAAAATAAACACGCATCATGGATTAGCTAATTCTTAATTGTGCTTGGCTCATTATTAAAATATCAATTATACATCAATTGGGTTTCCTAGAACTTGCTGAAATTATTTTGAAAAATCTCTCTCGAGCTAACATTAGGGTTGTCCTATCCAGACTTTTTACACATAATATTAATATTTTGAGTACTATACTAGTAAATGCTTAATAATAACAAAAAGTGATTATGACTTTACTTAATAAGTTCAAAGTAATGGACATAAGTAAACTTTAAATGCTTATTTTGTAAAGCTTCTCTATAAATTTAAGAGATTTTGATATTTATAATTATTGCTACTCTAATACTGACGAACAATTCCTCATCCTTATGTTTGATTTGTGACAGTTTATCTTATCACTTGTCAGCTAGGTCTGAAAGACAATGGGATGGCAGCCCTGGCTAGGCTGTTTGTTCGGGCCGGGCTTGGGGCGGCAAGCGAGGGGTGAGAAGCAGTGATTGCGCGCGCAGTGTTCGCGCGTCAGTCGCTAGGCGGCGGGCCGGCGCACGGTCGATAGCGCGTGCTGGCGCGGCCATGTTGCACGAGGCGCGCACGTGCACGCCCCGCGCAGACTTCTGACTTTCTGTGACACTCGGTGCCCCCTTCGTACATGTGCCCAACCAGTGATAAGGTGAGAACGAACCCCTTACATTTACGTAAGTTCCGTTTAGTGAACTTGTGATGAAATATGTGTTTCAAGTGTTACAGATTCTCTACTGAAAGCTCTTTAAAAATTGTATAAAATAAGCTGGATATGGATCGGTATATATCCAGCTACGTTATATATTCAATATAAAAAGGATAAAGGCGTTTGTACACTGAGCGATGCATTATAATCGCGTTTGCTTGGAGTATGGTACCTACACATATTTTCATGTACAGTTCTAAAATATGTGTCGAGTGCTCGTTTACGATGCTACTCAACATTGGACAGATAAATGTGAAGTCGTGTAAGTTTTACGATTTAAGCAAATATTGTACTTTTTTATCCGTACAGTACTGATTGAGTTTAGCAAATTCCTACGGGCTGTTATTTTAAATCGAGAACTGCTAATAAATCAAGCTTACACGTGACAAGTGGCATCTAATGAGCTCCTTAGTGATACTTTATTGCTTGTAATTACTTAAAGCTTGTAAATGACATATTTGTCTCGATAATGATAATAAAAATTAGGTAGGTACATATTTTTCATGTAGAGTTGCCTAAAATGTGTGTCGAGATGAGATCGCAACAGCAGAAAGTACTTGACGTAGAGGCAAGTGGAATATGAAATGAAACTGTGGAAAATAATGAATATTGTATCTACAATGCTCGGAATTTTTTCCTCTGATTGCCATGTGAAAGTTTTCAAGTATGAATGACGTATGTATTTCATGTACCCAAACGCTTAAAATAAGTGGTCGTTTGTAGAAATAAATATTTTCAAGCGTCTTTTTTGTCACATATGATCGGGTTATATTAAATGAAAAATAAGTATTTAGTATTTACTTAATGAAATTGGTTCGGAGGTCCTGGCTTGCTTTGTTTTTAACCTACAGATAGCAAAATTAATCAATAAATCAGACGTCAAATAGAATGTATTTTTCCCCGCCATAACTATCACAGCCATCCATTATAAATTATAATGGTGGTTTCTGTTTGTCAGTACCGATCTACTAGACAAAAAGTTGTTATCTTTTAGACAAGAACGTAACAGTTTATTAGACAAAAATCTCTTTACGTTTATGTTCCATCCATATGTAGTCCGGGAGGTAGCGTTGCAAATGCAAAAGTCATAGTAAGCTGGTTGCTATTAACATCTATAGTTGATATTATATGACTAATAACTGAATCGACCGTCAGCTGCTCAAGTAGCGGTGGGTGCGAGTGTGGGAGTCTGCGAAAGAAGTAAAAAATAAAATATAAAAAATTAAGTAATAGTACGCCGGCTGAAACTTTTTTCGTATATAGTTGACATCAAACTAAGCTGAAAAAAATCGTCAGCGGCATCGTGGAGGGGGGATTGTGCATCAACTGCTCGCATGAAAAGGAAAACGTAAAATAAAGTTATTTTACGCTGGATGAAATTTAATTACGTGATTGTTTAAATATTGAAAAGTACGAAAACAAAACTCAGCTGCGTGTATAGTGGTGGAAAGAACGTCAGCTGACGCAGTAAGTGCCCTCGCGCATTAGGCCACTGGCCGTGCGGCTTGGTCGGCGTAGCCAGAGCGCGCAGCCCATTTAATTACTTGGTACTTACTGCGTCAGCTGACGGTCTTTCCACCACTATACACGCAGCCGATTGTTGTTTTCGTACTTCGCAATATTTAAACAATCACGTGTTTCAATTTCATCCGGCGTACTATAACTTTATTTTACGTTTTTTTTTCATGAGAGCAGCTGACGCATAATCCCCCCTTCACGATGCAGCTGACAATTTTTTTTAGCTCAGTATGATGTCAACTATTTATGAAAAAAGTTTTAGCCGGCGTACTATTACTTTTTTTTACCACTTCCGCAACCTCCCAATTCCACACCCACCGCGGGTGCGCCAGTTGACTCTTGGATCAGTTATGAGTTATTCGAGATCTATGGTAGGAAATGGCAAGCAATTGGCGTAAAGTCACTGCCTAAAATGCAATGCTACCTCCCGGACTAACGTGTTCACAAGTAAGCCTGCCAATGATAATAAGCGTCGCTTTCTTCATTAAAATTCTTAAATGTTTTTCTATGCTTTATAGCTTAAAATTCCCAGATTTTCTGTACCTTTCTTTAAAATTCTTTGAAAAAATCGATTGAAGGCAAACTATTTACCTACGTATCATTTCATTACCCTTTGTATAATTATGTATTTATTTAAATTTAAAAATAGTTTTTATGAGCCAACACATACAACAGCACTGACATATTATTATTTTATCAAAAAGTAAAAATATGGTCAACTTAGACATAAACACACATTGATTAGGTTTGTAAAAGTTAAATTAAAAAGCAAAAACTTACAACCATATTAAATATGTACATATTGTAAACACTGTATCAACTATAAACGACTATTATTGCTGTATTTATTACATCTTCAGATCAAAGTAAGTCCCTGAGAATATACGAGTGTTCGAAATTGTCGCATTTCAGAGATAATTTGAATAAGAAAGAAATTCGTTCGTCTTAAAATGCAATATCATTATTGAAATGGAGTAAAACAAAGGGAGAGTCTATCTTGTTCTTATATAAACTTGTTCACTATTATTCGAGAATGTTGTGGTGCGTTTTAAAGTTACTTTGTTAATTTAAATTCATTTTCAATATGAACTGCTGTTATAATTACGGTAATTACAATTCATTAGTATATTAAACTCACACCCATACACATGCCATAGAAATAGAGTAAAAGTTCATTAATAAAGAATATTTTTTGACTATCTATTTGTCTATGTATCTATATGTGAATCTATTTCGGGTATTCTCAAAAACTTAGATTCAAAAACTTAGCTTAGATCGTTTTTGGTTCGATTTGCATTTGCGGATTTGCAATTTAGGATGTTTTAATATGTCTCATATTGAAATCCATTTCTTATGACATCCATTTCAGTAGGTTATCAATCTTCATAGGTGTAAATATTTCTTTAAATTTAATTCGTACTTTTTAGATTCCCTACTGACACGATTTTTTACACATTTTTTTCACATTGTACAGAAGTCAATTTTTTAAACATATTTGCTTGAAGAGAAAACATTAAATTATAAGAAAAGTGAATACAAAGTGCAAAGGATTATGTTGATAATCTTTAACAATGTTCATACAAAAGTCAAAAGTCTTCAACCCTATCTATTTATAAGTAAACATTTAAATCTCATATTTTTTATTTTGTATGATTTTTAGCTGTTTTTTAAAGGCAGGGATATTTTAATCACTACATAGTATAAAACAAAGTCGCTTTTTCTTCCCCTATATTCCTTTGTATGCTTAAATCTTTAAAACTACGCAACGGATTTTGATGCGGTTTTTTTTAATAGATAGAGTAATTGAAGAGGAAGGTTTTTATATATGTTTTATACCCGTGCAAAGCCGGGGCGTGTCGCTAGTATTATTTATAATTTGTCATTGTGTCATGCCAATATAAGATTTCGCTATGTCATCAATTTTGATGAAATTGCAATTATTAATTAAACTACCTAATGGGTTTACCTGAACAGCTTTTAAAATGAATTTTTCAAAATTATTAAATACTTTGTGTATTTTCAAAAGGGCATTTGGAAAAAAGTATGAACCACTGTTAGACGACCAACGAAAAAATGTTGAGTATAATCTCAATTCCATTTTTTGCTGAACGACACCAATCATAAAATATTTAGTATCAACAAGAGTGTTAAGACCATTACGGATTGTGTTATTCCAAATAAACATTTACATATTTTTTCTTGAAAGAAATATATAGAATAATATTTATTTATGCACACAGTACATACACAAAAACGGTAAAGAAAAACAACAAAAAAGATCTATTCTAACATAGAATAAAGGGGACAAATGAGTAGTTAATATTTAGGTCCTATTTATGCACATAGACACTGACACACATCCATAACTCTCTCGCGTCGTCTTTCTTACTCATGAAGGTCGTGACCACTACCATATGTGAACTTCCTTTTGTATGACATTTGATGGGTATTTTCTTGGTAATATCGCTGTAATAATCGCGTGATGTAGGTGATGTAGGCCTCTCTGTCACAGGTTACCGCTACAGGCGAGTTTCTTCAAGCAAGCCTGTAGAAATTCAACCACACTTCCGCGCCACTTATGACACCCATCCGGCAAGTGGCAAATTGCAAATTAAATTATAAATTGCATTTGGACCGGAGATCGAACCCGAAACCTCAGGCTTCGCGGTAGGCTTATATGACCGCTCAGTCACGAGGCTCTCATACATAACTACTCATATAAAAATAATAAATATTGATATATAAAAAAGTAGCTGTGCAGTAGTGCGCACTAAACGAGGACTCATCACGTATTTTTTAAGGTAAATCGAAGCTAACATTCCTCTGATTTTCAGGAGTTTTCTACTGGCACAACTGCCAATGAATAAATAATAAAAATGAAATTTATGTAAAATTTGCAGATGGCAATAATGTAATTAGACACATAACATCATGTAATAGGTACATAAAATAAATGGGAGTAAAAAAGACAGTGGGAGTCTAGCGGAAATATTAAGTACATACCAGTATTTCACGCAACTAAAGCCAGCCTGAAGTGATTGGGCAAGCAAGTATTTTAGCTTGAAATGGAAAGTTTTCAATTCCTTACTTCCAAAATTTAACAGAGATGGAGAGAGAAAATATTGTTCCAAAATCTGGTTGCGTTGTATCAAAAATTGCCTCTAAAAGCAGCAGTATAATGTCTCGGTAAATACAGGAGCTTATGTTGTTTGAATGTTAAAGCGTAATAAAGAAAGTACTTGACATTTCCATTTAATAACCGCAGTAATTATAATACTGATCGTACTATTCAGTTACATCCAAACTTGGATGTAATGTTGAAATCAAATAAGTACCCAATCTTATCAATTACATATATTTATTGAAATATCTACTAAAATGCCGAAAATAGTGGAATTAAATGAACCAACATATTTTCTTTATTTTATTGAAAAGTAATTAGGCTTTATTAAAATTCTTTGACGAGTAATCCTGTACTAAAAGCTGTTTGTGTGCGTGCCCTAAGCGATGCATTTGTTAAGTGCTCAGTGCATTGAGTTGTCAGTGTGAGTACAGTGAGTAAGTGTGAGTGTAGTGACGTCACTGAGTGACGCCCGCTCTGACCTGCTTTCCGATCCGCTACTATTTGATTTTTAACTTTGCTTGTGTGCTGATTGATTACTCTTTTAACTTGTTTTTTGTTTTGCTGTTTTGACTTATTTATTTATACATTATTTGCGAACTAGTTTGTGAAAGCTGTTTTAGAGAAATAATTAAATATTGAATAAGTCTAATAAATCTTATATATAAAATTCTCGTGTCACAATGTTAGTTACCTTACTCCTCCGAAACGACTTTACTGATTTTTACCAAATTTTATATGCATATTCAGTAGGTCTGAGAATCGGCTACTATCTATTTTTCATACCCCTAAGTGATAAGGGTCAAAAAAAATAATATGGCAAAACAACGTTTGCCGGGTCAGCTAGTATTATATAATAGTCTAAGCTTTTAAAAAAACAATTAAATAGAAATCAAATTAATAATGCGATCTTTTCAAATGAGCACCATAGGTGTTTGAATATGTTTTGATTTTGCAAGCATAACATTTCATTTAAACTCGCTGTGAAATAAATTTACGGTAAATATCACAACCTAAAACATTAGTTTCGAATGAATTTTACTTAGAGTGTCAATGGGTGATTTTAATGTCCAAGAGATTCACTGTCTTATATCACTTGTCTGCAGGACTTCAAGACAGCAAGACATCATGTACATTCAAAAAATGAGTGTTTGTCGCCTTTAAGTCCACATTTACATCACGTAGCAGGAAACATATCAATGTTATATTGACAGGAACGAAACATCTAACAAAAAACTCCATTGTCAAACAAATATGCATATATGTCTACACTTTTCTCTGGTGTGATATATACACACATAAAAAAAGTTTGTGTTTACTTGGAAGAGTTGAGAGATTTTGTTCTCGTGTCAAAATATAATTAATGAATGCATTATGTATTGCTTTAATATTTAACACATCATTTTAATATAAAAATCTTAGAAAGAACACAAACGTCAATATTATTTTTAAATATTTTAAGCAATTTAATAATATCTCAAACCATTCAAGTGAAGTATGAAATGAATGAATTTGAAAACTGACAAACATAAAAATGAATAACAATTCTAAGAGTGTACAATAGAACATATATTATGTATTATAATAAATGAAAGCGATTGACATTCGTTAAAATCATGTAGAATTTGAAATTCGGTAGCCTAATGTTGATGTATTTGAAATTGAATCCCAATGAAACTTGACAAACGAATTCGTTCAAAACATAATGATCAATTGACATATTGTAGATAATGTTGCAAAAGGTTCGACAGCAAATTCTTGCTGTGGTACATAACATGGTTTAAGTAGGAGTGTGTTGAAAGTGTGAAAATATATTTATATATATTGTAAAATTTTGGATAATATAACGAATTATGTGCATTACGAAAACTGGCTCAGGTGCGACAAAAGAAAAATGCCTCGACGGTTTGAAGAAAATAAGTAAATGCCAACATTTTGACAACAAACATAAACGAAGAAAAAAATAATGATTTCTAGTATCTTAAAAAGTTGTATGCAATATGCTAGGGAATAAGTATTATAGTTTCTAGAAAAATCTGTCATGCAAACTCCTTTTGTATATTAATAGCGAGTGGTTGCTCCGTAGCCATGTAATATATTCCGGAGAACAATTGCAATTTATAAATGAAGATAGGTAATTATGTATCTTGAAGCTTGCGCTCCCCCAGGCCCGATACATTCTGCAGGAAGTGCTGTGGGAATTCATCATGCCTTATATGAACTACTGATTGATGTTATGCAGAGTCAGGAACAGTGATAGTGACTCAAGCTTATATGAACCGAAATGAATTTCACAGTTCTTAATTAAGTAAGATATTATAAAAATTATAATTATATAACTGTTACTATCAACAAACAATACTGAGCAGTTTTAACTTGTCTAATACCTGATTTATAATTCGGCAGTAATAATTAATGTTATTACATCCGCTTAAGTATCGAAATTATTACATATGCTTAAATTCAAGTTTGGTTTCTTAAATTAATTTATTTTTAAAAATAATAGATTTATACCGTCAAATATTAAACTTTTACGATATACTCTCTTTTGCGATATTAATAATGCTTCAGGCGTTCAATTTGTCACAATCCATTTAATTTCGAATCGATGTGGTGACGTCACGCTTTGGGTGTGCGTCTCGTGTACGTCATATCCGGCAATCATCGATACACCGGATGTAGTAACACTTAACGCTTTGCATTCATTCTATTTCTGGACTTCCGGTACTGCACTTGGAGAAATATGTTTGTGGAGATTATCATTTTTTATAACACGACGATTTAAGTTTCAACCGACCCCATAAAAAAAGTAGGCAAGAAATATATGGTGTTCTACACGTTCGTGACTTCAAAGCTTTACCTCCAGGTAAAATATTTTGTGGGAATACATTTATTAGAAACAAAAGCCTCTTTCGACAGTAACATTGAAGTAAGAGGTGTGTGCGTGCTCTACAGACGGAAATAGCGGTGGGTCATGGGCGACAAACGTGACAATGAAACTTAGGTATACAACTGTATAAAACATCAACTTGCAGTAAAAAGCAATGATAAGTGATATCGTAACTGTTTCCACCTTATGACAGTAGTGAATTTAACTGTTTGCATTAGAAACCGAAGATCTAGGTAGATTCTAAACCACATGATGATTTTTTAAATCTAAGTTTCTACTAAAAAAATGTAGGTACTTGAAGACCCATAAAACCAAGGCGTAGATGTAAAGCATTTATGATCGACTTGTTATTGTTCGATTTGTTATTTCGGGAGATTTCACGACAAACTCTTTCTACTATTGTGTATCGCTTGTACTGAAATCTATAGGAGCGTCGAGTGATTCGTGATTTCGTTTGCATACACAGGGTTAATAGCATTCACTATTAATATCCGGGAGGGCCGGAGGTCGGGGCCCGACATTCTCACTGCACGGAATTAGAAGTTCACACTTTCAGTTTTACGCTTGAAATATTTTAACGTTGCTGTTACGATTAATATAAATGTAACCAGCTAACCAATGTCTATATGATAATAAATAAATAAAGTAATAAATAAAACAAAAATAATAATTCTACAATAATTAGCAGTTGTTTCCAAACAGTAATAGAATATCAAAAAATCTTTAACTCTGTCACATACTTCCAAATATTTTCTTTGTAGAATTATTATGTCTGTTTAATTTATGAAGTAAATTTTAGTGCACTGTGACTTATAGTTTTTTAAAATAAATTTTACAAAATTAATTTAAAATAAAGAAATAAAACAGACCTCAAAACGTATTAAAAAGTGAAAAATACATAAAAACATGTGAATAGTTGATAAATAAAATTCATGGAAAATTCAACAAGGACATAAAACTGTCATGTTGCTCTTTGAAACATCTAATTCATCGATAAGGGTTCATTTTTCATAGAGTTACAAGCAAATAAGTACGACGCGGTCGCGCGAATTTCAGCGATTTCTCGCCCGATTATGAAACTGATTGTAAAAATTCCAACAAAAAAAAAAAAAATGGGATCACTTCGATGAGTTACTTTATCGTTTGACATTCATCAAAATCGGATCATGGACGGCGACGTAGGACTGGTACATCCAAAAAAAAAAATATACGCGTCGAATTGATAACCTGCTTTTGGGTTTTTTTGAAGGTCAGTAAACAAAATTAAAAATACTGATCAAGGCTTCTTAGTGTGCCTACTAGCGAATAACAGTTGATTTTTATAAAGTTTATATACTTATACTATGTTATTTTTTGTGCTGATGAAAATATAAAAAATATATAACAGTAACGGCCAGCAACGTACATCCAACTACTGTAATTAAGCCATACGATAATTAATAGGATCGTTTTTGACATCTCACTTACTAATTAATATCAATGTTTGTGCTAACTATTTCTATTATGTGAAAACCTGTTCCGAACAAGCACAATCAATGAATTTAGACAAGGATCGCGATTCTAGTAGAAATAGAATTCGGGTTAAATCAAACATAGTTAAGTTTAAATAGGATTATTTCTAAATCACATCGTATTTTGTTCAAATGGAACTAGTTTGAGGAGAGAACCTAGCCATTAAGAGGCTATTCTGAAAAATAAGTTCCAAACGCTAATTATTGTAGATATAATTTCAAATCAATGTTGTTAAATTTGTGTTCTATTTCAAACAATTCAATTTTTTTTTCGATTTTTCAAAGTATAAACCCATTTCAACCCAACACCTCGCATTTATTAAAATGTTTACGCAGCTTCGAAAACTGTTAAAAAATTGAAAATTGGATTATTTATAGCCTAATTTCTCCCTTGGGCGAAAATCTGTGGAATTATTAAAATCGCAACCGAAAAAACCAGCCGGTGACCCGCGTGAAAGTGGTTAACTCATAAAATTAAACTTTTTAAGCACTCCCCGGTCGAGTACCGAATACTGGTTGTCTGGGTTTAGGCAAAAATACACGAACAACTTTAATCTTTTTAATTCGTAAAAAATGGATAATACATTTCAAGTTAAGCAAAACATTAAATGGATTCAGTTTTTACCAGGCACATCATCTATAAAATACAGGTAAAATAAGGACATAAAAAATGTAGTTGTTTATTCATAAATTCGTTAAACGAAACGTTCGAACAACAACTTCGAATTCATAAATACTAGGTGACACACCTTTAATACCAAATAAACGTATAATTAAGACAAATGTAATTAAGCTGCCTCTTCTAAGGCTTCATTTATCTCCATGTCACACTGCCCTTCAGTGATTTGTGCGTGAGATATATGCTTATTTTTTTAAGAATTTATATATTAAACTATAGAAAGTACAACGAAATAGTTTGATACTTAATTAGTAAATTATAACTTATTAAATGTTTTTCTACTTAAATATCTTCTCATAACGAACACTTAAATTATGAAATAATATTAACATTGAATATGCTGTATTTGACTGCACCTGACGGTTGGTTGGCGGAATAGGTTGTAGTCCTGCCTTTTGCGCCAAAAGGTCCTGGATTCGAATCCTGGTAGCTGCATTTATTTGTGTAATGAGCACGAATGTTTGTTTCCGAGTCTTGGTTGTTTATAAACTTATATATGTATTTACTGTGGTACCTTCGTTATCTCTGATTACCATAACACAAGTACTTCAGCTACTTACTTTGGGATCAGAGCAATGTATGTAAGTTGTCCCAATTATTATTATTTGTTTAGTCGTACATTTGAAGACGCCTAAAACAAAGCCTTCTTTCCGTTCGCACTTATTAGAGTGCAATTTCCATTTCTGGTTGTCTTTTATGTACAATTTTGTACAGTGGCGCGTTAAGCAAGCCCCATCGTGTCCAATTGTGCGGTCTTGATGGTTATTGTGTTAATAAATTCGGAATATGACGTTCACTTCGTTTACTTATTATTACGGTTCATTGTAGCTTATTTTTTAGGTAATATTTGGAATGCTATGGAATATAATCAGAACCATTAGCTTACCCTTACAGTTTACACCATATATTCTTTGCTGGTCCGTGGAAAGGCAGTTCCTAAACTATTTTTAGAAGTTGTTTATATCTAACTTCTAAGCTGCTAATACTTTGTTTACTTAATTAGATTCCTTTATCCAGGTACTTTATAAGTAGATACTGAATACACCTATTTTTAACCACTGACGCTGAGCTTGAAGTGAGTATGTTTGTTGATGCGGCTTTATGTGACACATAAAGCCGATTGGCGCAATAGGTAGTGCTCCTGCCTTCGGCGTCAAAAGATCCTGTGTTCGAATACCGGTAGGTGAATTTATTTGCGTGATGTCGAATGTTTGTTTCCGAGTCTTTTTTATTTATAAACTTATATGTATTTATTGTGGTACTCGTTGCTTCTGATTAACATAACACAAGTGCTTCACTTTGGGATCAGGGCAATGTATTCGAGTTGTCCCAATTACTATTAATATTATCGTAATATCGTATCTCCTACCATAATTTTTTGTTTGACAGGTGACGAGATGGTGTTCTCATTTAGGTTTCATCAAAATCGGTTGTGCCATTTTCATTATTATTTGCAATTTAAGTTCAAGGGGTTTTTAATTAACTTGAATTTCACTTGCGCCTCTGGGATTAGAAAAATAATTTATATTATTAATTTTTGGGTTTATTTATGAAAACATAAATACAAATTCTTATTAAATTATATTACGTATCATATGGGTTGCTATATTTAGGAGAAGTCTGTTATAATTTGTGTTTTCTTCGTTTGTTTCAATTACCGTGTAACTTTGAGACTGTATATGGTAAAGTCGCCTGTTGACTTATACTATATTATTTTTCCTATATATATTCATACCATGGTATATACAGACACCTATCACGTGTAAAGCTTCGTTAATATTACACACTACATCGATTGAATCAAACCCTTTCGTTCGATCGCATCACCCTCGTCTCGGCGGAGATTGTGAGCAAAATCAATTATTTACTACATAATATACATAATATACATATATCCTTTTCATTTATTCGAATCCAAATTGTCATAAATCCTTTATCTATAACCGACCTACTACTAAATAGAATATATTATTTCTGAAAATTAATAATATTCATTGTTATTTTATTTTTCGGCGTTTCTAGCAATCGAAAAGAAAACAGTAATTATCAATTCATTATTCCAAAGTGTCAAAAACTGAATCATCAAGTAAACGGTCTGAGTGTTTAAATAACATTCTCTATTATAATTTGAATCTTCTATTCAAAAGAAATGACAAAAATATACTTATATCTATCACCGTAACGGCTTTGATGAGCCCTTTGTATTTTTGTAAATATATTTAAGTACATTATTGTAAATATATTTAATTACATTATTGTAAATATTTAATTAACGATGTGTTAACGAAATTAAAGATACCACATACTTATTTTTATTATATGAGGTGCATAAGCTAGAATATGGGCTTTGTATCTTTATTCCACGGTCAAGGCATGTTATTGATACTAATAATAGCTAATATGCGTTGTTTCACGAGAATAAAACGGACAAACATATAAAATGAATTATTTCTCCATCGGTGTATTCGAGGTTGAATCGTTACTCAATGGCCCACTGATTGTATATTAATTATTATTTTATTAGCAACAGGCCTGATACTGTTTATATTATGATAAATTGCGAACTCGTAATTTTGAGACTTAATTTCATAGCTAGCAATTTGTTATAAGTTTTGTGTTCACTTATTAATTGCAGAGAATATTATGAGTTACTGCTTTGTAATTTGTTTTGTGTATCGTTTGAGAAGTTTCATAAAATATGGCTTTTATATTGTTTAGACTGTGAATTGAGGGAAAATTTGGATGAAATGGTTGACTGTATTTGACTTGATCAATTTTAATATACGTTCTTGATTTATATTTCGTTGCTCTAAAGTAGGCACATTTGGTTTACCAAAGTTATTCGTTCAAATAGAGCTTAGGAAATAATCGTTCAATGCTGGTAGTTCGTAGCATTACTCTGAACTTAAAGAATACTTACTATCATAGCATTCAAGTAAAGATAAAACCAATTAAATAAGTAGCTAAAGTATAGTAGTAGCATAAGTTGTTTCTTTTGCTGTTTTTTTTAAAGAAAAAAGGAGTGAAAAAGGAGTGGTGTAAATAGCTATCAATGTATAATAAAAGTGAATTTCCGTAACCCCTAGTGAGGTATGGGACACATTGCTATATGTGTTTTACTGATCATTTTCTTTACAGGCAAGTCACCGACTTGGCCTCACTTAGTCGGCCTTCTGTGCCTTGCGATTCGAACCCAAGAAATCCGGCGCAACACGCAAACGCGTAAACCACTTAGCCACGGAGGCGATTAAAGGTGTAATCTCTAGTTTTAAACATATAAAAGATCATTATACATATACCAAATACCTGTCCAAAAAGTACGTCGTTTAGTTATATAAATCAGAAAGAAATGTTCAAGATAACAATTTATTACAATTTTAAAATCAAAATTATACTTATTGGCAAAAATGACATAATCAGAGAGGCTACAGCATCTTCAAAAAAATAGATAGCGCTTAATATAATAGATAGCCCGTGATCGCGAATATCCAATAAAATATGAGCAATAGGTACGTTTATCCTCATCTATCATAACACATCCTTTTAAAACTACAATTCGAACCAATTCATAACTAAAGTTCGTTGCGGTTGTCCAGTATAATTAGACCTCGAGTAGGTTTCGGTCTTGCGTACGAAATGTTTGCGGAGATAGAAGCGAGATGGGCGAGGGAGCTTTATTGATTCTGGTCTGATCTGGCAAAGTTATAACGTATCGTCTTAGATAATGGATCCGGAGGCTGTAATCATATTTATTTCTTCCTTCGGTGAGTTTATGTCGGGCGCATTGAGTGCGGTTTCACGAGAATTAGGCGTGATTTAAGGAGGTTCCCCTCATCGGTTGGTGTGATAGCATTTAAGCGTTATTCTCATGAGACTAGCGTACAAGGTATAGTGTATCTCATGTGTTATTATAGGTTGAGTTGACTTATACATTTATTTTGTAATCACATTTGTTCTGAGTCGTGATTATAGTAAAGTATATAAGGTATAATTTGGTCATTTGTAAAATATTATGTTGATAATAGTGTGTATTTAGTGATGAAGAATCCAATTTATTATCATATAAGTAAAATATGAAAATAGGAGGAGAAAATATCCATTAACCCACCTACCTATTAATAAATAAATAAATGAATTCTATAATAATAGCAACTATACGAGTACTTTCATGATTTTATTATGAAGAACTTGTATTCTTCATAATAAAATCATTACAAAACCAATACAAGAGAGTCAATATTAGCGAAGCCCTTAGCATTCGCCAGTAAACGCTTATATACTTGTTTATTTCTGAGATAAGTAATATGTATTTTATGTTGATGTTCATGTTATTTATTATTTATTAATTACTATATTACACCTTTCAGTGTCAGAAGACCCCGTTCTTTCATAACATTACAACATACTAGCTGACCCGGCAAACGTTGTTTTGCCATATTAATTTTTGGGGTTGGCTACCCTTATCACTTAGGGGTATGAAAAATAGATAGTAGCCAATTCTCAGACCTACTGAATATGCATATAAAATTTGGTAAAAATCAGTAAAGCCGTTTCGGAGGAGTAAGGTAACTAACATTGTGACAAGAAAATTTTATATATAAGATCATCAAGACAATTTGAGACTAATATTCATAATTGAAGTGTTCAAGACATATAAACTATATAGTAGTGTGTGTGTGTGTATGTTTTTGAGATAGAGTGTATGTGTGGATGTATGTATTTATTTATCACATCCTAATTTTTAATTTTTTTTGCAGTAAAGTATCAATCTCCTTACAGGTTTTATTTTTAAGCCAGTTTTTTATGCATTGCTTACATTCGCGTTTCGTTTTAGAAAAAACATCAATTTCTTTATTAAGTATATTAGATAAGTTTAAAGACTGCATTTTGTATAGCAGCAAAATGTGTTTTAAAAATTTGCTTTGGAACTATGAGGCGAAGTCCTAATAGACAGCAAATACACTCTATTCCCGATAAGTAAATCAGTCGCTTTGACTTGCGAGACCCAAAGCATAGTGGTTCAGTCTATTCAGAGCTCGGTGCAAGTTAACTCTAATGAATATCAGACAAACCTCACAAAAGAGTTTTAATTAAAGACATTCGGTAAACAGTTAATTTGAATATTCTGGTTGTTATCTCTCACAAGATTTTTATAACATTCGTTTGTTTCGTTGCGAAAATGTACCTATCATAGCAATCGAATTTTAGCAAATAATAGTTATCATTGGGTAATTATTTAGAAAAAAAAATTATTTCTATTAAAAATTCGCATTAATTAATTGTAAATTAAAGTATTGTATTTTTGATTGTATATTTACAACGCAAACAACAAAACAGCAACACGACAAATAATTTAAATACAGCTAGATTTTTTGACATATTTTTTAATGTAATTCAACTACTAGTTGTGCCCCTCAGTTCCATCCGCATTAATTTCGTCGTAAAGTGATGTTGTATAGCCTATTCAATACTCGTAAAATAAAACATACAAATCACAATAGTATTTTTTTAACTATCCTAAGTGATAGTTCCTTAAGGGTAACGTAAACATAATGTCCTTTATTTTTTGTGCAATGTATAATATCCAAAAAAATATACTGAAGTTAAAAAATAGAATAATAGTATCTCTAAATTATCCCACTACTGGTGTATTTATATGTCAATCCAGAGCATATTTTATTTGCGTGCCAAATTTCATTCAAATCCGTTGAGTCGTTTAAGCGTGATTGAGTCACAAACATCAAACATCCTCATCAACTTATAATATTACATTTATAATATTAGTGGGATTTAAAACATTTCGATTTCTATATATCTTATCTAATATAAAGACTACACGGTATACAAATTACTGGTGCTGGCCACGTATTGTAAGTATTAATTTATATCTGTATTTGGAAGAAGTTTAGATAAGCATCATTCTGGTTTATCGGCCATCGCTTTTCCGAATCACCTCGTTTATTTTTAAAGGCTTCTCAAGTTTGTCACTGTTGCGTCTTGTTTTACGCTCAGCACTAAAATCTTAACCAAGCTTTGAACAATAATGTATCTTACATCAAGGACAAAAGATCGGATATCCTTAGAAGCCAGCGATGATCCGTTTTACGTATGTTAAAATACAATTTTGTTACTTCGGGTATATTTTTAACCTCTTCAAAGTGTACCCAACATAACCGATCGCTATATGAAGAAATAAGCAATGTATTGATCTTTGTTATTCATACATACATTACTTTAATATATAAACTGCGTGGATCGGAAATGAAGGCAGTTTAACTAATACACGAATATCAGTGATGTAATAATGGTATTATTTTACTTTTCTAAGCGAGCCACCTCGGCTTTGTGATAATACTACACTCTGTATAAAACATATGTCATAATATAAGTTAATCCTGCTACAATCCAATATCGCATCGAATTTTTTTTTACGAATATAGAAACATACAGACAAGAAAATTCATAAAGGTATTACTTTGGCTTGTAGTTCTGTGTTCAATTATGTGAATAATTATATTTCACAAATGAATTAATAATTGTATCAAAAATTTATTATATGGTTAGAAATTTATTAATGTACCATTAAAAAATAATCAAAACCACGCTACACATAAATACACATCTTCTAACGACTTACCTATTTACTCAAAATACACAACGACTTCCCAAACAGGCATAATTTCCCCTTCTAAGACAGATTATTGAATGGTCCCATTCTAAGAACGACTAGTGAATGCTCCTTCTAAGAACGACTGTAGAATAATAGAAGCCGGCCACAAGCCCGCCACTTATATTCGCTGTGAGTCAATCGTCTCTCCTGAAAATCTAACTAGGGCCCTGTATATAGATTAAGCTATCTTTATATAATATGTATAATACCATTGTATTGCATCCACTTTGAAGCTTTCTGGAAATAATAGCACTACTTTTAGATTGAATGAATCAAATATTACATAAAAGTGATAGACGGCACAAATTTCTAGTTTTACTCTGACGAGGACTACGGCGTAGCTTTGCGTAGCAGCGTAGTACGCCGTAGCATTTACACAGGCTAAGTCAACTACACACGAATGTTATAGAAATAAAGAGAAACTTTTTATTCATATTATAAATCATTAAAACTAACCACTTATGTTGAAGTGTTTGATATATTAACGTTATGGTAATTGATTATCACTACATAGTATAAAACAGTCGCTTTTTCGTCCCCTATCCCTTTGTATGCTTAAATCTTTAAAATTACGGATTTTGATGCGGTTTTTTTATAAATAGAGTGATTGAAGAGGAAGGTTTTTATATATGTTTTATACCCGTGCGAAGCCGGGGCGGGTCGCTAGTTAAATTATATAATAATAAATACAATATACAGAAAATTGGAATTCCATACGATTATTATTATTGAAATTATGGTAATTATATGAAATTATTGTATGAAAACGACTTTCCTTTATTATAAAAGATAGAATAATTCAACTATAGGCTAAAAGGCATTTTATTTGTACTTGTTGGAATTGTTTTAAGCAATTTTTTTTTGTAAATTTTTATCAAATAATATATTAATGTCAAATGTTGACTTACTTGGATTTTTTGCATGTTTAGGACATTGATACAATAATGAATTTTATTAATAGTCTATCTACGTAGATTATAGATTTTTGTGTAAATTTAGGAAATATACTTTAATCGACGTCGTATCTCTACGTAGTTGCTCTATAAACAGTTCGAAAAAGCTAGTAAATTATAAAATGCACTGTCTATACATGCATCTAAAACCGACCTTACAGTTTACTTTACCACGCTTTTCGCTCCAAGGATACAATTTTGCGCGAAAAATTGAATCAATTTACGTATCTGTGAAACGATTTTAGTTCGACGCCTGTGGATATTGACGATGTTTCAAGGCGCTAGAATTGGTACTGTTTTAGCTATATAAGCTATGTATACACGCTTTCTATACGAATAAGATTGCATCTCATGACGTATATCAACTAATGGTATTGTTTTATTTAAAAAAAAAATGGTTACGTTGAATGATTCCATTTAGATAACATGTTCTTAATAATACTATCCAAATTGTTTTTTCATTCAACTTGAAATAAATTTCAGTCTAAAGCAGACAATGAGACATTTCCGTGTGTCTTGTTCCTCAGGGAAAGAAGGTGGTGTGCATTTAAAGAACCTGTACTGGTTGTTAATTAAACTAATTTGTAATTCGAGGCGGACTCGAGAGTAATCAGATAGAGGAAGCACAAACTCTGTTAGCTAGGAATATAAATACCGTGTGCGTTGAGTTGGCTAGACTAGCTGATTAGTGTTAAAACGTGTAGCTCAGGAGCCGATTGAAAATGGCGAAGAATGGCAAATATTTATTCTATTTATTCATATTAATCCGGTATTTTTAGAATTTTTAGTAACGATATTGTAATATTTGATAAATATTTTAGAAAGAACACACATCTAATTGTAGAGTGGGATCATCATTAGTTATAGCCTTGTTAAAACCGACTGTAATTTTTGACCCCTTTGAGCAATTCTACTAAAAGGTCGAAATAATGCACAAATATTATGACAAAAAAGTAGATTTTCAATGATTTGAATATGGAATATCTCCAAGACTAAAGCGTTCAAATCTCATGAAGTATTCCTGCGGGAGGTGGCGGGCAGTTCACGGTTGATTCACGACCACCCGCTTTACTGCGCACATCAAAACGACCAGTAAAAGCTGAGATATGTTGGCGGACGACTATTCATCACAGCTTAAAGGTCGTAGCAATTACATTGACATACTGTACAGCAATGATTGGTTGAGTGTAAATAATAATTTAAATAAAAAATATTACGACTATTTTGCACTCATTGAGATTTTTATTAAATTAGGTTATTTTTAATGAATAAACTTAAGGTTTTTCTATAAGATAAACTGCAGTAATCGGCCTCATTCACTCAAGCGATTCCTATAGGTAGTAAAAGCAAATAAAAACATTTCCCTTATTCTAGGTCAATCAGATAAAAACAAATAGTTGAAAAAGCGTTATAAAAATAGGAATTGTTAACCTCATTGTATAGTGGTGAGTGGTGACTTACTTAAACTTGTCACTCTGCACTCCGCTTGCTTCAAACTTCTGTCTGCGGCTTTAGCACAATAACCTTTTTAAAACTTCTTTTTTATGAGAACTTGGGCCAAGGGATTATTGGATGTCTTGGAGTAAAAACTTTTACGGAATAGTTAGAAGAAACGTGTTCAAGGCGTTGACGTTTGTGTCATTTATTTTAATTGAGGTCATACCGGATATAAATATTTAAGATAAAAACAACACAAAAAAAATATATCATAATTGGCTTAACAATGGTGTAAGTCAATGATGAACAGAAATTTATATATTTTTCAACACATTTGCTCAAAAAAGGCATTTACGAAGCTTATACACATTATTCGTAAGTTGAAAATTACGCGGTACTTAAAGTAGATACTCTCGTCTAAGAACCCGTTTCAACGCACGCTCCGTTGTATGGCGCCGTGCGTATCCTTTACGGTTTCTTATTTCCATAAAAAATATACAAGAATTCAACCAAGGAGTTTACCTTTCGAGAATAAATAGGCTGAATGATCGAACCTCCTTGGAGCGCTTTTGCTTTATATGTTTGTGTCAATTCAATTTTAGGCTGGCTTCATAATATTATTAATTAAAATTCCTTACAATGTCAAGACATTCATAATCTGAAAAAATCAGAATGTGTGTGGAGCATAGTGACATATTATGTAGTATGGAATCCTGAACTTTCTGAATTCGGAGGGACAATTCCTGCTGTGTGAGGCCAGAAATGTTTCCAGAGCAGCAAGTTTCACTGAATTTCAATAATTTGCACCCTTAGAATGAAAGTGATTCAACTCGAAATTACTGTAACACTCGATTTTACCACAAACTGACCTTATAAAGCATATTCTAAAACCTTGTAAAGTAGAAATGACCTATATCTTAGTATAACAGGGGGCAGCGCATACTTCGGTCTCTATATATTAATAAGATGTATTCAATACTAAAATTTTTTGAAGACTTTAATGCTCATTTACCACAAATTGCATTTTTGGATCACTTTCATTCTAACGGTGCGAATTGTTCAAATTTTACTATTAATTTCCAAAAGTAGTGACCTATCTGTTAATTTTTGAAGTGAAAACTAGCATCTTTGTGATTTGAAAGTCGATGAAACGAAAAAGCGTCAGTAAAAAGAGACAGACACATAAATTCATAAGATTAAACGTGGGAGAAAATGAGATAGGAAGCATTATACAGTGTTTCTTAATTTTTTTGAAGATTTCACTTCTACCAAGTATGAATTGCAGACATGCTTTTTTTTATTTTCTTTTCAAAATAGTAATGAAAAAGATATTTTATTGCCTGTATACGGTGCCTTTGTATTATACTGTTTTCTCGCAAATGTGTTGAAGAACGTTGTATGACATTCGCGCGGAATTGGTATTTACAAACTAGTAATATTCTTCGTTCGTTTATAGGTAAAAACCAACTGACCGCACTAATATCACAAATAACAAATCCGCATAAGCACATTTGAATTTGTAGTTTTTATTGAATTTTTCAAAAAGTGGCCAATCAATTTTGATAAAATTAATATGGGACCACTGCACTGAAGGAAGCTCATCAATCTACATGATACACACAAACATGCAAAAAATCATTTACCGACCCGAATTGAGAACCTCTTTTTTTGAAGTCGGTTTAAACATTTTATTAATGCTTATAAGTCTCAACAGAATTTTATATCGTTGTTCGAAACAGAAATCAAAGCGAGTAAGAGTCATTTTAGATAAACAGTAAAACAGTTTTAACTTAACAGTTTTACCTGAATATTTTATATTTACTTAAACAAGTTTCTAACAATCCTACCTCTTTCACTCCTCAAAATGCATTTATATTCACGTCAAAGGTAAAATTTTCTTCTATCGAAATATTTAATGGCACTGCAAAAAGAGAATTCTGCGCTGAAAAATCTGTTGGGGCGTAATTGAATATGCCCCAGTAATTTTGGTTCACGCTTTACGGTCAAATTGATACAGAATTGACCACGTTACTATTATAATTTTATACCTGATTTCTTATAGATTTGTTAAAAAAATGGGATGTTCGGTATTGAAATAATATTTTTTGTTGAGAGTAGCTGGTTGGTTATTATTGTATGCGGTTAGAGCAATGCTTGTGTACTGTAGCCTGAGAAAGTGCGAACTGTCGTTGTTGTAACTATTTGATGAATTTAATGATTAAAACACTACGATAGACGAGATTTGTGTCGTTTGATTTACGCCTCTTGGATAGTAAATAAGTAAGTTGGGTTGCATGAAAAATATCGCTTATTAGCGATAAGGCCGCCCATTGCGCTGTTAGATTAAGTTCTTTACTATTTGTTTTCTGTTATTTTTGCAACAAAGTGTAAATAAGTAAATAAAATAAAAAAATAACTATACAAATCGCATTTTGGTGCGTACGATTACGAAAAGTGGTGACTTATACTCTTGCCTTTTTGTTTGAATAGATGTTTAATTATCTTCCTTTTGTTTGAAGTGCCTAAAACTGACACACTACAATGTTAAAGAATCATAATCAAACCATCGCGAAGGACTTTATGTGCCAGACTATTGACTGTACCTACTAAAGAGCGCGTTTTAGCGGCCGTACAATCGCCGATTTTTGATTCAAGGGATGTTATCGATTTTAAAGAGAACAGAAAGAGAAAAGAGTGATATTTTTATATTAAGTAAAAAAATTTACAAAATACACAAAAAATATATAAATACATGTAGGGTACATTAATATAAATTTAATAAATAAAGCGAAGCAAAGGTTTAATAAAGCTACAACTAACATGAAGACATATGATGTCATATTAAAATTTGCTGAATAAAAGGCAGTACTCGCAAATTATAAAATGAAGTGCAAAAACCAATTAAAAATAGGAAGATGAAAGGAGGAAAACTGGTCTCCGCAATTTTCAACTCATCGACATTGAGTTTAAAAATCGTCATAAAAACGCTCGGACACAGGGATTTTTCTGCAAAATTTGACTGCATTTACACGCCGCGCCAGCCAGGGACGTACTTCAGTTGATTAAGGCCTCGGGCCTCGTTAAGAAATGAGATTTTTCGTACGAAAATCTTTCTATAAAAAATAAATAATTAGTTACTAGAAATAATATTTTGTTTCAATCAAGAAATAAATTAAAGTTACAAGCTATATATAACCCTTACATGTATAAAAATAACAATACCACAGTAAATATAGGTTAATTAAAATTGAAATTTGTCAAATTACAGCCCATTGTGATATAATCTTAAATGAATTAGTTCTGTGCTTGTAATTCATCTTCGTGTTTATATTATTTGCGATCATGAATTATAAAATCACAAATGATTGTATTATGAGGACGTTGGTGTATAAAAAACTTAACTATGTACTATATTTTCATTTTCTTATGATGATTTCATCATCAAACATGTTATATAACTTTGTTTAAACATTTTCTGTTACATAGTTACTTTATGTAAAAAAGAATTTGGTATCTGCCTAACATAACATTATAAAGTTTAAATTACATTGTATATATGTCTATCCAAAGAAATTTGTATATATATGTTAGTTCCCGGGTTTATCCTAATTTTAATACGACATGGTCACCCTAATGAAAGAGAAAAGACATAAGTGAAAATCTCAAGGCCATATTTTTCGTCATCAATATTCGCAGTGCAATCTCCAGTGTTATCGTTATGCTTTTGAATAAGGGGCATACCAAAATAGTACAAAATACACATTGCAAAGTTCCACAGGTTAGACTAAACTTGTATACATTTTTATACTGTCACTAGATATTGCTACTAGATGGCTTTAATAAGGTCATTTTGATGATACTATTTATTAATACATACTTATAAAAACTACATGGCAATAAGATAATTAATAAACTTTTTAAGAGTAATATTAGTAAGCAGCGATTCTTAATATTTAATTATTCCACAATCTTAAGAAATGAGGCACAATGCCCTTGTTTAGGGTTTTAACAGTATGAATCTGTTTTGTGAACGTATATTGTCTTTTTATAAGCAAGCCATGTTTCTGACTTTTCTTTGTGACGTTATAATCTGAGTGTGTTAAGAGAAATTGTTGAAAATACAAACGCCTTGTTATGACATTTTCATTTTGGGTTTCGCGAATACAATTTCTTTGAGTAGGGTGAGTGACCACTCAAGATTTATTTGCCGTTTGATATAACGTTATGAGTTTTATTATTTCTAAAAAAGTATTTTGAACGGTATTAAAAAATTTCACGGATGAAAAATATGTATATAAGTATTACAAATTTGAATTTAACCCTTGGATTTTTTATTAAATTCTTTACCGACCTTCAAAAAACCAAAAAGGTTATCAATTTGACGATATGAATGTATGGTAAAAAACTATACTACGGTTTAGAAGAGCCACTCAAAAGTATAAACTTAATTAATTAAAAGAACAACCTCAAAACGCACTAAAAGTGAAAACTAAATGTTGTTGATAAATAAAATTCATGTAAAATTTAACAAGAAAATGAAACAGTTTTATTGCTTTTTGAGGTCAGTTTTATTTTTTTATTTAAAATTTATGTGTAAGTACTTTTAGTAATAATGATTAAATTTGCCTGACCGCAACAACATCGAATAACCGTATGATAGATACGGTTTCTTGGTTCAATATTTTACTATAAGCTTTAATAAATAAGATATGAAGTAGAAATGATGTCTACGAAAGTCATATTTTATTCGTATAGAAAGATAGCAATGACTGGACGTGCACTACAAATGTCGTAAAGGAAAATTTTTACGTACGATAAAGAGGCAATGAAAAGAATTTTTATGGGCATTACCTACACTAGTTTTATTAGGCGCGTCGTAAACTAACATCTCGTGATCTTCAGCAGTTTGTTGGAATATTTGTTACAACTACATATAATGATTGCGGTGCAGGGGAGATGGGGGAATTGTTACTTTTTTGTTTGGTGGATTCTTCCTATATGAGTAATGTGTATCTATACGTTATTGCCCTTATATCACTTATAAATATTGTTTACTTCGGTTAGTAATATACTCTATTTAATTAAAGACTAAAAACTATTTCTGTATGGAATTTTTAAGAACCTATAAAAAAAATCTTTGCAGGTTTCTACAATAATGCAGCAATCAAATGGATTCTAGCTTAGGCGAGTCTGCAGCCGGTAAGTTGTATTTGATAATGTTCGAGTAGGTACAATTTCTATTTATCTTTTTTTTCTTTCTATAGAGTGTAAGAGAAAAATTTTTAGGGTTAGAGGCGTATCTAGAAACGTTTAAACACAGTCCTGTATTTAATTTTAACTGTTAAACAGACTATTAAAAATTGGCTTTACTTTATATTTGGACAAAGGTGAACTATAGAAGTGGCAAGAATAAACTTTAATATTTGTTATACTTTCAAATTAAAGGTGTTATTAAATTGAACGTAAAGAAACTTAACCGCAAGTGCGAGTGCTGCTGTTAATTAGAATTTCGAAAGAAATAATGGATCACAAAATTTCGTGTGACGTTTTAATTCCTGACATGTTTAGATGATTGATTAGTTTCCGGGACAACATGTCCGCTGCGGACAATGCGTATTTTTGACAATCCTAAATTGTTTCCTTTGGGATGTTGATAGGGATTAAAAATGGGGGTATCCAGTAGTTTAACTAACATTAAATAGAATTTTGTTTAAAAAACATTGAATTGCGATAATTTTGTTCCTTTAAAAAATGATATCTATTACGCGAACGTTTATTGGGTTTCTCTTTCCAATATAAAACACTGGAAGCTTTATACTATACATCAAATACGTTGACCGGGTCATCTCAAGCGAATGGGCGAAGTGTGAAGGTGGCATACATAAGTCATCCGAACAGCTGTAAACCGTATGCCGGTAGGTATTGCTGGATGAACAAGGAGGGACGCAAGATAGGGAACGCTGGAAGATTCTAGTTTACGTCTAAATCGTTTTGAGTCGTAAGAATGAGTGAGTGATTGTTATTGGAAACGTGTTAAAAAGAAAACGTAATCATATTAGTTTGCATCAATTTATGACCTCACTCATTCTTTGTCAATATATTATAACAAAATAAATGTATATAAATCACGGCTTACGTATGACGATAGTGATATCGCGTTAATACATCATAATTCAACTAACAATGGTGTCTACGAGGCATAAAACTTGGAAAATAGCCGGCTGTCCGTGCTGTCAATAATTGGTAATGGATGACGTCATCATGTCAAACGTGATGGATTGCCTCGCTTCTTGTCAGATTAAAAAACATTCGATTAGGCATTTAATGACCTGGTAATTCCTGTGTAATCTTCGACGATTGTTTTTACATTGTCATAACTCTGACACGACGGAGAAATTGCTGGCTGCGATGTTTTTGTCTTTTTATCTTTGACGTACAGAAGAGGAGTGGTTTAAGTGTGGACGTATATGGTATTTTAAAAGTTTTAATAGGTTTATGGAAAAGGCTAAACGAGCGCCAACATGACCTTCAGAAATGAACAATACAACTGAACAAAAAGTCCAAGATATCATAGCTGCTAAATTTAAGCATTCTGTATACACTGGTCATCTATAAATCCTATATAGTGTATAGAAATATATTATCATTGTAGAACATACACTCTACTGGGGTATTTTTAAAATCTATTTCTCTTCTCCAAATCGAAATTAAATTAAATTAATTTGTAACAATGAATGTTGCGTAGGTACAATACGCAACATTCATATACTTCATACCTACTTGATTTATTTATAGGTACCGTTAATAAGTTTAGTTATAATAAATTAATGCAAATGCTTCAGCATATGCATAAATCAAAATACAAATTATTACATTTTTCATTCAAAATTACGTTTTCTACGAAAGACTAGTTCTTTTATAAAAGTAATCATTCACTTATCATCTCCGATCCTTTCTACATACAATTTTTACCTTAAACTGTTACCTCTAAAGGTATGGACTCTATGCTATAGAGTATAGACGGAATGCTATATATTAACAAGTGATTATTAAAGGAAGTGGGGTAATCTCTTGTGGGAAGTGAGTTATGGAACAGGCACATGAGTATTTATTTCCTCGAAATGATCGTGTTTAATATATGGCTAGGGTTATTTTGTTACATAAAAATTTCATCAAATCATGATGTAGACGCGTGATATATCAGGGAATTCTGTTCGTAACGAGGCAAACATGTTTACCCTTTGTAAGTTCACGTTTTGTAGTCGACAATCTGTAGACGTGTTATTCGACTACATAAGGGCTGCTGCACATGCATTTGTCGGTTGAAAACTGCAATTTAGAAAAACAATATAATCTTATAGGCTGTTATTTAAATAAATCATACATTTCAAATATTCGTTACGGAGTTAGGAGGTCACAAATACGAACGATATACCTACAATCAAATGAAGGATTTGCTTTTTTTGAAGTCGTTTTAGAAGTACATAGGCTGGTCATCTTGGAAAAAGTCTCGTTGCCGCCAAGAAGTCAGAACTGATAATCTCATCCTTCAATGGGTTGTATAATTATCTATTTAGCTAAAAATGCAGACATAAAAATAGAATTTATAGTTGTTATTTATTTAAAACAACTAGCCTAATTTGGCTTTAAGAGATTGAAGCACATATTTATCTTTGTCACCTTTGCTACTTCTTACAGCTAAATGGTTGTCTTCTGTCACTTCCCTCGGGGTTTGAAGCCAAAAAATGTGAAAGAAGCAGTCAAAGGTAATTTTCTCTTAGAAAATAAAATAAGTCCCTTCGTACCATGTAGAACATCCCTAATGACGTTTTCTCGTTCCGTCCCGTTGCGTTCAAAAGTTATCCCTCTCCACTCTACACGATATTGCTGACTTATTCAACTTGTTGTATTATGTGCAGGAAACTGCTACTTATGTGTGACAAGTTTGAATTCGCTCGACAGTATTTTATAATTATCATTCTTACTTCAATTCTATCACTTCAATTTCGCAGAATAGTTGTCTTTTAGAATAAAGAGTATCTCTTAAAAATAGTTTCAAGTTTTTATAACGTAAGACGCAAACGGATAAGAAGCTGCCCTCGGTATAAGTGCAGATTGCCATATATCTATATTTATATATATCATTTTTGTAGTTTTTAAACCAAGATGAAAAAACAGTTAAAAAAAACTATATTCTTAAAATTGCACTAAAACATTGTGTATTGATATTTACTGGTTTTATAAAAAAGCTGGGAAAGTGCTATTTTTACCTGAACCTTCAATATTTTTCCTTCTAAAATTTAGTTGTTGTCAAACCGAAAACCACCGAAAAAAATGTTTCAGTTGGGTTGGCACAGCAATGTGATCATCTACTTGCATGTAAAGAAATCGATCAGTGAAAAAGATGCAAAAATGTGTGTACACTATATTAATTTCAGTTTAATTAAATTTAGTTAACGTCAGAATTATCGTTTGGTTTTAATTTAGTTCTATCGTAAGTTAGCTGAAAAGGTAATTTCATAGTTTCACTACATGTTAAACTACTATTGACATTGAAAAATAAACACATCGATCTCTTCTACGTGTTCATTGTAGGAGAACATACATTACATAGTTAACTCAGTGGAAACATTAATCTGCGGAGCAAACAATTAATTTAACGGCTAACCCTGTCACCAGCACTGTGACTCGCCGAGGTAATTTATAGGTCGAAGACAATGCAGGGATCAGAGGCATGCAAGTGCCTGATACGTTGATGCGGTTACCATTATTCGATTGGGTATTTCATTTTTAGCGCCTTTCAACTATATATTAGCATATTCGTGCATCTGTAAATACCAGCTTGATCTCTAGCTCTATAATACCTGGCCCTGTGGATTTATACCAGTTTTCAATAGAAAATATTTGATAAACTTAATAATATTATAGAAAAATGTTTTTAATAGAAATTTTTAAAAGCGCTACCTCATATGATACCAAAGGGAACGCGGTCGCGTAGGTACGACAGGGCTTCATGAACCATAACTTATTTCAATACTAGCGACTCGCCCCGGCTTTGCACGGGTATAAAACATATATAAAAACCTTTCTATTCAAATCACTCTATTAAAAAAACCGCATCAAAATCCGTTGTGTAGTTTTAAAGCATACAAAGGGATATAGGGGAAAAAAAGCGAATCTGTTTTATACTATGTAGTGATGACTCCATAAAACATCTGAATGTTTAGTATACCTATCCAGATAGGACCTCATGTTCTGCTTAGTAGTTTTAAAACAATCAAATAACTTTACGATTGAATTCTTCAAACGAAAGAATTGAAATCTAAATAAAAATTCGTTAACAATCGAATTAATGGAAAAAAGAAAATAAAACGACCGACCAGCTGAAAGTAAATTCAAACACGCAATTTTAATTTAATAAATTCAATTATGGAGACGTTCACGTCAGGGCAAAACGAATTTACTTCAACAATATATCAATTATACCTTAATTTAGAATTTCAGAATTATAAGAAAATTTTGCTTTTACAATTTTGTAACAACCCATAACATTCTTTCATTTAAAATAATCTTTTAAACTTATTTATAGATTTAAAAATCTTTGTAACTTTAACTAACATAATATAATATGTAAAGATATTTATCACAATTTTACAATTATAATAGATATTTTTTGTACTTGAATGTGTTTAGGTATTATTAATATTTACATGGACAATAAAAATATGTATTTATATAAAATATGGGTAGAATAATAATTAAACATTAAATTACGAAAATTCCGCAATATATATGAATTTTTTCAATTGACCACTCAGCCATAAGTGCTAACAACCATGGGCGTACCCATGAGCAGCTACCCCTCCCTGCCCCCCCTGGAAATCTCGCAGAACATGTATGAACTCGCCTTATGACTAATCAAAGTGTAAACGGGGCCTTATGCTCTAACTTTTAAATAAACCGCGCAGTAGACACTGGCAAAATGCACGGTGCAATTGTCAAAAATACATTGCAAAGTTACTTTTATTTATTTAACTACCTATAAAGCAGGATCATTTGCGGCTGTTTGCCTTACATATACGTAATGTTTCATGTAGGTGTGTTTGTGTAGTGTGTATGACAAAACAGCCGCGGATGATCCAACCTAAAAAATCTGACTTGGCCAAAAGCTGGGTACGCCCATGCTACTAACCATTGTGATACTCTGGGATCGGAACATTCTAGATTTTCATCGAAGGCATTGAATAAAGGAGTATGTAACTTACAGAAAGTAATAAAATATTCATTATAAGTAGTATGTTGCCTTGTAAATATTTATAGAAATCACGAATAATAATCATATATTTTAAAATGTTAAGCTGAAAGAACATAAACAGACTAGTTAAGTATTAACAGAGTCTGAAACGTACCTTATTGCATACTTGCACTTCATACTATTAAATAATTCTTTAAAATTCAGCAGGAGTTCAGTGAGATCGTAACAAGTTTTAAAAAGGCATATCGGGTTAAATTCGACAGGCGATGGTCACGTGCCCCGCGTGCTAGATAAACATCTATTCAGCATTCATCTAAACTGGTTTACCCACAGTGCAACCCGAATATATTGCTTTTTTTCGGTAGACAAAAGTAAGTTTTCTTTATAAAGTTAAAAGCTTCCATAAATTTAATAGTTCATAATAATGAGTATCAATAAAAAAAATCTTTCATTATTTATACGTCTATTATTGTATTACTTATAACATATGCTCATGATTATTGTTATGTGCAAGAACAGTGAATAGTAGGTAATGTTAAATTGTTTTGTTTTCATAGATTACATATAAATATTGAAATGTATACAGAAATTATCCAATTAATTACAGAATAAAACTTTCCTGTTTGTTAAGTAAGTATTTAACAATATTAAGATGTGTTTCAATGATCTCTTTCCAATAAAAAAAAATTAACGAATTATTAAGACTTTTTTTAGTAGTATTAGCTATAAAATACATTATGTTTATGCACAGTGGGTAAGGCCAACATTATTGAAAGCTGGCGTTGCGGACGAGTGAGGAGGGTTAAATTTTATTTTTCGGAACAACCTGGGAATTGTTTCACAGCATGCTGAACGCGATGTGAATTTTATGTGCTGTCCATTTTAAAAACACATTTTACTAGCCTGTGGACTGCGGTCAGTAAATTTAGTTGTAACGTTACGATAGTTTTAGAATTGATTGTTTTTGTGTAATAAAACAATTTTAACGGATTAAATTTAAAAATGTCTATTTAGTGAGAGTTATATTATATGTGTGTTATATCAGTTCGAAATATAAATCCATAAGTATTAAAAAATGAGACTATGATGAATGAATAGACGCCTCGTAACTGGAGTCATTCGGAAAATGATAATTGTGCGAGCGGCCATGCGTTGTTACATTTTCGACAATATAACTGAATTATATTAATTGCATCACGCCGCGAGTATTTCGCCAACTTGCGATTGGTGCGTGTATTTTACGTGCATTTGAGGAGTACCAGTTTATTGTGGTGACGGACTTTTTCATATCCTTGCTCATTGAATGCCCTTAGCTGTTTATTGTTAGGTACTTAGTTTAAATAGTTGTCCTCTAAAGGGTGTCCCCCTCCCTTAGTTTTAACATATAGACGGACTGATATCATTGAAAAAGTGGTGCTTCAGAACGACCATGTTGCGGGCAGGTACTACCTAGACGATACCTAGATAGGATAGGTTACCTAGATGTAACCTTTGTACCTGAACTTGACCGTGTAGTATGTCGTAAGTATGTAACGACGGCCACCGCTTCGTCTTTGAAGAAACACTATAATAAATAAAAATATATTACTTTTAAAGGTGGCCACAGCCACCGACTTCTTAAGAACCTAAACTAGCTCTTGGGTTCTATGCCCAAAATACCAATAATAATATGGCTTGACGATAATAAATTCAAAAAATATAAAAAATTAAAAATTTTGACTTACCAAAAAACGAGTCGTTCAATAGTTAACATTTACACAAATATGGCAGCTATAATACAAATTTTATAATAATAATAAAAATAACATACCTACTTAAATCTTTAAAAAGGTTTATTTTATTTATTTTCTATCCCAAATACCATCTCTAATAAATATCAAAAACTTCTCAAGTAATACCCAAGTCCAACCTTGTTAAAAAGGAAATTTTAAATTCGCACTGGACACCAGCTCGGTCACGTCGTGGTCACAAAATATCAATTTTGCATTTAAAAGAGTGCAGAGTTGTAAAATATTCTATCGTCTATGTCACGTGCTATTTATGGGCTTTATCAAAGGTGCAGTCGCCGCTGCAGAGCAAAATTCTAAAATTTTGTTTTATATTCAATAGAAAGAAAGATTTTTAAAAACTTAACTATAAGATTTAATTCAAGTACCAAGTATACAAGTCAATTATTTGTAATATTGTAATAGGTTTGTACATTATTAACTATTCAAGCTTATTAGATATACATAAGTATATATGTGTGGGTTCAGATTACACACATCCGAAATTATAATATAGTATATGTAAAACGTTTATAAATACTTAAGTATTTTTAAATTAAATAAAACATTTTAAACATTAGTACAATATAGTCTAGTTTATATCAAATGATTTAAAAAATGCTGGTTGAAGTATATTCATAAAATGTATAAACTGTACACTTTTGTCGGACTTAAAACGATTTATTTAAAAATTAATAAAGGTAAAGTTTGAATAAGATAATAATTGTCCTTCAGGGCGAAGTTTCCAGACTTTCGTCTCTAGTTAAATTTTAAAGTGAACTAACAAGGTGGCGGTGTTTACTCCTTAACTTCTACAATGCAAGGGATATAATTTACAAGATACAGAATAGTATTTACCCTAAATTGCTGTTTCTAGAATATGACCCGAGGAGGAACTACGAACACAAGATATGTTTAAAGATATCTAAATATTTAAATAATAATTAATAAAAATTTGCGTATTTTTACCTAACCTTTTTACATCAAATTCTTTATTTAAAAATTGATATAAAAAAAGTAAAATTATTACTGTGATTTTCTCTTTCTTGACTATATTTTTTTGATCTTTATTAGTGCTTTTGCTAAGACATTTTACACTTGTGATGTCTTTGTTTTTTTTATTATTAAATAAATAATAATAACCGTCTTGTTATAATAACTTACCTAATTTTTAAATTGGCGTCAGCGCGAAACTATTGGGAGGACTAGTACTTTTCTCGTAAGTTGTGGTTTTATCTACTAACAATGCTGAAATAGTGAATACGTCAGCATGTTATAAGACGAGACATCGGAGAAGCAGAATGTTAGGAATAATGACGTCACGATGTTGTTCTAGCAGGCTCGTTAGGCCACGTCAGATACACGCGCCCTGCTCTGATATTCTGCTAATAAATGTAATAGTAGCAACAGTTAACCTTGTTCAAGTGTAATATTATTGGCGTTACCCAATGATTTAGTAATATAATTTGGTAATAAGAAATAAATGAGTTTGACATTTATTGGATACTAGCTGTGTTCGCAACAGAAAGTAGTCGTCAGTACGGTTCGAGTAGAGTAGTAGGTAGTAGTTATTCTTACCGGCTAGTGGGCCGCCTTGGCTTTTAAGGGGTTGCCTAAGTAAAGGTAAAACATTGCGTTTTGGAAGAAAGTTCTCTGCAGTCGGCTCGTTTTTTGTCAAACAAATTATATATATAAACTCACACTATCTATTAATGAAAACCGCATAAAAATCCGATAATTTGTTAGTTAGTCTTATCAAAATCGGTACGGTTTAAGAATTAGCTTGTATTTGATAGTTAAACAACGACAGACAAAAAAGAAAACTTAAAAATCGCTTTTTAAAATGTCATTAATAACCTGTTATTTTGTATTTGCACGATGTTTCGACTAGGTAGGTATACATATTACTTTTAATTTTTATAGATACATCCGAATTCTTTACTTATTTGAAGAATGATATTTTTTATCATTATTGATTTTAGCTATTATTTTTTTGTTTATTATTTTAAAATTTATAAATCATTTATAACTTTGACTTTAATCCGAGATATATTTTAGAATACGGTTGTACAATGTATTATATGTATATTTCTTTACTACTCTTCAAAATTGTAAAATATGTAACCGAGGGTACAATATATTTCACAACCTACCACTATTTATTTCATATAATTTATTACAACAGTGCGTCAGTGACTACCTACATACAATTTTGCACATCAGACTGATACACTTAACTATAAGTTTTATGTTGTAGTCATAGAAGTGTATTTCCCTTGGGCGAACACAACAAGATAGATGTCTCCTTGATATCCTTCGTGACAGTACTTAAAAGCTTATGATGCGTTGTTTAACGAGATAGGTTTTTCATACTCATGAACGTAACTATTCACTCTGCTATTTATTGCTCTTTAGGTTTTGTATTCAGTACGGTATCTAATTCACACCTACGTACCTATTTTTAACTGCAGCGAAAGATAGAGATAAGTGGAAAGCCTTAGCCCAATAGCGCACTAGCGGCTAGGCCGCAGCGGCCAGGTCGCAGCGGCCAGCGAGATATATACATTGGTATGAAATCGCTATGGAGCACGCGCACCTGGCCGGGCACGGTCAGCGGCCAGCGAGATCAAGGCAAAAAAGCGACGCATTTGCGGCCCTTGTTCAGTCGCTGGCCGCCCAATATTTTTTCCTTTTGTTTTTTCGCTTATTACTTAAAAGATACACAAGCACTGTTATTTCCTCAATGTCCATTTTGAAGCGCGCTGTATTTGCAACTGACGATTGTAGCCGCGGTTTCGGCCGCGTTGCAAGTCGCAACTCTTGCGGCCGGGTCGCTAGTGCGCTATTGCTCTTAGAGGAGGCCTTTGTCGAAAGACAAGCTGTTGAGACAAGCCAGATGCCGAATATATTTAGTTTAGTATGTAAATTTAGTTAAAAAAGGTCTTAAACAGCAATAAAGGCTTTTTTTAAAGTATAAAAAATGTTCATTAAATTAACCAAAACAGCCAAGCAACGTGACGTATATGAAGTAGAGAAATAGTTTGCGAACGTCCCAGTAGCAGTGTGCAGTGGAATATCGATAATAGTTGGAAATCTTCACAAACTACGTGACTGGGAATTATCTACAAACATTATATATGTTTAACTTTTATTTCTTGTAAGCCATATTCTTAAATGGATTCTGTTGTGTGTTTTTTTCTTAATTAAAATCAACGGATATGAGAACGATTTGAACTTCTTTTAACGCCTACGTAAACCATGAGATTAGAAATTTTAAAATTTCCATACAAATATTTACCGCAAACGCAATCAAAGACTGCCCCTTAAAATTTATTAGACGATTTTATTTACCTTTACTTTCAGATTAAAGTCGTTTATAATTTATAGTATTTTTTTTCTAAGGAATAATTAAAATGTTGGTATAGGTATATTAAATATCTTTATATTGCAAAATATGTAATGATTATAATGTACATTTTGTAAGTTTTAATATGACTAATTGTATATATGTATTCTTTACATATATAATAGTTATCTAGAAAAGCTGTAATTAGGATAAATAGTCAGTTTATAGACTGGAAGCACTTTCACTTAATGCTCATTACCTATAAGACCGAAATTAGCTCATTAACCTGATGCTATGTTAATTATCATGTTTAAAGGTCAGTACAATTTATGATATTATCCGAGACCCTAATTGATGTCATTCAGTCTGAATGTTGTCGTTAAAGCAATGTTGCGATATGAATTTAATACTAAAGTGATTATTCGTAATCCCTTGAAGGGAACCGGATAGAATTCGGTGATTCATTGATAATTTTATTTATATCAGCCTTCTGGCTATGGCAAAATTGATGAAACAAAGCATAGTTTAGGCAAGATTGATGTAAATTAGCGATTATGACTTTGAGTCATGAGATAGCTCACCTAAATTACTTTAGCGGACGCTAATAGTCGGAAAAGGAGCGTCGAATTTCATTACTCCTCAGTGTGAGTTGCACTTATAAGTGAATCATACGGGGACAATCCCAAAGATAACAGTCAGAAAATATATTTCTTTCGCTGATTTCATGTTTTGTTTACATAGCAAATATCATTGGTCGCTTAACACATCTAACGTAACATTACCTAAAACCATCTTAGCTTTCAACAGGAATTTAAGAAAAACAGGGCTTTGAGTAAGAAAATCTGATACTGAAATTATAAACTAGTGAAATTAAAGAGAATTCAAAAAGCCCTATACGATTAAACTTGGCGATTATTGAAAACTATATAAAGCGAAAAGTAAATTCCCCTAACCCCTAGTGGCAGACACATTATTGTATCTGTTTTACTAATGATTTTATTTACAGGCAAGTAGATGATAGTAAATGAATGTTTCGGTCCGGTAGGCACCATTTTGTTTCCTCGGGACCTCCGGTGTAACACGTAGACGCGTAAACCACTTAGCCATACGGTTGAAAACTATATCACAATCATAATACAAATTTTAATAGACTTACTCAGTTGGATCGATTTCCTGGAAAACAAAATGATTTCGCAAAATGATTTCAAAGAAATTGTGAAAACCGCAGAAATAATTCCGCATCAAGTCTCACGTCTTGGTTATGTACTCAAATCAGTCTACAATCTTAGTTTAATTTCTTATTTTAATTTGGCACTAATGCTACAGATGATATTTGATATAAACTTTTGTTTAAATAATTTCCAAGGTGCTAATAATAACTATATATTGGTATTCAAGAAAAGAAATAGATAAATATTGTTATGGTTACAGTTTTTATGGGAAATCATGATTTCATAAAATTTAAAAATGCCTGGATCTCATGAACACGCTTGTTTATGAGATGCCTCTACTAGCTTCTACCCTGACATTGAATTTGTTTACGCCAACGATGTGTGGCGTTGATAACATTTACATGGCACAGTGGCATTAATTTATCGATATCATGAATATGTACTGATTAAATAAATCAAAAATTCCAATCATTCTTTATGTAGGTTTTGATATACCTATATAAAAACATATATTTTTCTCTTATTTTATATCACTCTTTATATGTATAATTTATTTTCATATTTGCTGATTTTTTAAAAAAAAATCTTGTCATTTTAAAGTGATGCGATGGCCTATAATATTACTCGTGTAGAATTAGACTGAAATGTTTTTTTTTACTTTTTATAACGTCTTAAAAATCGACATAAAAAATTGTTTTATTAAAAAATAAATTAATAAATGTATTTTTGAGTTATAAAAACTGAATATACCAAAAATCGATCATAAAAATACTACAGTTTTCACGTTATCTCGGACCAAAACTTATCTCATTTAACACACACTGTCATTTTCCTGATAACGCCTCGGGATGCGATGGCCTCCGATAACAGCGATTAGTACTATTTGAACTTAGCGTTAGTCTAGACATGAATGTCGCTGTAGTCATCGGGGCTGCTAGCAACCTAGGTTATCATGTATTCAAGAAACTAACGACAATATACAATGGAAAGATCTACTTCACCACAGAAGATGAAACAGTCGGCTACCATATTTACGAATCACTCAACAACCCCAACATCGAGTACGTTAGAATGGACATAACATATACCAAAAGCATAATCAACTTACGGCATCTCATTCAAGATAGAGACGAGAGAATAGAGCTCCTGATAAATAATACAGATTATGTATCAGAAAAGAACTTGGCACGAGCCGAAAAAGTACGCCGGACGCTTAGTGTAAATTTCTACGGTTACATAAATTTTGGCAAACTTGTTTATCCATTGTTGACTGAAAACGCAAGAGTTATAAATGTGTCAGGCCCCGCTGGTCTCTTGGCTACGATCGAGAATGAAGATATTAGAGCCAAAATCAGTAATCCTAATATAACAGAAGACGAGCTAGTGGCTCTGATGCAGGAGTATGAAGAGGCGGCGAGAAAAGGAATTGAGAAAACTGAGGGGTGGGGTGTAAGTGTGCATTCTGTAAGCAAGGTCGCGCTCAATGCTGTTACATTTCTTCAACACAGAGAGTGGTTCAACAAAGGAATAACGATAAATTGCGTTAACCCGGGCAGTTTATCTAGTAAAGAAGATAGGAAATCGTCGAAGGTGTATGAAGAAGGCGCCAAGGCAGTTTTATATTTAGCAACAGAAGCGCCGTTGAGTTTAAAAGGCAATTTCGTATGGAGCAATTACAACGTAATTCCCTGGAATACAGACCCATACGTCGAAGTGACAACTGTGTGAAAAGGTTAAAAATTAGTACAGTGTGAAACTTAAATGCGTACTTATCAGCTGCTAAAGACTCTTTTGCTGCAATAAAGGATTTAAAGCTGCAAATTGTTAGGATTTTATCGAGATTTTTATATCTACAATAACTGTAACTGGTAGTTTTGTCTTTAGAATTTATGGGCCATAATAACAGAGGCTAAGCAGTATTCGTATTTGCACGGTCATTAAAACAAGAATATGTCTCGCCACTCGCTAACTCGAGTTGTGCAGTTGCTCGAATTTTACAGCAACCTTCGCGTTTTTTTTAAAATGGATTAGAAATATAAAACGATTGATTGTTATAAAAAAATTATATATGTATTTATGGGGCATAATACATTTTTATGTATAATATTTTTAAATTTATTAATAGTTTTTAATTATTTATAACTTTGACACACAACATATTTACTTATTGTAATGTCCATTGAGTAAAAATTCTAGATTAAGTCACATTACGTCATTGTATGATTGTAAAATATACTACAGTTATGTATTTTGTTAAAGGAATCCTCTTAAGCTGCGAATTTTTATAAGTCATAAATAAAAGTTAACTGAGGAGACTATATCACGGGGTCGTTGCATCTTTTATGGTTGTTGTTGTGATTTCTAGTTTTGCGGACAAAGTACGAAATATCGTATATAAAATAGTAACTGTAACTATATTATAATATATGTCTTAATGTTATTTTGTTTACTAAGTTATTCTAGTTATTAATAAATTACAAATGATGAATGAGTTATTATTTGATAATAATCACAAATGTTTAATGGCTTAAATTAATATTAATAAGTATTAACAGTATTTAGTTATTTAAATAGATTAAGATATAAGCTGCTCTATTTTATTCTGTAAAAGCGTAAATTAATGATCCCTTTAACATCAAAGTAATCATTCACAATTATACTATTCTCAATATAATTCGAAATCAACACACACAAACTCCTTCTAATAAACTTTGATCATATATACTATAATCTCGCTCTCGCAACAATCAAAGATAGTGTCAGAATATTTGATTAAATTTAAAATATCACTTTGTAAAGATATAATTACTTACACTTCGGCTTAAACGATTCAGTGTAAACAATAGATTTTTAATGTTAAAGATGTCTTTAATATTAAAATTTAATATTAAATTAACTTAGATAAATGAATAATGGAACGATCATTTATCTAAGAAAATTAATTTATTAATTAACAATTTCAAAAACGTTATCAAATTGTTTTTATCTCTTATCCAGTATTATTTTAATCTTTAGCTTTATTGTTTCAAAATTCAAAAAGTCGGGTCATTCATAACATTTATGACTGGAGAACGGTTGGATGTATTTTATTGATCTCCGCTTTGTTGGATTTGTGTAATCCGAGCAATTTGTGTAGCAGGATAACCATAAAAAATATATAGAAAGATTAACGAAAAAGTGTTTATGAATAAAATTCGTTTCCTCATACGTTCTCTATTGAATGACGTATTATTCGGAACTCTGAAGCGATATGAAGATCCACAAGTTTAAAATAAATTCCTTAGCACTGAATTTTAAAAAATTACATATCTATAAATTATTTATGTTTAATGACATTAGGTATCTCTACCAAAAACATCCTAACCAGTTCAGCAATTTTAACATTACATTTAGTAAAATTTCGTAATAAATTATAAAAGCAGTTTTTATCAAGCGTGAACTTTACTTTCAAAATATGCAACAAATTAACCCTAACCGTACTTAATCAAATTAGCTTATAACTAGTTGCCTTTAAAGTTATAAGATTTCTAGACTGTACATTGTGTACTCTGTACAACTCATAAACCTTTATATATACTGTGTAAACGCCAATGGTCTGTACTAAAACGTAATCTATTCAAATTACTTACAATGTTAATTATTTTGCAAATAAATGTACAAAGTGCTTTGATTTTTTATTTTGTATCCATCGGTTTGAAAGGAAACAATACTGTTCTTACTCTTTAATGTTGAGAAATAGATTTTACTAAGAAAAAGTGGAAAATTAAGTTCTATTTGTTCTAGTACCTATTGTTATCTGTAGGATCGTTAGTGAGCTTATATTTTTGATATAATCTGTGTATATGGATGGTGTCGAAAATTAAAAACTAAAGAATTTATTTGATATTTGATGGAGTTTTATTTCGAAAATCTCAGACTTATAAGATACATGGATGAAAATTGTAGATAAAATCTAGATCACGTCATTTATCAAATAAAAAACCACATCGGTCGTTTAGGTGCTACAGACAAACACACCGACATGTTTAATTTATAACTGCCCTTGCGTCGAAGGTAAATAAATGAGCCTCTTTAATAGTTAATTTTTTAAGTATTTTGACGATTACAATATAGAGTTCATCAGACATAATTAAAACCTAATATCATAAATGTGACATGAGATAAAATGAAACACCAGTTTTAATGAGAGCATATTTGTTTAAAAACAACACAAAGTAAATGTTTCCTTTACAAGTTGTGATGAGCTTGAAACTGCTGTCATAAGTTGAAAGAACAACACCGATGAAAGTGGAAATATGATCGGTGTTTTCTTTGAGTAAAGAACATACCCCATTCTGTGTATTCATTCTCTTTTAGACGGAGAGATAAATTAGCTATTGGAATGATTATGTCTCTTCCAGTACCTAAAATGAGATCGTAATGTTTCAAAGCCATCTCAGTGATACGGTATGCTTGTTTAATATATATTTTTATACACACGTCATCCAGCATATACTAATTATATTAAAATTATAATAAGCCATCATGGCTTTAGTTGTTAGACGCCGACTGATTCATATCGTTTAGTATGGTGTCCGTTTTTTAACACTAACACTAACCATGTGATCGAAGAGATGTAAGACCTTGTCCAGAAAGGGCGAATTTGACCCGAATTGATACTCGCGTTGGCGAAGTACTGGGAGCCAATACATCGCGTCCACAAGCATCGCGCGAATTTGTGGACGCGCGTAAATCGCGTGCACTTCGCCAGACTCTCGACTCGCGGCGAATTCGCCCTTTCTGGACAAGGTCTAAGAAAAAATATTTCGAGTTGTGAAAGCGACAACAATATCCGATAAATATTTCTTTCCCTTTTTCACGAGTACTTAACTGTTTTTGTGGTCTTTCTAAAAATAGTCAAGAAACTTCACTTTTATTTTATTGGTAATTTGAAGTGATTTTTTGACACTGATGCCCTGTAAAATAATTATCTACAACTTTTTAATGTTTATAAAAGACCACGATTCGTTATGTTGATTGTATTTTTATATTCTATTGAATATAATGTAAAAATAGAATATATCGAATAACCGGTATTAAAGAGTTTCTTTTAAAAAAACTACGAAGAGTTTGGTCCACAAATTGGCCTTGACGTATCTACATTATAGCGGCGTTGGCTGCGAAAAGAGAAACCTTTTAGCTCAATTAACTTACTAAGTGAAAAGTAGAGTTTACACGATCGGGAAACGATTATGCATCATATAATTTAAGATTTGAAAATTTACATAAAATATTAAAAAGGCTAGTAGGATATAAAAATTTACTACTAGCATAATGATACTATGCTCGTAGTTTGTTAGTCATTATTCTACAAATACAATTTAAAAACCCTCGACATGTTGATTATAAATAAGCATACCTATTTCATAAATTGTAGCTTCGCTCCTCCTTAATCACGTCAGCTTTCAAAAAAAACATTGCATCATAATTGGTCCACTCGTTTTGGAGATACGCCGCCACAGACAGACACATGGACTCACAGTTCCACAGATACGTCAAATTTAAACAGCCCTTTGTCTGCGTAAGGGGATAAGAACGTTTTTCTTACAAAGCCTACTTCAACCGCATGTTTTACTTAAACATTTACAAATACAAATGTTTTTATTTCATTTTCTAAACCTTAAATGTTACATATCAAAACTGTGGTCGAGACCTCCTTTTAAATAAATATATACTTGTATTAGGAGATCTCGCTATTCCAAAAAGTACTTAATTCTATTTAAAAAATTGGCAATACTCACAAAACATTATAAATCACAAAAGTAATAAATAATAAGTAAATGAGGATAGATATACGTATTTGTTATTTTGTTATGTAGTGTTATGTAAGTTCTTAGAGTGGAGTTCTTAGAGTGTGTGTAGTGTATAGTGTATTGTGGCGGTGTAGAGGTGCATTCGTGTATGTGATGATGTGTAAAGGAATAGTATTTAAGGCTTGCCTTATTTCAAATGCTCCAACAGGGTTTCAATCTCTTCATAATTAAACTGTAGCAGCCTATTCGAAAGGGTTGCTTTACACGTATGAATGAATGTTCATGGAATTAATTTGAATGGCTTTATTTACACTATTATATAATGGGCTGATTGACTTTTGTATTGTTATATATAAAATAATATTTATCTGTTACAATATCTTTTCTTATTTTAGTGAGTTTAAGAGGGTTGAATTCAAGTGTTTTGTGAAGTTTTAAAATAGTACACAGTGAAGTTTTCTAATGCAAAAGCATGTTTGTGGGATATTTGAACGGTTTAAAATACATAACTTTTATAAATGACCTTTGTGCCCTCTCGAGATCTAAAAACTTCCTTTTTGAGGTACCGTGGGTTACAGACAGGGCTACAGTAGGTTAAAATTGATTGTGCTAGGGCAAAGTATATTTGTTTTAAAAAATCAGGAGGAGCCACATGTCATAACAATAGTTATGACTTTATTGTTTAATTTTCTCATATTCACATGTTTATAACATATTTTTATTTACATATTTTACAAACTAGCTTAGAATTTTAGTTTATTGGCTAAATAAATTTGTGAGAAATTATAAAACAAAGTTTACTAGTTTCATATTAATAACTAATTAATATTAAGGGTTAAACCTACGGTTAAACTATGAAATTGCCTTTTGTAATAATATTGAAACTCGTATTCTCTAAGATTTAACATATTTATAAAATATTTACGCTTATTATTTATACATTGCTGCCATCCAAACGGAAGTTCATTTATGCCTTTACGATAGAACTCTGGGGATCTAGGTTCGACCATCTGTGTGAAAGTATTTTGTACTGCCCCTTCGGCAGAATTTTTTTTTTATCACGTAGAAAATTTTCCTAAACACGAAAAAAAATGTAGTCCGTTGTAGCAAAGTCTGGCGAGTTCGGAGGATGACGCACTAACTGCAGCTCCTATAGAATTGTAATTCAACCAAATGTTTAAACCAAAAACGCATGCTGCGTTCATTAGCAGTCCTCTCCAAACGCAGCGTTGATATTGCGAACCGTTTCTGCCGCGTTAGTTCCACTTCGGAACTCTTATTCAAAAATAACTCGGGTTTTCGAAGTATCCATCTTTCACATTTATGTTGAATAAAAAAAACAATTGAAAAAAGGCAAAAATCGAATGTTGTACAATTTTTTAAAAGAAAAACCTCATAGGTATCATGTGAATAAAGTTTCACACAAAAATCTTACACCATAAAGGTTTTTTGTCACTTAAAATTGTCTATTACTAAACAACGGCAATTTCATAATTTAACCCCTATTACTAGCGAGTTGGAGAACATTAATACATCACATGTGTCACGTTGGTGTGAGACCGCTTGAATTTAATATGTCGCGTGATAGTTTTACTTTTCGATAACTCGTAAAGATAGCGGTTGGCGTCCGAGACCGTGACGCGAGACCAAGACGCGAGACGGAGACGCGAGACAAAGAGGCGAGACCGCGACAGTACTTGACGCTATGAAATGTATGAGAGCCAGTTCGCGAGCGAGACCGCGACCGGAGACCGCGACCGGAGACCGAGACGCGAGACGCGTGACAGCGAGACGGTCGCTGCCCCGGTCAAGTAGTGTCTCCGGTCGCGCTCGAAAAGCACATGTATTTAGTGTTTATAGAACAAGAAAGGCAAATATTTAAATCTCTCATTTGGCATTATCAGATTATTAAGGGTATATCAATAAGGTATATAATGTATTATTATTTATATAATAATATTATATAAATAAATAATATTATATAAATAATAATAATAATTATTATTATAACAACAATAATAATTAAAATAATAATTAGCTCTAAAAATGACGATACTTCCATAGAACGTTTCATGTCGCTTGTCGCGGTCTCCGGTCGAGGTCTCGGCCTATAGTACATGCCGAAGAGACAAAGACACTTGTCGCGGTCTCGCGTCTCGGCCTCGGGTCGCGGTCTCGCGTCTCTGTCGCGGCGCCAACCGCTACCTTAAGAAACACAGAATTATATTGTGTTAAGGAGGTAAGGTAAATAACTTGATACGGAATAATATTGTAGCCATTTAATAGCTATAAGAAATACTAGTAAAATATATATGACTACTATATAATAAAAATATATATAGCTACCAGAATATATATGATCGCTTTTATGCACAAATTCCACCTTACGCTGGTACTGGGAATAAGACACCGTTTTCGATGAAAGCTTAAATTTTTTCGACATCTAAGTAAACAATCATCACAATATTTAACTAGTATAAAAGTAATTATATACATAAACACTGCACTACTGAAAAGATATGAAAATCCGTTGAGTAGTTTTTGAGTCTATGCGTTAAGATATAGAAACAGAGATGGACATATTTCTTTTAAATATATAGTGATATAAAATACAATGTAAAATAATAATATCGTTGTAATAAATTATACTGTAATATATTATATTAGGATTCATATTGTAACACAGTGGAAGTTCGTGTCAACAGCCAATGTTGTGTGGTTTTGACATGAAGGCGTCGTTTTAGGAAATATTAATGCTGAGTCTAATACTGATTAGATTTTTGAAACCTAGATATGGGAAATGGTTTGACTTCAAAACAATGAAAATAGTTAAATTATTAATGTTAAATGGGTTCTTACTCAGCTTGTTTAGTTTGTGGTACAATTGAAAGACATTGCTTTTATTCATTATAATAATTAGTATTGATTTTTTTATAAGCTTTAAATAGTAGGTATATTGAAATAAAAAAAACCTTTTTTTCTACAAAATAACAAATGTTGCTGATTTTTTGATTGCATATGTTTTCCACTGATCGTTAAAAAGCGTACTAGTTAACACTATAATAAATAATTGTACAATACGTAATGAATAGAAAGGCTAAGAGATTCGAGACAGACCAACGCAGTCCATTAGCTAGTACTAGGCACATTTGGAGAGCATTGTTTTCGGAACAAAAGGGTAAGGCCATATGAGGTTTTTTTGCACTAATTATTTTTATTCTCTTCTCTGTATAATGTAGGCTGTATGTGAGGGTAACAATTATATTTTTCATTTAGCTTGTTATAGTATTTTTAACAGATTACGTTGTTTTTTAATATTGTTTAATATAAACATATCGAAAATAAACATGTTTCAGTTTAGTAAGCAATTCCTATATTTTAAGTACTCGTATATCTATGCTCTAAATGAGCTGCGTTAAGAGATGATTTGTGACTTGATTAAATAGGTAGTTTGTCTACTTAAACCGCATTGGAAATTAGTTTGCCGCGAACTTCAAAAAGCCAAAAAGGAGGCTTATCAACTCGACGTGTATTTTTTTCGATGTTCTGCTCCTACGTCACCGTCCGTAGAACGATTTGGATGAATGAGTCCGATTTTTTAAAATATTGTCCGATAGTTTCAGAATCGGGCGAGAAATCGCTAAAATTCGCGCGACCGCGTCGGACATATTTGCTTATAACTCTGTGAAATATGAATCCTTAATCGTGTTGATTTCTTGTTGATTTACGTCTTATTAATTATTTATGTATATTGCGCACCGCCTTTATTAACATTATTTACGTATTTTTATTTATAGTAGGTTCATTTATAATACAAAATATATTTTTCACTTTTTAGTGCGTTATGAGGTCGGTTCTATTTTTTTATTTAAAATTAATTTATTATTATTGAAAATATTATATATTGATATATTGATATTAGAATGCAAGGACACAATATATATCCATTTTAAAGGTATTTTAAAGGTAAATCCAAGTGCCCAATCCATTTCGATAAAATTTATATGGGACAACCTCTGTAGTACCTATGACCTACCAACCAAAAAATTTATTTTTAAAATCGGTTCAGAATCAAGTAACAAACATTTGAAAAATCTATAAATGTTTGCAATGCTTAAGGACCCTGGTTTTCCCTTATCGGTATACTTACTCGTAGGTACAGTTGAATATTGAGTTATTGACCTCGAAGTAGACTAGTAAATAGCAGATCATTATCCCTTCTAAGGACTTTCTCAGTAACCATATATTATGTATTTTACCTTCAGCATTTCAGTGACGTATTAATCTCGGTAACTATGGTAGAGTGCCATTAAGTGTATGGTGGTCTGTCAAATCAAGATTATTATAACTTAATATATCATTCTTTCAAGGTGCAATATTAAGATGAATATATTTGCAACAATCTCAAAGAGAGACTAATGGTTTATTAATTAATTATAGTTTATTTATTTTATCGTAGTTCTATATACTTACTCAATATACGTTTTCATGGTCTTATCTATGTTTAGCTAAACTTTTCAGTTTTGTAGGTTTTTCAATGTTTTAGTAAAAACATTTAGAGTTTCTTTGGGATTTACCACATCAGTATGGATTAGAAACCTTTGTACAAAAGCCGAGAAACATTTCAGCTTATCTGTAAAATAAAAGTTGGACTGATTTGAAATCTATTTAATAAGATCAGTGCGCCCGCGGGGAGCGATTATCGGATCGGTGCTCCGACTTCGCAAATGGCCACGTGATTTAACATAACGCCTTTTAAAACCATTACTTTAAGATCTCTGGCTAAATTCCAAAGAATACGAGATTACTATGAAATTTTATGAAAATTATTGTCGGTTTGTCAGGACATTTTAAGTCTTTTATGAAACAAAGCTTCTTTTCACTCGGTTTGACTTGGTTGTCACAAAATACTGGTGAATAAGTATAAAATTCTAAAACAAATTATAATGAACTGGTAAAAGTAGCTCATATGGCTTCACTCCCTACTCCCAGTAAAAAAAGGAAATAGCTGCGTAGACTTCGGTTACGTAGATTGACGTTGATTTTTTGGTTTTTCCCTGAATTTGAACTCAAACTCACTCATAAAAGGCTAGATCAAAGGAAATACATGCGGTAAAGTAATATTCCAATATTAAAAGTTTACAAAGTATATGTTTGAGTTGCAAGCTATTTTCAGGATACATCGTGGCTTGAGTTGCGCATGTTGCACAGGTGGCCGGCACTATGCATTTAAATCGGATATTACAAAGTGCTTCGCTTATGTCCCACCCCTCTAACACCCTTATTGATCCCTTGTAATGCCAAATATTATAATATAATTAAAACTTCAACACCTGCAAGCCCGCTTTGCTTGGTTCTCTCATTAATTATGAAGTAGCAACCCTCAACGACTGCTTTACACCGGCTAAGTCCAATAGAAGAACTATATATTGTTTGCCTATAATTGTTTTATTTTTTTAAATCTAAACTACACAAACATTTGGCCTAATAACCTTTTATGCTAACGTTTGCTTATACATCCACTTTTATGATAGACTCATGTTAAATCCACCCATGTTTATTATTGCAACGAAGTGTTAATAAATAATAAATAAATAAATAAATCCGCAGGAAATATTAAAGAAGTTAAAAGGTTCCATTCCTTCGCTGTTCGCTTTTGAAGGATGATCCAAATTATGTATTGCGGCACTTTGGGATGTCAACGAGGAATGTATTTCGTTCCTATGTTCTCTCGTAATTACTTAACGCCGCATGCGATTTTGACAGATAATTACGGCATTAGATTCATGTTGATAGCGTGACATTACTGGGTATAGAAAATTCCTTCTTTGCTATCGGATTTTTATTGGGAAAAAAGTTTGTTCATATCTGTATATCAAAAGTTTCATTGACCTTAGTAGGGTTAGGGTTTTATATATTAAAAAAAAGTGTAGATGTCAAATTATTTTCATTAAAGTAGCGCGTGGATCAATAAAATGGCGTCTTTATTCTTATTTTTTTATAGGCTTTGTGAACAAAGTCAGTATGAACTGACAAGTTTCTATTAATTCGGTAGGTATAATATTTATATTATAACAATATAAATATTAAACTTAACCTAAATATTCCTAAAATTAAATAATTTATATTAATGATTTTCTTAGGAATAAAATTTATTACAACTATTTAAAATATCGATATATCAAGTGACCCATATACTATGTAAATCTAACTCACCCAGATGTCATCAAATTTTTAGTAAGATACAGAAATCATAGAAGCGTAATGAAAGCTTTATGGGTTTCCGAATTTGTTTACGGATACCGTGAAATTACAATTTGTACCCCTTGGACCCAAGGAAAGTAAGACGATTATAGTTTGAATATTCATTTTATCATGTATTCGTAATTTATTGACAGTTAACGGACTGGATAGAATGATAAAAACTAAAGTTTTTTTTTTGAAGAAATAATCATTTTATTTATATATTTTTTACTATTGCTTTTAAAGGACAACAGGACCCTCACCGGCTGATTTGAAAATTCATAAAGGACAAACTATGTACGAAGAATGATAAAGTTAATTCAACTCGAAAAATTGTAAATGTGTTTAAGCTTTTCGAAATGGTGTCGTTATAACGCCAAAAGGCTTTTTTCTTTCACCACTACTTGAGTTTTGCTATGGAACACAAGACTGTGTATTTCATATGCCAAAATTATCAGTTAAAAACATACCAGTCATAATATAGTTAATGATTAGTACACATGATCATGCAAAAAACACATTTTCGATTTCCAAACATATTTCGGTTGATTAGCAGCAGGCTTACCTGAAAAAAAAAAACTTTATCACATTTCGCGCTTATCATACAAACAGGAGATCTATTAAAAACATTTCCGTCACTCGAACGTTATAGCGATTTAACATAACATGCAGCTATCGATGCTGAAGAAATTTACTTTACAAAGTGACTCCTTTTAATTTTCCAGCCGAGCTCTCGCAGAAACTCTTCAAAGGAGAATTAAAGGCTGTATGTTACAACTAAGCAACGTCATAATCTTATAGAGAACTTATTGAGTTTTGTTTAAAAATATGTATTTTATATAGAACAAGATTTTGCTTGTTTAGCAAATAATAACTATTAATTTATAACTATTTTGTCATATTATGCTAGGTTTATTGTTTAAATATTTAAATTTATACACTTAATGTTATAACGTTGGTATACTATTATATTAAGGGGCTATACTGTCTGAAAAATAAATGTGTTAAAGTATGTTTTCATAAACAAGTAATTTACAATTTTTTAAGTAGTAATATATTTTGGAAATATCTAATATAGATTCAATGTTTGATTGAAATAACTTTGTTAAATAAGAATAAAACATCACATTTCATGGAATGTTAATTAAGTTGTTAATTCGTGATGTCAAATATACTATTCCTTCCCTGTTTGCCTCTAGAGAAATCTTCGTCGCCTCAAAGTGCATAAAAGATGTTTCCATTAATTGCACCGGTAATTAGGACAGCCTGTATATTTTATGTATATTTAACGTTTTTAGGATGCCGTACCCAAAGGGTAAAACGGGACCCTATTACTAAGGCTCCGCTGTCCCTCCGTCTGCCCGTCTGTCACCAGGCGTATGTATCTCATGATCCATGATAGTTAGACAATTGATTTTTTCACAAACGATGTATTTCTGTTGCCGCTATAACAAAAAATACTAAAAAAGAATAAAATAAATATATAAATGGGGATCCCATACAATAGGTGCCTATGATTTTTTTCGGAAAATACGGAAACCTTCGTGCGTGAGTGCGACTCGCACTTGGCCGGTTTTATTTAAGTTTCTACATTTATTTCATCATCAAATGATGAACTTCTTCAAATTTTCGTCTGTATGCTTACAGTGGATCATATTCTCAGTGAGACCGTTCGTGTTTTTGCGCGATAGGCATTTCAACGTAGTGCAATCTTTTAATACACAATGGAGCCTGATTTATGAATCTTTTACACTGACATTATTGTAGCCAAGTAGGTAGAAAGTCTTCTGTGTGCCTTGCCAACCGAAACATTTCTTTATTTCCCCGATATTAGAACTGGCGTTCGTCTCGTGTTAACTCTTATCAGTTAATCAAGGAGGCTACGTAAAAATACTAAATACAAACGAATCATTAAGTTTCCAATCCAGTAAAAGTAATCTTTCAAGTCTATACTTAACAAAGTTGTGAACGGCTTGTTGGAAATTGTTAAAAATTTCGTTTTAAAGAACATAATCCATCTAACTTAGGTTTTTTGATCTTGTTCAATGCAGACACATTCTCGGTAACTCTCTTATAACCTACTATCGTAATAATAATTGTACATATCTTTCTCTCAGTGTTTTTAATCTCACATTGTTAAGATGCCGGCCTAATTGCCTTAGCAATTAGTGCTGTATATGTTATTTATTACTGTTGGTATAATTAAATTACAAATATCATATATAATAAACATTTGATAAGGTGGGTGTAGTCTTACGCATAATTGATTGTAATATATCGTATCCAATAATCCAGAGATAAAAAATAATACAAGAATAATTTTCCTTTATTAACGTTATTACTATTTTTTTACTAAATCTTAAATCACTGAAATGCCGTCGTTGGGGCATTGGGAATCTGTACTACATTTATTTTGGCTTATCATTGCTTTTTCAGGAAAGTAAGAGATCTACATACCTATCCGAAAAAAAAATGTGTCTCCAGGATTCGATCCTTGGACATTCCCGCAAAAAACATAGAAAATCATCGCGTGAAAAACTTAGCCATGAAGGCGGATTTTTATTCACACTATACATGTGTACTGTATAAGATTATTGTATGGTATAATTAATAAGGAAATATTTCTCTTTCAGATACATGTCTTGCGCTGCATCCACACGCTATGCTAATCAAAAGACGTGAGTTATAAATAAGCTATTTAAGCGGTTGGTCTCGAACGTGTAGAAATAAGTGCGGTTTAATCTCAATGATTCAAATTCTTCAAACACGGTAGCGGTTTTCGAGACCGAGTGTGCATGGTTTAGTACTTATTTCATAATTTTAGAGTTTATGAGATGAGGTTTTGTTAGACTTTTTTAAGTTAAGTACCTAAAGGAAAATATGTATTTTGTAAGGAATCCGATGATCTAAACATGTGAAAGGTCCTTACTTACGTTGTCAATTACGTAAGGCATTTCGATAATGGACACTAGCTTACAATCAGAACCCACAAATACTGCCCATGCTCTGTATATGTCCTAGCCGTATTATGGCCGTATTATATAACGTGGCCTATATTTTTTAAACCTCCCATATATTGATACAAAAGAGTATTCAGTTTTGAAAGTATGAATAAAAAATTAAAGATATTTTGCATTAATACTAGATAGGATTGCGACAAGCTTTTAAGGGATGTTTTGTCATTGTTGGCCAATATAGTGTTGCGTCGCGTGTGACATATTCATACAATATCCGTAACGAGGAGACATCCATCAAGGTTTAAATGAGCAACATCTATCCACCTAATAGCCAAGTGACAACCATACTATATATAAATAATAATTATCTGCTACACAGATCGATGAATTGAGATAGGAGGTTGTTTCAACAACCCAACTTCGCAAAACGCAGATGCGTAAACAAGTCACGGAGGCGGCTTATTATTGAATTATATTTAACTTATTATTTATATTTTATTTATTAACCTGCAAATTCATAATTTCGAATCAATTTTTGCAATGTCAAAATCAGTTAGTATTTCGTATTGTATTGAAGTCTTTACTGACGCGACAGTGCTGTACTGACTTGAAATCATTTACACGATGGCAGTGCCAGGTCAGATGTTCGCTCGACGTAAGTTACTGACTCAATGTAAATCTGCCTTTAATCTCTTCCTAATAGTAAGAGATTAATTATTAAGATGAAGATATGTTCATAAATACGTTAGTGGATACGGATAAGAAATACTAAATCACTGTAAATAACGTAAAATACATACACAGTGAAGTTAACTGAGGAAATCGATATATAAATTTAAGCATAATAGTTAATTTCACATTACTATATTTTCTACTTCAGTATTTTTATTCCTTGAATATTTCAATAGAACTTAATTTTCTAGACATTAGAGCAAAGAGCAAAGGTTTAGTTCAAAGATTAATCAGTTTACTTGTTAAAGGGAAAAAGTTTAAACGTCAAACTCAACGAGTTTCCACTTTTCATCGGGATTTATATTAATAATGTTCGTTCACAAAATATACAACGTTTGAATTTTTTGATTTGTGATTTCTGTTTAAATACACTTCAACTATAACACGTATTTAATATAAATTTTTGTAATTATTTAACCTGTATCTTTAGTGAACATGGACAGAATAATGAGAACCCAACTGAGTCTCTTGTCTATTCTCAGATTTCATCGCCTTTAAAAAATAAACATAACATTTTTATGCCCTTATTGAATTTTATAGGAATTTTGTTTATCAACACTACGTCTTTTTATTTATTGTAGGTTCATTTATAATACAAAATTTATTTTTCACTTTTAAGTGCATTTTAAAGTTCATTTTTTCTATACTTTTATGTGACTCGTCTAAACCTTATTTATAGTTTGTTACCATACATTAATACTCTTAAATAAAATGAAACTATGACATGCAGACTCTGTCTTTACGTCTACCTTCGGTTACTTAATTCTCTGTATGTCTAACACTGTATATTGGAACTTATCGACTTTACTACAATATGAAACCGAAATAGAATGGCTAATTGAATAATATGTCAACCAATAATGTTAGTTCTGAGAAATAGGGACTTAAATTAGACGCGGATAGCGTACCTTTGCGTCGATTGCTCCAGAAATTGGCTCAATATATTAAAAACTATTTAATGTATCATAAATATTTTTAATGGTAATAAGAAAACGCAAAACTAAATCGTTTTATACTAAAAATTAAATTAATATCGTTCATATAAATTATGTTTTCATGGTACTTTATAGAAAATGAACGCACGTTGTGATTTATTGTACGAATTTAGTTACTATATTCTCTCTATCTCCAGAACTGTCTTTTCTCCCTTATTGATTTTACTACTATATATGACTCTATTATTTTTTTATAAAATGATAAATCAGTTATATATGGACTTATATTTCAACGAGATATAGAGATTTTAATTGGACGCGTAAACAATAATGTATGTACATGTTTTACATACATTATTGTTTAATAAAATAAAAAATTTAATAATGTAATACATGTTTTTCTCGGTTGACAAGTTTTGCTCCATAACATCAAATTATATGGCTTAGCTTTTTATGAAGTTTCGTCAGCTTTAAAATATACTAAATTAGAAAATTAAAGCATTTTAATTAGTAGGTATACATTAAATGTAACATTGACTGCTGGGGTTCGACGACGAGTTATCCTATCGTTTGACATCTAATTTATCCAAATTGTTCAACGGACGGCGATGTAGCAGTAGTGAAATATAAAAAAAAAGTCAAATAATTAATTCCTTTTTGGTTTTTTTGCCAGTTAAAATGCAATATAATTCCTATTATACTAGTTATCTTGGTGAAAGTTATTTTAAGGTTAAGGATCGTCCATTGATCACGTGAGACTAAAAAGCGAGAGAGGAGTTCGGAGAAAAAGTCAAGAAATATTACAAGGATAGAGGGGTGTTATGAGATATCACGCGTATCTGGACATTTTTATCACAATGTTTAATTTAAAGAGAGTAATGTTTTAAATACTGCTAATATTTTGTACCAAAAAAGACACGTTATTTTGGGAAGGGAAGAGGGGGTAGCATAAAACTTCACCAAATATCACCAGGTGCGACAGAGAGGGTTAAAAAGTTGCAAAAGACATCGTGATTAATGGACGATTCCTTTCTAAATATATAATATACATAAAAATATTTACCTATATGACTTATCTAGAAAATGAATAATTTGCCTCAAAATATATTTTCACTTCTACTGTTTACCTACTCGTACATACACTGTGGTTTCACGGAGCGGGCAATCAGCGAAGAATGCTGAATTTTCAGTCCGCGCCCGCGCCGAATCACTCGCCTGCGAACTCGCAAACATTTATACCTTCATTAGTTGTTTGCTTTACTTATAAAATTTTCCTTCTTTGCGCACAATGTTTAAGCGCAAATATTTCTAACATAAAATTGTAGCAAAAATAACAACTTAAATTACAACGTAATAATTTGTATAATATTTAAATAGGGTTGTTCCATATTTTTATAAGTTAAGTTTGTCATTTATATTTCTTTATAAGATTTATAAGTACATCATCATAAAATAAGAGAAAGATAAGAATATGCCGCGGTGATTCTTAATTCAAATTTTAAGGGTATTAAAGTGTTGTAGTACATACTGCAGGATTTTTCATACAAATTAACAACGGTAACGGCTGTCTTAACAAATACCTAAAAATGATACACTACAATTTATATTTTAGTATATCATTCATAAAAAGCATTAACAGGCCTACAAGCCTGCAATAAAAAATCTAGGAAGATTAATAGTAGGGTAATAGAAAAGGTATATCTACCTAAGTATGATCTCTTATAGAACTTGTTAGTGAAATACCTCAGCGAGCTTTGTAGATTCCTTACATAACAAACGGGGCGTTAGCTCTACAAACTACAAAGCTGGGCTTCATAAAGCCTTTATTTGAAATCTTAGTTTTTAGTTACATCATGATTTCGCCGACCTGTTTATTCTGGAACTGTATTCCCTGTTAGACCTAACAAGCCATATTACAAACTAGCCCTTTATTTAAAAAAATCTTTGAATACCTAATGGAAACATATTGGTGCTTTAAGTTTTACGGGTGTTTTTACAGCTTCTCAATGAAAATATTTATGTTAATTATTGTTTTTGTTTGAAAGCTTAGAAAATATAATATTTTTGAAGTCGTTTCAGCTAGTTGAAATGTTTAGTCTTACTAATGTGATGTGAAATATGGCTGTTCAAATTAAATCAGTCAAAACAATGATCAAAAATGCAAAAATATCTTCTATAAACCCAAAACTTGGAGTTATGTAAAATGAATTTTGGTCTTTTTCCACCAACTGATATTAAAACATTCATGAGCTTTTATTTTAAGCTTAAAATAATTCTTTTATTAAAAGATTTCTTTTCGGCTGTGATGGGTTTTCTGTTGCGCAGTCCCAGGTTTATAAATAAAGTTGTTCATAGCTAGCGAGCGTAACGGATACGACGAGCAGCCGGAAAAATACACTCAACAAACACAAACATTTTTATTTCTTCACGAAGTAGCTTGAATACATCTCCTTTAAGATTAAACGAAATACACCGAACTGTAAACCTTTTAATGTTTTCGTAGAGAACTTACTTTGTTCTCTAAATATTTTTTAACGTTTAATGGAGTGTACGTAATGCAAATTGTTTTATTCCGTTTATAATATTCAACAAAACTTAAATCTATTTTTGATTGTTTATTGTTTACATTTTATCGAAATGTATCACATTATATTATTTATAGATGGTAATATGTATAATTTTGGATATTGCCTAAAGAATTGTACTTCTTCTTAACTAATTCTAATATAAGACTATATATGTATTTTTATTTTTACTAAGCATATACATAATCATAAAATAGTCTTGTTATTTATATACAACTTTCTAACTAAATCTAACATAATTAATTAGTCATTCAAAGAAAGATATGACGTGTCACCAAAGGGCTACAGCTTAGAGTGCATGAGAAGCTATCAAAACGCTATTAACTACGAGATACGTAAACTGGGACATTCACACCATTGTATTGTAATTAAAGCAAGCCTTTATGTGATGTCTTATAAGTCCAGTAGGATATGAGGCACATCCACCACTGTCTTATTTATCATATTTGTAAAAAGGCAATAGGTAACCAAATTATTTTCGCGATAAACAAATCCAGGACCTATACGACTTGACTGAACGATAAGTAGAGATTTTTTTAGAACTAACATTTATGATAGTTAAAGTAAAAATAAATAAGTCAAAATTTGAATCACAATAAAACATTGCTAATTAATTGCCGACAATAGAATATTAAATTAAATACTTAAAATATATTTTAAAGGATATTTCAAAATCCTATCTAAACTAATGTTTAACTTTTTTCTAATAAAATTATTTAACAACTTATGTACATAAGTCGTACGAGAGCTGTTATGTTCCATTGAAAATTGCGCGTCAAGATCAATTCGTTAACTAAAAGGTACGACTTAGCAAGATGTAAAAAATGCGTTTTAATAAATATTTCCTCTTTCGTACAAGTAGGTATTTACATAAAATATATATATGCTTTTATATATCTGTATTATATAGAAAAAATGTGCAATGCCTACAAATCAATGCCTTATTTTTTATTAGCCATATAATTATTTAGGTTCGAAAAAGTTTATTAAGATAAATTACCACTTTAGTATAGTATATATACTAAAGTATATATTTATATTATATAGTATATATTTAGTATATAGTACTGCATGTGCTTCCAAACTTACTTTTCTCTGTCGCACATAATTGGCCCCATCATCAGACGTTTATTGAAGCAGCTGATGAGTTTCGGTACCGCGTACTGATACCGATTCTGCGGCGACAAATCGTAAAGCTGTTTTCGGTAAGACTATAGCGAAACGCACTTTAGTACCAGATAAAGCTGTATAACCGCGGATGAAGTGATAAAGGCAGGTATCCATTGTGGCCATGAACCGATCACAATCTAGTGAAGTGAAGCCTTTTTAAGGCTTCGTCTTTATGGCCATTGTGGCACATTTCCTTGATATTGTCCTCGGGACACTTCATCTGAGAGGGCTCGTGTCGACTGCAAGGGTATAGTTTATACATCGTAGTTATTTTTAAAATGACGGTATTAAAACAACCCCGCTGTTGGAAATGCTTTTCTTTTTGTTAAATTTAACAGGGGTACCTACTCTGGCAATAGCGTCTAATGAATCATTAATATTTAAATAATGATTGTATATATAAAATATTTAAAGGAATCACGGTTTCGAAAATGTTGGTCACTAGGGCACTGGTAAATAGAAATTAATATCAACTCACCTGGTTCCCAATTGTGTGTTCTGTTTTTTTATATCATTATCTAACGATAATTATGTCAATTGATGCTTAGCAAAAAAAGCAGTTTAATATAAATTCTTTATTCGTTTGAAACCAAAATTTATTAAATTGGTTTTATGATTAAACAAACAATTGAGTAAATATAATATGCTAAAGAAGCAAATTCCTTATGAAAGTTATAAATATTAACGTGTGACAGTTATAATGTAGCTCTTAAAATTTATTTAATTAAACTAAAATATCTAGATTTGAAAATGCTACGTTGTCATCCATTTGTCAGTCGCCGTGAACACTATTTATTCGTGTAATATGAAATTTAAATAAACGGAGTGGTTTCAGAGCGTGCAGCAATGTTGAGTAATAAAACTTTCGTTAATGCCACCAGGATACCGACACGTAGCATGCGACACGTGTTGTTTTATTATACAATAATAGTTGCTGAGAATATATTATGAATAAATCGGCGGACTTCAAAGTAATATTATCAAGCTCAACACAACTCTTTTCATTAAAAAAACACCAAAAAAAATTATTATCTTTTCTCGATCAAAGAGAAATCTTATATTATTTATTCTAAGAGCAGTTAGATTTTTTGATGTTTTTTTACATACCTAAGAGATATTTACATATAAAGACTATTTTACACTGTCACACATAATTGGGCCCATCAGCAGATGTTATAAAAAGAACATTTTAAAATGCGAAGTATTGTAATTTAAAGGTGTGATAAAAGTGAAACTAAAACCTTAAATTATTTTCATTGATTATTGCATCGCTACCTAAGAGTATCATTTCAATATTATATTTATTTGAAAGTAAGTTTATGAGTTTATTTAACATTCTTGCAAACAACAGTTTTGTATGCTAATACTATTGAGTTGAGAGATGAGTATTTTTTTTGAGTATAGAATACTGTTTATTGGCTAGGGCTCACAGCAAGTATCGTCAGATTCAATAAAAGTATACAATATAAAGGATGGTAAAAATTTCATTACTCCCGTGTCGTTGAGCGATAATTTTCTATTACCCGGGTGACAGATGATATTGCAATAGATGTTGGCTTTACAATTTTAAATTAAAAACCATTTATTATCGACGTGAAATAGCGTGGTTATGAGGACGTATATTGTACCATGCAATGTATGCAACTACAGGTTTATAGTTTGAATTTATAATGAACGCTTATATTTATATATTTTGCGAGTTCACCTCCATATAATTCTGGCTAAATTTGCTTAGTCTCAAGGCACCATCTATTTAAATTTTACATTTACAAAGGAGTTTAAAAGATGTTAAAGGCCTTATAGCTTCGTAGCATTTATCATTTCATTTTCAAAAACTATGAGTACGAATGGTATTGAATCTGGAAATGTAAGAAATGGCTGACTTACTATGCTACTGAATTTAAAGTTAAAAAGAATAATCTGTTATTATTTTTATTATATGAGAACAAAAATCTCATATATTGAAAGAATATCTACTGAAAGAAACAAAAATAATACAAATTTATAAACGGTTTAATATAAATCTAGACTTTTTTGACATATAGTAATATTAATGTACTGAAAATAATGAAATAACCTTAATTATGTACGTGGTTCCGGTTTGTCCTAATATTATGCCAAGCTACACAAAGCCACACTGATATAATCATTAAAAAATTAAAACTGCGCCGACACATTTAAATAAATTAAGACTCCGCATTGTCTGAGCGTTTCTCATTTCAACGGGCAATGACCGAGAAGGGTAAATAGGTAATAAAAAAAGAACAATTAGGCCCTAACGACGAGGTAGCGTGCAGGATGAATCCCACGGTAAATATCAGTAGACATATTATTCTTGTATACAGGCTGCTCACTTGCCTTGCTATACCTATAGCCTTTTCAGAAAAAATAGGTAACCTGGCCTCCAAGTCTGCTTGAATACTACCAAAATGAACCAACCATTACAGTATCATTTGAAAGTTTTTGACAGATTTTGTGGTCTACTACTTTCATAGTAGTCTGACGTTATTACGGCTCTTTGATATAGGTGTTCCTTTAACCACCGACGTCTATAAGTATTATGTATATATCTGCGATTCTGTGAGTCTGTCTATGGCATTGTAGCATCTAAGCAAATAGACTGGTCTAAAATTTTTATTTTTTTTGTTGCCAAGCTGACGTGTTCAAGTTGGATTTAAGCTACAATTACGAAGACCTATTCGTTCATTAATAAGCTATTCTTGCTTGTAATAATCATGTGTAGCTGTAACTATCTTGTTAAAACCACCCTTAACTTATTTATGGGTCCTTACAAACACTATTAATTTTTTTTAAAACTAGATTTTCTTGTATTTTTGACTAAAAGCAAATAATGTGTCTTAAATTTCTTATTTAAAAATATTTTCTATGTTAGAAAAGGTATTAGGGACCGATAATTTTTTCTTCTTTTCATAAACAGCCTGTATATGACTGAGATGGAGCTTAGTTTTTCCACTTTTTTATATTCTGTGTTAGCTAAGGCGCACTAGTTTTGAATGAAACAGGTTTAATATTATCTTTCTATATGCAGTGGCTTTTAAATGAATTGTTTTAAATCTTTTCTACTATTATATTATAAAGTGAGTTGGAAACTTTTCCCGCCTCTTGTGTTTTATTATTAGGTTAAAGTTTTATGTACCGTCATATATATATTAAATTTTTGAAAAACTTATTTGAGTTAGAGAGCGAAGTATAAAAAGCTTTAGAATATATCGCGTATATTACACGCTGCAATAATACCTAATAAGGAGTAAGTTTCATTTATTTGCAGTAATCTCTGAAACGTTTTAATATGAAATAGTTTTAAGAGATTTAAATTATTTGATTAATCGTTAACTTCGTTACATACTGACCTTTGTTTTTAAAATCTCTTGATGTAGAAGTAATGTTGGTTAGGTGCAGTGAGTTCATCATAGACGGTTACTCGTGCGGTCAACTGAAAAGAAGCAACTTGACTGAGTTGTAAAGGGGACTATATTTTTAATTTTTGCAAAATACTTTCAAAGGCTTATTTATACTTTTATTCGTTCCACGGCGGGGAATTGAACCCTAGTCTTCTTCGAGACAGGAGAGGATATTGAGGATATATCACCGAGGACAATTTGTATATTAATTACTTCCGTAGGCAATTGGACTTGTACTTCGAATTTAAAGAAAACAAATATTTCAATTTTGCTTAGAAAGCCTGGATCTGCCGTGAAAAATCACCCGCTGTGAGAAGAATATTAAATACTATGCAGAAATATGTCAGCTTGTTGCCTCATTAATAGTACCACCATATGTTCAGTATAGATATTGATATACAGTGATCTTGTTATAGTGACCAACAAACAATTTGATTAGTCACTAAGACTAAATATGGCAAATCCATGATAACTTTCGAAGGAGCACACCTCTATATTAAAATACCATCAGATATAAGAAAAATTAAGTCATTTAACGCATTTAAAAAGCGACTTTCAATCTATGTCCTTAAGACGCATATTTAAAAAGACAAAATAGGTAGGTACCGAGTGGTTTTACATTTATTATTAGTTATATTGTTTTTTTTACTAATTATGTAACTAAATGTTTATAATGTTAATGTTTATACCAATTGTTTTTTTCTTTAGAATTTCTATAAGTTCTGTATTACTGTCTTTTTCTGCGATGACGAACTACCTACATATTTATTTCTAAGTACCTATTCTCATGTAAGTGATAAGTGTATCTTAAGTGAGAATAAATGTCTTTAAACCTAAACCTAATATGTAAAATTAAAATCAGTATCATTCTAATGCAATGTGGGTATACAATATATACTATGATACCTTAAACAGAAAGATATTTTCTAATTTTAAAATATCTTATTTAAAAATTATCTTCTATAGTCTATGCGGAAAAATCAAGTTATTCTAGAGTTATATATAGAAAGTTTTTGTTTAGTTATGGGATGTAATTGATTATACCAAGTAAAACATGAAAGTGAGTACCTATTCAAAATTAATATCTATGACGGAGACCTAATCCACATTTAGTAGCGAATGCAACGCCCTACTTCGTTTTAATACAACTTAAGATTCAAACGTTTATTCTAGCCTGAATTATTTCTTTGAAATTGCTAGAGTCTCGTGAAAAGATTTCAATTCGTATTGATGTATGCTGAATTTGTACAATTGTAGCCGTATTGTTAGCGAATCAGACTGCAATCTTGTGGCCGGTATTGTGTCTTTGAGAATATGCTACGGATTGTCTTTTAGTTGGCGTAGGTATATATATTATTTACACTTACACAAACACTACGTTATTTGACGACCGATTGGCGCAATAGGTAGTGCTCCTGCCTTCTGCATCGAAAGGTCCCGGGTTTGAATCCCGGTAGGTGCATTAATTTGTGTGATGAACACGAATGTTTGTTTCCAAGTCTTGGTTGTTTATAAACTTATATATGTATTTATTGTGGTACCCTCGTTGTTTATGATTACCGTAACACAAGTGCTTCAGCTACTTACTTTGGGATCGGAGCAATGTATGTGAGTTGTCCCAATTATTATTTTTCATTATTATTATTTGTAATGGATTATTTGTTAAGGACGCATTTCTCACTGGAGTTTCAGGGACTTCACTTTACCTTTGTAAAATATAAATTAGCCAATCAGTTGTGAAGCGGCAATTTGTAATAATATTATTTATTCAATATCAAAATTATAAATTTTAAAAAGCAAATGAATTGTTTATTACACTTCAAAGTCTTCTATGTAAGTGACGACTGATGCCAATGAATTTCAATTTAGATATAAACAGAATCTTAAAAAAAGATCTGGATATTTGTCTTACACAGACGTACTCATGGATATTAGACAGTAACACCATTATAAAACATAGTCAACAGTTTAGTACACACAGCGTTACATGTATGTATGTGATTTACGCCGGGGCCAGGTGTCCGGTCCAGAGTTCGATTTCCGCCGGCGACCCCTCCAACTGTCCAACATTTATGTATTCAGTGCCGCGAGGGAAGTTTTGATTTTAATTCAATTCCCTTTTGGAGTGAAATTTAAATTGAATATATTAGAAAAACCTTTCTTGATATATGTATTTCTTGTGGCTTTAAGATACTTATTGTACACTTCTTAATGTTTCAACGATATTTGAAAAATGTGGTAAAATGATAATTAACAATTGGCTTCTCAATCGCGTACAATGATGAAGAATTAAGTTTGATTTCTTGATATAATTTTTTGAGATACGGCGAGACGTTTTTGGCAGATGTAACCCTACTGTTTTATAGTTTTCTTGAACGGGCACAATAGATATAAATGTATAAGGAAACGACACCACAGGCATTAAAAAATGCATCACCATTGCGGCAAACAACCACAACCATAAAATAATATGATTACAAAACATTGGCAAAATATAAAGATAGAAAGAAAATAATAATAATAAGAACAAATAGACTAAATCAAAATAATACAAAGAACTTTTTCCAGTTTTTTCTAGCAAAGTACATAACATCGACCGATTGGCGCAATTGGTAATGCTTCTGCATCAAAAGGTCCCAGGTTCGAATCGCGGTAGATGTATTTATTTGTATAAATATAAATACTGTATATATATTAACTTATATATTATGTGTGTATTTATTATTATACTCTCGTTGTTTCTGATTACCACAACAGAAGTGCTTCAGCTACTTACTTTGGGATCAGAGCAATGTATGTGAGTTGTCCCAATTTTTACATAAAAAATAAGAGACTTACCGCTCGTATCTCCCTGGGTCACGTTTTGTCGTCAATACATAACTGATTGAATGATATCGTGTTCAGCATCTGTCGTACCAGTAAGGAGAATAGTAGGGCATTTTATTCCAATGTCAAATAAATAAACAGTGTATTCTAAGACAGTGTATTGTAAGGCGTTACAGAGCATAACGCAATATTATCGCGTCGGTGTAAAACGACTTGGATTTATTCTTTGCACGTTTACTTTTATTTTGCAAAAACTACTTTTGTTATATTGTAGACCGTTTATATTTGTAGACCTCTTAAAAAGGAAATCCCACCATAAATTGTTTTGTTGTTTCATAAAAAGAACATTTTCGATCAAACCGACTGTTCTACACGTAACAATATCTTATATATGTATTCCACATTTGAAGCAGTTTACGAAACATTGACAAATTAATACACGAAGAAAAAAGTTTACCTCTTGAAAAATATTTTAGACTTAAAGACAGACGAAGTGGGAAACTTAGTTTCACACGAATGTCAATTCATTGTTTAAAATAAGTAAAGTAGTAACATAAAATCTTGCAAAGAAAAATATGTTATTATAGTTTTAATTAACATAATTTTTAATAGCAGTTATTGCTTAAACCAAACCTAAACATATTTATGCAATACATAATATATTGTAATAGCGAAAGTGTAAAATTATTAACGTCCAACATTGAAAATTCTGTTAATCGCTGATAAAATTGGTATGGTTCGGTTAGAATAGCATTAGTTCAGTATTTTAATTTTCACTAATATCACTAATTTGAAAGAGTGTTTAAGCTTATTATTATTCATATCCAAACTGAAATGAAGTATTTACGGCTTGTAGAACTTATACGGTAAGAACAAGCTTTTAAATTAATTGCCATTTAAACCTATCGTTCGAAACCTATCGTGTCTCAATTATCGTCAAGTTTAAAAATGTCAAATGGTTGAACCTGGGAAGGGCGGAGCTCAATCACGCATGCGTCGAAGCCTACACGAAGGCCCTGAAATAATCGCAGAATATCTATTTATAGCTAAGGGACATTTAATTTTTTACGCATATATCCAGGTAAGTTGCAGCGTCCCAGATAGATTTGAAACGGAAAACTACGATTTCAGTTACGTAATAGCTGAAATAGGGTTAGCGGGCACAGGGGGGAGGGGAAGTAAGGAAAAAGCTCAGTTGGCGCCTGGCCCAGGCACGTGACGGATGTGTGATGCGTTGCCGGTGACACGCGATATGACCAACACCAACTTTACTGTACAATGCGAAGTATGAAAGCTTTGTGAATTGCTCGGATTTGGATAAATTACTGGTGTAAAAAACAGTTACTATGTTGTATAATGTTGTTTTTATTTTATAGTGATCTTCGGTGAGTAATGTAAAAAAATATAATAGGAAATTAACTAATTTAAATAAAAAATTGGTCATTGTGAATTGAACCTTAGCATGAATTATTTATTTTTTATATTTTATAGGATGAAAATTTTTAAAACATTTGAATTGTTAATTTGTTTATATTATTTTTCAATAAAATTGGTATTATTTCATTTTTATATATATATTAAATCTAATACTATTATTATTGATTTGTTACTTTATTATTATATATATTTAATATATTTTTATATATTAAATAATAAAGGAATTATTACCAAAAAATAGAAGAAAAAATTTATAAATTAAGAAGATTTTTATTATATTATTTACACTAGAGTTAAGTAAAAAATTGTTGTAATTTTTTTAGTATACCTTATAGGAAAATAATGCAAAATAATTTATATTGTAGAATTTACAGACGTATCCTTTATGCATTTATACGACTTGCATTTTTATAAATCCAACAATTATGTTTGATTTTTAAAAGTGCAACAATTTATTTTGTTTTTAATGACCATACTAAAATGTGAATATTTAAAGTATTAAGTAAATTATTTTGCCTTCTAGCAATTAAGCTAAAGTCTTACCATGTACGCTACGACCTGCGTAGCAATTAACGCTACGTCGTAGCGTCGTAGCAGAATGTTGCATAATTATAAGGCGCTTAGAAATTAAAACATTGTTAGGTTTAAATGAACATTAAAACTAATGTCTTCTTGAAAAATAATTAGTAAGTACTAAGTATAAAATAAATGAGGACCTTATTTACACATAAATGTTTTTGAAATAAAAAAAATTGCAAACAGATTTAAAATACTGGGATGTAAATATCTGATTATATTATATTTTTAGTTACATTGTATTGATCCATTTAACGGCATTAAAGAATATAAAAATGTAAAACATCACCATTATAATTATTTATTATGCAACGCTGGTGTTCGTAGCACGCTTTGCCGTAGTCCTTTATTAAACAAGATTGATAAAAGCCTTCAAAGCTACATCCTAATAATCTTGATGTACAGAAAAGATTTAAATAGAGCTTGAAAGAGCGACGTGGATAATCCAGCTTTAACTTTTGAGCTAAATATATAAGGTTTCTTTTATTAATAGAAGGCTTGATTTACGGCGCTGAATGCTTAAATAAGCTGATTAAGAAACGGTTTACCATCTTGACTCTTTAAATGAAAATAATAAAATTTATGAGTCTTTTAAATATAAAATTTATTTACAATAATGTACTCAAATATATTTACAAAAATACAAAAGGCTGATCAAAGCCGCTGGGGTACGTAACTAAAACATTGGCTACATTACCACGTATCTTTATACTAACGCGAAATAAAAAACTGGCCAGTGTCAACTAAGCGCGTTGCTATCTCTAAACAGTCGACGTGCTTCTGGCCCCCATGGACCCAAAGTTTTTATTCCAAACGGAACGAAAATTTCTGACCCAATTTGAAGAATGTATTTTTTCTAATAAACTTAAAACTTGAAGGTCTTATTTTTATATTATTACTAGCTGACCCGGCAAACGTTGTTTTGATATATTAATTTTTGGGGTGGGCTACCCTTATCACTTAGGGGTATGAAAAATAGATAGCCGATTCTCAGACCTACTGAATATGCATATCAAATTTGGTAAAAATCAGTAAAGCCGTTTCGGAGGAGTAAGGTAACTAACATTGTGACACGAGCATTTTATATATAAGATTAAAGATGTTAAATTACTTAAATGCCACTTTTATACAATTTAAATTTAATTCAATTTTATGTGGAGGTACTTACGCAAGTAGAATAGATTAAGTAGTTTCTTATTTTCATTTATGAGAAACAGAAATGTGCAACAACAATTTCTTAGTCTTATCACACATTTTAATATAATGGTAATTAAATCCAACTAAAAGAAATGCATTTACAGAATTAGCATTTTGATTCTTTTAATTTATCATTAATTTAAAAATTGAAATTTCTGCAAAAATACATATTATTCGTTGAAATATTAAATTATAATATATTAGGATTATTTCCGAACCATTACGACTCAGGGACCTTCAAGAAAAGAGCGACTCTCTTTAAAAGGCCGACAACGCACACGTGGCTCAACTGGCATGTGTCCATGGGCGTCGAACCGCTTTTCATAAGTGAGTCTCCTGCCCGTTAGCTTCTTTTTTATTAAAAAAAATTTTGGTTATTAAAATAATATGCTTCAGGGTGCAATAAATCAAGTCACAAAATTATCGCAATTCAAATTCATTAAAAAGACAGTTTAAAAAATATTAAAGAAGCACAGACTGTTTCTTCATCAGTCCTATTGATTATTTTATAAACAGGCAATCTGATTCAAACGCAGGACCGCTAAACCCTTAAACCGTAAAGTCTTCGGTAGTATTATCGTCAATACGAATGGTACACTCGCAGAAATAAATTTTCCATCTCAATACATGGGAACAAACACAGTATCGTTAGGATATATTTTATTGAGGTGTAAACTTGAGCAGACCAATAAAGTCATTATTCTGGTCGTAAAGCCTCCATCGATCCGCTCAACAGGTCGGATCGCGTGCAATGTTTATGGGTGGTATGCATAATGCATCCTCTGACTTGAAACACCTGTCAAAGCAACTTCATTATCTCGGCTTGGCTTTATTATTTTATTGGCTGTCTCATTTAAATAAGTGAAACTATTTTACATTTCATTGTACGTATAGTGTTGGAGGTATTTTTTAAAATCTAAGTATTATCATAAATATGATATACATTTTTTATTGTGGTTTTACGTAAGACGTATTTTTTTTTTAATTAAAATTTTCAGATACTAAGAGTCAAAATATGTTGACAAAAGGGTAATGGTTAAAATTTGGTTAATTATTAAACAGTTTTTTAATAAATGTTAACTAGTGTTAGGTGGTGTAGTAGTACGAAATTAAGCTTCACAAGGTTGAAGAAAACAAATAAATTAATTTTTCTGATCAGTTCTTATTTTAATCGAATTATATAATTATACGGCAGCTATGAGTCAACTATCGAAATTTTCGTTAAGTTTATAACTACTAACAAACTGTCAATCCCATAGTTGCAATGTAGGTAAGTTGGAGCGGTACCGTAAGGGGACGGAGCTACATGTTTTGTATACATATTTTACGCAGACACTATCAAATAATATATTACAAAAGTCATGATTGACTAGTACCGCATTTTATCGTTAGTTTTTAACATATAGTTGGAAAAGATAGTAGTTTATTAGTTTTGACAAAAATTTCTATATGACCTAATTATCTCTAAGGTCACTGTCATAATATCAAGAGGAAATCGAATTTGTTGTATCATGACGTTCAAATAAAAGTCCACTGGAGGATGGCAGACTACATTTTTGGTTAACTAAACATAGTTTATGTTTATTGATCGTTTGAAACAATCCAACGAAATACTAAAGTCAAGGAAACGGACCATAAAATGTTCTAAACAAAGTATGGCAGGATTCAAAACCTTCTAAAAGCTTACGATCCATTAAACCAATACAGTTTCGAACTCCACATCAAACCGAAGTCCTGGGAACATGTCACACTTAAGAATTGCAGCTTTGTAAGGCTATTTAAATAACATAATATTTTTCATATATTATTAAAACAAAAATAAGAAAAACAACCGCTTCCATAGTTGAATTGGACATAAGCCTGTCTTTTAATGCTTTTGGCGCTGATCATATACTTGGCCTGTAGAAAAAAACAGAATTGGGTCTACCCCTTGCCTCTTATGGAACGAACGCATCACAACGAGAACAGAAAAGAGGAAGTAATTATTGTTACTAAAATTGTGCTTACAGGATTCGGATAAGCGGCGGTTAATCGTCAATATGTATTAAAAATAAACTAATTTTTTCATCTATTAATTTACAAAAAAAAATGGTAACAGTTCTATATAGTAGTATGTATATTCATAAATTGAAACAGTTGACTAATAATAAAATCAAGTTCTCATTATAGGCATATTGCTTGAGTGTATTTTATCAAACAAATGAATAGAACTTAATTTTTCAATGAAAAATAATAGATACTAGAAGCGATGCAATAATACCTAAATATTCAATAGAGCATGCCTGATACTCGCATATTGTGAGGATATTATACAAATGACTCCATTTTCCGACCTGCGCCCGCTTTACCTTTACCGTTCGCAATATTGTTTCATGAAACTTCATTTTATTGTGCTATTTCCCCCTGATTATTATGCCTATTGAGTAACTCTTTTAATATTAATTTTCATTCGTTTTGATATAAATTGAACTTTAGAAACATGCATCTTTTATTGACATATTATGCGATAGCGTGAACCAGCGAAAAGCTACATCCACATGAGAATGTGGATGTAGCTTTTCGAACTATGACTTAACTAACCCTTACAGCTTATCAGTTTATAAAAATATTTAATTTATAAGTATGCATTTTTATTGGATTACAAAAAATAAAATTCACTTGTGTTACTGAAGTTAACCTGGCTTGCGGTAATTTTATTCTGCGTAAAACTGGGATAAATTTAATTATTCTGACACACGCCTTTTAGGGCGAGGCGAAAAAACTACAGTTGGTTTTCTCGTTCGCTTAATTTAAATTTGTCAAAGAGGTTTTAGGTAATTTAGTAGCCAATTTTACTAAAAGTGACTTATTAATTATTTTGAAATGTTGTGATAAAAACTGAGTTTGTAAAACTGATAGATAAAAACATATTAAGATTTTAATGAGCGGATGCAAAAAAAATTTTTGTAGTAATTAATTCTACTTGTGATCAACAATTATTAAAATGATTATTATATGGTTGTTCAAAATTATCTATGTAAGAGTTACAGAAGAGAGTCAGTGATAATTAAAGTCCTTACTCCGAAGGTGAGTCTGAACATATTGTGTACCTTATGTTTTTGCAATTAAAAACTTCAGCTTATATGTCTGATATCAACAAAAGTATCGAAATACAGTTTGTACGAAATGTATACGGCGCAACGTATCTATAGATGATTTTTTGTAACTATTTTTATTAGTATTTCAGCCTAGGTATATAATATTTTTGTTTTTATTTTTAACACTCTTGCATGTGTTTTAATATTGGAAAAACCACAAAACATTTTTTGATGTCTGTTTTTCGCCACGACAGCTTTGAGCTTTTTGTTTTATTTTTGTACTCGTAGTAGGTATTGACTAATGGTATTTCATTCAGATTATAAAATTTTTGAACCAACAATCATTTTAATCCACTAATGTACGATATTATATTAGTGGATAACTGTTATAAACGATAGTGAAGACATGCAAATTTTGTTATGACATGTTTAGAGATTTATTTATTTTAAAAAATATAGGTATATAAGTAAGTAATATTTGTGGTAATATGACTATTATGTTATATATTTCAAAGAATAAGGGAATATTATTGAATAAATAAATAAATTATGGCACTGTTCGTAAATCACTAAACACAAAGAAAATATAAATCAAACGCTTTAAAAATCACAAACGTAGACATATATTGCAAAAGATCAAAGTTGGAAGAGATTGTGAAAATTTAAAAGATCTTTACCGACAATATTTCTGTAGAATCTCCGATAGAGGGCGAATAGTAGTATAGGAGTTGGAGCTGATCCAAAACCTGCGATCATAATAATGATTTATTTATTTTCCCAAATGCAATATTTTATAGAAACTGATAGCCCAGTTGCGATAGCATTCACAATTTTAATATTCAAATGCATTTGCGAAGGTTACGTCGCTTGAAATGATACTTTTTGGACGTTAGTCAGTTGAAAATTTCAATTGTATTTACTCGTCGTTGAGTTTTCTAAGTTACTAGTTTTCGCATGGCATAATAAAATATGGTGATCTGTGGGTCAAAAGATTATCCCGTCGAAAAACGGAATTTAAGGACCTCTTTATTATATCTCTGTATGAAATAGTTGTACTTACCTGCTGCCATGGTTTGTATACGTACGAGTATTTAAGCAAACAAATATGAAACAGATTCATATGAACATTAAAATTATATAAAGACTAGTTAAAATGAGAGAGTACCTGCAAGTCTTAAGAAATTCGTTATTTTGAAATAGAAATAGGGCTTCTTAATAACGCTTTTACTAACTCGAATTAAAAAATAATAGTAGAATAAAGTTAAAATATTGCGGAAGTATATTTTTAAGAGAAAAAAAACAAATTTTAATGAATGATAGCAAAGATCAATCAAATTGATCACAATTAAATACACAAGATGCCCTTTACCTAACCTGACCTCGTCCTAACAAGGGACTTATTGAACAGTTCTTGATTATATTGTTATTGTAATATATCATCATGTAAAATGTATAGATAGCTAGAAATAGAAATATTACTATCAATCAAATCCAATACTATTCATTTTTATACAAATTTATTCGTTTGTTTCTAAAAGATATACAATTTTTATTGTAGTAAAGTGCTAAACCGATCTATTTAATAGCCTAGAAATAGATGTGGAAACCATTCTGTGTAAAGAAAAGAAGTAAGACTATGTGCTTATTATCTACTTCTGTGCCAAATTTCTTCAAGAGGCGTTTTGACCAATGGTAAACTACTTTTATAAGAATTTAGTATTGTATTAATCTATAATCTAAGTTTAGGAGAAGTTAAATAACTTTTGTAATAAATGTCTCTGCATGACTTTAATAACTGTTGTGCCATCAATTTATGAACACATTTGAAGTTTTCGTCAAGTTTCGATGATTTTACAATTTTTTGTTTCAATGGAAGTGGCAATTGAGATTGATTTTGAATAAATTATAGTTTTTTAGTTACTATTGTGCTATTTCAAAATCTATTGTTATTTTAGCTTTATCGTTGTTTTTAAATGTAAAAAATCCGTTGTAACTAACATTCTGTTCAAAATAAAATACTTTGAGCAAAATTAATTGAAGAGAGATTGTCCATATAAACCTAGATTGAAATTAAAGTGCTATTGTGTACTAAATTGAAGGTTTTGTTAGGATTTAACTCAAATTAGTGTACAACTCCGCGAATTTGTACTGTTTTTTATCATACATACATAATTTAATGGTTCAAATTAATCTTACCTTTTAAATTTTGTTTCGATTTTATGAAAGCCGATCTTGCTAGGTATCTTTGCTAATAGAAATAAGTTAACAGTTTAAGAGTTACAATGAATGTATAATGTGCGGAAAGACCTGGATTTGATACAAAAATGTTTTATTATCGAAAGCAGAAGGCTGATCAGCTAACCTATTAAGAAATTATCAATGAACTGACGCTAAAATGTGTAGACACGTAGACCTATTACCATAACTAGGTATTAGTTATGACTTTTGTCTTTTGGACAGCGCATTAGAGTAAAACTACTATATTATTAACAATTACATCAATATTCGGATATTATAGTATTTATTTTCGTGGCCTTTTATTGAATAGCGTACAGATTGTACGCTATTCAATACTTGGTCTTAGAAGGAGGATTGTATTTCTTAACAAGTTTTTTCTTATATCGTCTTAATTCAATTCTGAAAAGATATAAATATAAAAAATATGTTAATGTAGGCGTTATGAACGTAATGGCGTAATGAACACGTTAACTTGTCAATTTGAGACACGCCGCTGTTTACTCATGGAAACAAACATCACATTACTAAGTTGAATAAATATATATTAAGCACGTAACATCAAAGCTTGGATCTCGTATAATAAGATGCCTCCTTGATTACGCCACGTAGGAATTTGTTCCCGTTATTAACAGTTTCAAGTAATTGGAAATGACATTGTAATAATCAATATTAATTTATATTGTTAGTTGAATTTAATTTTAAACACATTTATATTTAAAAACAAAGCAATTATTGAGGCGTTTTACAGTCTGTATAACCTTAATTAAACGTAATTGATTTATGAACTAAACGAAATCGAACGAAAATTCAACTCAATTTACGCTTTGCCGTATTTAGTTCTCAGGTTCAGATAAATGAATGTTTGGAAAAGTGATACATAATACATAATATAATTTGCTGTATCCTCACAAAAAGTAGCAAATACACGAGCCACAAATATCTACAAGTTAAAGAAACGTCCGCCGACCACGTAGATTGATAGCACCCTTATTTGTTTGAACGCCTCGTTTGAACACCTGGGCTCGTAATTAATGCCCTGGAGACGTTTATTGATAGCTCGAATAAGGAAGACAACATACGTGGTTGTAATTAAACCTTAATTTAATTATTAAATTTAGATCCGTTTAGTTCCTAAAATATTTCGGCTTTAAATGCATTTTATTCATTTAATTTTTGATATTTCTCTTTTTAAAAATCGAAGGAAAATTAAACAGAATTCTGGGTGGCAACAGTGCTAATAAATCTATTTATTAAAGTTCCGTCAGTGTATTCTAATGCATAAAACAGTGGTAAAATCAATCAGTTATTTATTAGGTAACTGATTAGGTACAAGTGACATTAAATACAATTTAAAAATCTTGATAAATTTTAGACATTGTAGCTAAGAACCATTTCCATCACGTCTGTTTTCATACAAATTAACGCATCATAATCTCAATCAAATTTAGAATAATGCCCGTCACTTAGCTTCTTACTAATATGGTATCAATTCCTTTTCTCGGTACCAGAATGATACATGTATTTCTATGTAACGTATTTCTATTATGTAAGTGCTCGCAAGCATAATTTCACTAGTTTCACACAATATAACTGTCGGCACGCACCACTATCTAGTTACATTTATATGGATTTAACGCTACTAATTGTTCAACTATGTACTATTACTCACCGTCTTTTATTCCAGCTTAGAATGATTGAATTAGAATTGTTGTAGAACAGCTTTTGGTTTATATAATACAAGTAGTATGAAAATGTATACTTATAGCATTGTTTGTATGGTACTTTCACGGCATCCGGTGAAAAAAACAAAACTCCTCACTATTCTTAGTGGCATTGAGAATGTCTTTTCCGACTTTCGTGTCCCCAGACTCACAGCTGAAATAACTATTGCTTTAGAATTAATGACGCTTTAAAAAGATAAATAATGTGTTTCTTAATTTCTCGCTATTCGTTTATTTGTTAATTATTGTTCAATTATATATCAAGAAATTGTTATGTATGTAGCTTTAATAAATTCTACTTAGGCCTTCGTTTTCGAGTTTGGGCATCGTTGTTTTGTCTAAAATTAATTCCTATTTTGTTGTTTGGGTTTTACAAACCACGATACAACAATTTTGAAACTATTTACGGGGTGGAGGGTTTCGCAGAGGTTATTCGGATTGCTGTTCGACTCTACATAAATTTAAACATGCATATTATGTCAGGTTTATATAATATAATGTTGTATGTAACCATCACATCATTATAAAAACCTTTAAATTAGTTACATTATATGTTCACAAATGAATTTTAAAGTGAATCACCCTATGAATATTTATAGAAAATGGAACTAGGTTTGCAATAGGTTGATATTTACAATTATTAGTCAGTGACAAAGTGATGATCTTTAGTAGTTGTAGAAAGTTGTAGACGTAATGGAAAATTTGCGCAAATTTAATAAAATATTCAAAGACACACTTATTTTAATCATCGGTGTGAAAACAGATATTGATTTAGAAATATTATTAATATTATATATTTACCTTTGTCAAACAACAACCATTCTAGGAAATCAACATCATTTATGTAACATTGTGGAAAATTATATTTCATGTTACGACTACTATTTTCCGGTCCATCCATTTCTGTATCACTATTCATGCAACTGCATTCAATATTGTTAATGCTTTCTACGAAACTCCGAGAGTTTTGATGTTATATAAAATTTTAATTTAAAAAAGTATTTACAATACAGTCAAGACGTGATCTTAATAAAAACTCAATTGAGACACATTCGCGCGATAAATATCATATACAGAGGCACAAAAAGTCGATAAAGAAAGGGACTAGAACTTAGAACAAGTTCCGACCCATTATTACTTAGTGCTCTGTGCAGTTCAGACAAATTAAACAATAACTCGGCACAGAGTGAAGTTAATCTTAATGTGCCATAATGAGTTCATGCTTAAATTAACGCGATCACCATTGAATGGAGAGGTAATGGGCGCGAGAACTTCACTCCATTGACTTGCTATTTGAAATAATACATTTTAAATTAACCTTCAGGATTAGTTTTGGGGCTATGAGAGCAGTCGCTCTGTAGTCCCATTAGTCAATGGGACTACAATATTTCTATTACCGAATTATAATTTCGTATTTGTATGATTTTGGTTGCGTCAAAAAAATTTACCTAACTCAAAATTAGAGGTGGACCCAATGGTTCTACCAATGTTTAATTCATAGAATTTTTAAACAGTTTAATATGTTTATTTTATGTTTATAAGGTTTTTTCACTATTCACCAAATTATAAATAGTTTTTGAAATAAAAAGGAAAACCGATAGTTAATAAATTAATTCGATATTACAACTTTGTATTATTATTTTTTTATAGTATAGGTGGCAAACGGGCAGGAGGCACACTTACGGTCCGCCGCTCATGGGACCCTCGAGACCAGTTGAACCACGGGTTGAACATGCGTTGTCGGCATTTTTTTTTAAAGAATCTGACTTCCAGTTCTCCCAGTAACCAAACGAAACGCGGGAACCAAGTGCAAAACTTTACGTCAGTGTCGTGTGAGAGAGTGGTATTGTACTGAAACACTAAGTTAGTGTAAAAAAGAATGTTTGCTGTTATCTTTATAAAATGTAAAATGCTGATAATGTATTTTACTGGCCACACTGACGCAAGCCGTAAGCCTATTAAAGACGACGCCGACAAAGATTGCTTTAATTCAGCAAATTACTCCTTATTACGTTTATCTGAGAACAGAAACATATTACTGTGTACATTTGTGTCTATAATTATAGGAAAGTGACTTTAAAATACTGTAGATATAGTATTTTTTTTAAATCATTAGGAGAAAGAGAAATAAAAAAATATCTCACATTAAATTTATTTAAAAAATATATAAACCGATTTTAAAGTATCGGTTTTTGGCACAAATTTAATTAAATGTTAAAAAAATATATAAATAGGCGCGTCACAAACATTCATACATTTTAAAACAGTGTAAACTTCTATGCGTGGAATGACATTTGTTTCCCTTATCTTATTGTTAAAGTTAAAATGTAATTTCTGCAAACATAATGAAATTTATCCACAAGACTGGGTAGTAATTTGTATTTGATAAGGAAAACGCGAACCAGTGTTTGAAAACCTGAATGCGTGTAATTGTATACAACAATGTGCGACACTACCAATGTCAACGTTATTTAGAAATTTCTTATAGACATATCAAAGAAGTGGACGTACTATTTGTTTTTGTGATTTTCAAATAATTAAATCTTCATAAGCGTGTTATACAGCCTATTCATTTAGCATTTTGACTTTATGGAAATTTCCGATAAGTTTTTTACCATTCCAAACGCTATAGGAGCTATTATATTTTTCATAGATATATTTCAGGCAATGAATAATACTTTTTAAAACACTTGATCTAGGCAATGGATACTTACCTACTTCATTTGTCCATTGCTTTCTTTGAAAACGTAAAGCAACTGCGCTTCGAAATCCTTAAACTAGATTCGAAATCAAATATTCCCTTTTAAAACTAAGCAATTACTCAACTGTCTATATAGTTTTCAAATTAGCTCTGTAAGCGCTGCAGTATACAAAGCGAGCGCTATACATTATTCACTAGTTCCGTAGGCCATTAGTGGATTGAGTGCGGTGTCAGCCATCCAATGATTTAAAGTGCTTGTATCGCTGGATTGATCTGGGTCTAACGATGAGCGATGGCTCCAAGTGAAAAGTATCCGTTTGACGGATTTTTTGATTGACTGTCTAGTTCTAGCGGCGGATTACGACTGCCTTTGAAGTTTTTTAATTGAATGATTGATTAAATTGTGGCATGGTGGCCTTATTATACCTACTCACATAACTAATATATTAAACAAACGTAGAATTATATCACATATCATTATACACTTTTTTAGGTCCAAATTGATATTCTGAGCAGAGTAAGTACTTTAAAGTGTAATTATAGGTAATATATAATCATAAGAATAATTTTCTTTGTAATTCCTTGCATATTACTGAGCAGTTACTATACACATGAAACGTGCTCTGTAATGTATTATGTACTAATATTGATCATTTAAATAACCTATGTATGTCAGTGTTAATATTTACGCAATATTTATCTATCGAAGCTAACAAAAATTAGTGTAGGGTAAAATAATACAATGACTAGACTCTCCTATTTATTCGAGATCTAGTGAATAGCCCACTCCGTTAATGTAAAAGAACAGGGATGGACTAGTGTTAAAGTTTTAATTAATAAAGTGATTTGGTTTATTATGAGATAGGTGACTGATGTTTTATTTTATTTAAAAGCTCTTATAAAGGAATCATTGTGAAGAATTCAAAGTTCAAAAGTTATTTTTGGTGTTAATAATACTTAAAAAAAAATACTGAAGTAGGTTACGCTTGTAGTATTCCTTTTCCGATGTTGTTTATCTATTTCTAGTACTACTCCATAAAAGCTGTGATGAATTATCAAAAAGCTTGCTAGGGATCAATATCAGGTTAATGTACAAGTTTGGGAAGTTCAAATTTTTAATCCGGCTCTGGTCAAAGGTTGCTTTTGTAATTAGGTTCTCTCCTCTTATTTTATTAAATACGCTTTTTGCTAGTTTACTTCGGGCTTAACTTGTTCCATTACGGGCACGCCTTTTTAAGCAAATAAAAATGTAGTGGGGTGAATAAATCAGAGTATTTTAATTTAAAGGCAAAGTTATGGTATGTTGTGCCTTGCGCTTTTTAAAAGAAAGCGGATCGTTTTTGTTTCGAAACTTGTGTATCTGTTTTAATGTACATATAATAACTTAATAAGAATACTAATAAACTTTTAATTATTTGCTTACGCAGGATTTGTTGGTATGGTAGTTACATAATATGATTTAAAGTTATGTAATTATGTAATTTCATAATTTAAATCATAATTATGTAACTTCGTGGCTATGTTTCAAATAATTCAATATATTACCTTATCTTAATTTATTCCAGCCCTATCAGATATTCCGTAAAGTAATAAATTACAATAAACGTGTATTCGGATCTAAATTTCGAAGCAAAGGGACCTCAAAAATCTTGCAAAGGGATTGTAGTTCATGTGATAAAACGCTTCGTAAAGTGTCAGCCGATCCGGCCAATATCGGCCCATTCTAGATTGATATCCACACAATGCGTGGCCGAATAATGATGTATCGATGCTTCTAACTAGTGTTCTCACACAATAAATACAAAAGGGTGATAGATTTTTTCCAGTGTATCATTTATTAAAATTGATAAAAACAACGTTGATTTAGCACAAATATCTAAAAAGCATTAGCCATTATGGTTAAATGTCACAGTTATATTGGGTTTTAGGTTAAATCAATTTGTAATAAGGGGAAAATCCTGATTCTTGTTAGTTGCTTTGTAGAGCTTCTATCAATTTTAACGACTGTAAAATTTACCTGTATGAAAAAAGTTTAATTTGAAGCATGGCAGATGAACGTTGAACACGAATCTCATTAGAGCTAACATCCAACGACTGAACTAGGAATTAATTACATTCACCGTGAGACTGATGCGTCCGCGATTTCATTAGCATTCGGTACTTTACGTTTATATGAAACTCATTTCCGCAGAAGAAAAATGCTTTTGATACTTTTCGAAGTTCCATTGAGAGTTTGGTTGTTTAAGATCGTTTCTTACATTAAAATTCGTTATTGCGTGAAAGTGTAAAATATCCACTTAAGCATTAATTAATTTCTTTTATTAGCGAAAATGCTAGTATTAGGTAAGATATTAAATTTGAAAAATTTGAAAAGTCTTTAACTTAGAATTAATACTGTAAAACAATTTCACTAACGGCCTTAAAAAATAATTGCTTTTTTATTATTAATCTTAGATGTTTTTAAAAGTTAGGTAATCTATTGTAAATTTTTACGCTGGTCCATAAACAACCTTCATATACTTTGGTGCTTACAGTATTAGTAGAAGTTATTTTATATGTGAAGGGGTTGGTGACATAACAAAGCGCAATTTAAACTCGTAATGGTTCTATTAAAATTACTAGGAGAGGGTACCTGGTGCTGTGAGTTTAAGTGATAGCAAACTCGCAAATACAAAGTACGTTCCTTCGTAAGATTGCTAAAGTGAGAGTAAGAGTAAATATAGTATTTAGATGAACTTTGGGGTGAGAATATAATTACTTTATATTGCAATGTTTGATTATCTAGAATAGAACCGTCTAATTATAAATCTCAAAGTACTTATAAATGATTTCTTAAAAATAAATCTATTGTTGTTTATTTATGTTTACAAAATTGGATCATCGAAAACAGTAGTAACGTATTCAATAATTTGTGATCAAAGAGTAGTAAAATGAAGTGGAACAGAAGTTAAAGAGCTTAACAGAAGAGAATTAGAAGCGATTTAATTGAATTGTTTACGTGCCGTTGACTCCAGGCTCCGAGCCGAAGCTGTTCAAATTGTATACGATTTTAACTGGTCGATACCATATTATACGATGTACTTTTTTGTTAAGCTCTCTAACATAGAATTGAATTTTCTGTGGGCCTGCAATTTTTAATTAAATAACCATACAGTATAAGTGGAGATTATATATATAGTTAGATATAGGTAGTTTCTTACTGCACTTTTGAAGCCCAGAGAATTTAGCGTGTCTAAAATTATATCAATAGACTAAAATTACTGTTTTGTGTACCTACGGAGTGTAGACGGACTGTTATGAATTATCACAACATGTCAAGATTGGTTGTAACTATGATGTCGTTGGCAGGTGAGCGCGGGGGCGAGCGGCGGCGGTGCGCGGGCGCGGTACGGCGCGGCATGCGGCCCCGCCCGCTTCTGCTGCTGCTGCTGCTGGCGTTGCTGCGCGCGCACGGCTTGCTCGCCACCTCTGGAGGTAAATATTCTATAATATATTGTTTTTGGAACAGAGAAGTACAGAGAATGAAACTAAACAGAAAATGAAAATAAAAAGATGGTAACTATTATAAACCAAGCTTATTGTTAGTCTCTGTAGGCTTTGCTTGAAATTAAAAACTTAGGAGATTATTTGATATTTCTTATTTAGTTTGTCCCAAAATAAGTCACAAAATTTCAAAACAAATTCAAGTTCAAAAGTTAAGAGAGAATCAGAGTTGAGATAAGTTTCCAAATTTATTGTATACCGTTGTATTATTGAATTGAAATAATTAGAATTTGTCAAAACCAACTTCTGCAACAACAAAATTCTGATCTTACAATGATTAAGGATTTCTTATTTGTAATTGTATGTAGCAGGACTAAATTAAACAAATGCCTTATGTTGGCGGACAGTAATTTATTATAACATTGTTGCATTTCTTAAATTAATAATCTATGTAGTTAGATTTCCACTATTTATTATTATATTTTCATTTATAATACGTCAAACGATCATATGTCACGTAGGTATTTGAATGCGATAGGCAAATAGCGTTGAAATTCAACGAATTAAATCTGTCTAGCGCAAACAATGCGCTGACAAGCTGTCGTATAACAAACATTGTTCCCAATCAATGTTCGACGCATCGGGACTAGCCTTACTGATAAATGCTGCAACACTAAGTATTTATCAGTTTTTTTTCTTATCTAATTTTGTTGATTGATTGTTACATATCTTATTAGGTTAACCAAGATGAGATATTATTGTTGTGGTTAGTCCTATATCCAGCTGTAGGTTCAATGATCGGCTAGTTTCAGAAACCATTGACGAGACCTTCATAATTATTTAATAATAACTATTATCGTCTTATTACACTATCAAGTTCTTGGTTTCAGCTGCTTGAAATACAGATCATATAGATAAGTGCTATAGACTTGACAACCCTAAAGTTAGGAAGTAGGGTGACCGAGATAACCCAAAACAAGGGATAGTGCGGGCCGAGCCGGACATTTTATTGATTGTTAATTGCGAGGGACCCGAAATAGGTCATTTGTTAAAACAGCGAGGAATAATTTATCTGTAGTGTAACCTTTAGAAGGCTTTCGGGCTCTAATTGAGTGTTGACGAAATGTAAGCAGTGAAAAGTTGTTTACGTATCTAAGGCACTACACAAAATCGATTTGCATATTTTAACAGTAGGTATTTTAATTATGATTCTCCCAAAAAGAGTTACTTTTAAATGTGACAAAATAAAATGTGATAATAGATGATAAAGATATCATACCACTCATCCTTTAGGATTTATTAACTATATGCTATAGACAATATTATATATAAAGGTACCGCCGCCTTAATCTAGTGGTAAGCGTATAAGCGTTACAACCGGGAGTTCCTGGGCACGATTCCCAGTGGAGATAAAAAACTCGGTCTGGGAGGGCATAGAAGCCTGATCACCTACTTGCCTCTATAAAAATCGTTCAGTGAAACAGATGTGAAATGCATCTGCCTCATAACCCACTTGGAGACATAGGACTTCACTTTACACTTTTTGATAGACAATGTCAATGAATCTAAAATATTTTTTCTAATTATTTTGTCTTTAATTCACGTGTGAATCACACATTATTTTTATTACTACTGATATCACGATCAAACAACAACAGTTATGACATAACGTATATTGTTAATAATTAGTAATCTCTCTCAACCCGGATTTATATATCCACAAGGTAGAGAATAAAAAATTAATATTATTTTCGCAATATTTACTTTGTTTATCCTATGTGCACACAAATAAAAGTCCACTCAGAAACACATTTTGTTGTTCTTTAGACGCTTTTATCTTTTTAACATTTCAACAGATCAAAGGGGGAATAAAAAATATTGTTTCCCTTCTGGTATTGTTGTGGATTAGTGACATGAAAGGGACCGTACCTGAAAAAACAAAATCATGGTATCCACAGAAAGGCGAATAATTTGTCTGGATTTGAAATATTACGGTTGACAATTTCAGCGTGAACTTTTTAAATTGATTACGTTACGTTTTGTACAAATTGAATTCAATGTGTATAACATAGTATACGAAATATTTAAATACTATTTTTATCGTAATCTTCAAAGTTGAATCTATATAATATAAAGAAAAATATAAAGTTTAATTGTTAAGATATATTAAAAAAAATTGTTTTAAAATGACAAGTTCAAAAACTCACTTAACCGTTTAACAATTCATTTACCTCTAGAGAGCTTTTATTTTACTTGCGTATGTTATTGATAATATCGGCAAATGAATGGCTTCCTTCGATTGGTGTTTTCACTTTTCCATGATTCACTACAAATATAATACAAACAAAAATTATAAAATGAAATTATGTAGATAATATATGCTTCTGTTATAAACTTTTAATTAATTTCTGGTATATGTGTTGAATTTACATAAAGTCAGATCTCTAAAAAAAGTAAATATTTTAATTTTGTCATGTTAACAAACATCAATTCAAAGTTAGCTTTTGTTTAATCATCTGTGGTAAATAGGTACAGATGCATTTCGTTAAAATTAAATGATACGTTGAGTAAATATATCGCCGAGTTAATGAAGCTAGTAAAGTTATAAAGTACGCTAAAAGGTAGTGTGTTTCCGTTCCATTAGCGATAAACAAGAAAATGTACTTCTTGATGGGATTACAAAGTTTCCCAACGCCCTCGACCTTGGTATGCTAATGCGAGAAACCATTTTTTCTCTTTCTAAATTCTAATAATAATGCAAATAAAATGGTGCTTTAGAATAAGTTTATAAATAATAAGAAAATTACATAATTGACCTCGATATCGGGACTACTTTTTATCACTGAAAAATCTCGAATTTAAGGTAGTCTTCTTTTTTTTATTTAAATAGTAAGCTGAAAGCGAAGCCTTAACCTAACCCTATAGGTTATGTAGGTCACATAATTGAAAAGGCAATGAAATTGTATCGTGGAGTGAAGTCGAGGGACAGATTGTTTAAATTGAAAAGTTGTCGGTGAACTTTCTGGAACATTATTAAAAAGTTGGATCAACTTATAACTGAACAATGGCCGTATTAAGATAACGGCTTAAAGCAAATTGTGTGTGATGGCTTGTTTATAAAGCTAATTTTAAGTTTCAGATATTCGAAGTAGCTAATACCTCGATTCTAAATCCTAATAACCAGTTTTAATTTCTTAGAAACGAAGATTTTTCTACGACAGGTAGCCGTTTCATAGCGACACGATTAGGTATTTACGCAATTTCAAAATACTTCATATCATAAATACCTAATTATTATCTCACATTCAAGATACAAAAAATTAAATTAATTGTACTAATAAACTAGGAATTTCGTGAATGAAACTTAATTCACAATAGCTATTTTAGTGCTGGTTTTGTAACCACATTAATTATTTTTCTCTCTTTCAAGTAATGCAGCGTTATTTTTGTGTCTTATTAATTGTTACGCAATTGTTATATCACTTTATTTGGAATGTAATATAAGTTTTTCATTGATACTGTGCCAATGTCTATTAAAGGTTTAATTTACCACTACTTTTTGATAATTACAACTGTAATACAGCAGATAGGACAATTTAAAAAAATATAGCAACGTTTGCATATGGAATTGCGGATTCTATGTGCTATAAGTATAATGGGCTTACCTACATAATTAATGGAAGTGAGTAAAGATAAATTTATGAAGTAAATTCTTGCCCTAAGTAATTAAAAAACTTTGGTTTCCAAAGCACTTTCTAGTTTCAATGTCCACTTAAAGTTTAATACCAAAACCAACAAGGGTTCTAAAGCTGAATTTTAATAAGAATACCTCAAACTTGGCCCTATTAATAACGCGTTATTGTAAATATTAACGAAGATTATATGATGAAAATTAAATCGACCAATTACTTCCTCAAAATCCCTTGTACCTATCGAGTAGTGTGTAATGAATTCATATTTTATTTGGTACATTTTCAAATAAATTAGCTTTTTATATGCTACATTTTAAAATAATTTAGGATATGTTTGAACGAATTTGTCTATTAAAAATTATAGAAAGGAAATCTTACTGATATAATAATGTCACTTTCTTTAGGGCAGATCATGACATAAGCAATTTTTGTCAAAAATAAACTGTATATCATCCCACTTAGATACAGTAGTTCATATCTCTTTCATAATTAAATATTGCTTCACACCAGCTGATCTACGCAAAAATTATCAGGCAATGTTACTATTACTCCCTAATGGCTAATTACCACGATATTGTTAATATTTTATTACGTCATAATGCCTACGACCTTTTGATTTAATTTCAGATCAGGTAAGAAAAAAATTGTTTGATTTTAATACTATTTATAAAATTTAAACGTTTTATGGGTGGATATATAATATTACACTTTCACGCAACAGTTACAGTATTTGGATGAATTATTCTAAATGAGAGTTTAATAATTTTGAAAAAACACTGACACTGACTGCACTGACAACCGTAATAACAAGATAACCAACATATCCAAGTAATACAAAAATATTATACTTACTCAAATCACCATAAGTGGATATATTGTTTGAATTTTCATTGTTTGTTATTTTCTTCATTCGAAATCAATTCAATAAAATTACAATATGGGACCTTCAAAGTATAAGTTATCAAAATCAAAACATCAAACAAAAAAAAAAAAAAACAAAAGAAACATGAAATTATTGCGCAATAATCGAACAGTCATATAAAATCATATAGTCGCTCCAAGAGACTTGTATAAATGTACATTTATAAAATCGAATCGAAATTAGATTTTTATTCCGATTTTAAGCAAAATGACATATTTACGAGTTTTATATCTTTTACTTCTTTCCTTAGAGAGTAATAATAAAATAAATAATAATAGAGTAACGACTATCTTTTTATGAATTCATTTTAACGGGAGACAGGTAAAAAATCGTCATGTCACTCGACACTCAACGTATCGGCTGCGCCAGTATGTTGATTATTGATAGCATAAACTAACGAGCTGGTCTGATAAAAACCATCGGTACTGAATCACCACGATTTATGTTTTACCTTGTTTATGCTATGAGATACGGCTCAAACGATGACAAGCAACGAGTGATCAAGTACGATTCGGATAAAAATTGGTTTAAACTGAAATTTCTTGTTTTTCGATTCGATTGAAAATTTTACAAACATTTATAGCGGTGTACTTGATCGGACTGAGACTGGTTTTTATACATTTAAGTTGCAGATTAATTATTGTCCGTAAACTAAAACATTCCGATGCTACGACATTTCGTAGACTGTGTATGCTGAAAATACTACTGACTCGTCAGAATGTAATATATTTGAATTAGTTATTTCTGTTATCTGTTTTAATATATTTCTTAAAATGGTATTTGTTACAATAAAATATTCTTAATATTTTTCTGTATAAAGAGTATAGACAATACAGAATAGAGTATATTTTTATTTTTTTTATCCCATGACGTAATATGAAACCCTATACATATTTTTATATTATTTCTGTCTGGTTCATCAATTACAATTCTTGCTTATTTTTATGAGAACTCCACTTTCCGATTAGTTACTTGTTCGAATCATGGACGAAAGAAAAATCTTGCAATTTAACGCAACACCAACTTGCTTGTTACGAAAATTAATCCGTGGAAGAGTCTGAGAAAGTGTGTCTGTCCCAGTGGTTGTGAGATCTTATTGTATAGGTCACAATGCGAAAATGTATTCATACTCATATATTTTAAATGATCCCTATCGAGGTGGAAAAGTAGATAAATAAAATGTATATAACTTCTAAGATAGACACATCGAATAAATAATTTACAACCGCAAACAAGGCAAGGAATTAATTTTGCTTGTAGAAGGCCTGGCGCGCCTCCAAATATCCTACTTTTACTTAAGTGCTGGTGTTATTGACTTGAATTACTTACGATACAACTTGTGGCTTCATCACTTAACAGACGATATTCGGCTTAATTTTGCTCAAAACTGCATTGATTTTAATATTGTATATATAACGGCATTTGAAGAAGAAAAGCGACATTTTAATTTTGAATTTAAAAAGATACCATAAGTGGCTAAAATAGATTTCATCTGAATAAATAGGCTCAATAAAGTCTTTCAAACAATCTATATAATATATAAAATAAAGTCGGGTTATTTACATCATTTATAACTCAAGAACGGATGGACCGATATTGATGATCTCTGATTTGCTGGATTCATCTAATCCGAGAATAGCAGAATAACTATTACAATAATAGGAAAATTCACGAAACATTGTTTATGCAAATAATTATTTTCCTCATACATTTTTTATGGAGTGATATTTTAGGTGACACGATATTATTCGGAACTCTGAAGCGATACGAAGTTCGCGGAGTCCACTAGTATAAAATAAAGACCTTTACTAAGACTACTTTTCAATATATTAAATAACATTCATCAGTACATAGTATAAAAAAGTCGCTTTCTCTGTCCCTATATCCCTATGTATGCTTAAATCTTTAAAACTACGCAACGGATTTTGATGCGGTTTTTTTAATAGATAGAGTGATTGAAGAGGAAGGTTTAAATATGTTTTATACCCGTGCAAAGTCAGGGCGGGTCGCAAGTTAAATAATAATAGAAAAAATAAATAACTGCAAAATAACAAACCAGCTTACAATGCTTGTATAGCGTGGCTGTTACAGTTAACGCGAGTATAATGTGTAAAGCAACTCTATGAACGTTTTTACCTCCCACTCGACGCTCATAATGATTATTTTACTGCAACTACTTGTCGTTAATGCTTGAATTTAAAATGCAAGTTCTTGTGTGAGTTTCTTTTGTGAATTGTAAACATTACAAATATATATCAAGAACTAAATTCATTTTAACCTCTTTTTTACTTAATAATAATAGATTAAGTTAATATTAAACAGCAGTAATACTGCAAATTCTAAGTACGTTGATTTTAAAAATGGATCCATTTAATTAGAAAATCCTTATTTATAAAAATTGAAAATTGATATTAAGGAAAATTTATTATAATATGCTATATTTTATTAAATTATATCAAATGATTATAATCTATAATTTCTAAGCCGTCTAAATCACAAATAAACAGCTCAAAGGATGGACGTCTACTGTGTCTAGTGATGTCTTACTTTACCTATTCATTTAATAATTAATCATTTATAGTGAATAAATATTTATGTAATTGTACCTAATAGTTTGCATTTTATTAATAAGATATTTGTTATTAAATAATATAATAAAAATGAAATTTGACAATCACTTGCTCCCAAAGAATAACTACCTAATTTTGAAGCTCAATTTCCCGTACCAAAAATAAATCAGTGTTTCGTTCCGTAATTAACTTGAAGTCGATCAATTAATACAACAATGAGAGATTCCTTGAAAACAAACTGTAACGAAGAATAACCTCTCAAGATGGACAATAGAAGGTATTTTAGTGGACCGGCCAGTAGACTGGAGCCTCCGGCCTTTCGGCAAACAGAACATGGGCTAAGAATAGCAGGGTCAGGGCTGGTTGGCGGATTCTCACGTAAGACAATGGGGAGCATTAATAACTTCCTTTGTTTAGCTCGGGACGGAACAGAGATGGTCTAATAGATATTAAAAACGATCCAGTCTCGCTAAATCTTTAATCTTGAAACTGAGTGAGAGGTAATTGGAAAAGACAGGGAAATGTCGTTTATTATATACAGAGCAGCTTATACTGTGTCCTCATCCGTTGCAGAATAATATAAAATATTACTCAGAAAGATTCTTCTTATCTTCTCTTATCAGTAAAACAATTTAGTGCTTAATTTAATGGATTATATATAAAGATAAAGTATTAATTTATTAGATAAAATAGAACTTGAGATACAATAACAATTATACAGTAAGCTTCGAAATGTCTTAGGGACTTGATTAATTATTTATGAAATTTTACTATAAGTATTCCAAATTTACTTTATTGCAAGGTTGATACAAAACAAAAACAATTTTTTTATTATGGCAGATAGTCATAAAATGAAGTGTAATTATTTTTGTAACATAGAAAAAATACAGATCAAAACTAAAAAATATAGTAAAAATATCAACATAAAACAGGCAGTAATAACTGAATTGAGCCTTTAGTATCATTAAGATTTTGGAATACAATTTCTAATAGTAAAACCTCCACCTTTGGATCGAATATAAAGAACACGGTACCACGATCTATCTTCAAGACAAGCATGCATAATGTATTACGGTAATAAGCTGATCATTCTCCCATCATTATTTATTATGCTGTGTGGGCAGTTGCCATTGTTATCTCTATCACGTAGTTAATATTTACCAAATATGTTTTGAGTATATTATCTTACTGTAATTTTCATGTTTCATCTTTGCGCTGCAGTGAGATCAAGTTTATATGCATTGTCTTATTAATTTTGCCGACGTTTCGCGTGCTTTACAGTCTACGTGGTCTTATGTAGGGATCGCAGTAGGTCAGTGCTCACTGTAACCCCTAAAAAGGTGTTTTTATGTTAATAAATATAACACTTTTAAACGTTGTTTAATTGTAGTTAATTCAAATGTTCTGTCACCCTTGTAACGCAATCACAAAAAGAGAAAATGCACTGATCAGTGATCACTAGTTAATGTTGAATAAACTGTGGCTAAGTTTTTTAACTCAAGCGTATTACGATGTAGTTTTTGGGTATCTATCTATAGACAGAGAATATTATTATTCTCTGTACCCAAACTATTTTATTAAACATAGTATGAAAGGGTAATAACAATTTTCGATATTTCGAGCAATTTCAAAATTCCTTGTGAACCTTCCCATTTTCTCTGCATTCCACTGTCTGGCTTTATAACATTTATTTACGTACAATATAAAGATTTTCATAAAAGCTTAAATCCACGCTTATATATTGTGGATTTTATTGGTGAATGCATTTCATCCTACTAATATTGTGAAAGTTTGTGAGGATGTTCGGACGTTTGTGACTCAATCACGGTTAAACGGCTTTGAATGAAATTAGGTACGCAAATAGAAGGTGTCTGGATTAACATATAAGTTACTTTATATATCGGTAGTGTGTGGGATAATTTAGAGATACGCGTATTCTATATTTCAATTTCAGTATAGGACATCACGTTTTAAGTTATCCTTAAGGCTCTTTCCGTAAAGATAATTTAAAAAACGCTACTGTAATTAAGAGATACCAGTATTCTATAGGCTATGTAACATTACGTTACGACGAAATAAACGCGGGTGAAACCACGGGGCACAACTAGTGTATAAGCGCCATTAATTCAATAGCTGAAAATAATATACGTGGAAATATTTTTATAATCCCCATACGATACATTGCTGCAAATGTATTGAGTTCTTCTATTCTATTAAATTTATATTTTAAATTAAATTATACACACAAATAACTTTTAAGTTGTTATTAGGTTTAAATAATGCATTCGAATGAGATATGTTTTAGTGTAGTTCAAACCTAGCTTCAATACTTATCTAGTAGTGATGACATAAAATCTATACCGAAAAACGAAATATGTTTTACTAAATAGTATCAGCGCTACTAATGCACTCCTGTGACAGTCGAATTGCTGCAGTAGAACTAATAAACAGTAGACTAATCTTCATGTAGTCAACGCTGTATGAACTACTGGCATTCAAATTGAGTGTAATATCGCTTGTGAATAATAGAGTTACAGTTTAATAGTTTGTGAAATATTTGAACTGTGAAGCAGTGCTTTGTCGGTGTATTAAGTCTAGATAATTAGATACAATAATGTTATCTTTTCATCAGCGTCTGACAAAAGTTAACTGGTTTCTATAGATATTAGAATTTAGAATTTAATTCTATGGAATTTAGATGTTACAGTTCCTTAAAGAAGCACCTAATATATAATAAAAAATATAAAAAATATGTATTTTTCATTCATGGATGAATGAAACATAGTATATCATAAATTAAAAAATTATGTGTAATAAACCTTCACCACTGAAGGCACGGGCAAATGTTACCTATTAATAAAATGCGTTCACGAATTCGATTGAAAATAACCATAAATTATAGATTTATTTCACCGTATATTACCCGTTTTCATGGATTTCGTAATGTAATAACAACTTAATTTTATTAACCAAAACGTTACGCGTGTCAGTTGGCAGCACTCTGGTAATTACAGATTATCTATAATAATATGTTTCTATCCGGCTTTAGGTATTAGTGGTTATTGCGTTAGATTAACTTCTATGAGATGCCTAGCTACCCTCCCGGGTTACGTGCAAATGTAATAATTATATAGAAAATTATACCCCATCTACATTTTAAAGTTTAATTTCGGCTTTCCTATTCACTTCTTTTTAAATTTTTCACATTTTTTACATAAGAAAATGTCATTCACCTGAATATCCATACATGAATTCTGAAATATTGCGTCTACATACATTCGGCAATTTTATTTTATAGATTATGTTAATTGTTATGATCATAAAATAGCTATATATTTTTTCAAAATGGTGGTCGCGGTTGTATGGTAATATATAAAAAAATATATGTCAAAATCGTAAATGCGATTGTAGTGAAAAGCTAATTTATCTTTCTATTGATGATAAATTATATTGTTACAGTATTTGTAACAATACTTTATTCTATGTATACATATGGAAAGCTTAAATAAGTTTGAACTAAAAGTAGGGCATGCAGACGCATTTGTGTGATTCAGTAGGTTGCGAGTATCTAAATAATCTACCTTCCTTAACGAAACAGCTCATCGTGACTAATTCACATTTTAATTAAAGTCTGGTGGCCCGCCAATTTTTTAACAATCGCTCGAGCCTTCGCTATCTCGCTCCGTAGAATAATCAATTAGTTTAGTTACGGCTAAGTACAAAATGAAAAACTGAATTTGTGAATATTTGAGAAATAATTACAGTCATGTTTCGTTTGTTTCTTATTTGACTTTAAAGACACACGAGCGAAGGCTCGTTTGGTAGAGTAATGCAACATTAGCTATCAATTATGTGCTGTACAATAGACTGTATTGTACTTTCCAACGTAGAAATAAACAGAATTCAATATTTTTGTCTTTTCAACAAATAAAAATACTTTAAGATTCATATTAATATTAGTTTTTTTTACACTCAAAAATATATTGAATCATTAAACAATATTTATATAACGCAATATGTCTGATGTCGACGTAGTATTATTAATTATAGTGTCTTAACACAAATTCCATTAATGCTATTCACAATCTATAATTATATTTATCTAACGTTAATCTCCGTAGCAATAATAATTAATTATTATCAATAATTCTCGACTCCTCTCGTCAAGCTGACGTCAATTCCTGGCGAATCTAATAATTTCCGTTGACGCGGCGAACCGGCTGAATTACTGATGCTGATTTAGCAAAATAATTCATTGTTTTCTGAATTATTTATAGAAGAAGTATTGCTTTAGGAAAAATATTAAAATATGAAATACGAATATTATTTTGGTGTACGTAGAATTGATTATCGTAGTAAAGTGGCTATTCCCCGCAATTTCATTCACTGGAATTCTTCGCACGGCAACGATACATTAGATGTTAAAATAGTATGATATTCAAGGCATGATATTCATAATACATAGATATGATATTTATAATCTGGCAAATTTAATCTGTATATTTTTAGCCTTAATATATCTTTCGTATCACCAAGATAGTTGGAATCCAATACAAATCCGTAACTGTAACTAAACAAAAAGGCAAAATAAACAAAGTAAATGACGTTTATACTTTAAAAAAAAATTCTTGTCTAATTAGTTCTGGTTTTTTTTTCAGGTACGTAAAGTATTTTTAATATTGAGTAAGTATTAATTTTTTCATACGTGCATGTGCATCTGTTCTTGAATTTATTAAGTCTATGGAGTAATTAGGTATTTGCAAAATAATTATTTAGTTTTTTATATACATTAATAATCTAAATAAAAACTTGTTTCCTCAAATAAAATTATATTTTTGCAACGCTTAGCAAATCTAAAAATATTCAAGTTTGGATAGCGATATTGGAAATAATGAAATCTCAAGTGAACATTTGGTTTACGAGTAGGAAAGGGTCGAATAAAGGAGATCGCTGCGGGCTGATCGCACTGAAAGATCATTCTGGCTTAATTCTAATTTTGCTAGGTATTCTATAGCAATAATAAAAACCCTCTTATACTTGAAAAAAGTATTAACTACAGATATTTTTTATTAATACGGAAGTGAGTAGGTTAATTGAGAAAGTACCTAAGTCTGTTTGTTACTTTGTTTTGCTTAATAGGTAGAGGTTTTCAAAATTCATCGTTTCAAGTAATAGTTGGAAGATTGGTATGGCAATGTGGTATGACTAATTTTTTTATAAATTATAATACCCAGACAAAATCGAGATAAAAAAATATTAATACCTACTAGTATGGTATATCTATTGTAATTAAAAAACATTAATTTATTTTTGGATCAATGTTTAAATTTAATATATGAGAAATTTCAGATGAATTGCTTACGTACTATATGTTGATAAAAAAGACTCATTAATAAACGTTCACATTTTGATGACGTAAGAACCTCAATATACTTACCTCGAATACTCGATGTACATATATCTCCATAAAGGGTATTCATTTATCTTCCAGCATCTTAAGACCAAACAATCAATCGAGATCTTCTCGAAATCAAACTCGCAAATACTCAACGTATCAAAACATCTGCTGGGAAGATTGCAATACATTCAACTTAAATCCTCTGAAGTATCTCGACGCTTCTATTTCCCGGAAGGGCAGGGGGAAGGAGGAGGGGGATACAAATCGTCCATCTTAGATGAGACTCGACGCGATCGGCAAGAGTTCACCAATAAATTTTGAAATCAATTGCCTGGGTTTACTGACCGAATGACGGCGAATTTTAATTCCATGCAAAATATTTAATGTAAGTTCTACAAAGATGTAACAATGATGATTTAAGTATTAACTGATTCACATATGGTTTGTTATTTTCATGAATTTCAATGTGAAATAGTTTTTGACCTGCTTGTAAAAGTTTATTCTAATCCTCCATACAAAAGTTCAATCTAAATATCGTAATTTTGTGGTTAAAATATCTATTAATAGGTAAAACTGAAAGAAAAATAGATCTAAATCGATGTTTTCAATTCAACGTAGAAAATGTAATTCGGAAGGCATTGGGCATCCATTAAATATGAAATGTTATCATTCCATTACGCAATCCATCAATCACAGTACCTTTTTGTAACTTAAACAATACGCCCGTTGCGAGTCTGCTTTCTGTTAGTAGAGACGCCATACAAGGATAGATTTTTATATCGTGTAAAATATTTCCTTAATCATTAATTGTTATTTTAAACAAGAAAAATGACTACAAATTATGATATTTCATAAGATATGATTACATAACCATTTGACATGTTTTTGGTTAATTGAAACTGAGTTGCTACACGTGCTAAACAAATTGTAGGTATAGTGTAGTTAGAGTGTAGCGGTTCTTTAAGCCGAATGAAAGAATGATGAAAACACATCTTTACGTTAAGACGTGTCTTTATTGAATGCCTTAATTCTAATATTAATATTAACCAATTCATAATATATTGTTGATGTCGGACAACGTGATTTCACTCGCGCAACCTAAATTACGCGAGTTCAATACACTTCAATAGGTATGTACCTAAATAGAGAGTTCTAAGATATATAAGAAAAGATTTCTATATAGAGTCTTTACTAATGTAATGCTTTTCTTATATTATAGACGCATTAAATTATAAACTATAGGAACTTATATAAATACTTACACTAGTCAACATTGTCTGAGACTCGGAACTGTTTTTGCATTGTATGTGAATGTATGTACAACATCTTCAGAAAACGAATACATTCTGGTTTTGTTTGCGGTGTGCCTTAAGCAATACTGCCGGTCCAGAGATGTTTTCTGATACTATATCCTACAATTCGTGATGTGAATTTGATTTGAGCAAATATTGTAACAGGATGGAGTGTAAAAGCGTGGATAAAGCTTTTCACATTATAATGCGTGACTTCTAGTTCAACTATAAAAGTTTTATGATTATTATTTTTGAAAATTAATTATAATATTATTGTTGTTGAAATCTTATATTATAGATCTTTCATAAATTAATGTATTCTTGTCGGTTGTATTTATAAAAACTGTAAATTATACTATATAAAATTTCTTAGCTTGATGAATATATTAATTTATAAAGTACTAGCGACCCGCACCGGCTTTGCACGGGTATAAAACATATATAAAAACCTTTCTCTTTAATCACTCTATCGCATCAAAATCCGTTGCGTAGTTTTAAAGATTTAAGCATACAAAGGGATATAGGGGAAGAAAAAGCGACTTTGTTTTATATATACTACATGAAATATCGTTTCACTGAAATGTCATAATTAAGATGATAATTATATTTTTATTATTATTTTTATGTAAAGTTGCGCTATTTTAAGGACTATTGGCCAAGTGGTGCACGCATCTGCGTGTTGCGCAGGAGGCTTTGGATTAGAACCCATTCGATTGTTTCCTAATTCGAAACAATCAAATGTTTCGGTAAGCGCAGAAGGTCTACTTGCCTTTAAAGAAAATGGTCACGTCGAGAACTCAGATTACAAAACAAAACCTTCTGTTTTATAGAGAGAGAATTCTATTGAACTATATTCTCTTCTGAGGTAGGGAATATGAGACGCCGAGGTATGTCTAGTCCATGCACCAAACACGGTCAAGGGATTTCGCTTTCTTTTTTACATTTCATGTATAAGATTAAAAGGAGAACAACTAATGCAATGAATTTGATTTTATAACCTTTAATAAAAGTTAACATGAGATAGATTATATCAAATTATCTTAGTTAAAGCTATGGCTATTATTTAGTAAGGCAATTGACTACTGATACAAAATACAAGGTTCCTAGCTGCAGGCTTTGAAAGGTTAATTGTTATTCTATTTTGCACAATTTTATTTAATTGCTTAACAAAACCACTTCAAAACGTGTTAAATTTTATTGAAGCGGTAAATGGAGTAAATATAGGAATCACCGTGACTACGTTTGTGTGAAATGTTTAATGAAATATTTAATTGGATCTTGAGCACAAACTTTTTGCGAAATATTTATATCTTTTGTATACACTTCGATATTACAAAGATTATGTTGGCAAAGATTTTTTGGACGATAGTTATAAAGTTTTGGTTTTTAAAATTTTAATAATATGATAACTTCAAAACGAATTTTGTGCTTAACGTGTAGATTATTATTATTTTGCTTTCTTATACATAGAAAGATTATGCAATAGTTTGTCTAGTTGTATGAACAATATTCATAAAAAGGACCACTAGAAAATCTTTTAAGCTTAAATTCCAGAAGTAGGTATACAAATTTCACAAGAGAAATTTTAGTCAGTTACAGATATTTTAACGCAATATTTTAGCATTCGCGTAAATGGCGATAACCATCGAAGCTGTCAATCAAACAGCTTTCTTGTTCGCTGAGTGTTTTCCGACAACGTTAATGATTCGAAAAAAATTACCCCAAAAAGGTTTGACACTGCTGTAATTTGCTGCTATTTTAGACGTTTAACTGCTTTAAAATATTATTAGCAGCCTATTCTGTTAAGTTCATAAATAAGAGTTGCATTCATTTATTTATTTAATAAGAAACAAATTATAGATATCATAAGTAGAACATATACCTATATGACGAAATATAAGATATAAGAAACATGCATCCTAATAAGAATGTTAAACAAATGGTGTAAAAAGAATTTATCTTTATGAAACTTAAAAACAACTGGTTGAAAAGTTTGTTAAACCTTAGATTATTTAAATTAAAAAATCTTGTTATTTATATAACATAATATAAAATAAACGGAGTAGGTACACACTCGTTAAAGTAACCAACATAATGTAATTTCACACCTGCTTGCTTTTTGTTTATGAAAAATAATAAAAATTGGTACCTACATATTCTTAAAGTGAAAAAGAATCATTCAAGAAGTCATTTTAAGTGAAAAAGAAGCCTTTTGAATAAATCCTATGTCCTCTGACAGCTTTGCACTAAACATTGTTCGTAAAAGCCATTGTTTTTGACAGCTTACTCAAACTTATCCTAACTTAACAAAACCTCACGAAGAAACTAATTACAACTGCAAATTTCTAAGCATCCTTAGAAAGACTCCTCCAACCCTTATACCGACGTCGGATTAAGCTATTAAGAAATTTCAATATAACTTCATTGAAGTTTATCACATGACACACGGTAAAATTGAGATTAACTACAAACTAAGGCAAACAGAATTTTGAGCAATATAAATGTACATTGAGATGTTTGTTCTTACTAATACATCAGCTAGTTTATAAAAACTGTGCAAACATTTTACTCATTTTCATTGGTAAATCAAGCTGAATTGTCGTGGAATAATATACCAATTTCCTGTATTTCTAAGGGGCTTTCATTAAAAACAACAAAAGGCGCCACTGGGCGTGACGTCACAACACTGGTTGCCACTCTCGCACGTCATGGTGACGGGTCGTATATAGAATCAATAATCATGGGGTACCCATGGTTATTCATTTCAATAATTTGAACGGGAGACCATAAATTAAGGATTTCCTATAATTGCGAAATGTCAAATTCATTTGCTGCCAGTGTCATTCCGGTTTGTAAAAAAATATAAAAGTACATATATACCTATAGTAAATATTGTATAAAACAAAGTCGCTTTTTCTTCTCCTATATCCCTTTGTATGCTTAAATCTTTAAAACTACGCAACGGATTTTGATGCGGTTTTTTTAAATAGATAGAGTGATTGAGGAGGAAGGTTTTTAATATGCAAAGCCGGGGCGGGTCGCTAGTAGTAAATATAAAAGTATACAAGTAACTTTTTAACATGCCTTTGCGGTTTAATTGCTCAGTAAATTGTGATGAATTTTTATATGAAATATATGAAACAAAACAAATTAGGATAATTTCAGTCTTTATTCTACACAAAGGTACCAAATCACTGGCACCAGTCTATATAAGAGTATATTTTGTGTATCACTTGATTAACAAAAGACATAAGGTACGTTTTTTACTTAATTTTGTTATTTTTTATGGAAAAACCTTTAATGAAGTTAATAGAAGCCATAATAAATTTCTATATCCACCATCATAACCAGTATCTATTACTTAGGCCAAATAAAAACTAAAGGGTCCACGTATCGGCTTATATCAGAATATCCATCGATTTCAGCGATATTGGGGAAGCAGGTAATCGGATTAAAAGCGATTATTGATGAACAGGTCGGCGGAGCCCTAATGTTTATTATGCTGATAGACGACTATATTCGTAGTTTTTTACCTAATTCCAAAAGAGTCGGTACTAGTGCACGGTATGATTTGTTTGAAATATATGGTTGAAAATGATAGTTTTTAAATTGTACGCTATCGAATAATATATTTTCTGCAATTTAAAAAATTACCATTAAAAAATTATAGAAACAACACTAAAAATACACTTTGCCCAATGACTTCTTTATTTGCTCAAAATACACAACCACTACCCAATCAGACATCTTCCCTTTTTCTAAGAACGACGGCTGAATAATGCCAACCAGTATTCAAGCCTGCCGATAATATTAGCTGTGCGTCAGTCCTGATATAGAGTGGCATGGCTTCGAGGTAAACAGGCCTTCGTGCGCTGTTACTGACGAGTTTGAACACGAAACCCCACCCGAGTGTTCACAACATCGGCCGGCCGAACCAATCTATTTTTATATATTAATGAACCTGTGTATCGACAATGAGTTTAATAAATTCAAAACTATTTGCGTAAAAGTGTTACAAAATCCCTAGCATTTACGCGCAAACATATATTAGGCATTGTGGGATTGACGATTATTAATAATTATATATTATTATATTAAAGCACACCTTGTACTACTTTTCAAATTCTGGACGTGTCCCAAAATTATTCAAGGCTAATAAAAATTTAAGAAATTGTCGAACTTTTCCAATCTACAATTGACTAAAGTAAACAAGCAAAACAACGATATGTTCGGTTTAAAGCACAAGTGAGGCACTTGTGCTTTAAACCGAAACACACTAACCAAATTGTAAGGTTTTGTTCGAATTATAGAACCTTAAAATGATTCGTATTTGAATTATCGACTTAAATAATACGAAGAATAATTATCAATAAATTTCACGAAACCGCATAATGTACATGTGTATTTTGAATTAAATTTAGCAGAAATTAATCGCTACGCTAGAATTTGTCTTAAACCAAGTAAATGTCTCTTATAAATACAAGATGTGATTAACAAATTTGGGCCAATCTCTGCAAGTGAAGTATTACATTAAAATATAAAGTCAAATTCAGGACTCACTCGGGTTAAAAACATTTTTACAATATATTTTTTAAACATTTGATGAAGTCGACCTACTTGATCAGATTAGCTCGGCTCATTTAGCACAACGAGGATCATAAATTGGACTACAATTACCTTCGTTTCCAGGTAACGAGTGATTGGCATCAGATAGTAGAGAGGAAATGGGAAAAGTTGAGAAAACTCCCCCGTCCTCATGTCACCTTGCAACTTTTTAATCTTTACACCGAAAAAAGTTTCATTATTTTTTTCCACAAATAAATGAAATTTGGGCCTAAGACATCTTACTTTTCTAATAGCCAATTATGGCATATTTTTTTAATATAATCTGTACGAGAAATATAAAAAAATAGAAATAAGTTACGCGAACATTTTTAGTTTCTGTAGGGAAATGTTATGAATAATATATTCAGTTCCCCACTGCAGCGACGCGACTATGGCGGATAACTGTGAAGCTTTTTTGCCGCATGGGCCTCAAAAACCGCGACTCGATGTTTTTATGCTTGCGACTTGCGGCCATAGAGAATTCTAATCTTAAGCATTCTATTTGGATATTTTTAAATGGTTTCAACTTCGTTTAAGTGTAAGAACGTAACACCACTTTCGCGAGAAAATTCACTTAATTTAATGATAAAATGATATTTCATCTCTGTTATCATACATAAAATATATATGATATATGATCTTAGTATATACCTATAGGCTATTATGAATCGAAAACACAATATTAAACAATCCATTCAGTATCACTTAAAACCATATTTTGCAAGTATCAATTAGTTACTACTATACCTTAAGTACCATATATACTATATGAATATAATCATATCGAAAAATGAGAAACACCCCTCCCTAGTGATTAGTGATAAATGTTCGACTTCATCGCGTTTGTATTATGCCCATTTTCGGAACATTATTTTTCTTTATATCTCACTAATAGTATTAAGACGAGACAATAACGTAATATTTGTTACAATCTTAATTAGAAGTAAATAGAATATATTATTTATTCTTCACCATGTTTATTCTTACTATAGCTGATGATGCTAATTTTTACGTTACCAGCAAGGCAATCGCGGTAATTTGAACCATAATGGTTTAGTTTAGATACAGTTCTTATGCTGCCTTGGTTATGATCGCGCTTAGATCTAGCTTTGATGTATTTGGTATCGCGGTAAAGTATAAACGGTGTCTTAATGTGGTCTTAGGAAATCAAAGATCAAATAGTTGGGATACATAATATTCAAATTTAGTTTTTTTTATTATTATTTATTTTTGGATTGTAATGTTGAACTTCCGGAATGTTTAATATGATATGGCACAATTGTTACTTACATTTGAAACCAAAAATGTTGTTTTAGGTTTTAATTAATTTATTCTTCATAATTAATTCAGCCCTGGTATGAAGCGAAGGTTCATACCTATTGAAGAAAAGTTAATTTAGGTATTAACTTTCGCTTTTCTTTCGTTGCAAAAGTCTACATTGACTTAACTGAGTAAAAATCAAAAGAACCCTTTCAGAAGTGAATTAACGTTTAAAGAATCCCTTTGTCGTCAAGTTTATGTAATTGAGCTGAAACTTGAGATGAAGGCACCGGATTTCCGGCCGGAACTGGCACGGGCAAGAGCCTCTTCTAGCGCCTTGTAGAATTTCATGTATTAAAATTTAATTGTAATATTTTTACCTGATTTTTATTAGATCCACCTGGGCTCTGACTCTGCTGAAAATTGTACTATAGTGGCCGATTTTGACAGTAATTATATAAGATAATTGCTTTGTCATAGATTGACCATTGTACGCACATCAAAAAAAAAAAATCCGCGTTCACTTGGAAAAGTTGAGATATTTTTCTCGTGTCAAAATATAATTAATAAATGCATTATTTATTGCTTTAATATTTAAAAACACATCATTTTAATATCAAAGCATCTAAATTCTTTTTGCTTTTCTTTTAAAAAAAATAGCATTTAAATATTTTGGGCAAATATTAAATAATAAAAGGTGTAAAATAAAATATTACACCTTTCTTCCGTGAACGCGAACTTTTTTTTGATGTGTTTAAAACGTATGTATTTGTACGTGATTTTCTCACTTTAATATGTTGGATTCAATTGAAACGTTGCACAGTAATTAAAGACTAAAGACAAGTAATGATTATGTATAATTTAAAAATTATTTTCTTCATTTTTATTACTTAGCACCAATAATTAAAATAGCATGGTATGTCTATGGAAACGTTGTTTTTTAATTTATTATTTTCTATTAACTGAATTTTATTTATATTTCATTCTAAATCCGATAAAGGTATTGCTCAACATCATTTACAAGTAGGGCTAAAACACAAAAGCCAGTTCATACATTCTCGTTATCTATTAAGTTTTGATTAAAAAATATATGTATCTTAATTATTTTACAATTTGTGACTTAAATATCGTTTAAAACATGAATATAATAAATAATACGCAGCACCCGCGCACCCTAATATGTAATCATTTGGGCGCTACGTGCTCAATTAGAATTTATGGTGTCAACCAATACCGAAATTAACTTAATTCAGCCGTATATTTGGTTTAGCTGTTCATTTCTACTGCTCTGTTCTACTAAGCTTCATAAATTTTACTGTCTTTAAAAAGTGATTGTCAACATTCAAAATATGCTTATTTACTTGAGGGAGATTAATTTATGTTTTTAATAATGATTTATTAGTAAAACTAAACTAATAGCCAGCTTACCCTGCAAAAACAATTTTTCATCTTTCATATAAAATTCTCGTGTCACAATGTTAGTTTCCTTACTCCTCCGAAACGACTACTGATTTTTACCAAATGTTATATACATATTCAGTAGGTCTGAGAATCGGCTACTATCTATTTTTCATACCCCTTAGTGATAAGGGTAGCCCACCCCAAAAAATAATATGGCAAAACAACGTTTGCCGGTTCAGCTAGTATTGATATAAAATTTTATAATTATACTATATCTGATAAATACTCAATGTCTCGTCTATTATATAGATTATTATAAAGTGAAAAAATATTAAATTTTGATGGTTCATGCTTAACTTGAGTAACTTGTTTTTCGTTTACTTATTAGTCAACGGGAACGTGTCGTAACAACACGTCAGCTGTCAAGTGATGTCGAGGGCGGCACCTGTGTCGGACCCGTGTCAATGTCTTTTAGTTACTCTGATTTTTTGGCTCCTCAAGCTTTGTCAGAATCGTGGCAGTCGAGAACTAAACACTTTTTCTGCCACTACAACCTATACTGGTACTTGCAATTAGTCAACAAGGCGTCTTTTTTCAAATCCCTAGGAAGCAATTCATATTTTTTGTGAGTTACCATTATTAAATTGTAACCATTCATATTTTTTTTACACCTATTATGTGAAAAACACAAAGCCTTGATATTTTTTCAACCTTTCATGATAAACCTTATATCTCCACGACGAGTTTCTCAAACATCACAAACGACAAGTTTTGACATTTCTGAATTCAAAAAACGTCATAATGACGCACACTGAATGGGGTTTCTTTAATTAGATGAGTGCATTCAAAGAGTTCGTTAGAAATGAATACGACACAAGGAACTAATGAGCGGGCCGTGGGGCGCCCCTGACCTTAGTAACCCAGTTTTTAAAACGGGTTACCTTTATTATTAGCTCACATTTACCTGGAATTATAGGCTAAATGTAATATTTGCTTAAGATAGAATTTGCATTGCATTGGAAAGAAAAGTAATTCAATTTTATCCACACTATGTATCTAGTGTTACTAAAGTTGATGTTTTGGTGCTGGTAATGGAAAACTCTAAAAATATGATTAAATAAAGACTCGAGCACATATGTACTCTTACGAAAATGTATGCAATAATAACGCTATCATTGCTGGATATACATTACGGAATAAACAAAACAGGAAAACAAATCGAAAAAGTATTTCACTGTACAATGGGACAGATTACGTATTTTATTGATTATATTATGCAGTTTAAATGCGTAAGATTTAAAATAATACAATCTATCACGAACTATATAGAGATACGGTATGGTAAAAGTAATAAAAATATTTGTTCCTTAAATTCTAATAAATGTTAAAATACTTTTATATGCGAGCCATATCTTTCAATACCAGCTTATACTTTACAAGAGTACCGGTCACTGAAACCCATGACCGGCGTCAACAAAAATATTGTTGCTGATAATCCTCTTAGGCCCATGTACAGTATAATCCTACTGAAGTGAAAAGCATGTTGGCCGCCAGCCAGCCCCGGTGTACAACTCAATTATTAAAATTATAAGCCAACTGTATTGATTTTAGTATCGCGTTATGTGACGCAAATTTTTGTTGGTTCTTATTCGTTTAAATGTTTACCATTCATTGAATATACTCGTGAGTTAAATATTTGATGTTAATATTTTTTAAATATCTCATATACAAAAATAAAAAAAAAACCCTTTGAAATCCTATTGCATGGTTAAAAGGTACTTTAACATTACAATAAAATAACATTATAATAATTTGACGTGATTCTATACAATAATTTTCGTGTATATATAAGCAATGAATAGTTAAAATGTACAAAATAACAAGAAATACTTAAAACGAGTTACAAACTTAACCATTTTAAGTACATATACGCGAAACGAACACAGTTTGAGAAGTTTTACCTAAGTATCTACTGGCTGTTACAATACCAACTTTTCCTAACTCTTGACAACATGTTTTATTATTACTGGTGGATTCAATGCTTTTAAACTAATTGAAATTAATTTTTAAATTAAGAAATCGTTTTTGTATATAAACAAAGGTATCCGCCATCAGTGTAATACTTAAAAAGAATGTTTAGAGGCGGTAGTTTTTCCTTGTATTTGGAAAAAAAGGATCTAATCAATATATTTTTCTGAGGTGACTTATTGGATTAAGCATCTTAACAAATTTCAACCGTTTATAAAGTAATTTTTGTAGATTGTAAACTAATTGAGCGCTAATATAAAGCTAGATTTTTTCATGCCTACGAATTCAGGATTCACCTATTACCCTTATCTACGCATGCGCACGCGCCCTAATAAAGAATAAAGATGTCTAACATTAAAACAGGTCGTAATGCCGCGACATTTAGCTTATAAAGTAATAAATAAACAACAATGGCGCGGTCAAGTAATTCAGCAATTTCGAACAGCCAAGACCTGCTCATTAACCGGGCATTATGCAAAGCTCACTCGAAAGCTTTACCGCGAAGATTACCTCGTCAGCTGAGCTTGGATAAATTTACCTACTCCCGATTTTATTGCCACAAGCTTTGGGAATTTTGGAAAGCTTGAGGAATATTTTTTTTTAATTTGTTTAATCGGCATTTTTCGGATTGAACAATTGGATACCGCTTAATGTTGAATTGTATAATCCGTATACATACGTATAATCCGTTGTAACATATAGTAAAATTATTTATTTAAATCTAAAAATAATACATTTAATTTTCAATGTTTTGTAAACGTAAGCTATTTATTTACAGTAATAACGATTACCTACGTGAGAAGTAGTCAAAATTAAATAAGAAGAGTTAATTAAGCTATCACCTGTGAAAGTGACAACGCAAAAATGTGCATTTATTCCATAGGAATACTGTAGTGGTGTTGTTGTGCGAATTAAATGCATGAAATCGATGCCACTACTCAAGGATACCAAATTAACAAATAATTGCGAATTCACAACCAAAAATTCCATTAATAGTGAAATTATTTAAATAAATTATTCTTTTTACTCGTCTATCTATTTTCATCAGTATGTATATTGTATACTACACTACGATAATAGAGTTTGTTAACTCTTGCAGACAGAATAGGCATTTCATTCGACCAATATTGCACTTGTCAAAGTGAATCAATTTTCATGTTTGCAACGAAAGGCATAAATGACAAAGTGATAATTAAAATGGTTGTCCACAGATCGTCGTTTCATAGGACGAGTGATTTCGATCAGCGGTGCGCATTTTACACGACAATCGGAAACTTTTTATTAATATTTGAGTGACGCCGACTTTTAATTAGTCCAATGTTTACGTCACGGTATATTTATAGTGTTAAAAATTAAAACAACAGAAAAAATGAATAAAAAATATACCATTTGATATAAACGTTTTTTTAACTACAAGTTTAGGTAAGACAAAGAAACGAATAAAAAACTATTAGTTAAGATTTGATGAGTTGGCTACAAAAGAATTGAAGTTAAAAATAGGCAAAACAAAACAATTAAGCATATCAGCAATGCGCCACACCACTTGGTATCATTCCAGAGATTGAATGATGCAGGCCACGTATTGGCAGAGGAAAAAATAAAGACACGTTGCTATGGCAACGCGTTGAGTGAAACTGCGTCGTTATGGAATAATTGGTGCGACTGGCGGACGGCCAGCCCCCATCTATTGAAAATTCGATTTTAACATCTACTTACATCGTTACTATTGACATTTGATTCATAGAATCATTTTCAAAATCTTTAAGATTATTTAAAATAATTAGACTTGGATCTAATTGACAAATATTTTCTATGCAAACGAGTGTTTGTTTGTTAGAATTAAATAGTTAAGTAATTTATGAATTTTGGTATAGGATCTAATGTTATACCTACATATTAAAATAACTATAAAAATAGGTTGAAATCAAAAGTAAATAGTTAAATGAAATCGTAACAGCTATAGAAATAACGATTAAAATAAAGCGATAATATTTTAATATGAAACTAATAAAATCGCTTGACTTGTCGCGTGTCTTCGTGCTTTTACGAGCGTTAACAACGAGCGCCCATAAAGTATCTCTTTATACGATTTTAACACACCTTTATTACAATGATCATTACTCTGTACTTTATTGAGCCGCTATATTTTTCGCGCGTCACTGATTCTTTTTTTATTAAATACTTACAATGTTTAATTAAAGCGGTATTCAATAAAAATAATACTTTTATATTTTACACGTACCTACCTACAAATGTTGCGCGCATAGATATTTAACATACAAAACAATACTTTTTGAAATGTTTGTCAAAACCGCCTCCTTGGCCTAGTGGTAAGCGCGTAAGCGTTACAACCGTCCTGGTTTCGATTCCCGGTGGAGATAAAAAAAACTCGGTCTGGCAGGGCATAGAAGGCTAATTACCTACTTGCCCCTAAAGAAAAAATCGATCAGTGAAACAGATGTGAAATGCATCTGCCCCATACTAGGAGAAACGGGACTTCACTTGTCAAAACAAATCAGTTACCTAGTTAAATTCTACAAAATTTCTATAAAAAAGAGATTTTCACCTATTCTCTGTTTTTAATAAACCATGTTGTTTGTGAGATGTTTTAAAAATAACTATTATGTTAATTATTTCTTAAATGATTGTTCTATACAGTCACTCTCTCGTTGCGACTTGTGACCGTAAAAAAGTGAGGATCCGACTTTGAACGTTGGAAGATAAACACTGCCTAATTCCTAGGTCATAAATAATTGATTGGTTATTTTAAATTGGGTCCATGATATTCCGAGAATTCATCTCCAGCATCATATTTCGAAAACCTATCTTCTTTTTATCAATTTCTTGATCGTCCATGTCTCAGCAACGTAGAGGAAGATCGAAAACACCAGCGTTCTGACCTTAGTAGACCTTAATCTGACTTTAGTAGCCTTTGTGATGTTTCGACGCTTCTATATTATTCCCAGTCTATCCATCGATGACCTCATGATAGCCATACGGCGTTTAATTTCACTGATACACCTACCGCTATTCGACAATAAGGCTCCTAAGTAGATATATTGTAGTATACATAATAAGTTGGATAAAGTGCCACTTTGAATCTATTCTAGGGAGATTCAAGGGATGAAATAATAGAACCCTTTCTAGATCCACAGTGGCCGGTTGAAGAATTATGCAGCCTATTGTTAGCAAACAGTGTCTGTCAAATGTTTAATTAAGATGATACCTACTGATTTTATTACAATATAGTATTCTCATCTTTTGATTAAGATACAGCTTATAAATTATATGTTTTTGTTACAACTGTTAAAGTATAAAACAATATAATGGGTGAAAAATTTATTATGACTGTAAAGTAAAGAAATGTGTTGCCCGCATGCCTTGAGTTACAAGAGTTCACACCACTTAGTTTTGATTCTTTTTACACACACTTTTACATTTATAAAAAGAAGCACGATTACATAATTACAAGTTTACAATTCAGTACCGGTTATAACATAGCTTTAATCAACAAGCCATAAACAATTTAACAAAATCATAATTATCCTTTTTAAATTCAGAGATCCCTTAAGCCAGTTTTAGTATTGTTTCCTAACTTTTCCTTCTAATTTAATGAGTGCCGGCAAAATCCCGGCTTATCCGAGCCGGACGCTGCAGTCGAAGGGCGTGATAAAGTCGTCATTTCCGGAATAGCACCTCGCGGGTTGCGGATTAAAAAAAATGGAATAGAATATTGGAAAACTGTTTTGTTTTTCATAAAATCACAATGAATATTATTTATTGGTTTGTATATAATTATTTCTGTCTTACACTCCAGTTTTGACACGGATTTTACTTCTCTAAAAGCACTAACGTAATATTTATTGCACTTCATTCTTATAATAATGAATTCTGCCTTCTTTAAGGATTTAAATTAAATTGGTTTTTTTTTCATTGTAATATGTATAGTACATTGAACGAGTTCTCTATGAGAGGGAAAGGTGCCACTTTTTCCAAAAGCAGCTAGTTCACATAAAGGTCTTTCAAACAACGCAACCACAGTTGTTACGTAACGGTACAAAACGCTTGCAAATTGAAACGTCGAGTTGAAATTAATTTGAAACTCGTTTAAAATTAATTATTTTCTAAGTTCGGCCGCGGAGTTTGTTTGCACCTTATTTTAGCTACAGACGTTTTCCATTTCATTTTAATTTGTCAACTTATACAGCTTTGTGAATTTTCATTCTACTAGTTTATCTAGAGTCTCTCGTATTTGATCAAAGTTGGTACACAAACTCTCTAATATTCATCGAACGTAATAATATTGTCATTTTTTAAATAGAAAATATAGTACATAAAGTCGAAGCAAACAATTTCATTATTTTTTTCTCGTGGAGTTCTGTAATTCCTAGTGAGGCATGCGGCAATTTATGCAATTTTTCACGGATATATGTGTTTTTTCAAGATTTTCTTTATTTAATGAAGTATATAATAGATAATCAATGAATTTCCTTCATGCATAATGATACAATTACAGTTCCCAACAATCGTCAATCAGTTTCGTTATTTACATTTTCTTTTCACATCATAATAATTGTTGTTTGATTGTCAACAGTGCGGTTTATACAGACAATACGCATACAATTAATATCCAATTCCAATTTCAATAAAAGCTTGGTTAATTATGATAAAAATTACAGATTATGATAAACCTGGGTTACATTTCCATCGAACAAAGGTTTATAGAGTTGCGGGTTTAAACGTGGGTTAATACAACCAAAACCACTGAAACGAATTTTAAATATGAGTTCAAGGCCCTGTTTATCATAGATACTATTTATCATAATGTGGCTGCAAATTCCATATTGCTCATTTAAATAAACATATTATGAACAAACTAAAAGAAATAGATGCTAAGGTACCTACAACTAAAAGTCTAGAAATCTAGATATTAAGATTATTATTAATAAAGATATTTGAAAATTAATATGAATAAAATTGAAGGCAACCAAAGAGTTCCACAAAAAATTTGCTAATTTTGTAACTCATATATTGTATACTTAGTAATTCGTTCAATAGATTTTGCTCCCTGCTTTACCCCAACGCATCGCAAACATAAAAACACAGGAAAAACCTAAATTCTTTATTATTAACCGACCTTCAAAAAAACCAAAAAGGAGGTTATCAATTCGACGTGTATTTTTTTTTTTTTTTTTTTTTTTTTTTTTTTTTTTACCGATGTTCCGCTCGTACGTCGCCATTTGTAAACCGATTTGGATGAGTGAGGTGTCAAACGATAGGGTAACTCGTCGAAGTGGTCCCATTTTTTTTTAGAATTTTTACGATCAATAGTTTTCAGCATATTGAAAGAATAGTTTCACAATCGGACGAGAAATCGCTGAATTCCGCGCGACCATGTCGTGCTTATTTGCTTATAACTCTATGATTTATGAATCCTTATCAATGAATTAGATGTTATTCGATTTAAAATTAAATTTGCAACAAGAGAAAATAAAAATCAAGATAATTTGATTTATAGTTTTAGAGATATTGAGGTTATAAAATAAAAAATTGAAAAATCTTTAATTAGTTCGCTTTAGCAATAGAGATGTCCATGTTGTATTAAATATATACTAATTATAATAAATTGATTTAATTAAAACTCATATTGCCAAGCTTTTGACGGAATTTTATGATAATCTAAGCCATATATTTGATGTTATGGAGCAAAACTTGTCAACAGAGAAAAACATGTCATACCTTATTGTTTACGCGTCCAGTTTAGATCTCTATAGCTCGATGTAATATCAGTTTATATCGATGACTTACATACCATTTTATAAAACATTAAAAGGGTCATATATGATAGTAAAATCAATAAGCTAGAAGAAATACTTCTAGAGATAGAGAGAATATAGTAACTGAGTTCCTACGGGAAATCACAATGTGCGTTCACTTGCTTACTATAAAACACAATGAAAACTTATTTTATATGAACGATATTACTTAAATTTTTAGTATTAAACGATTCAGTTTTGCGTTTTCTTATTTTCATTAATTTGAAAATATTAAATTAAATTAAATTAATTAAATTAGTTTTTAGTGTATAAGGTAAGCGTAAAGTCAGAGCGTCCATGTTAGTTTCGTTTTGATGGTATGATAACCAACTATACGGTTTAGAAGAGCCACTCAAAAGTATAAAATAAATTAATTTTAAACAAAAAAATAAAACCGACCTCAAAACGCACTGAAAAGTAAAAAATAAATTTTGTATTATAAATGAACTTACTTTAAATAAGACGTAAATAGTGTTGATAAATAAAATTCATCTAAAATTCTACAAGGGCATAAAACTTTCATGTTGTTTTTTGAAAGGCGGTGCCAAGCCATTCAATTAATTTTTTTATTAAAGTCCAGGAATATTAATTCAGTCTTTATTTATATATTTGGCACCGCCTTTCAAAAAACAACATGAAAGTTTTATGCCCTTGTAGAATTTTAGATGAATTTTATTTATCAACACTATTTACGTCTTATTTAAAGTAAGTTCATTTATAATACAAAATTTATTTTTTACTTTTCAGTGCGTTTTGAGGTCGGTTTTATTTTTTTGTTTAAAATTAATTTATTTTGACTTGTATTGTCTTTTCAGAGTTCGTAACTAACTTTCTTAAGTTTCTCAAATACAAAGATAATTTTCGGTTCCATTTTTTTGTACAAACCCATAGATTTATGTCAAAATAGGTTAATCTTGATAAGTGTAAGATTATTTCAACATAATATTATTAATATTTTCCAACGTTCATGATATCGCTGTAATACATTAACATCATATATTAAAATAATGGATACGTGGACCCTTTAGCAATATTAAAACTAAACAGACCCTTTGAAATTAATTAAAACTCGGTATAAATTGAGTTAATTTATAATTAGAATGCTACCTCGGGTAAATTGTAATAAGTTTGAATCGGTCAGTAGATTTTGGATTAGATTTAACCTATCACTAAATGAAAGTGACTGATTTTAAAAAGGTTAGATGTTGAATATAAATGTAACACATTTTATATCAAATAAGGGTACATATATTCTTCATAATTTCAATTCATGGTTTTAGTGGTTCAGTGAGGTTTTTGGCATCTGTTGCATGTTTAACTGCAAATACGTACCAAATGTTAAGATAATAGAATCCAATGAATATATATGAACCATAAAATTATAACCTCGGAGCATTCATGTGGAATGAACATTGAACAAAACATCGATTTGATCATTTTCAGTAATTACCGAATTAACGTAGATTCAAATATCAATAAATTAACTGATAATAATGGAACTCTCAGTATTGTTTCAAATTGACTGGAAATACTGAATAAGATATAATTTGTTAATTAGCAGTTCGTGCGAAAGTAATAATACTTTAGAGATTGCTTTTAAGTAAAGAGTAAAGCCAATTTCTGGAAAAGGAAACTATAGAACAAAAAGAAGTAATATTACTTTAAATAGGTAACTTCTTATCAAATCCCTTCCAAATTCTTCCTTACTCTCTTGTTTATTCTTTGTGTTTATCGGTTATGTGTTTATTTTGTGAGGCCAACATTTCTTTGAAGATATTGCACAGTGTATCAAAAACACGCAAATCGCCGCCAGCGTACAATCTGTCATGTTGGCTTGCCCCTTTTCGCGATAAAATGCCTGTAGTTAACCCAGTACTGGAGATAGTCACTGATTTGAAATGTAGGCCGGCTTAGAATGTGTCAGATATTTAAAAGTCTTAACAAAACTAGACATGAAGAACTTAACATTCAGTAGACATTTGAAAAGGCAATTTTTTATATCGTGTTTGTATGCGTGTGTGAATTTTTAATAGATTTTTATGGCAAAATGTTTAGGAGTTTTTTTAAGAGTTTTTCATTCTTTATTTATATTTTTTTATCTAATTTTCGCATTCTATGGATCCTTTAAACGTAATTTGATGATGACGACGCTTATATTAAACACTTTTATGTGAGTACACGATTTTCACATTGAATTTAGCTCTATTCACCGACATATTGCATACTTATATGAATTTATTTATTTATCAAATTTATTTAAACTTCGTTCTAGTAAAGACTATTTATTCTTTTCGATGTCTAAACTTATTCGAAGGGACACCTTTCTCTAATAGTTGCGTCAACATATTTATTTGGAGCACTTAATGTGGGTCGGTTCGGAGATATTTTTATTTACACTACTTTACACAGGATCAATTGTGTGAAAAGGACGATGTGTCCAGACACGTTCGTGGAATCCTTTTCCGTGTGAACGGATTTAAATTGTATGATTTCTTTAGCCACATTGAACGGACATGGAATAATGATAAGGTAAATCTAAACAATTTTTCGAGGATATAACTTTTGTCATGTAAATACTGTTTTAAATTTTACTAAATATACATAATTTGAGGCTGACATATAAGATTATTTATCTTTTTGGGAATAATTTTGCGCTATGTAAGTGATAACCGTTACTGATTTAAATCTTAAAAAATCTTTTTACAGTAATTAAGAAAAATTGAGGAGTTTTTTTATGAAAATGTAATTATGCCAGCTCAATAGGTATAAAGATTTTGCTATGTTTATGTAAAATTACTCAACTGTGAGTATATCTAATGAAATGACACAGACATCCAATTAAATTATACAGAGAGCTTTAAATAGTAGAATGAGACACAAAGTCAAACGAGTTAGTTCCATTACATCAATAAAATGGCTTTAATCACGTCCAGAAACCAATATCCAGCCAAATGTACCGGCTCAATCGGACTCGAGTTCCCCGCCGAATTGAACTGGCGTTCAGCCAGAATGCATTATGTGCACGGCAGTCTTGAAGGACATGCGGTAATGGTAACTTAATGATCAAGATGGCGAGCCACCGGCAGCGTAAATTATTTTAAAGTGTAAAGAATGGTCAGCTACGTATAAAGTGTCTTGTCTATGCATATAATAGAATAGATAATAACAGACGTTATTATTTAATGTATATTTGATTTAAGTACAATCGTGCCGACAAATGTATTACGTACAGACTTAAAACAACGGTCAAATAACGTATTAGATGTTTAACGTAGGCATAATAACCTTAGGTACGTTGGGATTGTATACGGGTTGTTCGGAGTTTGTTGCACTTTTGGTAACATTAATTTAAATGGAATTACTTCTAATAAATTAATTATTTATGATCTATTTAACAAAGAAGAATGATTAAAATCAATTAAATCTAAAATATACACCCCGAATTGAGGATCTCCTTTTTTAAAGTCGTTTGAAAATTCAAACAATTTTTAATGAAACTCTTTAATAACATAGTTTACATATCAAAACAACTAATTTTTTTGTTAAGTTCCTATATTAAAATATTCAGATTAACCTATATAATTGTAACCCTAAAAAGATTATATAATCAATTCAACAATATAAGTATCGCAATTTTCTAGATCTCGGTTTCAATAAAATTATGCTAACGAATCAGCTCGAAGTCTGTAATATCCGTGATTTCCCTACGCGCACGTTGACAACTCTGCAGCTTAGGTAGGTTTACCCAATTTATTAAAATATCTATTAATACAAACAACCTATACTTTAATAATATGAATCTTAGTTCCATATTTCCCTATTACCGTTTAGTCATACAAGTAATTATATGTAATTGAAGTCAAGGCCACAAGATAGAGTACAAACATGCTTTTATTTCTCCGGCATTTAAACGCAGCACTAACCTACTTAACATTGAATACGATGGGAATAAACAAGCAGTTATACCTACATTCAGCAATAATAAGCCCCACTATAATAAAGTAATGAAAATATGGTCACCCCATCCACAAAGATACATGGCTATCATTTTTCCATTAGACGTGTGGTACCCAAGAGCGCTTAAACGCAGCTCGTTAAAATGTTATGTCTCTACGGTACCCCTCAGTTTTGACTGCTGTTTTATGATATTACCTATATCCTCGGGGAAAACAGGCGTAGCTCAAAAAACAATACACGTAAATAAAACTGACTTAATACAGAATAAGTCTGATACATTTTTAGTAATATATCATAATATATTCAATAAAATTTATTAATAATATTAAAAATGTTAGTGTGAGTGCCGTTCAGCAGAATGAATATTGTGATAATTCCGTTCTTTGACATTTGAAAAAAATAGGTTTCTTTTGAGTTTGATACAAGAAAATCCTAATGGAAATCTATTTGTTTTATTTACGTGTATTTTTCTTAGGACAGTAAGTAAATAAAAATTGAATGCAATCCACTCCAGAACCGTTCATTCTTTCTCGTTCAGTCATTCACTCGGGGGAAATCTCGAAATAAGGCCTCCGTGCAGATGATTTAAGACTTCTTGTAGACCCACTGACATAATTGTACATTAATCACAGTGATAAATAATTATCTATTACCTTTCAATGGATTACACAAAGTTAATATTCTCATCTTATTGCGTACAAGATGTTTGACGAAATTAATGAATTCAAATAAGCAATCGCAATAAAATTAAAATGCATTGTGTAAACACAGTGTACTTTAAACGCATTAGTTCAGTAAAATATTTAAAAACATCTCGAGGAAGGCTTTACATAATCAGTCAAAAACGTTCCAAGATTTTCACCGTTTTCAGTTTTAACAAACGGAAACCATCGCTTTGTTAGACAATGATATGAAAATACTTATTCAGTTTTAAATGTATTGAGGTTGGTCAATGGTTCATAAATGTTTTGTTGCTGTGTTTTTTTTTATGTTATTTTTTTTTGTTTTTACTTTTTCTTGTTCTTGGCTCAAGGGCCATAAATGTATATAAATAAATGAATATAGACAATATAGTCTGTAAAATAATAGTGTAAATTTATTTATTTATACAGTTAAATCTTAAAACCTTCTTCAAACTAACTTTACAGAATATGCCCTAATGCGTTAGTAAGTATCAATACTATTTGCTTTGGAATACAAATTTTCTTAATTTATATTCCATAACAAATGACATAAAGCGTTACCCTGGTGAACTCAGCCAGGCTGCAATAGAATAGGTCTAACTCAGATGCTACCAGGTCTTATATTAAGGCCGATAAATCTTTACACGTGCGCTAGCTTTTATCCACTCGCGTGAAAATATATGTAGATGTATAGCTCATTATAGCATGACAGATCCCCATGAGTGCAATAATTTTCATAACTGCTTCAGTTATTTTCGAGTTTACTCGATACAAAACAAAAATTCAAATCTTTTATCAATATAATTTTAGTATAAAGGGTACATAATTAAAACGGTAGAAAAATTACCGACTTCAAAAACTGTTTTTCTTTAAATGAAACACTAATGAAATTAAATACATAAATAAACAGGCACTATGCGATCACATAAGTCTTAATGGCATTTCCAGCTACAATACTCATACATAACGTACCTTTACGACGAAAAAACCCGCCAAGCGGAAAGTTTTCGTTACTTTTACCTCGCTAAAAACAAAGATAAATAACTTTGTAGATTTTGGACGACTGTTATATATTAATCTAGTCACACCCCCCGCCTTGCACTATATAATATGATAACTGTGTTTGTGAGAGATGTATTTATTTTCATGTCATTCGTCTTGTTATATAAGAATATAATAGTATAGGATCCCAATATACAACGACCTTCACCGAGATGTTTATTTGATGAAACGTATTTTATTTTTAATTTAATATGTCAATAAATAAATTGCATATGGGTTGTCTAATAAATTTCAGTCAAGTCATATGATTATATATATATTATATATATTATAGATATATTGATACCTTTAAACCTATTTGTAAAACGAATGTCTACATTTGTTTAACAGTGTCTTCAGTGTACTCAAACTTCTACTATTAGTAACCATCTCCATAGCTCAGTGTTTCACACGTCTGACATTTAGTGCATGTTGCGCAGAAGGTCCTTGGTTCGAATCTCGGTGACGCCAAACATATCGGTTGGATGGGAATGGAAGATTTATCAATATTATGTATGAAACAATAAAAAAATTGAATCTTAACTTGATTAAAAACCATCAAATCATAAGCTCGAGATCACCAGAATATTTCTTCTTGTATTATTTAACATTAATACAAGAAGAAATAATTATATAAATTGCAGTAAATAAGCTTCATATCGATAAAAGGTCTTTATCATTTTGCAACATAATAAAAGGTATCCCCAAGACGTGACCGCTAAAAACGTGAACCGCATAATGAAAATAACAGATACCAATGAAAACCTTATTACTTGACTATGGGGAACATTTTTGAGTGCACAATTTTAAGATTCTGTGGTAAAAGTTTAAAAATTAACATGGCTTTCGAAATTTGTTTTAAAAACTCGATTTAATCGACGCCACTTTCAGATGTCTTTATGAGCTAAGTTTTAACAAATATCGGCCACATAATTTAAGAAAAATCTATGGTAAAATAATAAATATTTAAAATTGTATCGTCTGTAATGGAATTTAATCTGTATAGTGTATACTATATTATTTTTATCTTGATGCATGGAGCAATATTGCGGAAATAGTACTTTTATTAAAGTTTGTAATGATTATATTCTCCTATAAATAATGATTTATTCACTAAAAATTTTTGTAAGGCATCTTCCATTTTCCTTTAAATTATATAAAGGAATCGGTCAGGGGAGATTTTCGAGTCTGTGTTTGACAGGTACCAGTGAAATGGAAATATATGAATAATTTATATTGGAAATAACGTAAGAACCTTGTAATATTGTTATCTTAAATGTCTTAAAATAATGTATGTTAAACGTTATTATTGAAGTTTATAGTCTTAAGAAATCTAGGTACTAGGTAATATTACAGATGGAACTATTTGCACGCATAAAATCTATTTGAAAAAAAAAAACATTGAACTGGAAAAAAATCGAGATAAACCTTGGAAATTGAAAACAATATAGCTTTACCTTTTTTATTAATTATCTATTACTTTAGTTAGAAATAAATTTTACAGACATCGTAAGAAAGTGGGCTTTTTTATTCATTCAAATTCTTTGCTGATGAAGTTATTACTTACTTTGATACAAATGGTGTACATATATGTACATTATACAGATTTAGAGGTAGAATGAATTAAAAAAGATTTATCATTGTTGAAGAAAGAAAAATATCTCTTAAATTATCGAACAACAGAATATTGTATGACAAGAAACATCTCGATAAATATTTGCCCTCGTAATGGTCGCTCCCGCAACAGAAGAAATATACGTCGATCCGGTGTACTGTTTTATAGGTTAAATGTATATATAGAATATAGATAAATAAATAAAAAACTTAATATTAGTAATTACTTGACTAACTCGGTGTCTTGCCTTATTTCTTTTAGGTTAATGTAAATTAACACTTTAATAGTGACTCATTTACTGCATCCAGTCTCACTTTTTTTAACCATTCTTGCTAGCCGTGGATGGGTGCTTTTAGCTTGTCCTTTCTAAACGTCCCAAATGTAGCTCTAAGCTTCGCAATCAGAGTATAGTCTATATCTGCTTAATCTCACCATCATAACGTCTAATAAATGCAATTACAAGATAAATCCATTGCATCACCTAGAAACTCTCTTAACTCAGCTAGAACACTTATCCAATGACAAAATTTCGTCAGTCTCACAGGGTATCAATTCAGTAGGTCTAGCGCATCATTTGCATCCAAGTCGACTGAGCTAAGCTGCTTACTATAATGTAAGCCGCATAGGATGGTGTTAGCATAACTTTGTACTAGTAAGAACCTAGATTGTAAAACTGCATTTTAAAGTTAAGAAAGTTGCTGATTTGTGAAAGTTATTCCATAGCATAATTACCCAGTTAATTAGTAAATAATTGAAGATTTATTATATTTTTTTACACATTTTGTTGCACTGGAGTGCAACGGGCGGCCTTATCGCTAATCAGCGATCTCTTCCAGCCTTTCACAATTTTGGTTGGTTTGGTTGAAGTTCTGCGGGCAAGCCTGTAGAAATTCAACCACTCCTCCGTACCACTTATGACAACCCGTCCGGCAAGTGGCAGCCTTACCAGAGACCAAATACAAATACAAATTAAATTATAAATTGTATTTAGGACCGGGGATCAAACCCGGTACCTCAGGCTTCGCGGTACGATTATAAGACCGCTTAGCCATGAGGCCTCTATATTATAATATGTTAAATAACTACATTCGCAATAGTAACTTCCCTAGCTTCACAAAATCAAAAAAATTTAATGAGTTAATTATTGTTACGGCTTAAGAAAAACTCACCATACCTACTTGTTGTATGAACAAGGTATAAAGGCACGTATGAAGGAACCTGGATGAAGTACACTAATAAGGCGGGCAGAGTATATGAAGGCCGCAACTACGTGACCGCCATTTCGAAGCGCTAGTTAGGCTCGTCCATTGTGCAGCGCGTAATCAGCCTCTTTATGTTGTCTATGGGCTGTATTTGACTGCATGTTAGAATAACTCTTGCATATAAAGCTGGCCATAGACACGTCAAGTCTACTTGGGAATCAGGTCTCAGTTTTTGTTTGTGCTGCCATGAGGTCTGCTAAGGCGAGCTTAAGTCAGTCATAACATTGTATCTATTGCCAATATCATTTATATAACTAAATGTCACAATACACGCTGCACAAATAATACAAATAGTTAAATGCTAAAGCACTTGGCTTTAGCAAGTCAAATATTTATCAAACTAGGGTTATATTTTTTAAATTCGTTTTTTTTACACACTTTGTTGCACTGGAGTGTAACGGGCGGCCAACGGGTTATTTTAAGACATTTTGCCGCATACTTACTTACAATTAATTTATATAAATAAACGTTTTCATATAAGGTGGAGTTTATAGTTGAGTTTTTTAATTTTCTTACCTAATTTTAGAAATAAAAGCCGTTCATTCTACGTTTACCCAAGCGAATTGCGTATTTACGTTGAATTATAACGTGAAAATCGTCGTAGTAAACTTTATGTAGGGTGCAAAATAGCAATGCAGTCAGTTTTTTTACAATTATCCGTTGTTATCTTTTTATCTTAAAACAAATAAGTGAAATTATGAGTATTGTTTGCTCAGTAACCGTCTTCTTCGAACGAAATAAGATTACTTAAAATGCAAGATTCTGAAATAAATTTTGTTACGTGGCAAATCCAAATATTCGAAATATTCTACACGTTTCAGGCAGAAATGTTTTAAAATATCTTCTCACTGGGATCACCTTACTGTAGGGTTTCGTACTAAAGATTCTATCACAGTTTTTTAAATCTATAATTAAACAAACTTCATATAGATAAAATCACATTTTTTGCGTACAAATGAATAAACTCCATATTCATACATATATACCCACTATAACTATTTGTTGTCCATAAACTATTATGCTAGCGTTGAATCTTTGTCAAAAACAGAAGTCTTAAGATACGGTTGCAGAAGTGAAATTGTGGATTAAATAACTCACCAAATTAAAATATAATATATAAAATGAATACATCCCTTGAAGTGGTAACCCTATTTAACGTCTTGGATATTTGAAATCTAAAACGGCTGTACATTCCGGGAATGAATAAATAGGAGGCGTTTAACCGATCACGCTTGGCCGGTTCAAGTTTCAATCTTGGTTAAATTGAACCCGCCTTAGAAGCCTAGACTTAGAACATTTTCTATTTCCTTTTTTAATTAAACATGTAGTTATCTACTGGTTAGATCTTCTGAAATGAAAGGTTTTAATTTTAGTTTTATACAGCACAAGATTGATCTTTTTATCTAATTCTAGCTTACTTCATACTTGTATTCATTAGAGGCATGTGTCACTCAATCATACATCTGCGCAACACCCAATAAAGCATGTTGCGTGATCCTGTTTAATTCACTTTTGGATTTTGGTTTGGAAAGTACAAAAAGGTTTCTTATAAATATGTTGAAGTACCCTTCACCAATTTTCTATAGAGATGGGAGCTTGGAAGGTAATATGAGCTACTTTTTACTCTTAATACACTTAGATAAAGTCACAGAGAGAAAATAGTAAAATGAGTATAATAAAGGTGAAAAATTGTATATTTATAATTATTTCAAACTTAAACCATTATGAAACCACTGAAATTAACTGAAACGATTATAGACGTTTGATGAATATAATTGAGACTGCAAAAAGTAGTCTCAATTTTATTATAATATTTCTTTGCTGGTAAAAAAATACAACCGTTGTCAATAATAGCACAGTATCAGTGTACATGGTTGAATGTATGAGTAAGGTTTAAAGATTACCTCGTTATCATTATTGAGATATAATAATTACAATATAATGCCCTCCCCATTCGTATTTCCGTCTTAGTGGACCCCCGTAATGAAAGGGCTCTCTCGGGCGGGATTACCTCCATAGATTAGTTAGATCATAACGGCTTACGTTTTAGACATAATTGTTCTGTCAGCCATTGTGCTATGATCGCTGGGGAAAGTGTAACAGGCGTGGGTCATAGTGATATATTGCTTCTCTTTTCATGTTTTGCACCGGTTCTGTAGACTGCTATATAAAATTATATAGTTTTAAATTTATTACCGACGGTTAATCACACAGTGAATACAATTTTCATCAAATTTCATAATTTTTATTATTTTATTTTAAGTACTAATATATTGTTTTGACGTGACAACGTCTTATAAATTGGTTAGCCGGGTGACACTTCAAGAAACTGCGTTACGCTACGCTCACGTTATGCGCTCACAATGAGAGCGAGTGAGAGGCACGCGTCCCTTCCACTCGGGCATGGTTAGCCCGCCTAAGAGCGAGAGAGACAGACATAAAAAGATAATTATTTTACCACTCAAAGTCGTTGTCACGTAAAACTTTCACCCGTATACCGACTTTACAGGCAACCAATTTTTTTTCAAGTGAAGTTATTTTTTGTAAATTATAAGATAACCTATTTCTTAGTTATTATTTCAGTTAAATAGTAGTTGGAAAGACTTTACTCAATTTATTTACTTAGGTTTAAATTTTAAGGTAATCTATACAATTTCAATGAACTTACCGTTACAATAATACGAAATAATATTTCGTATTACGACATACGAATTCTTATTCTAATAATACTCTAAATGGAATAGGTAGTTTGTTTGCTTTAGGTCTCGACATTATCAGATGTTTACGGCAGAAATTCGTGAAATGTAAAACAAAATAGACAGAAAGACTTCTATTTTTTTTGTGGCTGTCTTTTTTTCTAAATTGAGTAATAAGGTATAATAATAATAACATTTATTGCAGGATCATTCCCATAGCTTTGTTAGTAGCCTTTTTCTTAAAACCTAGTGTTAGTCCTTATATCTATTTACTTAAGAAGTTACAATAATTAAAAATAAAATAAACAAATGAATAATATTTAAGATAATAATAACTTAATACAATAACTGCCTTTCCCCATCTGACAAATACCTGACATGCATTGCTGTCCAGTGCCTGAGAAATGCCCCATCAAACCTCTCGGCTACAGTATTTAGGACACTGTTGGGGCTGCCACGCACACGTCGCCACAGGGACTTTACGCGTTGCCGCATTATAGCGTAAAAATCATCCACGCGGTTTTCGGCGAACATCCCCGAAGCGCTGCAGTGACGCGGCAAATCGATCAATGCCGAAATGCAATAAACTTAGGATTAAACTTTTTGTGTTTATCATGTTTTACTACTAATTGATAAATATATTAAACAATATGAAGATGATATGTGACTTTATTGCCTACTAGTAAACAAAACCATATATGATAAATATTTTATTCATTTCTCAAAATCCTAAATAGCAATAACTTTGCTGCTGCTTATTTTACTGTTTTCTTTGAAGGCTCAAAACTTCAAGCAGTTTTGAGTTATTAACTCAATAAACCGCCAACTTTATGTTTTCGGTGCCTGTTTAATATGAAATTGCAAGTCAAGCACAACAATAGACAAATTTTGTTTCCATCAAAATTACAACAATAACTTATAGTCTGGGTAGTCGTTATATGAATAATTATTGACAATAATTTCAAATAAATTCTAGATATTTTTTAATTACTAACGACAATAAATTTCGAACAAACTAAGTAATATACCATTTACTCCTTACAAATATAATACAAAGTTTAATAAAAGTTTACAAATTTAAAATCTGAAATTTTCACAAAAAATATTACATATTATTTCATATATACTTGACAATACTTGACCTAAATGTTTGATGTTTGGTTGTACATATATGTATGTATTATAAAATTGAAAATAATCCACTGTGTATACATACTATGTATAATTTTAATATATAATAAATAAAGTTAAAATTTAAGATCTTTAAATCACAAATTCGCATCACAAGAGTTAAAAATACATTCAAGTCTATTATTTACATTAGTATAAATTATGTAGGAATATTTATTTAAAACATTTGTTTTATTTTCAGGTATGCATGCTGAAGATCTTGGTATATATATTTTTTGTTACTGAGTACAGATGAATGAATTTTTGGATTTGTATTTGTAAAATGTCGCAAAACTCACACTTAATAATGAGTTTTGCGATAATAATGATCGCGGTATGTAAAATGAATGTGTTTTCATACAAATGTATATAGCGATTTTCAATATTTGATACAATTTAAATATGTATGGGTTTATTATAAAATTAGTAGGTATGACTTATTTTTAAATGCAACAAAATTATAGGTGCATCGTAAGAAAGAAGCTTCAAGATAAAGGAAGAGAACAGCTCGTCGTGTTTTCGGTTATCTTGTTTTAGAATTCCTACGCTTTACCGTTGCCAAGCTTTTTGGGCAAAGCGTTTGGATTCTAAAACGGAAACTCCGAGTTATCAACGTGAAGAAATACGAAGACTTGGACTCATTATTTTTGTAAGGATTTGCTTACGGTAAAATTAAATAGGTTTGTACATATTTTGGTTACATATTAATACTATCACATACAAATCTTGCTAATGCCATCATCTTGCCCATTATTTTTAAACGCGAAGTTATGTTTTAAATTATATAATATACTTGAGTACTGTCAAAAATGTCACTTAAGTTCCCAACAAAAATTTAATAAAACTCATATTGAATTACTTCTGAACTGACTTAACAAACAAACAAAAATCATTCAAATCAATTTAGAATTGGCTTCACAATCGCATAATAAACATAAAAAATACATACACTAGAACTGAGAACCTCTTTTTCAAAGTCAGTTGAAAAATACACTAAAGCAAAATTAGATGTACTGCAAATACCAAAATTATTTTCTTTCTCTATCCTAAAAATTGGAATTCGTTAAGAAACATAATTGGTTGATGAAAAGTCGCAATAACACAGGATAAAGTGAATGGTTGTATCTAAAGTGTTACTTAGCGATACAGACCTCCCATTTGTGACATTTAAATGCATTGGATCGTACTTACCCCGTTTTGTCTCGTTCGCTCCGATATTGAATGGAAAAAGAGTTAAGTTGAATTTATATACCTACATGTTCTCATGGCGAAACGAAGTGATACTTATTTAAAAATATTCAGTTCTTTAAACCATATTAAAATATAACTTTAACCGACCGATTTCAATTTGGTTGTGTGCACGCATATTATATATAACTCGAAGAGTTGCAGTTAGTTAATTCAATATTCCTAGTTAGGACAGAACAACGTGTATCGGGTCAGGTAGTTTAAAGATAAAAAAGAATTACTAATTTATAAAACAGCAATCTAGCAAACTTTGTACATAAAATATTTTTAGTAAACCTTCAAAATGTTCGTCCATTTGTGTGTTATTTATTATAATTGGATATGACGTCGTTTAGCGGCATTTGAATTCTGGAATCTACATTAAGTCTTGCTTTGAGGATTTCGATCAAAGGGTATGCGGCTAATTATTATAGATTATGCGAAATTGTGTTGCGCTTCACTGCTGTCTTAATCAAATTATTGCAATACTATTCAGACTTATTGTTTCTATATCGCTATAACAAATATTTTGATTTTAAACAAACATAATCCCATTCATTAAATAAATTTGTTTATAAATCTGCCTAAAGGCCTTCAGAGTTCACCAAAATTTCATTGTAATATTCATGTCATGTTCAACAAAAAAATTCTTAATTTTTGATCAACTTTCAAGACCCAGAATAATAATTTTGAACATAGATTAATATTTTCCGTTTTTTAAAGTATATTTATCATTAAAGCCGGCCTTTCTTATTTTCCATCACGCAAATTAATAACAGTGTTTGAACTGACCGACTCATTGCACAAAATATCTAAGGATCTACGATTTCACGTATCAAATTGCTAGTGCGGCTATCCGAGGCTATTATACGATTCGACTCGTTAATAGACTAATTTTTCATTAATAAAATGGCAACACTGCTGTGTCTGACAGTGATGTCAGATGTGTAATCGACATCAACCGGAACACCTGTGATGTTGTTGATATTTTTGATTAAAAAACGTTAGTGGAAAGAAAATATCAAATTATAGTATTCGTATTTCTATGAAAATATTGAAACACTCACGTGGTAGATCATCATATTTTGGAATAATTCTTCGAAACCCAGTTATTCTTTTAATATAATATTTGAAATAAATAATTAGATATTTCACCTAATAATAAAACAGGATCGGGGCTGATGCAGCATTAGACAATAGTCCCTAGTAACTTGGGCATGATTCTTTAACTGAAAATTCATAAATTTTTTATACTGACACTAATAAGACGTAACATTTCGTTCCACGAGCTCCAAAACTTTTTATCAAACAATAATCAAACTCAAAGTGCTAAAAACTTTGATTATAATTCTGCGTAAGTAAATAGGATTCATTATAATTCGAACTGACTTCGTTTAATCATCAGCTAATATATCAACACGACGCTTAAATTATTTAACGTGGTTTAAAGGTTTTATATATTGTGAACTTTAAAAATAATAGCTTTCTTATAATACGGTATAAAAAAAATAATCTAGCCAAAGATACTTTATTAAATTAGCACTGCCATAATAGAATAGAATATTGGTGTTATTCAACCATTTCTAGTTTATTTTTTTCTTGTTTTCTTCTAATGGGTCAATTCAAAGCTTACTGTAACGAGGAAGTTATACAATATGCTTCAAATATCTTATCATGTGAAAATTACGCTAATTTGTGTTCGTATTTTCTAATAGATATTATTGCTGGCATAATTCGCAATATTAAATTCGTAAAAGTATAAATATATGAGACTAGTTCAAAATGAGATGTCTTTATTAAATTTTAAAGTGAAATCTTCGTGAAATGTACGCCTGAATGTTCTCCTCACAAAGCCGGGTAAAACAGCTGAATATTTAGATATTCTGATTTAAACGTAGCTTCAAATAGTTGTAAAGAAATGCTTTTTAAATGTTAAAATTTTTCGTTTAAGCACATTAAGCGATAAGACGATCCACTTTAATTACTTAAATTAGTCAGCTACTACTTAAAGACTGCTACGGCTCATAATTTATATTCGAATTCAAATAACATCATAACAATTAATTTATATTTATGCTAGAGCTAGTCTTCGTCCACAATCACTTACGGGATGCTTTCTTAAGAAATTTTCTCATGTCCTTGGTACAAACGCAACTCAATTTTTAGCGTGTGAACATTTGATAACGTTTGAAGCTGAAGCGATTTCAACGACTTTGTTGAGATGCTCCTATCTATCAATAGAGATCTTCTATAAGCCAAAGTAGTTTATTGTCTTTGCAAGAGACCGAAGACGCATCGGCAAATAAGCGCTCAGTATCAATGCCATTAAGATTGCGTCTGAGGACAATGGCAAGCTTAGATTTAGGAGGTTTGACACAGAAAGATAGATAAATAAGGTCATAATGAGAAAAAGCAACAGCAGGAAGTTGTCCATGCCTAGCTACAAGGTGAGGGGAAGAAGTGAAGATAAGGTCAAGCAAGGAGGGAGAAAAGCCTGGGATTTTATGCGTCGCGCTGAGAGTTTGTGATAGAAAGTAGCTTTTTTGATCTCCTGTCATTTTTAATAAGGCAAGTGTTGAAGTCACACATTACTTTATCCTAATGGTACAAAGGGAATATCACGGGTATCGGCTGATAATAGTTACTATATCGAATGTTAAAGTATCAAATCAAAGCAGAATCGAATGTAAGCGAAACAATTATACCCAGTCCACGTCCGATACACATAGAAAATGAACTCGTTTCGTTTTATGAGCGTTGGCTCATTCTCTTTGTGGCCTTTGTATTGGTGGGCTTATTAAAATTCTAATGGTGTCCGAACGAGTTGGATCTGCCTCTGAATTGTGGATTTTTAGGTTTTTAATATTTAATTTCCGTCTTCCGTAACATTCAACGTGAGGCTCGGAAATATTGATTGCCGGGAGACAAGAAAATGTTAAGGACTCGAAGGCACTTCATACTGATCGGGTACTTACCTATTAATAAAGATACTCAGTTATAAACACACAATGTTATTTATTTTATTATCCACTGGGATAACAGTAATGAAATAACCAATATTTAATAATTTTTAAACCTTACATAGGAACGCTAATTACCTGATACTCTAAAGTGACATTAGAAAAGTAAAAATTAAGCAAAATATATTGTGATTGCTTTTTTACGTTAGTTTAATACAAATGTTATATTTACACATGAAAAAGGTTATATTTAAATGTTTTTTGAAACATCATTCCAATCATATTAATCGTACTATAGTTTTATTTCGAGATTATATTTAACACTATTACCCGCATTAATTAAATAGAGGATATTAAAAATCATAATAAAGGTAACTACTATCAAACTTTAAATATAATTCAGAAGCTTTTAAAAATTCTGCAGCTTTCTGTAGTTGTGGTTAAAATTCTTGAGAACTGTGAATGCATTATCTACTTTAACTGTCTTACTCATAACTACTTTAATTTTTATGTTGGAGTTAGAGAAAAAGTTCATGCCATAGATTTTAAGATTACAATAATCTCTTGAGTGAAAGTTACAAATCTTGCAACCTCGCTGTTCCAAATGGTGTACTTATATACTTCAAATATTAAATGTTAACATTCGCTGTTAGGTTTTTATCGAATATTAGCAAAGAATAGTTTACGGGGGTTTAAATATATTCTATACAGTTTGATACCTCCTTGGTCTAGTGGTAAGCGCGTAAGCGTTACAATCGAGAGGTCCTGGGTTCAGTTCCCGGAGGAGATAAAATTAAAAAAAAAAAAAACTCGGTCTGGCAGGGCATAGAAGGCCCCTAAAGAAAAAATCGATCAGTGAAACAGATGTGAAATGCATCTGCCCCATACCCCACTTCACTTTATACAGTTTGCCATAACTTCCGTAATTTGTATCCAGTAAACAATAATACTGTAGGCAAAGAAATGGATAAACTTTACTAGGTAGTATGAATTAGAAATCAAGTATGCTTAAAATCAAATTTTCTAAGGTAAAATGTAACTTATCAATGCGAAAATTTTAAAAAAAGGTGAAAATTTTGATGATTTTTAATTTGGAGAGGTTATTTATATAAAGATTATTTATAAACTTGAAATCCCGTAAAATGTATGGGGCAGATCCCATTCAGCGTTTGTTTACTGAAAATTTTCGTCGAAAGATTAGTTTTCACACACTTCTACATTTTGCCTGATATTTAGACCTCCAGCGCAACACGCATCGACTGTCAGACCTTGGACCCACCGTGAAGGCGGTTATAACAGTAACAAAGTTTCGGACGTTAACAACTATTGATATAAAATATCATAAAACAAGTACAAATTTATGTAACAAAAATAGCGTCTGTTTGGTTTACGATGGCGTCTTCATGACTATAATACTTGATGCGTAAAAGCCTCTCCGTACTAAAATGAAGATATGAGTGCAATAAAAACTCGCTCTAGTGAAAGATTTTTATGTTATTTAATTGATATTTTGTTGATATAAATAACATATCAAATATTATGAGTTACAGTAAATTTATTGCTATTAAATTGAGGACTATATCAAATGACGCTTATGCAGAAAATATCGAGAAAATATAGATAAAAAGATATTTAAAAAACATCTATCATAATTTAATTTAAACGTATTAAAGTATGTACATGTGTATTTCGCAATATATTTATGTTGTTATCGTAAAAGCATATTATTTAAAAAACATAGTCCTGTAGGCCGAAGAACCTATATAAACTTTTTAATTTACTCGTAAAAATTTTTTTGCAGGTTACTGCCATACCCTTTATACATTCCGAATGTATTGGAAAAATTATCTGTGTGACTTAGTAATTATTTAACAAAAATAATTGAAAATGGATGTCATTTTCCAATTTTGGAATTCATTAAAATAAAGTATTGTGTCGTTACAGTTATATTCTTGTGTTAACAGCTATTTATTGTAAAATCCATCCATAAAATTTAACATACCACAAAGCTAGTCATTATAAAATGCATGATTAGAAAAATGTAGTTCGCGGGCTCCTACTTTCACGCAAACACTTCAATAATATCAGCGGCTGAGCGAAAATTTCAATCTGTGACGACAAAGGCATCCCTGGAGCAGAGCCAAGCGGCTTTTGTTACAGCTACTGAGTTGTTACAAATAGAATGTAGGTTGAAAAAACTACGATTCCTTTAAATATTGACTATAGGTGGTGGTTTTTTAGGTGTGACTTTTAAATTTGGAATTCCTTAACATGTTTAATAATAATTTAAATTTTCTTAAATATTATATGTCTATGACTTTTTATTTTTATTACACAAAGAGCCTACTTGAATTAAGCAGATATTCGACCTTGACACTCGAGTTGCAAATTTAAATGCACAAAACGCAGAGTGCCCTCTATAATCTGTATTAAAAGCGTATATTATCTCTTCAGCTGGCGTCGTGCCAAAATGAACTCGTTGATATGTAAATGATGCTTGTAAACGATTAGAGATGCAACCTCGAGTAGGCTTCAGTAATCTTTAATCAGCTAAAGATAACTGGAAAAGACAAGCGGGTCTACGTGTTGAGCGATCAGTTGGCCGAGTTGTTGAGGGTTTCCGTTGTGACCTAGAGAATCTCAATTTTTACGAAAGTAAAACTCAGGTTTAATTACATTTCGTTTTTCATCACTGTATATATCTATATATATATATAACACTTAACTTATTAACACTTCGTTGCAATAACAATAGAATACAGATAATAACTTAAGCTAATTGGAGTGCAAAGGGCGGTAATATATATATATAATAACTTTGTTATTTATGTAATTAGGGACAATTAAATATATATGAGGAGGGAACATAATATAATGAAATTAAAACCTATTATATAGACAGGATATATACTTGTGGATAGCATAAAAATATAATATATATATTTTTATATATAATTTCATGACTGTAATTGCTACTGCTCACCATATTTTATCTCTTATATTTCTATATTGTTTTCTCGTAGTCTAATTACTAGCATATTAACATTGGATTTTTTTTATAACATTATAAAAACCATTGGTATAAACATCTATTTCTGGTATAAACAACCATCAACCACAATTAATTTTCTATGTACGGACAACGAGTTTAAACTTATAATTACAGACAAAAATAAAAAAATGGACTCAAATAACAGTCGTTAACAGCGTTATTTTCCGATCGGTAAGCTCCGATCCAAAATAAATCTGCCTTTATCGGATATAACCAAGAGATTATTGGATTTAATTGGGAAAAACATGCGACCAGATTTTTCAAAATTCCTTTCCCTTCTTCTGTTTCAATAAATTATTGATGAATTAGGATTTGAATAATTTGATGAGACCTCTCCGTTTATTAAAGGAATGTTTGCTAAAACTGCTACTTTAACGACGTTGTGTATTTGGTTTTTATTATTTTATCTAGCTAATATTTGCAACTTGTAGTAATAAAAGGCCGGTCAGCATTTTGTGGATAAAAGTTTAGTTTAAATATTGCAATCAAATTATTTAATCTGACAAGTTTGTTTACATAACATACCGGTCAAAAAATACAGGTTCTGAAATCTTTAATTAGAGAAAATGACAAATTTATGATCTTTTTGATTTGGCATGTAGGTAATCAAAACCTACTCTACTAGCCAAAACATAGCCAAATCATAGCCAAACTTATCTTGTCTTTAAATAAAACCACACCAATTTATATTTAATGTAAGAGTTTACCAAAGATCACCTTGTTAATTTTGCGTTGATCAGTCATTCGAAACACCATTATATTCATTCGGTACTAAGGTCACGTATAGTTCTACGAAGTATAAAAACAGTTTAGGAAGAAATCTTAGAACAAGTTTTATGGTTTATATTCAAACTTTACTAATAAATACCAAACCAAACCATTAACCAAATATTAAGTAATTTCCGTTAGCCGACAAAAACGATTAAATTTATATTTTAGTAGCAATTAACATTTTTCCGCTTTTCCGGATGGAGCATAAGTAATGGCCATGATGCGGGGCGTTTTACGACATAGATTTATGTCTGATAACCATTTATTCATTAGGTGGGACATGTAATTTATTTTTTGACACTTCATTAAAATAATGAATTCATACATTGTATAATAGTTCACGTGTCTGAAATGCAATCCGTGTTGTGTCGATCTTGGGCATGTATACCGGGGAAACCACAAACGTTTCTGTTAGTTAGGTTGAGAAGGCCGAAACTAACCAATCCAACCAAAAACTGTCTATTTTTGGCTGGGTTGGTCATGTCATGTCAACCTAGAGGATATAGGAATACGCCGTGTTTCTCTATAGCTTTGTCATCTCAAAAAGAATGAAGCATAAAATCAATAAGATATTCAATTCGATTTTCAAGGAAAATAAAGCTTTACTTTAATAGACACATTATCTACTTTCTGTTCCATTGGAGTAACGACCTTTTTTTGCAAAACAATAGAATTTGTTTCTTTGTTATATTTTCATTAAATAATCTAAAAATGTTCTTAAAGTATCCTAATCGACCCAAATTCTCTAATAAAAATTCTGTATCCTTTAGAAAAGATTTTTAAATTGAACTGCTGTGCATCAGTAAATACAAAACATTATTGATTAATAGCTTAATGGGAAAATTAAATCAATGTTATAATGTTTAATCAAGCAACGAAGGAGTACTACATCTACTTAAAAACCTGCTTTCGGAAAAAAATATATAATCAACTATGTGTATAGCCGACGTTACTATCAAGTGACCCCTATAAAAAGCTGGTCGATCGAATGAAATAAAAGTGCATTTTTATACCCTAAAGGAATTCCATTGACAGAGCTGGCACATAGCCAGGGCCCGTAGAGTGCTTTTGTCTGCTACCCGCAACCCTCCAGCCACGCAATGCACCGTTTGTTTTTACCCAATTTGCCTCGGCCTAAGTCAAATAGGTTTTTTGCCGTTACACCTGATCGTAAGCGTTTAACTGCATACCTTGTTGAGGAAATTGCACGGTACAAAGCTTTGTTTCTTTTACAAGCCTTACAGCTGAAATCAATTTAAGTTCAGCATTAATACAAAAATGAAATTAAACTGTTATTTATAATATAGTGCCAACAGAAGTTCTAACAACTTGAATTGCATGAACGAATTCAAAGGCATAGATAATATTATAATGTAGCCTGTAGATTATAATCTATATAAATAACTCGAGAACGGCTGGACAGAGTTTTATAGTTTTTGATTGGTATTATTTTCTCTGTCCCGAATAGCAGAATAACTATTAAAATACAGAAAATTTAACGAAAGAAGTGTTTATAAAGAAAATTCGTATCCTCATACATTTCTAGGTCTAAATCATAAGGAAATTAAATCAATATGCTTTCAATTAAACGGTAACACTTAATAAGATTATTTCGTGTTTTTAATGTCCGGTTTGATACGCAAAATATAATTTAGCATTTTCGAACGATTGAATAATAATTTTGTTCGTGTTGTTTTCGTTTAAAGGGCCATTTTTTATCGGTATAACTCTGCATCATTAATTTTTCGACTGCTATTAATTGGCAACCCGCTTAAATTTGAAAAATCTCTTGACTTATATTTAAATTACAAAATAACCGATTGTCAGATTTTAATTATAGATATTATATTTAATATCTTTTATTCGTTTAGAAGTTATTTTTCATTTTATATAGCTTTGTAAATGACTTATATGTAGAATTTTCTGCTATAATTTTAAACAAAGAACCGCTTTATATGTATAATTAATTTAAATTAATATTTAAATTTATTTATTTATTTTTAATTCTTTAAATTAAGACAAATATTTTGCACAAGATCCTAGAAAATGCATTTTTTGTAAATTCAGTCAACGGAAAAAAGCCATTATAATAAACATTAAACACTATTTAATAGTTTTTTGCATAAGGCATAAATATAAAAGATGTAAATTTCTTGAGCTCACTAAATATCTCAAAGGACTTTATCTGCCTTTGTATATTTAATCCTGCCTTATCCTATGGTAAAGTAATTTTATAACGTTAAACGGCTGAATCGGCTATTATAAAAATTTTTATACTTCATTTAACTATCTAAGTATTTAGGCTACGTATAAATAATATTTTTTATAGTAATTAGATAACTGATACTCTAGAATTGAGATTTAAAAACATTGCTTATTTCGTAGCCTACGACGTAGCAACTATAAATGTCGTAGATGCAACATCGTAGCAGCGTCGTAGCTAAAGCGATGAAATATAAATCTTGCAATACTTTGTGTGCTAGAAAAATAATTTTCAACTTAACTCTGCTGATAAAGCGGCCAGAACAAAGGTTTAGGTTTTGTTTAAATTTGATGTGTATTTGTTATGTATACTGATCAAATGTTGTTAGATTAAACTTGAAAACTTTTACTCTAGGTAAGAGTTGGAGTTTCTTTGGGCTTATTGTATTGCACAATACTGGTTTAATCACTTTAGTTAAGGGGTTTTATCGTTTGTTTGGATGACTTTAGTGGCTAAGTTGGTCACGCATCTGATGTTAATAGGTGCTGCGCAGAATATGGATAAGGTAGAAACGTAACTGTCTCATATCTACATCATCATTATCATAGGCAATAATATCTGAGTGTAACGGGTTATTTAATTGAAAGTTTATCCATATTATATTAAATATAAACCATAACTTGATTATTTTGTTCATTTAATATTTGTTACGTAAACGTATAACGTAAATAACTTTAAATAATAATTTAAAATCGGCTTTATATAAATTTTACTTAACTTGATTTCCAAGAATATTCTTAGCTAGATTATATTGCCCAGATGAAATTTATATTTAAAGAATTATTATCGCAAGTTAAAAGCATGCACTGGTACAACCATATAATGGCTAAGGATTTAGCCAAGAGATAACTCATAAAATGGACATTGCAAGCTCAGTTTATTCGTTTGCTTTGAGAATCCATCGCGGATAGAGATTTCAACTGAAACGATTGCTTTGAAGTTATTTGTTCTAAATCTAATGGATTCCTTCGTGTTGAAAGGTATTTATATTGTATGTTGTTTGAAAGGTATTTTTATTTTTCTGTGTGTATTTTATCTTGTACTCAGTGATCAAAGGAGGATACAAATTCATTTCATCTATACTAATATTATAAAGAGAAAATTTGTTTTTTGTATGTTTTTAACAAATAAATCAAAACCTTTTGGACCTTTTACTGAGTGACATTGGCTATATTGTATCGCCAAAAGGATGAAGACGCGAGTAAAAGCTAGTTATAGTTTCTATTTTCTATTAATGATAAATTTTCGCTGGTTTTAAAATTTGTATCGGTATCAATGGTACTTCGGTTGGATTACCACTATTTAGTGGTTCAAATCGATAGATTTTATTTTAATATTATGTGGATATATGAATTCATAAAAGGAACTTCATATGGTAACTTTTAATACCACACATAGGTACACATTGCAACTTATTTACTGCCGGCAGTCATAAAGTACTGATTGGCTTTTATTTAATTCATATAAAATACAATATATGAACTTCCTTCTGTTTGACATTGATAGGGTGGTTTTCTTTGGAATATAATCGCGGCGGTTTCCCTCGTCTATTTATATATTATATATAATATATACGGCGGTATATTTTGGAGGTGATTTAGGCCTCTCGGTCACAGATTACCGCTACAGGCGGGTTACTACAAGCCTGTAAAAATTCAACCACATCTGCGCGCCACTTATGACACCTTTGCGGCAAGTGGCAGCCCTACTAGAGACCGAATACAAACTTAAATTATAAATCGCATTCAGACCGAGGATCGAACCAGATACCTCAGGCTTCGCGGTAGGCTTAAAAGACCGCTTAGCCATTAGGCTCTTGGGATTAAATAGAACACATCTTTTTTAAGTTGTATCTTACAACGCTACGGTACCGTTGTAAAATATTTGTGATTATACTAAACTGGCTCTACTGCGAAAAGTTCTCGACTCCTCCGTCCTAATTAAAATGAATCGGCCCACGGTTGACGCCCCTCGCTGGGTTAATTGTTGGGAAAATGGCGCAGCATCGCTTGTTATGATGCAGCTGAATAATTACGGGGCCAATTCGGATATTAATATTCATTATGACATTTTGTCTCTACTGATAATTTAGTATTGGCCAAATTATGCTGTTATATGATAATGGGTTATGTCTCTCAATAGACATGGTGTAATTTATGTGTAAAACGAGAGTTTTTAAACATCACTACATACTATAAAACAAAGTCGTCCGCCGCGTCTGTTTGTCTGTTCGCGATAAACTTAAAAACGTATATAATTTGCAAATGCATGGTGGGATATTCTTGGTAAGACTTCGTAAGACTTTGAAAAGATCCAAGAATATATTTTAGAGACCTCTTACATAATTTGTAATATTTTGACTTGAATTTGTAATATTCGTAATGTATCATTTTCAGTAGATTAGGAGCGAGCTTAACGCCATTAACTTTGCTCGGTCGGTTTCATGATATTTGGTCATGACAGCGCTGATCAAAAAGTATGATTTTTTATAACAAAAAAAATAATTTATAAATAATTATAAAACTGCCTATTCACTGGATTATGATTATATCCATGTCAATTTAATGGGAAGATATAAGTAGAGTAAAATGGTTCTTTCTTTTATTTTTTTCGTAATTTTATTCATTAGTAGATATCAAATTTAAATTTTTAATTTTCAAATAAAACAAGCACCTTGACTCTCAGTGAAATCCGCATTTTACGCTCGTAAGAAACCATAACTTTGCTGTGGTCCTCGTATCTTAAGCCAGCGTAACTATTGGGAAACAATAGCTTAACCTTTCTATTGGGAATCCGTAGCTTAGTTAGTTTACCAACAGGCATTTAGGCAGTTTAGAAGAGGCACTTCCTCTCATACTTATGTCACAAATATTACGGAGTTGAGACAGGTTAATTTATTAAAAGTGAATCCACACAACACATGCAATCACTAAAAAATTACGTATAAATGAAAAAACTACAATTAATACTAAAATAGGCTGCTTCTATATCGCATTCACGAAGATATTATCTACATACAACATAAATAATGAAGGGTTCATCATTTATGTTGTAAATACTTCGGTTGTGTAGCCACCATACATCTTAGGGTTTTAGTGGTTAATAAAATAGGTGCCGCTTTTGCTTTTTGCTGCATAGTTTATTAGTAGTAGTGTTTTTCTATTTGAACCAGTGAACCAGAATCTATGTTACAGTGTCAGTTGCGCAAATGAGTTCAAACTATAGTTCAAGCTAAAATAACGCCAGCTAATACGAAATGTCACACGTGCAGTGCCAGTATGAAATATGGATAATTTTAATAATTAACTACATTTGTTGCAACTCTGAATAATTGAAACGTGTTAGAATTCTAAACAGTTCATTGTAATATATAACAATTTGTCACCGCAATGCCATAATGTTGGTATGTTCATTTGCGTAGCGAGAAGGAAACCTGTTTGGAATAGAACTCATATTTTTGTTGACGGTAGCGACAATGTTTTATGGTTTCAGTTTCAGGTACTACCTACATGAAAGCATTAATAGAATCGTGTTTTGGCGACCTGTGTAAGCGGGTAACTATCGTTTTGTGATAATTATTTGGAGGATTTAAGATTTTCATGCTGGATTTTTATGTTCTGTATGTTTGTTTGCGTCGCAATTAAATTAATAGTGGATTTGGTATTCTGAAAATTTCGGATTAGTGCGTGAAATTTATGTGAAAATGGTGACGGATCTTGAAATATATTTTTGCTTTTTGTATTTTTTCCGTTTTGTATTTATTAGTATTATTATATCTATCAAGAGAATCCTCCCTTTGTTTTAGTAACTAACACACCAAAACTATTTTGGAATAATTTCATACCGTTGCAGATGTAAGTAGCTACAATAAGCCCTATATCTAGCTAGACCTTTGTGTGGACCAGAAAGTGTGTAAGGGCGGCCGCCGATCCGCTCTTTGAATCACAAAGCATAACCTACGTAATACTAAATACGTATTTCATAATTAATAGCTATTCCATAAGACGTTTGTTCATTTCTTATCTAATATTAAATTAATAAATCTTTAAAAATAATCAAATTTATAGTACTAAATACACCACGTCGAGATGTTTTTAAGGTTTCAATGCAGAGTGCAACTTTGATCAAACATTTGTCACCAAATCCTGTTATCTCTACAACATAAGCCCGCAACAATATGTCCTAAACGAATAATCCCCGGTGTTAGAGCGGGTTTTCATTTCCATTCATCCCGCACAATCGCTGACAGTAATTTACATTTACGTCGCGTAATACATAAAATATTACAAAAACGCGAAGCGAGTGCGCCCGCCATTACCGAGATTATAATTATATCGTGCCATTGTTGTGGTTTCTAAAAATATGTTGCACAGGTAAAAACCGGCAAGTCACAATTACTTTTGCACAAGTTTAATTTTTATGATTAAATGTAGGTGTATCAATCATTTTTTTCGTCTTACCTTGGTATTCTAAGTTGTTCAATATATCACTCCCGAATAATAATGCGAATTTGATATTTATAATGTCATTAATTTAAATAAACTTCGTTGTCGAATTGAGTCTTCAATATGTTTTTGTGAACAGTCCTTATGGAAAATGTTTTTGTGCGAAAATTAAAACTTCTAGAAATATTAATTTTTAAAATTAGGATAGTTCATAGAAAAAATCAAATTAACCATCAAAATGATATAGCATAATAATAAATACCATTTCATAATAATATTTGATTTATTATAATAAATATCACTACATATTAACATATTTTTTAATTTGATATGATTTTTTAAAATTTTCTATGCATAGTGCAAATTCTAAAAAAGAAAGCCTAAAAATCAGCGAAATGAAAATCTCAAGCATCATTCGACCGCCGTCACCAAGCTGACACAATCCACACGGAAATCGAGTTACGACATCCAATATTGATACAATTGAAGTAACAAAATGAATCAATATAACTACAGGAAGGGTAGCTAATAATTTTATTGTCAACGGTTTTTCGTTGCTTAGCAAAGGAATATTTATTGCTCCCTTTCGTCAGCGATTTTCATGTTTTTGACGAACCGCTCGCGTGGAAATAATTCGCCGATCAAAGCAACAGTTCACTGTTGGTAATTGTGTTCTGTAAGGTTTCATTTTATTAATGTAATTTAAATACTTTTCATTCTAAAACTGGTACCACATTTAACATTGGCATAAATTAAATTTTCAAATCAGTCGATATAATTAAAAGATCTTATTACATTCTCTTGATGTTAGCTGTTTAAGTATTTATTTAAAACAATTGCATCGCATAAGAAGTTTTAGGTAAGTTTCTTGTACCCATGTAACTATCAAAACAAATCTAATGTCACAATTTATCAAAATCGGTGTTGATTGTTATTGTATTGTTTTTTACTTTTACAATAATTACTTTAATTTGTAATTTTTTTGATATTGTTTTATACATTATACTAATTCATTTGGTAATTTTATGTGAAAAATTTTCAGGGAGTTTTCAGTATAATATGAGTGTATTATACAATTTTTAACAAGACATTCTCAGTAAATATTTTCTTTATCTAGAGTAGAGCCCGTGAGGTTTTGCCATGGAATTAAGGCAACCGATGACTATTAGACTGTATCACGAAAAGATTACAAGATTAAACTTGTAAAAATAATTCAAATTATTTCAGTTTCTACTGTATTGGAATTTTACCACGCCATCAGTATACTAGGATCATTAAAAAAGCTGAAATATGGAGCTGAACACCAGAAGTACAAAGTATCACACTGCAATCGAATAACGGTAGCCATTTTAAATCGACAACGTGTTCGGAATTAAATTAAGGTCTCCGAGAGACCGTGGGGCTCGGGTATATAGAGTTATTACTTAAATTAATTAAATTGAAGCTCTAGCTTAAGTTACACCGGTTTTTTAATACTTATTTTAACTTTAGGATTGCTTACAGCTTCAGCACGCTTAATATGTCAATATTACATTGTTATGTTAAGTTTTTCAATTAAATATATTCACATGGCTGAGCTTTTTAAGCGAACGTTGATATAAAATGGTTAATTGCTATATATAACAAAAGATTAGTATGGAGTTTCAGGCTCAATCAACACTAACATTTAGTATTTTGGTCAAATCGTTCATATAAATCAATCAGCGGTCGGAATCTAACCTCGCCTAACCCTTGATTGGTAATACGGCTGTCAAAAAGGACCCATTCATTGTGCGAGAGTGGGCCAGGTAACAAATCACGCCCATACGATCACGTGCGGCTGTTCTATCGCAGAAATTGTGCCAAATTCCAGAAATCTCGTTATACTTTTGTTTTTCTACGTGCTTGTAGTTTAAAGGACTGTTATATTCTATTTAACTATTCATTTCAGACAGGAAAATGGCCTTGAAAAGCCTATCTAATTGAAAAAATTGTTTGTTTTCTCGGGATTCGAACCCAGAACCTCCAGCGCAATGTGCAGATGCGTAAGCACTTAGCCATGGAGGTGGTTCATAATAATTTGTACTGAGTCTTATATAAAATCAATATTATAAGAAATAAAGGAATTAAAGGAATTTAGTTGTTGAACATCCCACTTCTGATATAAGAAATAAAGGAATTTAATTGTTGAAAATCCCAGTTCTGATATAAGATATAAAGGAATTTAGAGATTTAACCGATGTCAATCTCACTTCGTTATATAAGAAATAGGTATGTAGGATTTTATATAATCCTGAAAAGGGTGTGGGGAGCCCCAACCTCGCTGCCCCACCATGAACTCCAGCTCACAACACACTGAGTTCTCCTTGAATACACTTCGCCCAATTACTTTCCCATTTACTCGAAACGCATAACTGACAGAGCAGATGGCCTCTGAGAAGGACCAATCACCATAACGGCACAAGAGAGAATGCCTCTGAGGAGGTCTGATCAACATAACGGCACAAGAGAGAATGCCTCTGAGAAGGTCTGATCGCCATAACGGCACAAGAGAGAATACCCCCAGTCTGACCATGTAGTATGTGGTCACAGGCCCCGCGGGGCCCGTGCTCTAATTTGTTCGGCCCTGAGGCCCTTCAAATGGACTGTGGTCCGCGCCCTGTTAATACAGGGCTGTTATTAGGGCGGGCCTAGTATAGCCCTGGGTAGGGGAGCCCCCAGTCTGGGGTGTGACGGGCTTTTTATAGTAAAACGAACACGCGCCTCGGCTCTACTTGCACAGGCGAGCCACTCCGAAGCCGACGAGAGCACTCACGACACCAGCCGATACAACCAATTCCTAACAATATTATGATTTATCGAAAAAATCGAAATGATTTTAAAAAAAATTTTGCGTGACAATTCTTATCAAATTATATATAATATTTTGTGCTGAACTGACATAGATTTTCTGCTAGACTGAATATAGATTTGTGCGCCATATAGGAAATCAAATAAGTGATGTTTTGATCTAGTTACAATATATCCGTACATTCTGAAATGTAAGATCAAAACATGTTAAATTCTTTATAATGTGTCTGTGTCTCCTAAACTGATGAACCGATTTCGATGTGTTTTTTTTTTGTTTAAAGCTGATCTGATCCAGATGGATTTTCTACACAAATTATGAAAATTTGTACATTCATGAGATAGGTATACTTATTTGTAATCATCATGTAGAGGATTTATAAAATTAAAAATGACGCGAGTTAACTTGATACAAAATTATTAAACTTAAATTATAGTAATAAATACCGATTAGTCCTACTGAATTTAAGTCTCATTGTTACTGGCACGCTCGTCACAGGCAAGGCCGAAATGTAATTACACGTGCTGGGACCGAGGGGACAAAAGACCTATCGGATGTCACAGAAATGGCTGACCTTTTTATTCCGCTGCGTCAATATTGACAAAAATGTCGTCGGTAATAATAAATTGGGAGTTGTCGGGGATGGTTGGACCCGGCGGATTGTTTAGTGTTAAAATGTTACATTTTATATATTTTTGTTAGGTAATTTTATGTGTTGGGATATTTCAATAAAATTTAAACACAGTTTTCAAATATATGGATAGCGCGTGGACTATAAATGGATAATTATATACGGAATACAGATGTTCCGAAATCAATCGGTTTTAGTTTATGAATACATAAATAGAAATGAGCGTACAAACAATAAACAAAAATATTTGATTATTATCAAAAAAAGTCAATCACGTAGTTTTATTTTGAATGCAATATCACTAAATTAGAGGTGACGACGAAGAGGTGACGGTGAGAGCGAAATTAGAAAGTTTTAAATTTCAATTGCTTAATAGTAATAAAACAAATAAGACAAGCAACTTTTATTATACATATAATTTTTTAAATCGAGTTTTTATACTTATATTTTCAAGGCTTTGATCCATAAGGTCCTTCGCATATACAGTTAATGCAACTAAATGAGATTGAGCTAACAAAACGATACGTTTACGCAACGCTTCGGGTGTAGATATCTGCAAGTTGCGTATCGTTGGCTCTACGATACGCTCACGAGACGACTACACTTATGAGCCGTCAGCAAAGCCTAAGTATTTCAGTAATCTAAGCTTACAAGGCCCTTGGAGTTTGACTAATTGTGATTGCGGATCGTTGTAATTACGGTTACATTCACCACTTAATTAACTCACGACATTGCTGAGTGCGGCAAAAACCCTTGCCTATTCTGCCCTACCTTACATTAATGTTGCTATATTGCATTGAGTTTCGACTGAATCCAGGCGAATAACAAATAATGTATATTGTATTCTATACTTGGCGATCCTTTGTCATGGCCGCCCCTGCATCTGCTGTCAGAATTAGGAAAAGTTATATCCATCTGTCCATTTCCAGCTTCCACATATCAAAGAAATTGATATGTAAAAAACAAACAAAAGTTACGTTTATATTTTCTGGTTTTCAACAACACTATTTAAGCGGCAAATTCTAATATTTATAAGATGTAAGTGAATATTTTTGTATGATTTCACACTTAAAATCGTAAATCGATTGATTATTTTTATCTTGTACTTGAATCTATTTTCATTACATACAGATAGGGCTTCAATGAGTAAACTATAATTACTCTTAAAAAAAGAAAAACTTCAGTTTCTTTATATGTATATTTTGAGTGCCATAATTAACTCAATCAGCTTAATTAGGCCCCTGAAGGGCGCTATTCCTTTTGTGACGTTGCGCGAAAGCCTACATTCACGTCCTACATTGATGTGAGCCTACAAACGTAGGTTTACTACTTAAAGTTTATTTCGTTATTTTGAGAAAATTAACTAAAATATAAACAAGAGTTATAAACACGATTGCGGTACAGAATAATTTTGAATCTACTAATGCTCGGGGGCCTTAGGCCAAAGGCCTTATAACCTACATGGTTGAATTTTATGCCTCTGACCTATGTGTGTGTTAACTATCCCTATAACTATAACTGCCTATATCTTAAGTAATATTTTAATATTTCTAAGTAACATTTTAACATTCCTAAGTAATATTTTATTTCTTAAGTAATATTTTAATATTCCTAAGTAATATTTTAATATTCTTAAGTAATTAAGTTTTTAATAAGGAAACTTTGTACCCACATTGTCAAACATTAGCATAATATTTAACAACATAAACATAACGAGCGAAGATGCGGGTATAAGTTAGTATCGACTAATGAATGACGTACCGCAAGATTTCAAAGAGCGAAACAACACAGGAAAAACAACCACAAACAATGTAAAATACAAAGGCAACAATGCAATTAATCACGAACCAATATTTGTTCACAATAATTGAAACCAAAAAGAAGCGTTGAAATCCAACATTACGAAAAATAATTACCTTGTTTAAATAATGCCGCGTTCGGCTTCAGAAATAACGTATTGATCAAAAAAACCTCATGCATGATTAATGTTAGTACAATTTGCTTTGCAGAAATTTGCTTTACAAACTGTCTTATTTGTTATTTTTTAGTGCAAGTCGGTTTATTTTCTGTTAATAAATTTTATTTCATGCTTTTGAGTGAAACGTTCCCGAGTCCAGTTGTAATAAAGAACAGAGATTGGAATTTAAGTTAGACGTTTATGTAAACTTTTTTAGTTTTTGTTGAGTTTTTCAAAAAGAAAATTATGCTATCCTTTTTACTTTTTACAAAGATTTGTTTTTTATTATTTGTTATGCTATTCTGGACTAAAATCTATCTGATTTATGGATGAATGTTAAAATTTCATCTCGAAACTAAAACCTACTTAGAGTAGGATCTATATATTAATTGCATCGGCTTTGTTGTGATTTTTGTAGCTCAGGTATGTTTGTTGTAGGTATAATTGCCTCATTTCTGGGAAAAACGGAAGGAAAAATGTAGCCCATCACGCAACAAGAGAATTTTGTTTACATTGTTTACTTGATATTGAATCCTTTTTTTATTCATAATATTATTTTGGGGACTTTTAACGCATAGGCTATACCAGTGTCATCGTACCCTTACAAAACTTAGACCCTAATCTAACCTAAAAACCCTAATAAACTAAATAAAAGCTTGAGTTCTAGGTAGGTACCCGGGACGATCCGTGGCCTGGAGAAAAGCTTTCGCTAGGTCATATAAAGCCCCTCTAGAACACGGTTCGGACAAAAAAAATGTACCATTCTCATATCAGATTTACTTATTCAAAGATACGTTGCCTCTCAGCTTGATTCCGGATGCATTCCATCAACACGTGATACACGTCCTCTTTTCTTCCACACTCGGTATAGTTAAGTTAGGTTAATAATAATAATAACACCCCAGTATCTTAAATCCACACCTACATTTTCATAATAGAGTAGTTTCTAATACAAAATCTATATACTTTTCAATGGAATAAGAATTAAGTTACAATAATAAAAAATCCTTCCTATAATAATAAACGACTTTACGACATAAAAGGTGCGATCATTTTTTCCATCGTATACATGATAAGGGGACGTCACGCTAAAACAATGTTCTGAAAACAAGCCGGGATCACTCATCACAGCCATTAGCTTTTACCGCTTCTACAGGTTTTTACGGCGTTTGCCGATGTAAGATAGATATTTTGTGTTTTCTGTTATGTGCGAGCGATTTTACATGCCCTGATAAATCGACATGTACTGGGCGTTGATTCTTTGGATAAATGCGACGTTTCTGTGTTTTTTTTCACAAGGTTGAAGAATACGAGATTAATAATTTAGCAGAGGCATACAGGGGCTCTATCTAAGTTAATATAGGGTATATATTCATAATTATATAATATTGTATCTATTCAAAGAAAATAAGCTAACTTTTACTTGCAACTAAGCCAACGTCATGATAAATGTAATCTGTCACTCATGGCTTTATTACAAAACCTGAACTAAAGATGTTTTCAGTATTGGTTGCTAGAATACAAGTCTATCATTCATACAAACATGACTCATTTTGGTTTAGTATCCTAGCAACTAATACTGTAACATCTTTAGTCCATGTTTTGTAATACTAAGACCATCAGTCTAACTTCCTGTCATTGAAAGAATTTTTAAAATCGGTCCAGTAGTTTTAGAATTTATTCTTTACTCTTTATATTAAAAGCACAAATCTAATAGGAGTTCAACAGAACGATTGCCAAAGTACGATACCTTGAAAATAAATTAAACAATCTATCTGGTACGTAACTAAAAGAGAAAAAGAAATAGTTAACAGTTTTATAAATATAGGCGCTTAAAAAAAGACGGAAAGAGTTAATCTAAAAGTTCATAGTTCCAAGATTCCTTTTATACCATGATAATTAAATCATGTTATCAATTGTTTTTCCCTTGTTTCAGAAGATTACACAGTGGACGATTCATTCTGGAATGAAGAAAACCCAATTGGTACGTGCCAGTTGTTAATTCATTCATTTCCATACAAAAAAGTTTTCCACATCTCTTTCCAATAGCAGTACATAGAAAAAGTTTTCCAACCTTTGTATACAGATTCCGCGAAGTAACAGTAAACTGAAGTCAAATATTGGTTAATATGAATTAAGAATAGAATAATATCAAATAATAAACCGTGTATAAAGATGACGTAGACGATACAAAACATAGATAAATAAAACATGACGTCTATTCATCACTACGGCTTGAATTATAATTATATAGTAGTGAGCTCTTTGACATTCGCAGGCAGCCTTTATAATGTTTTCTAATTAATCCGTACGGGATAAATCACGTGCCCACATCAAAGCATCCGTCCCATGATAGTTTTGAGCCTTTATATCTGGCGCGAACTGGATTTTAACCAGAGAAACTAGTTGCCAATTTAAAAGGGCGAACTTTAATTATCATTTTCTATCGAGTAAATTCAGGTAATGATTTTTTGTATATTTATTCTATAACTTTTTAAACGTTTTTCTCACGTCTATAGTAAATATTTTTATGGGTAACTAAGCGTATTCAAGAATATGGGACAAAATATCGTCCTACTAAACGATCATAAACGTTGTAAAAATACCGTCAAAATTTTAAATAACATCGCCGCCGGCGGATTTATATTACTTTCACGGCACGGAACCGGGACATCCGGAGATATTTCATATTTTTCGGGACCTCGTTTAGGGGTGCCTGCACTCAGATTATTGTAATTTAATTTTTAGTCAAAATCAGCTAGAGTAATGTAGCACCTGTGATAATATTATCTTTAATAACACGAGTATTAAACTTATTAAATGTCTGTCTCACGAAAGAAGCCTCGAAGAAACAACACCACTGTTATGCATCGAAAAGCTCATTACCTTTGTTAAGTTAATTTATTTAATGATTTTTATGAAATTCAAACAAATTAATAAATATTTTGATGTTTAGAGTACCTATTACTGAAGATTTTCTTTTTTGAGGCAAATTTTATAGTTATAGCTTTAAATAAAAGAGAGAGACGGAGACGCTTCTTTTTCACTCTCATCTTCAAACACAGAACACATTTAATACACGCTAAATATATTTACGCATTTATATACAACCATACTCACATAAATAATTTTTTCACATGATTACCTTAATAAAAATTCATACTTACTGTAGCGATAATAATAAATACTCAATAAATGCTCAAAGCATTCACAATATTTTGACTCAATAAACAAACCGGGTATTAAATGTTTATACATGTACAACTATGTGATGGCAATTACCACGAACAACCGTTTTTTTTTAAAATATTATTTATTTATTATTGGATAAGGTCACAATAACATCACAACGTAGCACTTCCACAGGCTCGTAACAAAGCTACGAGCCGTATTTGTGACGTGTGTCTACGAATTTTTGCGTTCCATTATAATAATAATTAATAACAATTGGGACAACTCACATACATTGCTCTGATCATCTCATAAATTTATATGGCTAAATGTGATAAATTTCTTTTAAACAAATGATTACATATGACATATACATATTGTTATTCTCCAACGTTCCTATTCTATAAACGGCCGTAGTAGCAGCATGTGCATAACATCTTCCTACATTTGCATACGAATGCATTCGAGATGTAAATGCTGAGTCTACGCGACCCTAGGGACGTGCCTCGCCATCTAATCGATTCCAAAACGATCGCACAAGTTCGCAAACGATTCTTTAACTGTCGTTATTTATGTTATTTCAAAATAATCTCGACGAACATATTCGATTTTTGATTTAATTTTTATTTGATGATCGATGCAGTTTTATGTTGGTTAGCGTAATATAGTAAATAATGACATCCTTGTAAAGTGTACACACTATTAAACACACACGAATACATACACATGTATGGATTAAATGACAGTTCACCTATCAAAGTAAATACTGGACATATTCATATTATATTAGCTGACCCGCCGAACTTTGTACCGCCCATAATATAATGGGTATAGTAGGTAAGCTATCCTTGAAAGGTACATATGTGCCACCAAGGACTTTTTTGTACATCTATAAAAAATTAATATCCCGGCATTGTTTTGTTATATCTCAAAGGGACTAGGCAGCGTCTTCAATGAAAGCTCCCAGATACGTTGTCCTGTCTTCACTATAAATATTGAATTCGAATTGGCAAATTAATTTAAATACCAAATGGAATGTGTACTAAAAAATGAGAAATTATGACAGTTAACGTTAAAAAACTGACAGTTACGTCAAACGCTATAATAACAATAGAAAAGTTTATATTGTCAAAAGCACATAGAAGGTGACATTAGAAAAGTTGATATTATCGTTAAGTTTTTCTAAATGTAATCTAATGTTCCGCGCAACTTTTTAAATTTTTATTTCATAAGAACCTACTCCAGATAATAACAAACACAACAAAAAAAGAATTATGCAATTTGATGCTGTCGTTTGGAAGTTATGCGCCTACATACATTTCGGTTATTCATTTTCATTTATATAGATAACTTATTTTGGTATTCTATTTCTATGAAAAAATAAAGATTTATAATAAAATTAGAAATACCTTAAACTAAAGCTCTAATTAAATCGTAAGATGAGTTCAATAGTAATTTTTGCAGTATTTGTATATAAAGATAAGTATATTAATATATACTAACTTATATATATATAAGTTAAATACGGGAAACGCTATACTAACATATGCATGCCCCGGCATGTCCGTTATCCAGTACCATAAACAATATTATGTTACACTCTTGTAACACTTAACAAGTTAATCATAATTTATTTCCTTTTTTGTGTGAAATGGTAACAAAATCCATTTTTACAAACTTTCGAGTTTGTAACTGTAGGGTAATATTGAAAGAAACGTTTTTCGAATATATATGACTTTTCCTCTTATTTGTATTTGATGACGTGTGCAAGGGAAAGGGAGTATGAATGTAGGTCACCGGATTTGACGTAGATTATGTTCGATGGTGTGGATATTATTGCACCAATTTAGTCAGCACTTTTTTTGAAACGTTTCCAATAAATTTCAACCTCGATTTGTTTTAATTATTATTATTATATTTTATTATCATGTGGTCAAAAAAGTTACGCACATTTTTTATTAAGAAAAGGAAATCAACAGACATAAACAAAAATAAAATTATTTAATAAATAAAGAACAATAAAATACATTTAAGCTTTAAATAAAACTATACTATAAAAAGTTTACATTAGGTGATTGATTTTTTAATTTGTTCCACTATATTTGTTAAGTGTCTTTAGGTTCCAAATTAATCTAATAGTCGAATATTTTACAAAATTCCAAGGTTCTAAGAATTCTATGACAGTGTAAAGAGGTAATATGTTACGAAAAAGTACAGTCGCGAAATCTGACACGCAACGATGCCACACGCGTCGTGCCCACATAGCGTAAAAAGCAGGCAAGCGTGGCGCTTTACAAGCGCGACTGTATGCCACTTGTATGCGTCATCCTACAGATTTCATATTTTTTATTTTGCCGCGGGGTGTGAATGTAGGAAATGACAACTTTAACTCGCTGCTGCTCGCTTACATGGCGCGAAATAGGTATAGATAAGTAGCCATTCAGTTTAGTTCAACAGGAAATTGTTTGACGTACACAGATACAAAAAAGAACGCTAAATATTTCATCTGCGCATGGCTTCCTTAATCTACGAAGCCTTTTTGTACAAGGTACGAATGAAAACTGGTCTTATAGAAATGAACACAGAAGTTCGAAGAAGTTATAATGTAAGGCCGAAGAAATCTATGATTCGTAGAAATTAGAACTTGTATTTTAGATAATGCTTGTATTGTAGAACGCAGGTGTTAATTTTTATTATGACGTAGAATGCGTTTAAAGCCCATAAGATGTCAGCATTACATTTAGTATCGGAGTTGGTTAATTCATTATGTTGTAGGAATGACTAAGAAGCAAATCAATCTTGTTTCAAATTTAGACTCAGAACTAGCGAAAGGTGTCGGAGGGTTTTTATAACTCTTTGATACAAAAAAAAAACGTTTTAAGATCTAGATTCTGAGAAAAGTCAAATGAAACTAACAATGAATAATTTTTATTAGGAATTGTTTGAGAACCAGTTTTTTCCTTGCAAGAGATTGGCTTTCTATACGTGACTGTGCTAAATAAATATAACAATCTATAGTGAAGCCATTTTGTATTTTATTAGTGTAAACGCAAGGTTAAAAGTTGCTGAGCAATATACGAAGCCAAATTTGTTGCTGCAGTTGACAGCGTATTTCTTGATAAAGTTTAATTTAAAATAGTTGATGGCGTACGCGGCTTGCAAATGACGCTCAGTTAGGTGCGCAGTGCAGTAGCAAATTGCTACTACCATTGAATCTCTAATACAACCTCATGTCAATACTTTAAATGGATGTTTATTGCAGATCAACGAGCAGTTTGATTACCAGTCGTTCAAACGGTTTTATATATATAGTATAATTATTGAACAAAAATACTCAAGTTTAGTTTGCATATCTACTATATTTCTAAACATACTCACATATTTATATGTTTTAAATGCAAAATGTATACCAATAAATAAAAATAAATTAATTATTTCATTTCTGAAAAATTAGTCAATTTTACTCAGTGTAAAAATGAATTTAAATCAATTGAAAATCAACCGCTCGTGCTCAATGAACACTTAATTGTCACCTTGGAGACTATAAAATAACACTGTGATGGAAATCTTTTGAGGGCTTTACTAGGGAAAAAACTCTTTTTAAAGCTTTTTGTTAAAAGTGATGGTGTTGCCGATTTGGAGCAATTTAGAAATAACAAAGGTGCAAATTTCAATAATGAAATAAAAAGTTTGCATACACAAGTCAATCAAAACTGTAAATTATAAATTGATAGGTAAAGTAAATAAAAAGAGATTTCATTACAAATTGTTCGTGAAAAACTAAATAATAAGTATCTCGCGCCAAGTGCCCTCATCCTGGGAATTGAACTCATAACCGTTCAGATGGTTTACGGGTTACTGGCGACGAGTCTTTATTGTATACAGAGAAGCTTTACTCACTGAGCTATCCAGCAATATTTTATTGTGGTTCGTATAATTTGTCCTAACTTTTGAACTTTTAAACAAACAAATTGCAATTAGTGCAACAATTAAGTTAATTAATTCCTTTATTTTACATCATCATCATCATAAAATATTCATTATATTTGTACTTTCAAAACAGTCGATACTATTATGAGCCTACATGCAGTAACATAATTTAAATATTTGTCAATTTATCTTAGATGAATTTGCTACGGGCTCCACTGTCTTAATTTTACGCACAGTGTGTACAACAAGTGTTTGCTTTTGACTTTACGGATTAATATTTTTTACGCGGCCTCAGTTGCGACCTCGAGATTACCGCAGTAAAACTTTTGTAAATTGTGGTCTCGGCATTTGGCGTTTTATGAGTTAATTGAGATTGCGGGCACTTTGAAATTAATACCATATAATGGTATGGCATTTTTAAGAAATTTAAAATAAATGATTTGGTAAAATAACATAAGGAATTATTTATAGAAGTGTAAAATTTAAAAATATAAAATAAGCTTTAACATTTTTACTGTTTTGATTGATACACAAATGTAAATAAAACTAAAAATTGAGAGTTTCTGTGATAAGAGGTATATAAGAATAAAGTGACTTGGTCCGCAACCCTAAATGCGACCATGCATAATGCACACGTCATCTCTGGGGTGCCTGCAGCGATGTGGGATGGTAGTTATAGCGATTTGCTAACCGCAACAACTTTTTATTATTATACATAATTTTGTTAATAATGTCTATCTGTACACCACTTCTGTTAATTTATTTGTCTTTTTGTTGATTTATTTTGTTTTATTTAGTAGGTTTCATTTATTTAAAGCACGTATACAAATCATACGAATACAAAATATAAATCGTCTTCAAATTATACTAAAAAGTCATAAATAAAATTTTTCAAGAACTTAGGAAGTAGGTGCTTACGGTTATAGGTTTGACCGTTTTCTGTTACAGTTACAGTTAAAATACATGTATGAAAATATAATTATAAGAAATTTAAAAAACATACAATAATAAACAATACTAATTGCGTGCTATAAAACGCACCAAACCTTATCCTCTTACAGTTCATGATGCTAGCTCTGAGCTTAGCCTAGACGATGCTGCTTTTGTGCTCGTGTTTCATAAGCCAAAGGATTTTTATATTTCTTTTTATTTCTAACAATAAAATATTCTGAGATGTATGTTGGATTTTCCCTCCCAAGGGACTTTTTGCTTAAATGAGTACCTTTCTAAACAGCTGTGATTTTATTTCCTTTAGATCCATAAAATAAGGAAACTGTTTCAAGAAAATAGTGGAAACTATGTGAAACCAAACAATGGTACAAACTTTTTTTTACCATTGTTTTTGGTACAAAATTTTTACAATGAAAACCACCTAGTTTTCATGTAATTTGAATAAAGCAAGGTTGTTGATGTCAAACCGTTCTAAGTACCATTTATTTTTGGAGCTTTGAGTTAATAAAACTGACTATAATGAAGGATCCTCTATGCTATGTTCTAATGAAAATAAGGATATTTGTTACTCGTACTAGCGCTATCTTCACACTTATTGTTTTGTATTTATATTCAAATTTTGTTTTGTATCACTTCTGAATTGTTGGACTAAATAAGTTGAGTTGAAAAATAGCGCATATCTTTCTGACTGTCTAGTCTAGGTTGTTTGAAACGGATAAGGTAAGGACATGTTTAACACAAACTCTTACGGTCAGCTTTTTATGATGTAACTCTTTCAGTCTCACGGTAACTAACGCCATTTTTAAAGATTCTCCGTATGTAAACGCGTAATTTTATACCTCAGAACATATAATATATAAGCCTTTTTTAGACACTGTATATACATTTTTTAAATTAAATTACGACTGACGAGACGACACCAACAACGTCTGTTTGCCCAACTTTAGCATTGAGAACATAAAAGAAAAGTTAATCGTTCTGTATACCTTATTACCTACTGTTTTCAAATACCTCATAGTGTATTGAAAATCACCGTCTTTAGTTAACAGTTACGAATCACTTTTTTTTTATTTAATCTTCTAAAATCTGTAATTTGAAAAAGAAAAGTGTCTGATTATTGAAAGCTAAGTTAACACAAAATAGCAGATTTGAAATACTTAATAATAATCCGAATTATATATATATGTCTAATTTCAATAACTTTCAAATAGGAATACTAATTCGGTTATAAGCTACTTCGGCAATATCTTCCACAAACTGACACATAAGTTTACAGATGCAAGCGATAAACTACTTTTACGAGTTTTATTCTACTAGTTACGATAAGTAAGCTGTTAATGATGAAAATATTTATCCCATGAAATTATACCATACTTTGAACTTTTCCACGTTTAAACACTGCAATGATTTTTGTGAATTGTCGGTACAAGAGGCTCAAAAGACTAGAAGTTACTCCATTTCTTTGAAGAAGTTACTAGCGTCCGCTAGTATGAAAACTTTTAACATGTCACAATTCTAATGTTAATATATACGGTCGCAAGTAATAATGTTTATTATTATAGAGTACCTACAAAGTAAACTTAGATTAATTCTAGAACTAAGTATAACTAGTTAATTTAGATAATTTACACTTGATTAGGTTTGCTGAATTATAATTATATTATTTGTTCTCTAGCATGATTGATTGGATTTACGTTTTAGCATAATTTGCTTTAGAAATTAATTGAAGTTAATTTATATTTAGTATAAGCTGTTCCCGAGTGGACTGAATGACTGATGATAGATGGCCCGTTACCTCAAGAAGCTAAATAATTTAAAGAACCGCACCGCAAAACGTCGTGTGCTAGTTAAAAATAAAAGTAACTTTTTAAAATTTATATTTTTGTATGCTCAAGAAACGAAATTTTAAATTTATTAAAAATATAAACTTTTTATATTAGATAGAATTGTCAGATACTTATTAGTGAGGTATTGGGACTTAAAAATATATCATTACTTACGTTTTATGTAAACGATGTGCCTTTTTTACACAACTCAAAGTTAAAAAGATTTAACAATGGTGTTAAATATTATTTTCTATTAAATGTTGTTAAATATGCAATATGAAAGAGAAGTTTACCATAAATGAGTTTTAATTTTGCACATTCATCATTGAGGGACACATAGCTTACCTACAAAACTGGTTTTACTTTTAATATAACCCGTTTTAATTAGATTTACAAAGAAAACCACCTAGTTTTCATGTAATTTGAATAAAGCAAGGTTGTTGATGTCAAACCGTTCTAAGTTCCATTTATTTTGGAGCTTTGAGTTAATGAAATTGTCTGTAATTAAGGATCCTCTATGCTATGTTCTAATGAAAATAAGGATATTTGTTACTCGCAACTAGCGCTATTTTTTCACAGGCAGAACTATTTAATTAAAATCTAGAGTAATATAATAAAGAGACAAAATTTTATTTTTTGTTTATAATAAATAAAATCAACCTACTGGATCGATTTTAAACATTCTTTCGCTAATGGAAAACTCAGTTCTTTCTGAATATATAATGTAAATGCTCTCACGGCCGAAGTCACTAGTAAAAATTTTTTTTACTTAATAATGGTAGACTTTATTTCTGCAAAATTTATTATTACCTATTTACTACATAGTTACTGTCACGGTTTCATTGTTCTTTTGAAACATTGTTTGGCGTTCTACATTTAAGTTGAGATATAATTTAATTAAAAAATTAATTAATTATAACTCTATTATTCTAGTCACCTCGTTGGTGTAAGTTTATTCTAACTCCCTTTTCTTCTACATATTAATAAGATAACCAATTGAAACACATACAAAAAAGAAGTAAAAGTGACTAAACAGCATAACGCAAAAGTCATTGAAGTAATAAAAATAATCAAATGTGACTCTCATTTAATAAATGAGAGTCATATTTAATAATTAGTTTTGTTCTAGGCTGAATTTTAATGAAAGCTACGAAGGCTCTTCCGGTGAAATTGGAGCGAGAAATTTGCTTCTATAACATACTCGGCAGTTGCATATTTATATGAAAAGCACACTGCTGCAATATATATGCAATTACGATCTATTTTTAATGCATGAATCGCCTAAAAAGATCTTATAGTTGAGGATGTAAAAGAATATAATTATATTTAATCGAAAACAACATATAATGATTAAATTCATTTCTGATAATACAATTTTTAATACGAAAATTTATTACTATTTTGTTAATTTAAATTTTTTACATATAGTTCATGCTTGTAAATGTGAAAATAAGTTTTCATGTTTCAATTTATGAGAAGTATAAATAACTATGATTAGTTTAAATATAATTTTAACGAATTTTGGTACATATAGAGATAAATAAATAAATCTTTAACAACGTACAAAAAAAAATTTAGAAACATAGTAGTGATAGAAAAAAATAAACATCTAGTATACTTGTTAAAGTGATTCTTTTCAATAGAAATAACAATTTTTGTTTTGGATAGCGACTATTGATTAATATGTATGGTTTCGGGTCGATCATTGTTATGTACGCATTTGAGTCTTGTTCTTGCGGCCTTTATAAGCCGCGATTGTGAATAATTTTGCGAATCGCGTTTTGGTGCGTACATTAATCACAAAAACTGGTGACGGATACAGGATATTTAATCTATTTGATTTCTCCTTATTTTAGTAGTTATTGAATTAGGCTCTTATGAGCGCTTTATTTTTGTATTAATTACCTACATACATCGTAAGATTTAAGAACATCAATCAAGCCATCGGTATGGAACTAGATTAAGTCTAATAGTTCCAGGCCTTAGACCTAGAACTTGAAAGTGTCAATCGGTGGCCACCGATTCGCCCTTTGTAACACTATTTCTTTATTCCATACAAAAGATTCGCGAGCTCACGTTGTAAAGAAACAAACAAAGAATATTCTAATTAACCCGTCAATAAGATATATAATTTGTTTATTCACATCTGGTAATGACGACCGAAAACCAAAGCCGTCATTGCGAATATCGGGCATGAACCCATCAATAGTATTCCGCTAATTAATTAAGGATATGATTGACAGAATCGGGACGGCTCCTTTCGTTGTATTAATATTTGATTATACTGATGACATTTGATTGATTCTGTTTCACATGGGTTGAAGTTTTGTTTTTATATTTCTTATTTTATCTATTTAGCTTTAAATGAGCGTATGCAATGAAAATTATTTCCCTTTATAACATAATTATAGCTAATAATGATCCAGCCAGCCAATTCAATAAGACTAAAGAAATATTCTAAAGCAGATATTCACTCCAAGATGGCAACCATATCCGGTCTATCAATAACGCAAAACGACTACGAAGAAATATTTTATTTAAAAAAAAAAATTTAAATTAACCTAGTTAGCACCTTTCATGAAACAGGGAAAAAGGCTCCCATTTTAAAACAAGAATAAGACTTAAATATAGTCTCAAATCACTGAATCCGATGTGTCCGGTCGAGAACTTTTAATACTTCCTTTAAGTTTAACTAAGGTTCTTATGAAGAGAACATTTGGACAAACTGCCCGAGGCACGATTGTTAATTTCCCATCCTTATTTTGCTATACAAAATGTGCGTGTGCAAAATTTTTATAATGTGAACAATGTTAGAGCATCCATAATGATTACGTGCAATATTATATGGTCCCTGTAGAATTAACAGTTGTTGAAGTATAAAACATGTTACGTTCTTATTAAAAAAATATTTTAATTGTTATATCTACGATCTTCCTGTATATTATTTAGATAATTAAATTGTTATTGTTTAAATCACTCTAGAATCAAGAAATTCCAGAAATAAACAAACATTTATTAAAGGTGTCGGAAAACCAACAAAACATTACTGATTCGACTTTAAGTGGACGATTATTTGCCCAGTCGTTAAGTCTTTGTGTTTGTCTTATTGCGAAACATTTAGTCAGAAGATATTTGTTTTGTAGACTACGCTGTATAAAATGCTTTTTGAATCTTAAGAAATAACAATGTTATGCGCATTTTAAAAAATTACAATTACTACTAAAACACAAAAACAAAATAAAACAAAACGAACCATTAATTTTAAATAAAAAAATAAAACCGACCACAAAACGCATTAAAAAGTGAAAAATTAGTGTTGTATTATAAATGAACCTACTATTAATAAAAAAATTGGTTTTTTTATAAATAAAATTCGTATAAATTTTGACAAGGGCATAAAAATGTTATGTTGCTTTTTGAAAGGCGGTGCCAAATCAATACATAGTATAAAACAAAGTCGCTTTTTCTTTCCCTATATCCCTTTGTATGATTAAATCTTTAAAACTACGCAACGGATTTTGATACGGTTTTTTTTAATAGATAGAGTTATTGAAGAGGAAGGTTTTCATATATTTTTATACCCGTGCAAAGCCGGGGCGGGTCGCTAGTATATAATATAAAATATCACGTAAATAGTGTTGGTTAAGAAACTGTCTTAAAATAAAACGGTTAGAAAACGAAGATCGGTTAAAAATACGAGTATTATTGAAATGTAGAGACATTTTTCATATATTTTTTCCATTGAAATTAATAGTACTTATTTCATCTATTTTTGTATGATTGGAATTTTATATGTAAACAATGAGAGACGACTCAGCAAGAATATAATATTTGGAAATGTATTAATTAACTTATAGATAATATTAATTCTGGTAATGATATATTGGTGAAATGCATGTTTAATTACAGTGGGACGTGACTGAAATATGATTATAATATTCGATGCAAATGCAGTGTCATTGTTCGAAGTGAATTTGTAGCTGGCACGCCCCAATTGCGGCCTCCATGAATAGTTCCCTGACGGTTTGGAATAGGGTTGACATATAACAAAATAATATATTTATTTATTTGTTCACTATTCCACACTACTAATAAGGCACACACGTTACTGAGTTTATTCACTGATTATTTTCTTTATAGTTGACCAAGTAGTTGACAGTAAGCATATGAGACATTTCAGAGATATATTATGTAGATATATTAGAATTTAAATATGGTAAAAGATACATGTCTTTTTATTTTTGTAAATCATGTTTAGTAAAATGAAGAAGAAAAATGGCAAAGTTAAAAAAAATACGAAAAAGTAGGTAAGAAATTGTTATGTTAAATAAAAGTAGTACATATCCGTATCCATTAGTTAAAAATAATAAAAAAAATGTTTTCTCTGTGCAAATAATCGAAATGGACAGCCCTGGTGCAAGCGATCTCATGCCCTCATTACCACTATCTGAACTGAGCCTATTTTTCAATAGTCCATTGTCATATTTCAAATATTTCGCTAGCTCAGCGTTTAAACAATTTGAAATGTCGATTTGAAAAAAATTGATTTCAATTTAAGTGAATTTTGTGTGTTCTGCGTTTTTGTATTCACAAGTCACAAGCAATCAAAGCATTTTAAAAAAGAAGAAAGAACGACGAAAAGCTGCACATTGGTTTTTCCTTCATTCAAATATTTCTTGGGACAATTGGTCGATATTAAAAATTACCACTATGGGCCATGCATGTATTGGTAGAAGGTACATAGATTGCACTTCAGATTGGTGGTTCACGCTTCTGACATAACATGCATGTTGCGCCGCAGGTCCTGGCTTTGAATCAAGGGAAAATTCTCGGTTGTGTAGTGACACGGTTGACAAATGTGTCTGCCTAGTATTTTTTTATTTTTTGTTGAATAAAAGTTGTTTTGTTGAAAATACAGTTGATTCATAATGGTTTTCCGTCGAGTACCTTTTTTGGTTTGCGAGGGTAAATTTATTAAATTAAGAAAATAAACGGACTACGAAAGTATTCAGTAAAATATTTCAGTACAACTTTGCAGCGTTCTTAAATTGTAACTGTCCAGCGATTGAATTTCATACATATTTTGTGGCTACTTATGCTCCGACGCAAAAAGAGGGGTTATAACGTTGGCATGTCTATGCATCTCTACGTCTGTGTGTCTATGACCTATTTTGAGTTTTAAACCTGCCGTGAGATGGATCACAGCTACAAATTGCAGCCTGCAATTAATGGCTATCTGACTGCAATTAATGTATATCCAATATCAACATATCGGAAGGTTATTAAATTGTTTCAATTGCACTTGTTCAAATGTACAGTACAGCGTTGATTTAAATGAACACATGCTTATTCATGTTAGTTTAGAATAATAAACATTTCATCTTTTAAAGAAGCAAATAAAGGTTGTCGTTTAAAAAAGAATTGATGTTCATAATGAAAAAAATCTCGTTATCTTTCACTAACCTCTAGTACCTGACGTAACGTCATAAGACGTCAGTATGAGCCTCATTGTCCGGGTATCATTACCGCCAACGTCTGACGTTTATTACCAACATAAACGCAAGTGCAATTTTGTAGGGCATCATCTGTAATAGTTCAATATAGAGCGTTGTATTCTTGAATAGAATGGTAAAGAAAATTGAGACTATTTTCAAGAGTTTCTTTTACTCGATTAGTTTTCTGGACTTGAGAATCTTTGAATCTACTTGTTACTTTGAATGATATGATAAAAAAATTACTGTTTAATTTTATGTTTTTCCTAATGAATTAAATTGTTTTAATTTTGCATTAGTATTTTTAGCACTTTTAAATCAACATAATCACAGTAACAATATCTACTCTTAACTAACTTAAATTTAAAATATATATATATATGAAGAATCCAGACACTCTTACGTATTTTTAAGAATTAGAACAATTTTGAATCACTTGTGGATCAAGACGTAAACACAATTTGTGAATTTTTAAGGAAAAGTGTAAAGAGTCCAGTTAAAAGCTTTCTATCTATACACCTACAAATAAAATTAGCGTATATGTTAGTAGATATATAAGATACTTGTAACAAAACCCATTTAATTTAATTTATTGTCAATCAGTTCAGAATAATCTAAGATATCGTGTAAATTAAAATACGGTATACCAGTGTACATGAACAAAATACCTGACAAATGTTTAAATATTGTGTACATTTTTACTATACTTGCATTGGTAAAATAATATAACGAAAATCATAAATACAGCATTACTATTATGTAGGTCATCTATCTTTCTGAGAGGGACAAATATACAATAAGCAGAAATCCAAAAGCGATCCTTGTTTCAGAAGAAGTGGAGCGTCTGCTGCGGGAGTACACGCAGAACCAGGAGCTGGTGAGGAACATAGGCGCACATTACTACCAGATCATCTATCCTGTACAGCTGAGACACCACGAAAAAATGGGCATTTCCACCCGGGAGGTCAACACCCCAAAGGTAACTAGAAAATTGTTACTATGGGTATATTAATAGCTATAAAAGTATATAAATAATTAATTAATCTTACTACAAAGTATTTGAAAAATAATTTGTGTAATTAAACCACCGCCTTATATAAAATTAATTACATATTAAGTTCTGCAAAGAAAAAGGTGCAGTATAGTAGTTTAACTGTGCTAATTTATATTGTATTTTCAATATTTAAACCTTAGAATAAATTTAAACACGATTTAAAGATGAAAGATTTTTAAGCATGTGATCGGCTCTAATAATTAATTTTCTCAAGCCTACCTCAATTTGAAGTAAAAAACACGAAGATATGAAAACACCTCGTCATAACAAGAATAATGAATCAAACGTTTCAGTGTAAAAGAAATTGTTCCAGTTTCTTGCTGACGCCAGTGATTAATGTCGTCCTCGCGACATCGGACTTTTTCTATTAACGAAACTTTTCTTCTCAGTACTTTTTGTTTTGTATTACTCAGTGTCGGAATTAGGGCCGTAAACTCACATGAGGTGTCTAGTTCAATTTCTATTTAATATAACTTTTCTATGTACATACACTATTAAAATAAAATACCGTTTTAATCTTAAAAGAACTTGCTTCCCATATAAAAATAGATTTCGTTAGTGTTTTTAGATATGGTAAGATTAAATTTAAAGTTTAATGTAATCATAATTTTTTTAAAGTATTTGTCTTTTTAATATCAAGTTACTGTAAGGGCTTTCGCACACGGGTCGTAGGCGCAGTTGTCTCGGAGTGTTCTACAAACGAATCGTCGCGTAGACGTATCGTTTTGTAATATCTCCGTTGAAATCATGGCGTTAAGCAAGGAATTTATTGATGACCTTACCTTCTCCTCAGACGAAGAGGATTTCTTGTTAATTGATTTCCTTAGAAGTAAAAAGCGACGTGCTCATTGGATCCATCCATACATCGCAAATAATTACAAGAAAAGATTGTTTGACGATATTTTTGCCCAAGTTTTCTCCGTTACATCTTTCCTAGAGTAATCACTTAATGAATGATTATATAGGCAAGGAAATGTTTCGATTAGGCTCACAAATTCTATAACTTATGTAGTATTCATTATAAAATTCATTATAAAAAAATTGTCGCTTCCTTTTTTACGCCATTACGCTACGACTATCGTAAAAACACTGAACACCTCATACGATACGCTGCAACATCGCCTCGTGTGTGGACTTGTTTGAACATGTTCCCGCTCGTATTGCTCTCGTACTACGAGCGTTCTACGATACGCTTTCGATACGACGCCATGTGCGAAGGGACTAAGTTTACCGCTAACCTTTACAAGTACCTAACCATATCCGAGTTGGAAATTTAATATGAAATAGGGTTATTATTACCGCTCCCCTCTGTTTGTTCCCGATCAGAAGATTGTTAACAAGCGCTCAAACAACAAGAATTTGGAAGCAATCAAAACTTCAAGTGGCTTGATTACATCCTCACTACGTGTTTTATTCGATCATAATAATAAATAAAATTGAAAGGTAAAGTAATCATATTCATTTATCAAAGGGAACTTCATAATTTTCAATTAATTATGTAAAGCCTCTTGACTTTGTTATCGTAGACGATTGATTTCTTGATTGAAAAATATTATATTAAACATTAGGCTTTTGCTGCTCTCTCGCTAGCAGTATGACACAAATTATATGATCCTTTGTAATTTAAACAGTATCATAATAGGTACTTCTTCTTTAGAACAAAATGATAACGCTATGTTCTTAAAGTCTCATCTACCTACGGCAAAACCTACCTGGAGAACCTTGCAGTTTCTTTGCTCAAGTTACATTTTAAATATACCTACGACTCCAAACGTTATGAACGAACAAATCGCTTATTTGCCAAGTCATTTTATTTGGTCAAAATATTTGACTTAAGTATCATATATTTTACCTATAACAGTTGGGATTTCCGAAAAATATTTAATGTACAGGCACGGAGTGTATAAACTCTAGAGTTTTATTGTCAGATGAAATCATAGGTGCTAGTTTGTTAGGTATAATTGAAGCTGCAACCCACAGAGGCAAGTGAAGAGGCTTTATCAAGATCTTTTTAGAGTTTAAACAAGTTTAAAACTAAGTTAAATTGGCTTTCGAGCGAATATTTTGCGTGTTTAACAACTTTGAGAGATGACTGTTGGTTAGAAGCTTCTGCATATTTAAATTTTAAAGTGTTTGAATGTTAATTCATAAAGTAAATTGATAAAAATAAGTGATTTTAAAATGTTAAAATTGGAAATACTACAAATAAAAAAGAGTCGCCGATCTTAGTATCTTAATCTAGCAGTTTCGATTTTAAAATGTACACAGTAACATGCATGTTTAATTACTTTGAATATTATTTTTTTCTACTTTTTTTTTAAATTTTGAAAATAAGTTTTTGATGACACAAACTTGATGATTCTAAATTGATTCATGTTATAGTAGAATAATATAAATAATGATATTAAAAAAGATGAAGACAGATATTCAAATAATCAAGCCGTATGTCTTTTAACCCAAAGAACGTTATTTGTGGGTAGATTTTGATAAAACACCAACGGTCATACATTCCAGCCGAGGTCGGCCCGGAACTAAATCATAAGAATGTCAGTATTATGATAATACGAACAGACGACCCAAAATTATGTATAGTGAGGGAATAGTAATTCGTGGATAACTTCATATATTTCGCTGATAACTGCTTTACTACGTTCGATCAAATCTTGTAGGTATGTTAAGAATTTCTTGCTCGATTGTACCATGATGAGTGAAACTGAAAATAGAAGCTGGTAGTTATATAAACGTGCAAAATTTAATAAATAAATAAGAAATCACAGATTTTTAATAACACTTTTAATAAATTGTGCAGAAACTAAGAGATATTAGGTGTCTCAAATCGCTCAAAGTGTTCTAGACAAAGGCAAGAGGAAATTGTATAAAAATCCGATGCCGTTTGATCTGAAAAAGTAGCTAGGTCAGGATATCTGAAACTCATTTAAAGAAAATATTATATTTTTCTTTGACGCTAGTTGCAATTCTGTATTTGAAATGTAAAGGATTTTTTTTCAATTATAGCAACTTACAAATGAACTCGTTTATTTCTTTACTTTATATTAACATTTTTTATATTAGTACATAAATTATCTTTTTGCGCGCATAATCAGCATAAAAACCTCGAAAAATAAAGTTTAATTTCGTAAAATTCTTAAAATAAGCTTAGGAATTGTTGGGAAAAAATGTAGTCATTGCAAACGGCAGGAGTGGAAACGGCAGAAGTGTTGTCGAGGAAATTAGTCCTTAGGAAATATATTTCGCGAGTCTGAGAGAGCGAGCAACGAAATTTCATAACATGTTTCTGAATTCCGTAGAATATTTTGAAATTCTGTTCTAATAAAAATTTGGTACGACAATTTACATAGATGGCTAGTCATTACTAGCCAATAAAAAATAGCTAGCAATATGTAGATTATGACTGTAAAAATAAAAGAGAACACAGCATAATATTTACCCTTAAACGTCGAGAAATAAAAGTCTATTAAAACTGCCCGTAAAATAATATTTATTTGCAAGAATTGTCTAGTTAATTCTTTCCATAAACCAAAATTCATTTAAATTTTTAGTCATATTTAATAGCGTATCAAATCAGCAACTTCATGTGATGTAAGAGACAAAAGTAGGCTCAGTTTCTTCAATAAACAAAAAGTCAGCGAACGTCCCATTAAAACATATTAAACATAAAAAATATTCTTTTCCGTATCATTTGTTTTTAAATATTAATGCTATTATTAAAAAACATCTTAGGCAGAATCGAAATCTGAATTCATATTATTAATTAAAATTCCATACAATGTCAAGAAATTCATTATCTGAAAAAATCGGAATGTGTATCGAGCATACTGACATTGTATGTAATTCAGAGAGGCAATTCTGGTTGTGTGGGGCCAGCCTTATCATACCTATTAAGTACAAAGTTATGTCAAATGCCATTTACAAGCATTATTTATGACAAAACCTTTCCAACATCATTGGGGTAGGTCACAAAAAATCTAAGGCCACTGAGGGAATCCGCTGACATCCGTTGGATGGATGTGGGGACCGGGCGAACAATTTAAATATAAACTCGGAACACTATTACGTATTCCCTTTAGCATGCCCATATCTACATAATTTTAGGTTGTTTTTCAAATTTTCTCAACCGCGCAACTTTGTTGCCGGTTGTTTTCTATTTTACCCAACCTTGTAACAATGTTTTCCCGGATTATTCGACATCAAATAGTTTATATTGAAAGTTTCTAAGGGAAAGTTAATTTGGCTTGTGGATTTCAATAATTTTGCTATCGCCGCAATCGAACAAAGCGGAGATCGCTTTGATGTCAAATATTAAGTTTTGTAGTTTTGAAAGGTCAGGGCCTTTATTGAATAAGTTCTATTCAAATTTCATTTAAGTGCTGATTTTGTAATCTAGATCACAAATGAGACAAATTTATTATTCCTATATAACCCTTTGTACAAAAACTTAATTAGAACTTGCTTGGTCTACAGAATCGCAAAGAGCAAGTAATGATTACTTAGTATATTGATCAACAAATCTTTACTCAACGCCTTGTTTCAGGGACGATATGGACCGGACTACCAGGGTGTCAGCCGACCACGGTCAAGGGTACGTCTGTTTTGACTTCACTATTTATGCCTAAATATTTATACATATACACATAGAGCATAATTATTATAACCGATCGAATGGTCATTTATACTAACCTAATATTGTCCATCAAGCCAAATGAAAAACATTGTATGGTATTTTCGATGTCATGTTGCGGCAAGTCTAAGTAAATTACTATCATTAAAAATAAGGTTTTCAAATAATGCACTGATGCGAATCGACGGCAGTTCGCTAATTATTAATATTTACCTAAATTAATTAATTGTTTTATCTATAAATTTATATACCACAAGTGGTGTTACTTTTAATGTTACCTTCGTCTTCTTGTTGATAATAATTCATTATTATCGTAAAAAACAATTCCTTTCCAATATTTACGTTAATACAAAAACAATGTAAGAAAACAGAAGCCTTAATTACACTACGTTATCAGAGTTCCCCGTAATTATTTCTCCCTAAAACTCCCTCCCGTTACCCCACTTTTTCCCGGGAAAAAAAGGGAAAAATTCAATCACCGACATGACAGGAATATTTGCAATGGATGCGGGAAAGATGCTAATTATTAAAATTAAAGGATCTTGTCTCGTTTTGTTTCTCGTTTTTTTTTCCTTTTTACATTTCACCAAGAACTTTGCCTTTTTAACCGACCTTCATTTGTATTTTATTTTGTTGCAAGGGCACTAACTAGGCCGGCAAATGAAAAATTTAAATACTGCAAAGCAATGTGGATTGCTTTAAAAATATCCCTACGAGCAATTGAGCAACATTAAATTCATTTAATGCACGCATTCATTCATTTAATTATTTATTTACAATAAGAAATAAAATATATTTATTTTCATCATAAGAAACATAGAAAAGAATGTAATAAAGGCATAAATATCCCTAACAGTTCCACAATGACATCATAAGATATAGATATACACTAATACATAATATACTAGCGACCCGCCCCGGCTTTGCACGGGTATAAAACATATATATAAACCTTCCTCTTTCATCACTCTTTCTATTAAAAAAAACCGCATCAAAATCCGTTGCGTTTAAGTTAAGATTTAAGCACACATAGATACTGGGACAGAGAAAGCGACTTAGTTTCATACTATGTAGTGATATAACATAAGAAAAACGCAAACACTCAAAGTGATGTATCACTATGCAACTATATGAAAAATTCAAAATCAGTGAAGCAAATGTTTAATAATTCTAAATAATAAAAATAATAATGTTTGAATAGAGCTGAAGAAGAGCACGAAAAAAAAATCTTCATCGCGATGAGCATCGAAAAATGTGCACATTCTGTATAGAGGTGCGCGAAGCCCGATATTAATCCAAAGGGCTGGATTGAAAGTGTTTTTATAAGTGTATACCTACAAAATTTTATCCAATCTCTAAAAAGTACTGTTCCACCGATCCTTTTCTTAATAGGCTTAAGAATTGAAGCAAACGCAAGGGGATTTCATTTTCTCGTTTTCTTTCTCATTCTGTAAGTAATACAAAGCACAATTTATTTACGTGTGAAATTATTTACGAGTGTCATTTATTTTGCGGTCTTCATATAAATAAAACCTCTCAGAAATCGAATCGTAAAAAAACCCTACCTTTACGACTTAAGAAGTCCATAAAAAGTTATTTTATAACAATCATCCTTCGGACATAGTTAAAACTTTTTAAGGCTAACTCCGGGCTCTATTCGGAAAGTAATTTTTGCGGTTGGTATGTATATTTCTTTTTAGAATATTCATTTTAAAGTTGACAGACATATTTTTCAGAAAATGTCGTGCTTTTTTTATATTTTTTATTTAGTGGACCCCGCGAACTTCGCATCGCTTCAGAGTTCCAAATAATAACGTGTCACCTAAAACGTCATTCCATAAAAAACAAATGAGGAAACAAATTTTTTTCATAAACACTTTTCGTTAATTTTTCTATATTTTAATAGTTGTTCTGCTATTCTTGAATAAAACGAATCCAACCAATCAGAGATCATCGAATCGATCCATCCGTTCTTGTGTTATATATTTGTAAATAACCCCACTTTGTTTTATATACATTGATTATTGTGTTTTTACAAAATAAAGATTTTTGATTTCATTTAATTTAAAAAATATTAAGTTGCATACATAACATGTTTATTTTTATGTTAACATTTAATTAAATAGCTAAAATTTAATTTGGCTAATATTAATCTGCACTTCTTTTAATATTACATATACACATATAAATTAGGCATTGTATACATTTTTTGTAACTGTTCTAAATTATATAAAGTTTAATTTATCCTAAACTTCTGCGTCTGTTTCACTGATCATTTTCTTTATAGACAAGTAGGTGATCAGCCTTTTGTGCCTTCCCAACCGCAACATGATTCACATGATTAAACAAAGTACACAGACTTACAGTCTCCCATATTAAAAAGTAACATATTCAAATTCCATAAGTTTTATCATTAAAAAGGCCACCTACAATAATTCTATTGTAAGTGGCCAGATCCAGAAACTTTTACTATGCCCAGGGGCGTATCTGCCGTATCAATTATACAGGGGCCACGGGGGCTCCCGAAATTTTGAAAAAAGTGACTGATAGATTATGATGAATAAATATTTTTTTCTTTTGTGAGAAATCTTAATCTTCATAAGGGCCCCCAAAAAAATTTTTATACGTGGCCCCGCCAAGGCAGGCTGCGCCACTGAGTATGCCCCACTTACTTAAATGGAGAAGTAAGGTTGGTTGTAAGACAGGAATGTAGTTTCTACAGGTAAAATTGGACAATTTAAAACCCCTTCGATATGCTAATTACAAATAAAAATACCTCATAAAAAATATAAAGAGATCTTTTAAGTTTTCTCTAAGAATCATCTCGATCACGTTAGATTTTAAGAAAACCGAAATATAATCGGTACATTCGTTTTTGAGCTACAATACCACAGACAGACATCAAATTAAAACCCATTTTTGTATCTGTGGTTAAAATTAAACCAATAAAAAGCGTACCATATATGTCTCATAATATATCGTACGCTAACATTTTTCGCTTATCACAATATTTCTACGTTGCAGTTTGCGGTGATTTTTAATACAAAAAATTAAAAAATGTAAAGTACATTTTATTTATGGCATTATTAATATTCCATACATTATGTATGAGATACGATGTCGCCGTGTGACAAGTAAATTAATATTTTATGGTCCTACACGGTGGCTTCAACTAGAAATTATTCAGTTTTGTATCTACTTTAAATATAGTTACTACACCTAGGTAATAGTACTTTATATTATATCGCATTTTTTTTAAATATTCCAATTAATCGATAACTATGATGCTTTATTATTTATTTATTAATATTTTTTAAGAAAACAATACAGCAAGAAAATATAAATAATTTTTAAGGAGTAGTTCAACTGAAGCGACCTTATCGCTAATAAGCGATCTCTTCTAAGCAATCTTGGTAAGGAAAAATACACAAAAATCGTAGAGAAGTGCAAAAAATCCTAAACTTACTAGCTTAAATATAATAGATGTAAGATACAAGGATGCTGATGAAAAATTTATATATTATATTACAATTACCTATTGAATACGAGATGAACAAAAAATCCTTTATTTAAATATATAGAAACATAACTTACCCAAGTAAAATATTAATATTACCGTTTTTTCAAAAATCTAAAATTTAGATTACAACCCAAATTTTAAAATAAAAAAATTGGTTTTATCCTTTTTAAGCAAGAAACAGTTAATTCCAGCATTGTCTATAGTGAGATTTAGAAGTTTTTAACGAAAATATTGCAAGCAAGGACAGATAAAATTTATCATTAACTTTAAGCTATCTGCCGTCTCAATAGCATTGTTGAGTCTTACTTTGAGGATAAAGCGTTTAAGTGTTAGCGTCTTAGCTGGAACAAAACGAGAACTTCCACTATTGAAGCAGTTTTCTTCAAAACAAATAGAAAAGGAAAAATACTGAGACTATTAATTTTTTTTTTGAATCGTGATAAAACACAAATCTTTTCTCTTACATCTCTAAGATAATAATTGATAAACGTACAAAAGTTATAAACTGCCATTTATGAAATCTCACACACATACATAAGTTATACGTAACTTAAAAAAACTTTTCATATTAAATTACATTTAAAAAATATGCTATCATAGAATATACAAGAATGTTTATTTTAGAAAACTTCGTAGAAATCCAAATGATGTGTCCAAATCAGAGTTGCCTCCATCACTTCTATTGTCGGAAAATTCACACTAAACCTCTTAATATGCGAACACTTTCAAGTTAGTGCATAAATCTCGCACTGCACTCAGCCGGCTTAATGTTGCTGAGTTATCGCCAGTAGAATTTATCATGGCTTACCTCCGTGGAAAATGCTACAAGTGCTGTTTATAACCTCTAGAGCTGTGTTTATCTTATATTTATGAAATATATAATCCTTAGCGAATCCTTCGCTTTATCTCAACGATATTAGCAAAAAATCTGCTGAACGATTTTTGATTATCTTACTATGTATTTTTTTACAAAAGTCATTCACAATTTTTAGAAAAATCTTAAATACGTGTTAACAAATTAGATCGGTAATGTATTTTGTTCTTTTGTAGGTATCAAAAGAAGAACAATAATGTTTATGCGTACTAGCAACCGGATTCTCTAATTTTATTACCGTAATTCAACCAAAACTCTTTTTGCCCCACGCTTATACAAATGTAAAGGCAGAAAGTCATTTAAAGGCATGAAATCTTAAAATAATTTTTTTAAACATTTTATTCGTAACATTATCGGGAACCTGTACGTCCCCGTCTTATACCTCAAGACTGCTGAGTCTAACTCATAACAGCGAAGAATTGAACTATTATTTTTTTATTTACTACCTTGTTATGAAGTTATGATTTAGAAATAATTCGCTGAAATATATAAAACTCTGAGAAAACTGCTTGGTACTTTCAAAGGCTTCCAATTAGTTCCTCTTCGCTAGATCTTTAAGTTGCACGATCTTTAATCGAATGCTTTGATAAACTTATAATAAAGGGAAAGTTTATTTATTTTATTAATAAGTTTTAATCCACAAAATTAATATTTTCTATTGACTTCAATAAACCTTTCTTAAAGCCAGATTCTCAATTCGACTATGTTTTTGTCTATGTTTGTTATACGAAAACCAGCAGTATATTGTGTGGTAACCATGCACTTCTTTTCTCTTTATAATATCTATTCTAAAGATGAAAATTAATTTTATCAAAGCAAATAATGATTTGAGTTCATAATATAATAACTACACTATATTTTATTATTCCATTTTTTCCTACAAGCTTGTTATAGTCGTTTGTTAGTTTTGATAAGGGTCTAATCAGGACATCCTGATTGTATTTGATTTCGTATGTACGATTTTTTATAAAAAACTTACAAACCAATATTCACAAATATAATAATGCTGTAAATAGTGAAATACTTAATATTATACAAAAGAGACAATGTGATAGTTTATTGCTTAATACCTTAAATTTAGGCTATTTTTAACCATTCGCCCCATTTTTTAAAATTTATTTTTTCTATTCTATGCCTTTATTTTTTACCTATTGTTTAAATCTATCGTCTTGCAGTAGAAGGAATAAAACCTATATAAATTTCACGCTATCTTGCTTAGTGTTAGATAGTGTTGGATAGTGCTTAGATAAAACTAAATGTCTGTGAACATTTTAACTTCCATAAAAGTCAAGTGTGGTTTCGACTATAAAAATAAGTTTCTTTATTTTGCTTGAATCCCTTTTGCACATAAAATCCACTAATTTATAGTTAAAATTTGTCTTTCTAAATGTTTATTAATATTGAGGTTTAACTTATTTTTTTGTTACTTAGATCTTCCGAAAAGAGATAGAAAGAATTATAAAAAAAACATAACAAAATCGATGTTATAATCAACTGATTTATAAAGATATGGTCTTAATTCGATATGTTTTTTTATGTTTACATCAAAACTTTTGAACGCTGTTCAGAATAAACAGGCGATTGGATTAATTATTTTAGAGTTCTATATACTTTTATTTAATTGTATAATAAATCTTATTTAATGCAACCTGAGCATGCGAGAGTCTAAGTTTAAGTCTAAATTTTTCTCAGTAACGAGTTAGTAAGTTTCGAGCGAACATTTATTATGTATCGCTGTACTTTGTATCTTGGACTTTGTCATTGCTTAGAGCTATCCTTAGCGGAATTGAGTTTATAAATAACTAATATAACGTTGAACTTAGCTCGCATAAAATTGGGACTACGTGTTGTCTTACATAATATTCTCTAAATTTTTATAATTATATTGCTAATATTATACATTAAAAATATACAGAAAGCGCGTTACATATTTTAGCACGAAGCCGTTGACATCAGCTGCCTGGCTAAGTCATTCAATAGAATTTCAAGATAACTTTAATAAGAAATACCTACTTACCTAGAGGTTTGATATTTTTATTTCTGACATTTTATATAAAACAATGTTAACTTAAGGAATTTGTTTTGATGGAATTATAAAACACACAAAAGTAATTTCTTCATTTGACAATTCATAAGAGGCCTTTCGACTCCAATAAATGAAATTTAATTTTCATCCGAAATCAAGGTAAACTTGACGTCAACCTGTATTTCAATGTGGGGACCCTTAAGATACGAAATAATTTTATTCAAAAAAGGTTTAAAAAGTTTTCATTTACTCTGTCCGTTTTTGGCTGCCAGTTTTTATTTGTAAGGGTGAGTTTGCATAGGATATATTACGCTTAGAAGCAAATAATGGTTGGGATTGGGCTTTATATTAACCTTTTTCAGAATCCTTCTCGTAATATTATCTGTTTAAAAGAATTGTTTGCATAAAACAAAAATTTTGAATTTGAATTTTAATAACTTCAATGTTAAAAAATTTGGTAGGTTTGTCCTCATAATACCTTGGAGCTATTACTGTATGGATCTTGAATGTAGCCACAGAAGGCTTCAGTAAAACGGACCCAGAAATGTATCGTCTTTCTTCGCCACTAAATATCACGTGTATCAAATATAAGGTTGAAACGTCCGTTGCCTTATTATAGTTGTTTTCCGGAAGCCCTCATATTGGCTTAATAGCCAAAACTTCAAGCACACGCGCTACTAAAAACATAGTGTGGATATAATTAGTATGTTAATTTTATACTGTAATCAATTGTAGCTGACTTAGGGCGGGCGCCGCCGCCCTGGGCGACCCTGTGCTGACCGGCCAATGTTTTTAATTAGCTAAAGAGGCAATGTATCAAACCCCTGGACCATTATTTCACCAAATTCTGGCAAACAATGAGTTGCGATTTTGCAAGAAGCCGGAATTTTGGGAGTAAAAAATTAATAGGTCGCTCGGAATTGGCTGAGTACTAGATAATATTTTGATCTTTTGTATTAAAAGTTGAAGCTAAGTTGAATTTCGCTGAGATTAAATCGTCATTTAGGCATTTGTAATTGTTCATCCGTTGCTGAAAGTTTTCATCGACTTTCCTATGTAATATAATTATCCTTTTGTTAATATATAACAGTCCTTAAAATACTCTCATTTAACCTACGGGCGAGAAAGTAACAACGTGATAAGTATTGTTTCATTTTAAGTAATAACTTATGTAAATAACGTTACGTTAAATACTAACACATCCTTTTTTTTAATATAAAAGTTAAATCGATTTATAAATGATGACTTTTAGTTTAAAGATAGATGAGGTTTTTAAACAACAACTTTTTTACGCAGCTTAAATTGCGGCTTGTATTATGTACAACATGTATGGCTTGTATTGTGTATTAACATTTTTGTCCTCAAAATCAAATCTAATATGAATTTTTATCATCAAGATTTGTTTCGTTGCTCCCTTTTAGTTTGATTAACTACAACAGTCTTGAAAATTTAAGAATAGAGATAGATAGATATCATGAATATAAGTATTCTTTCTTCATATTGCCTCCATGTATGTACCTCAATGAGTAGTATGAATCATCTTACATAATATAACAAAGTGTGAGATTTTTGATGTAAAGGATGTCATACTATACGGCACTTAATACACTTCACGGCAATCGTGCGAATATTTTTTGCGAGAACGGCTCAAATACGAGCAAAATGTAGCAGGCATCTCAAAACAAAGTGCTGTTTTAATACGGCCTCGTTGAGTGGCCAAATATATCTCCACCATCTGCCGTAAGTATCTTTTTCTTTTGTTGATAAAATATATTTTGTATGAAAGTTGCTGTAAAATGTTAGCAAAACAAAGAAAAATAGATTTAAAATTAGTATATTATTAAATTTCATTGTCAATCAATGTTATACTAACTTTAAAAAATCTTTAAATCAAAAATAAGATTTTACAATGTAACGAGTTTTAAAATGTAATGTTAAAAAAATAAAATGTCTTAATAGGTCTATTTTAGTTAAAAGGTATTTTATCTCCTTGGTGACTTCGTATAACAAAAATAAGTTTATTGAAGTATTTTATTGTCTTAAGAATGACACGAGACTAACAAATTCAGGATAACTTCTCTTGTTAGGTGACAGATAACTTAGTCCCTTCTTAATAACCATTAAACGAATGCCTGCTAATAAAATGTTTGTTTAGGCAATCAATCTCCAGTGCGATGCCGCACGGTTCTTTCATAAATCTAAGTTGCACCATTCCATCGCCGCGCACAAATCATCCACGCGCTCTGACGACGCTCAACATAGACTAGGAGACAAACTTCTTAAAATATTTGTTTAAATAGGACAGAAACGGGCAGAAAGCTCACCTGATGGTATGTGGAGACGGTCTCCTATGGAGACATAACCAGGTGGTCCCACTGATTTAAAGCCATTCATCCTCAGTTATTGTACTATCAATTATATCGTGATAACTTTTATTCACAACTTTGCTTAGGTGGGCATATACCTATGTAACTTCAATGAAACAAACTTTCACATCAATGAAAGAATATTTAAAAACAGGCTAATAGTTTTTGAGTATATTTATTACAAACAAAACTACATACATATCATAATTATACGCAATCATAATTAAAATGAGAGTTGATAGATGTGTTAAAATATAATTCTTGAATATTGGCTGTAATAGTCAACTAACGGTTACGACTACGAATCAATAATCCAGTCTACATAGGCATTTGCCTACGTCTCTTTAGAGATCCTTTAATCATTTCTAACAATTCATTATCAATACCAAAGGTATTTATAATAATTAGTACAACGATCGAATCTTGAAAATAAAATTAGTTAGAATTAGGTAAATTTCGATATTCTTAATGATTCTAACTACCATCTTCGGCTTCTTACGACTATTTATTAATAAGCCAATATTAATCATAAAAAGTTTCTTAACATTGTTTCAATATTAATATCAGAATTTTAAGACTCAGATCGATAGATTCAGAAAAGTACAAGTCTTTATTACGTAAATAAATATAGGTAATTTATTAATTTCAGTTCTCCAAATTCTTTCTTGATTGAAAACCTTTATTGTATAAGACATTTAAGATAAGTAAGCTCTTGGACTATTTGTACACTTTTTGTTGGCCACAAGTGTACCGTAAAACGTCGAGGCATTTACCTAAAACGTTTCATCGGTCTCGAGTCAGATTTTATTTCAAGTAATGCATCTCCCGAGAGAAATAATGTATTTTTCCCCTAAACGAATTGAAAATCTAAACTTTTTGTGGTTTGTTGTGCGAGAATATGTGTTTACTCTCCAATACCTACTTACTGCATCTTTAAGTATAATATATATTATATTATATGCCTTATATTGTCAAGATTGCCATTAGGATTCTGGCAATGTTCATAAGCAAAACCATGTATGTTTTATTATAAACAAAAATGTAATATTCACACACAATTATTTTCATTACACATAACATTGAATTTTAAGTACAAATTAAACGAATAAGTATTTAAATTGATTGTTTACCGACATATAGGTTTTTCGACTGTCGTCTTCTACAAAGGAAAACTATAGATAAACTATGAATCTACGTCATGGAGGCAGTTAGCCATAGCGAAAATGTAGTTTAAGTTTGAAAACCGTGAGTGAATAAACCGTATTGGTTATAGAAACAACAATTACATATTATGAATTCATTAAATATCGGTGTTGGTGATAGTGAAAATTCAATTTCACTAATTATTTGGTTTCGAGTACGGTCACATTGCTAACTCGAATAACGATGGTTAGTTCAGTATTATGATTGTTTTCGAATAACTTTTCTAAGTGGCTTTGCTTAAAATATAAGACAATAATTAATTATAGGCCTTCTCATCATCTAAGAATAAAGTTTTTTTGTTTTAAATAAATACAAAAATGTAGCTGAAAGAAATAATAAATGAATTTATTTATTTGTTCTCTTAGAAACTTTGTTGCAATACAATCCTCATTCCTTATTAAAAATAAATTCTACGTTTAAAAGGAAGCTAACATAAGCTTTAAGTTTCAAAGAAATCCAGAATTTCCATTAGTTATCTGAAAAATGAGACGGCACGTTTTCCATTCATTATAAAACTTTATCCGGGTATACACAGGAAGTGTATAAGATGGATTTATACAAACTTTTGAAAGAATAAACCTGCGCTAACGTTACGTATTTATGCTGTTAGTGGAAGATTCTTCCTAAGTTTTTATTTTATAGCAAGCTGACGAGAAAAGTCATTTATAAACTTTAAAATTATAAACTAACTAGCTAATTCCCGCTGTGAATTGAGTAAAGAAAACAATTTTCTATATCCACCAGCATAATCACTATCAGCTTACAAAGCCATCGCCCATAGATTTCGAGCCTGATTGTCTGGCACTGTTCTGTTTGCCCATTTAAGTTCAGATTTAGTTAAATTAGAAAAATAAGTATTCATTGACTACTTGAAAACGGAGTATTATGACAAAGTTTTGGCTTAGGATTAAGCCTCGGTGAGACAAGACAGAAATGTTATTGTATACTAAAACGAGTTAATTCATCTGCAGTTATTTCAGGGAATTAACTTAACTGCAGATGTTATGTTTCGTTTTAATCATACAGAACAAAGTCATCTTTTTCTGATCCAATGGAATAAAAATGGAATTTTATACAAACTTGTAAGAACTATATATTTACCTAGTGTTTATTTAAGTTAACTTGTGAGTGCAATTTAAGCATTTTGTTTCTCAGTATAACTCATGAAATTTTGTTTTTAAATAGTTACCGAGAGAACATACATAAAAACTAAAACGATTATTTTGTTTGTATTGCCTTTACAAACAAACTTAAAAATACAAAGAAACATTGAAAGATCTCAGATGCTGGTGTGCTCAGAAGCATTCAGGCGTCCTTTTCTCGCTTGAGAACACACCTTATTGGAAAAATAAATATACGTATTGTTAAATTATACCTATTGTCTATAAAATAATATACTATACTCTTTTTATTTCACATTTTCCTTTGTTTATTTTCAATTAAAACAATAAATGTAACAATATGTATGTATTGTGTCAATATGGCGGTAAACATTAAAGTATATAAATGTATACAATACAATGTATCTGTAAAAAATTAAAAATATACAAATATTTCATCACAATTATAACGTATCCAAATAAACAGTTTTTCATCATTATGTGTCTTGAGGTCGTATTCCCTTTAAGATACAGAATAAATGAATTTTACTTATCAATATTACAGCTAAGAGTTAGTTTTTTTAATAAATTCTACATCAGTACCCTGTACTGAGAGTGAAGTAAATCAGGGCTTAAGTTAATAAATCTCTGGATCCGCCCCTTAATTGTTCTTATCCCAGCCCTCATTTCAGCTTTATCTCTTAAACTTTCTATCTCAGAAGATAATTAAAAATTACATTATAACTTAAGCTTTTATGCAAATAAAGTCAATCATTTTAAAATATGGAATTCGTTAAAAAAACGATACATTCAATTATTCTCACATTTATAATTATTTCTATCCCTAATATAATATAAATTACTTCGTAATTCAGTGTTCACGTAGTCTTAGTAGACTCGTATTGGACGTATTGGTCCTGGATTCAATCCACAGGAAAAGAACTCTTCGATTTTGACTTATGACGGACCGCCCACTTACTTAGAAGATGATTGATTAAGAAGGAGCCAAAATATGTCTTCTACAATGCCTGTGTGATGTAATGGGATGGGATTACTAAAATTTATCGTAAATCGATAAGTTATAGTAATCCGCATCCCTACCTTCCTACTAACTCTAACTATTAATTTATATAATTCTCTATTTCGCTTAATAATTAATCCTAGCTTATTATGATTTAGCGCTCTTGCTAACAATATCTTTGAATATTACTATCACAGCATTAAATTAACACAACTTTGTCTTTTGTGTATACATACGTACAAAATATAACTTCAAAAAATATTTTCCTGTAAATTGACACGAAATTTGGTTATCCTACATCAGTCATGCGATTTAACCACTGTAACATTATTAAATTTAATACGGTTACATCGCTGCGCTCGCTTTTAAACCATATTAAAGGAAAAAAATATTGAACGTACAGGTTAATGACGTTATTAAAAACGTACTTTGATATAAGTTATCTCTATCAAATGACGTAAAACAACTATTAGACATTAATATTTTCAAATGCATTTCAATTCTGTAAGTCATATAAACCTGTGGTGTTCGATTTCTGATAGTATTTTACTGCTTTTTTTATTGTCTCGGTGTTATGTGGCTGCTCGTAAAATAACGTACCGATTAGTTGATTGTTTCAAGACTGATGTGGTCGAGACGAGACGTGACGTGGTTCTTAGCAACAATTTATGTAAATCTGTTCATCCTTTAAATTTTGTTTATAATTGCTTTTACAGAAGTCTTTTATTATTTTATTTTCACTGCGCTTACTTCCTTAAATGTTTTAATTGAATAACTCTATATGCAAATTATATACGAACACCCACTAAAGACTAATATTATATTCCTATATCTCTTATATATAAATCCTAGCTATAAAAGTTAATAAAATATCTTCAAATTATGGACATCTGAAAAATTTATGATAAATTTTCATTTGTATTGCCATTCCCTCCAATCACCAATAAAAATAGTATGCTCTGCTGAAACGCAGTACCTACTTATCATACATTTAACGTCAGCGCGTGTAAAAACCCATATAGCATGAAGTTAGTAAAATGGGTCAACAGGGGTAGCTCTCACCGTTTCCAGACTGCGCAATTATACCGTACTTCATTCTAGCAAGTCTTACTCGACAGTTAAATTAAATTTAAACACCATTGTTCCAGAATCAAACGAATGGTAGCTTTTGTTTGTTGAGAATTTGCTCGAGGTTACTCAAATTTCGCTTTATTTATAGCATAATCATGAAGAGAAATAAAACTTAAATTTATTTGCAACTAGATTTGCTTAGGTTGAAATATTTTAATTGAAATGCCTAAAGGAATTTTATAATTAACCGGCCCTAAGCTTTCTCGGTATATGTTTTTATTAAAAATAATTAATATTATAAATATGTTATTGGTATAACGTACAAACTCAAGCCAAACAGCGTTCATTCTTGTACTTCATTTGCTTCAAATTAGAATAAAATGAAATTGAAGACAATTTAAAAATTCCCTTCATGTTAATAAGGGACAATCCATAAATTACGTCACACGTCAAGGAGGGAGAGAGTCAACGAAATGCTATTATTATTGTTCTATTGTTTTATCTCACATATCCAATCCCTGTGTTAGGCTAAAATAAGCTTTCTTTTATAAGGTTTCATCTAGAAATTTTGAAGTTGACGTGCTTATAATTTTTTTCCATTATGACACTATCATATTCTATTTTGATAGATTTTTTTAGTCTAAAACCAGCAGAACCAAATTATCATCGTTAGAGCCTGTTCCCACTTATCCGATTAGTCTTTTTTCTTGGTCAGTCTAAATAGATGGATGTGCCAGTACGAATTGTATGGTGCTGTTCACATTATGACTGATCCGGGAAAAAAGACTGGTTCGAGTTATTTGACGGACGTTTTGCCACTGTGTCGATCAGTCAAAATGCTCGAAGTATATGATGCATCCAATGTTGTCTTCATTTTCTACTTTTTAAATACAAACGTAAACTGGTGGCGAGTCGAACCACCAACCTGTCGGCAAAACACACTGATCGGATATAATGTCCAGCGTCCGGTTTCAATGCAAACAGGCTCTAAATAACATATTAAAGGCATGGCAGTTCACTCAAATAATTTTATAAACAAAAAAAGCTTTTAATGAAACTTCATCATAGCACATCCTCGATTTACCGCAGGCGTAATTCGGTCGCACCCTACATCAGGCCGTCGATTCCACTTCGTAGGTCACTGCCGATAAGGGTCTCTAATTTAATAATCAATAGTTGAATTAGTAAGTGTCGTGTGTCGACAGCTCATATAATTCTGTTACAAAAAGGGCAGAAAAGTGTTAGACAAACGTGCTTATGTTTCGGTTTTGTGACACATCCTTTATTAAAATAATAATTGTGTATTAATACATAATTTCAATACCCTTACCACTTAGTTAAGTAAGATTAAATAAGATATAACTAAAATAACTCCATTATTAATATAACAATATAGAAGTTCTACAGCTGCACTCTTTATACAAATGGTCTATCCTAACAAATAAGTATTCGTCCTCTACAGTCTAGACCATACAATGTAGCCTATGTGACTCAGTAAGAGTTTCCTGTCAATGCAAGAATCTTCGAACCGGTTCAATGTGTTTTGAGTTTATTCATTATATATATATATTTTAATCTTTATACCCTTACCCTTATTATATTAGTTTACATTAATAATCGTGTGAACGGATCTATGTTGTGGTTTTCTCGACAATATTGTAGCAGATAAAATAATTCTCGTTCTTTAATATATTAATTATCTATACGTGGTTTATACTGTAGTTTCTGCCGACCTATATCTTGTGTGTTAATAATTTTTTATTTTGCTTTCAGACGGGCAAACACTATCACCGCACCTCGCTTCTTATCAAGGCGTTCAATCATAAATTTAGACTGGATCTCGAGCTTAACACGTAAGTAAAATTAATTTTTATTTTGCCTTAAAAATTACCTATAGTCCCATTAGATTTTTTTTACTTTACAATCAGTTAGCCAGTCTGCTTTGCAAGTATAAAATTACAGTTTTTATATGTAATTTGTATCATTAAAATTCACTTTCATTTACTTTTGCTCGCGCGCTTTTGACCGTTCAATAACATCTGAAGTTGTAATGGAAATCAAAAAATTGAAATAAAATAAATTAAACTATTTAAGTACAGGCATTTACATCGATTTTTTATTATCACCATAAAATTAAGTGAATGTAGCAAAACCGCGATTCGTGTTTTACCCCACTTTAACATGCAAATAGTTATATAAATCCATCCCGCTTCATCCCGGATCCATAACTTGCCAATGGAACAGTGAATTTCATTTATGCTCAGCCAAAATTTGTTTTTCAGTGTATAAATTGTTATGTGTCGGCGATAAGCGACATTTTTATTGTTTTTATGGTCAACATAAAATAGTAGGGAAATGGATTTAACTTTAATGTGTCATTCATTGTTTGTGTTTTGTTACAAGAATTCTAAAAAGTCAAAGATGTAAAAAAATTACCTTAATATAAAAACTTCAAATTGTTAAACGAATGGCAACTTTGTAAAAAGGAATAATTTTAGAAAATCTATTTTCAATAACACAAAATTTGATACTTTCAGATTGAAATAATTAGATTAAACAAATTTTCGTAAAACCTAAATCGTTGATACGTTTTATCTGTATCATTTCTGTTGATGAGAAATCCCCTGTTATAATTACAGCTAATCCCGTCTACAAGGCGGATACAGCCTTCGGGGAACTAAACTTATCTAATAGTTTATGTTTTAGTTAATTATACCGGGTTCAACCAGTTTTGATCGTGTATTTGTTGAGCTTCATCCATGGATTATGTTTGTTATTACAGTATCTATGAAGCGTATAAATTTTGTAAAGTAAACTGTATGTATGCGAAGTTTACACCGATAAATTATGTTGTGACTGTGTAATGAAGCAAGATCTGTCTGGAAAGAAAGGCCGTTGCGGCAATATTCATACAGAGGGTGATTTTCACATTGCGCTAAGAATTGTTTTTTATATATGAGTATGTTTGGATGTTGTGACTCAATCGCGCTTAAACGGCTGAACGGATTTAAATTAAGTTAAGCACGTAAATAGAATATGCACTAGATTCACACATAGGATACCTTATATACCGTAAGTGTGTTCCTGTGGGATAATTTAAGAGATACGACTATTCTCTTTTCCAACTTCAATATAAAATTGTTTGAATATTATACATTGCACATAAAATAAAGGACACCATGTATTAATTTATCCCTAAAGATAATTTAAAAAACACCATTGTAATTTGTATGTTGTATTTTATACATAATATAGAGATACGAGTAGGTATTATATAGGCTATATAACATCACATTACGACGAAATTAACGCGGGTAAAACGCGGGGCACAACTAGTAATTAATAAAAGTAAAATAGCTCATTTTATAAGAACATAGATATATGATCAAAGTATTATTTACGTATATAGTACATTCGTTATGTTTATTTTTTAAAGCTATATAATTTAAGCTGATTTCAAAATAAACAAGAAGCTTACAAAATCTTAAATGTTTACGGTAACAAGAAAATGTCCAATGAATTAATATCATTCACGTTCGCCCGGAGCTAACGGAATTGAATGGAAATGCATTTTTTGCTGTAAAAATCTGATTGGCATGAAAAAGCCCCGGTCTCTCCGGTTGTTTATACATCGGTTTTAATGAAGTCCCATCGAATGTTCTGCGAGGAACCTTAGTATGGTCTAAGTCATGAGCTGAAATTATTTCTTTTACTTTAACACAATGTATGTTACCATCTAATGACTATAAATTTATGTTGATATTACTGTTAATTCAATTTACATATATTTTAACATAATTTTCGCATATACTAATTGCTTGCAATAGTATAATCGCTTGAAATTTTTCTTTACAAAATTATTCATTTTACAAATTGGTTTTGTATGAAAACATCGATCTTATTATTCTCAGAATTAATACAACTATGGAAAAGATTACATTTATTCACAATTTGAGCGCGTTTGAAAGCACTGAAATTTAGTTACAGTACCCGTTTTCCGTTGCCACAAACACTGATAAGATATCATTTGTTATGGATCTTTATTCAGCTTTTTACTTACGCCTTGTGCTCCGATGAGTCTCATAGAGTGTCAGTGATGTGAAAAGCTTACAATTTGAGCTTCGGATTGGAAAATGATGCGAAGACGTAGCGTGCACAACAATGGCAGGAGCTGATTGATTGATGCGGTGTAATGCTATAGAGTTCATAAAGCTTTCCTTAAGAATTTTTATGGCAAATTATTATTATTATTTTTTGACTAAGATTATTGCCCAAGTGAATAATTTGTGATTTTAAAACGACTCAGCTTTCTTTTTGTGTGTCCGCGTGTGCTAACACTTATTTTCTGTTTTTCTTAACACCTTTTTCTCACAATGGAAATTGACTAATGACTACCTCCATAATGTGTTTTATGATACGATAATTTTATGAATTGCAACTTGATGAAAAACCATTCTTAAGAAGGCGCAGAAGATTAAATTCGCATTCAAATAATTATTTATAATAATAATATTTACCCTTGAAAATATTATTTATAAATCTGGTACAATTTTTGTTTAAATTATTTGTGTATAAGAGGAAATTAAGATACTTACAACATGATTTTCTGTTAACAACGATGTAATTATTGTTAATCACTAAAATAATCAAAGCCAAGAAAGTGTTTGACTTAGGTGACTAATTATTAATAATTTTGAGATGAGTTAATGTATAAAATAAAAAATACATAAAATTAAATATATTTTCATAAATTGAACCAAATTAATAACAGCCGAGGAATCGATTTAATCATCGTAAATTAATCCCTGAAGTGCGAATCCTTCCAAGTAATTCATTATCGTAAATTCAGCTTACTTTTGTTATAACGGGTATTACCCGGGTATTACATTACCGGGGAAAGGTTAAAAATGTCGGAATGGATACGAAATAACTCATACTTTCCCCCGGGTACCAGACGGTTATTTACCGTCTTCCTCTGGAAATATCACGAAATTTCCCGAAATATCATCGCTGGCATCCAGTCCTTTATTAGGGCTGCCGAGTGGTATGTAATTTTTGTATGTTTAAATATTTTATATGCGATTTCAAAACGCAATTTTAAAATCTTGATGCATATATTTTATAAGAATCCCATTAACTATATATCTCTGTCTATATATATATGCTCAAAACAAGAAAAATGTTAAGTCAATTAATGAATGTTTAATGACAAAGTTTAATACTTATATTGCCTAGATTTTAATTTTACCATAATAGTTACACTGCAGCAATGAGCAGAAAAAAAATGTTTAGGAAACTGATTATTTCTTCTAAAAATCAATTACTTTCACCCAATATTATTCAAAGATTTGTCTTTGAAATATATTTTTTTTAAATTAGGAATTAAAGCTAGTGACAACCCTATACTAACTAAGCCTTGACACCCGAAGGAAGTAGGATGTAATAAATAAAAAGGTGTAAAACATTATAACCGGTTGCATGAAATCTTATAGGCCCAATAATATAGGGTTACTTTTTACTAAAAACGCAAGCGTTGACTATTATTTTTCAAAGTTCATTTGAGCTTTGCTTTTTAATAAATTAATTAATTAATATTGACTTGAAACCGCGAATCTGAGATCCGAGTAAGCAATACCTTTTTCGATGTGGCCCGGTAGTAGGATTTATCGGAGTGTTTATTAATATATTTAAAAAGTTTTATGAAAGAACATTAATATAGGCACAATTTTTTCATTAAAGGTTTCAACTTAACCAAATAAATATTATAAATTCAAAAGAAACTTTAACTTTCAATTTGCAAGGATTTTTGAGCTTTAGGGATGCTAAACTAATAATAGTGTCCGAGAAAAAGCCTGGTGATTTCTTAAAAAAATATATAATACCATGTGTAAAACCGTTATCAACTGTATTATTTAAATATATATAACTTAGAGCATTTTAATTCTAAATAAGTGCTTTTCTAATTAAATAAATATAATCAAAAATGCTTAAATCTAATTGAATATTTAAAATCCCTTTGTTTTTCCCCGTAGAAGGCCGAGTAAACAAGTGTTTTCGATCACAAGTCCCACGGGACGATGGTCCAAGGTTGTGCAAGACTGGGCGAAAATATTTTCAATATAAACATCTCTTTTCGATTACTCCAGCTTATTTATTTAACATTGAGAAGTTGAACAGTGGTTAAAAAAAAGTTATTTGCTGAAATATAGCGAGTATCTCTAGTGAAACCTACATTATAGAATCTTTACATCCATACAACAATCCACTACCATATGTCGAAGTTAACAAACGAAACGCAACGTATTTTATAAGTATAAATTAATAGTGAATTGCCATGAAAATAACATTAGTTTTTTAAACCTTACTATATAAACGCGGCAGCCGCGTAACCGCCTCCTTGGTCTAGTGGTGAGCGCGTAAGTGTTACAACCGAGAGGTCCTGGGTTCGATTCATGGTGAAGATAAAAAAAACTCGGTCTGGCAGGGCATAGAAGGCTGATCACCTACTTGCACCTAAAGAAAAAATCTATCAGTGAAACAGATGTGAAATGCATCTGCCCCATGCACTAGGGGACACGGGACTTCACTTTATATAAACGCGCCTGGTAGCTTCCTATGTTGGATACATAGCCATAACATATCTCAACAGTATGTACGCAAAATTGTCGAATCAATATTTGAAAGCAAATCTTAAACTACGGTCGCCATAGACAAATCGATATTTACATAAGCAAAATTCTTTATCAAAAAGAAAATTATATGTTGTGTAAAAATATCGTTGTTCCATTATCTTGAACTACATTATTATAAATGATATCGATGATTGCCACATAAATATTACAACAAACAAGCGACAAATCTAAATCAGATTATATTTGAGATAAAAAAAGGTGGAAATTATGCAAATATTTGGTAATAAAAGCGATAATGGCGGCTGTCACGCGATTGAAATGTCAGATTTTATCGTACCAAGTGGAAAATTAATATAATCACTGCATTTATATTCAAAGCTAAAACTCATACCAATTTCGTTAATTGGTTTCGTTGTTATTTCATATTTCGTTTTACAAATTTTGTTTTGACTTTGGATTATTGCTATATAAAATAATCGTATTTATAAGAAAAATGTGGTTGAATAATCTTATATATAAAATTCTCGTGTCACAATGTTAGTTACCTTACTCCTCCGAAACGGCTTCACTGATTTTCACCAAATTTTATATGCATATTCAGTAGGTCTGAGAATCGGCTACTATCTATTTTTCATACTCCTAAGTGATAAGGGGAACCCACCCCAAAAATTAATATGGCAAAACAACGTTTGCCGGGTCAGCTAGTATTTTATATACAAAAATGTATAGCTGTGATTGCTATTAAAACTCAGCCTAAAATATAGCTTACCAAAAGTGAAGTGTGAATTCTCGTAACCTCTAGTGGGGCATGGGCCAAACACATATCTGTATCTGTTTCACTGATCATTTTCTTTATAGATAAGAAGGCGCCTGTAAAGAAAATGATCTGTGCCTACCCAGCCGAAGTAATAATTGTTCCTCCGGGATTTAAACCCATGCCACTTCCGACGCAACACGCACACACGTAAACCACTTAGCCATGGAGCTTCCCAAGTTGAATGCAATTTATAATAATTTACTTATTAAAAAAATACATGCCTCCAACTTCATCTGGGATTAATAAGAATAAACACTTTTTAAAGATCCTCTATCTCAATCTGACTCAGGAAAGTAATTTACGTTGCATAGTTGTTCATTTACTAAATCATTGTTCATAATACCTATAGTATTTTTTATAATAGAAGAACATGCAACAAAGGTTATTCGACAAAATAAATACATTTTTATATTGTGACTATGTTTAATTAAAGCTGTTAAAATAATAATTTCCAGCGAAACAGTAAATTGAGTGAAATCCTATAGAATAATCAGTCCAAAATCTTGAATATTGTAATTAAGTATTTTAAAGTGATTTAGTATCGAATTCCTCATTAAATATTTGCTAAAATATCATATAACGCTTGAAATACGCCAGCTGTGAAATACCTGTTGAAGTGTATTAACATTGGAATTTGAAAGTCAGCCTACAACATATTTTTATTATTTAAACTTTTATATTATGTATAACCATATCTCTTTATTTTATGTTTATTTTGTTTATATGGAAGGATATCAGCTTTATGTGTCTTACTTGAAAATGTTTTTTTTTCCTCGCAACCAAGAACGAACCTAAAATTAAACAGAAATAATTAATAATGTTGGCTTAGCTATTTATATTTAAGCTATTCAGCTTAACGAGCTTCAAATCCTCCTGTAAAACAATTTCTTTATCTATATAGTTTTGTTATTTGATGTTTCAAGAGTTAAGTTCTCAGGAATATAATAATTATGGAAGTTTAAACTTTTGCTTTTTGTATTGAATTTTTTATTTTTTCGTACATACCGAATAAGCAGCGACTAATACAAAAAAGTTCATATAGCCCTACATAATATACTGTATTTTGCATGTATTATATAGTTTGAGTTTCACAATACAGTATTTCTTTAGCACTAATGTCCGTTCAGTCTAACTGTAGGATTTGAAACTAACAGCTGATTAATTCACAGCCTTCCAATGTATGTGTGAATACAATCCCTTGATTTCCTAGCGGTCTCAAATAAAAGGAGCGAGCAGTTTATTCAAGTGAATTTAAAAACATGAATAGAGTATTTGACAGTAAAATAATGAAATTGTTCATTATTTTACGCAAGCAACTGGCCTTTTTTAAAATATGGAATATTTTCATCAAAAAATCTAAATATATTTTTATTATAGGCACGGTGTTTGGAACCGACTTTTTGTATGTAAGAGTGGGTATCAGTGCTGGCGGGTCTGCTGATGGTAAGAGATCACCGCCGCCTGTGGAGAACCGTGCTGCGAACCGCGCCATATTTAGTTATATTACACAAAAAAAGATTCATAGTTGGCTTCACAATTATGTAACAAATATACAAAAAAAAACAAACACCGGAATTGAGAACCTCTTTTGAAGATGGTTGAAAATAAAGGTTTTTATAAAAGGAAATGTTAAAAATTTCCTTAAAAAACTTCTTATATTATTTTCCTAAAGTTGTCGATTCTATTCTACTGTATGTTCATAAACGTTGAATTTACGTTATAAAATAAATGGACTTTTAAAAATACGGGCTATTTTTATTATAAAGTAAATCAAAAAGATCTCTATAATTTGCACCACACAACCTCATCAAACAATTTAGCGATTTTGTGGGCTATCCGAACGCACCTGGCCTTTCGGGATTAGTTCTTATATTTTGATATACGGGATATTTTGCAAGAACCTGACAGAAACGTGAATGCTTAGATAAATGGAGTGCTTAGAAAATGATTAGGTTTTCTTATAATATAATGATAAATTAGTTCAGTTGGCTGATGTCGTGACCACTCTGGTTAGGTTTCGTCTTAAAACTTTTAGTTAACAGGTGCGCGTGCTAGCCAGTTTAGCTTGAAGCCGTGTATATCAGGAGCCACTCTGTATAAGTTTGACTCACAGCTATTATAAATAAAAATTAGAGAAAGGAGCAGTTATAGGATTCAGCGTGACTTACAAACTAACAATTGTCAATTTATAACAAAGTGCTTGTTAATATAAGTGGGGAAATTAAGTTTGTTTATATGATTCGATTTTTAAATTAAAGTAAGTAATATGTTCAAGACAGCTAACTCATAGAGAAAAGTAGACAATTATTCCCTTTGTTTTTCTCATGTAATTTATTTAATTTTACTAGAAAATATAAGATGATTCAATTCGTTAATCACGTACAGTCCTTGTTGTTTATGTGTCTAATTTTAGATGGATGTTCTGTAGGCTTGGGCGGGCGGCGCGGCGTTAGGCGGCAAACGGTAGGCGGGCGAATTACACCACGTTAAATTAGATTGGATTCGATCTCGCGGTTTGCTCGCCAAACAGACGTATTGGGACTCTTAAATTACGTTTGATATTGGGGAGACATTTTATTTTTTTGCTTACTTAACAATGTTAACCTTTATTTATTATAAATATGAAAATGTATTTACGATGAAGAATTCACTAGCAACATATGTTTTAAACTCAACCACCTATTTCCAAAGTAATTGTTTAAAGGTGAACGTTTTTTGCATATATTTAACCCCGGCGCAAAAAGGGGTGTTATAAGTTTGACGTGTCTGTACGTGGCATAGCACTTAACCAAATCGACCGATTTCAATGCGTTTCTTTTGTTTGAAAGCTAACATGATCAATATGGATCTTGGCTAGAGTCTAAAGCGATTATATTTTGATAATTTTATCAAGTAAGATAATATAAAATAGATATTTATCTATCTGCTTGCCTGTTCAGAAACATCATTGAAAAGCGCAGACACGTATTTACCATATGTCTACTACGAGGATTGGTCTTTGTTGGTATTATTTTTTAAGTGATTGTATGAAGAAATGGCAATTTGGAGCAATGACTCAGCACAGAGCAACAAAAAACTTATAACTTATTTACTTGCTAACCAATAAGGAAGCAATGAAAAATGATGCTTACGATGAGTTTCTGTTGTGGCCACATCCGCCTCGATCACATAAACATTCTGCGATATTTATGTTTTGATTATTTTTCCTTAGAGTATTCTTAACGTGAATTCTTATGATTTTAGATCGTAGATAGCTAAGGTTATTAAGAATTATGTCAGCCATAAAAACCATTTTTGCGAGGCTCTGTTTTTATGATCATATACGGCTTTTACAAAGTTCACCCATGTGTCTCTTTTTTATGTAATGATAAGAAAATTTATTCAAAATTTTTTATATTTACAGATAAAGCAAAAATCGAACTTTAGGCTACGCAATAGCAGTTCTATTTTCACTAAAAATATTACAAACGAACGTAATTACTTTTTCTTAAAATTACATATTTGTCGTGTTATTTTTGCTATGTTTTTGTACTGTTATACTCGCATAGTGAATTAAAAAATGTGTATGCGTGTAGTAAAAGAAAGCAATGAATGTGGTGTTGGTCTATTACATTGGAGCGTAAGCCGGATCAGCGGCTTTACATAATACGGCCGGTAACGTGAGCCAACTGCTGATTTACTTACATATTTGTTTTCCATTTAAAATGGGTCTTGCTATGTTAGAAAATAATACTAACGAAAAGAAGATTTAAAAAATACCTGCATACTTATTTTACATTCTCTTGAAAGATATGTACAACCTTCTTGTATGCTGAACCTGTTTTGTTTGTCCTAAAATACATAATGCTCTACTGACTCACTCAGTCTATGGGTCAGAAACCAAAATGAATCTTGGCCTCCCACTATCTATCCAGGATACCTGGAACGACCTTTGGCCTACGGCAGTTTTATCGATTTACGTATGCTCGGTGAATCTAAGTACACTTCATAACCTTCTTCTCCCTTCTCTTCAGTCCCAAGTTTTCCCGCAAGATTGTACGCTCAACCTCTAAAAGCTTATGCTTCTCTTTTCTTTACATAAAATATCTTTTTAACCTGCCTCGACTTCACTGTTATATAGATAACGTGGCTGCTAAACCGCGAAACAAATTTCATCTTAGACCAGCCTCATTAAATCTCCGAACATGGCGAGATTTTACTAAAGTTATTTTCGCTTCATTTAAAATACAAAACGTAATCACAAGCATCCAATTAATTTCTCAATTTACGTTTATTTGTATAAACAAACGAATAAATTGAGCTACGTACACGTATTTTGATTACGGTCTACGATAACGTACCGTAAAATATACGCCTTCAACGGTATATGGCATTTCACACACGCGACGTTTTAGATACGCTATTTTAGATAACCGTCTAAAACAAATTCAGAAAAAAATGTACAATAAGAAAATTGTACCAATAATAATATAATATTATATTTGTTACTTGAATATCTTTTTACTTGATTTTAAAAGAAGCTTGGGTACATTTCAAGAAGAAATCGTATATAAAGTAATTAAAAATTATAATTTATCTGAATGTATGTTATTCGCATAATCTTACATAAATAGAAACTTATTTACATTTCGAAATAAATATTGAAATCCAATTTGACGTTTAAAGACTAATAAATGAGTTGTCTGTCGCTAAATCTCCTCGCCGAAGTGAATTATAAATAGCAATCAATTTTAGTCAGTAAACTTGGATTATTAAACGGACTGGCGTTGCGGGTAATATCTTAAACATTTTCCTATTGTTACGGCTTTAACAAAGTGAAGTTTCACCGAGTTATAACAATCTATGTTTTCAGCTGCAGAAATAACTTTTATTTAATTATTTATGAGTTTAGCAAAGCCTCTTCTTACTTGAGTGTATTTTCTGCACATGAATTACGTTTTTGAAGTAATTTTATGTTTAACTTTATATATTTATGGAGACACTTTCTTTTTGCAATAAATCTAAGCAAATGTACTTTATTTGGTAATAAAAGAAAAATCTATTTTAAATAGCGCCTTGTATGAAATGTCATAAATCACAATAATGAAGGGAGTTAGCATGTAGCGCGTTCCGTGTCGTATGTCAAGTAACAAGTTAATTTACTTAGACTAAGTAAACGCTTAACGCCGTGTTTGTATGCGACGATTTATGATGGGTTGAACTGAGCTTTTGATCAAATAAATGCTACTCACCTTACTGTGCCTGAATCGAGTCGTCAAATCAATTGTAGGCATAGATTTCTACTTATACTGATGCATCATGATCTGGGCTGATTCGTGGTATGGCAGCTGCAACCGTGGACACTTAATACATATACCTTTCTTATTCAAAAAATTATAATTAAACTTTTACTTAACATTTCTGTCACAAGAGGATACTGTTTAGCATGCGGAATTTCTTTATTCAGCAAGAGAAATTTGGAAAGCAATATCTTGTCTTGACCGCCTCCTTGGTCTAGTGGTAAGCGCGTAAGCATTACAACCGAGAGGTCCTGGGTTCGATTCCCGGTGGAGATAAAAAAAAACTCGGTCTGGCAGGGCATAGAAGGCTGATCACCTACTTGCCCCTAAAAATAAAATCGATCAGTGAAATAGATGCGAAATGCATCTGCCCCATACCCCACTAGGGTACACGGGACTTCACTTTTAATATCTTGTTAAACATTATCAAATACCATTTTATGCTATCTGTATAAAACATAACTCTACTTCTATTTAGCGCATCAAGTAATGCGTTACATAAAACTGCAGAAAACCATGCATAGCTATCGCTATTACAAACATATGCGAAAATTAATTTAAAATAAAAAAAAATCAACCTCAGAATGCACTAAAAAGTTAAAAATGTATTAGTAATGAACTTACTATAAATAAAAATACGTAAATAGTTGATAACTAAAATTCATGTAAAACTCAACAATTGCATAAAACTGTTATGTTGCTTTTGAAATTGCTATTCATTATTGTTGCAAATTTAAAATTAAATCTAACGACATCCAATTCATTGATAAGTGTTCATATTTCATAGAGTTATAAGCAAATAAGTTCGACGCGGTCGCCCGATTGTGAAACTATTCTTTCAATATCCTGAAAACTATTGATTGTAAAAATTAAAAAAAAAATGAGACTACTTCGATGAGTTATTCTATCGTTTGACATCTCATTCAACCGTTCACGAATGGTGACGTAGGAGTGGTACGTCTCTTTATATCGTTCTTTTTGTTTTTTTTGAAGGTCGGTTAAAAATACTAGACGGACAGAAAAATAAAATACATTCAATGCCTTTATTATATAATTATCGAAAATACATTTAGAAAGCAATTGTTTGATCAAATAATACGTTACATTGAAATATTTCACCGAATGTTTCAATGTGTACATTTTACATTCCTGTTTAATATTTTGAATATTAACATAACCACTATGAAGCTCGGTTTTATGTATTGTTGGTTTATTCATGTAAATTAAAAACTAAGTTGTAGTATTTGTTTTGAGTAAATACCCGTGTACCATCGTAGCTCTTAGCATCAAAGCGTAGCATTGTAGCACCGACGCTACAATTTCGTAATCTTGGCAATACATTTTCGTGGAATTTAACGTAGAGGTTATTCTGCGTCTCTGCAATTCAATTTAGGTTATTAGTATGAAGTGCATTACATACCTTCATCATTTTGTCTATGAAATAATTAATGAAGTCTGTATACATGGTTTCTCAATAAAAGCAAAGTTAAGTTTAATTAAATTGCATTCGTAGAAATACACGTATGGCTTACTATTACTTACTTCACAAAGCGGGACACAAAAAACAAAGGCATGTTTCCGCTACATTCTTTAGTTTTTCATTTACCTATTATTAGCTTAGTAGATCATCTGTTGGTGTCCCTGGGACCAAAACCTGTGAACGTGAACTAGTTTGTGTTGATTTTAAAAGTGCTTATATATATTTTTAGGAAAATAGTAAATGTGTGTTAGAGACTATTTATTAGACATAACATCGCGTGTTTCCAGCATCTGTTTGTTTCTCATACCGGTGCGAATTATAATTAAAATCATATAAATTCGATACAATATGATGTGCAAACATGTTATATAAAATTTAACTATACTCGTATAAACAGAGAAAAATAAAGTATGTTATGAAATAGTTAAAGTTCAAATATAATTGTCTCACTCGTCTAAATTAAACAACAAAATCGTCAGAGAGCAAGAAAAAGTACAATAATTTACTCTTTTTCATTATTACGCCAGTCTTGAAAGTATTTCCCAGCCATCGCCGACACGTTTCCTTGGAACAATACTGCAACCTGCTTCTTACATTAATACGGGTCTAGCAAGAAACAACTTATATATTATTCATAAAAAGAGTGGAATATGCAAGTTCTGAGGTGACCAAGTCTGAATATGTTTGGAATTTTACGAGTATGATTCAATTCACTTAAATGCTTCCCAATAATGACAATATCATCAATCTGAATCCTAAATAACTAAGTAAGATTTTTGCTATTTAAAGAGATACTTTTGCATCGATACGTGATCAAAAGTATCGATTTGCTTATTTCTCCAAACATCCACAATACGGAGACTATGTACCTAATCGCGTTTTTAGTTCATACGCTAAGTTGGACTTGGAAACTTGAAATACACCTTATTCTTTTTGAAGTAACTTCTCCAACTTGATATAAGAGACTATATCTCCAAGGCATTAGAAATTAAATATTTTCTAACGATTCATTCGTCTTTATCTTTATATATTCATTAATCAAAATCGGTAAGTAAAATAGACAATTTCTTGTCATTTACATTTTAAAATTTTATTAAATATGAAGATTTAATTTCGCTCGTCGTCTAGGAAAAGGTAAATAACAAGTATTTAAGTATATATAATTAATCTAACATAATATGGTACCTTAATAATGATGTCATACTTGTCTTAGATAATTTTCAAAACATGCACACTCTACGAGCAGCTGGCAACTCGTGTTTGTGGAGCGCTCGAGAAATGCATAGCACACTAGTTTTTGTTCCCATTTGAATATTGCGCGAATTTTATATGACGCTCGCTTTGTGGTCTATGATGCATCCACTATATATTCTATAGTAGATATAACAATAATGATAATATGTTGTAAATCAAAAGAGAGAGTATACTAAACAACTTTTATTTATTAATATTACATAGCTAAGAAGAAAGCTAGCTCAGCTTTCGTAGCATTATATCAAAACTAATAAATTTTAACTATTTTCTTAAAGAAAAAGTAGCTTAGTAGAAACCTCTTAAACATTCAATAATTTGTCATATTAAATTAACTAGATAATAGCCACACTTTAACAATTATAATTTTGAATTTGTAAGAAAGTACGTTTATTATTATTATTTTACATCTTTTTGTCTAAGCCACTTTTATAAATTTTGTTTCAAACAAATTCGAGCCTTGAAAAGCAATTTTTGTCAACTTTTTGATATTTTACGTTCAACATTTGAAAACAAAATGAATAACACAATGTCCAAAGAAATAAATTCCTTAAAACCTCTTTAGAAAAAAGTTATCCAAGTGGAGTCTCCTTGTCAGGCATTTGCGGGCGATTATCCCAAGGCGTCTGGCTAATAAGAAAGGTTCTCCCTTGATAAACGGGTTGGATTATGTCGTATATTGGGCAGTCATGTAATTAACTTGTGACATCGTACTTGGAAATGATAATTATGTTATTAAGAAAAAGAATGTTAATAGTTTGGGTGAAAATGTTATTTATGTACAACTTATTTGCACAAGGAAGAAAACAATACAGTAAGATTAGAATTTAGAAAGTTTAGAACTACCTACTACTTTAACCACAAATTAATTTTGGAACGATTTTTATATATTGTGTCTAAGATTAGTAATGTAAGGTAGTTTAGGTATTTTTAAGATAGCATTATTATCTGATGGAATATGCGGTCTTCCCTAACACAGGTTCTCTGAACTTAAAAGGGAATTCCTTCAATTTGTAGTAACTAAAAAATGCTAAATAATAAAATTTTGAATTTGAAGATAAATCGTTAATTAGGAATACTACGGGAGACCATATACCTAACAAGCAATGTCTCCCAGGCAACTGGTAAGGGAAAATACATAAGAGAAGTGTAAGATTTAATTAACTGTTTTTTATTACATTACTCGATATAAATAAAATAAATAACAAACAGAATTTGCTAGGACTAAGACAATTATAAGATTAATTAACAGGATAAAATATAGACAAAATATGTTCATAATACTATTATTTTGAGCTTGAAACTATAATATAATAATGGAGCAGTAGGTATACAAAAGTTACTTAGTATCGTAACGTAAACAAATAAGTGACAAATGTACTTTATCATATAAAATCTTAATTATGTTCAATAATTTGTATACCTATATAATGATCACGTGATCATTATAGGCCTTCAGAAATTTAAAAATAAATTCTCAGTTTTATATAAACCAAACTGGTTTCAGCGGCTAAAGCAGTTATTATGTAATGAAGTATGTAATAGTCGAGTTACTGATTCTTGTAACTTAGACCACAGTTTACCTATAGCGTGTCTCGTCATCACAATCGATTGAATGTTCGTACATCAAGTGATTAGTTGAACATAGTATGGTCGATGCTGTATTTTTTGTAATGGCTTAGCGTCATAGACTGTATTCAAAATTTTACTGAGTTTTTTTCTTCAGTTTTATCATCCTAGATTGATGTAATTCAGTCAACAAGAGCTTATTTTTTCAAAATAAGAATAGTAGAACAATGACAATCTTAGGTCATCAGTTATGAGAGATAGACACATAATAGATTTATTATACACATTATTCATACATACATGTGAAACTCAAACTTTTCTTTGGGGGTTCCGAAGGCGGGTAAAAACTCTTCCACTCGTACTATGGAACACAATCAGCCCGCTCTTGCCGCGTCATCGCAACCGATTGAATCCTCTAACGTCACGTGATTAAATTTGTGCCGAAATCTAATCATGGCGTTATTTATAAATTGAATCGTGAAATTTAGCTGCCACCCGGAAGATTGCATTACCCAATCTAATTAGGAATTGTATTGAGATTTTGATAAACTTTTCGTAACTGATTTGAACTTATATTGAGAGACGTATATCATTATTTTTTCTCTTCTATTAATTATAAGCAAAGATATAATTTATTTTGAGGATTTGTCATTTTGTATATATTCGAAAGAACTCGAATTCGTTCACTTTAAATAATATCGCACTTTTCCCAAATTAAATAAAACAAGGCAAGCATAAAAACTGGACACTAATTGAAATCGCTATCGCAAAAACTAAAATAGAAGTTTTAATTAAACACCATATTATATCAAAAATGGAGGAGTATTCACCTATTTTTTGAGAGTATAAAGAAATGAAGCATCTCCTTTGTTGAAATAATTTGTACCTAAGCAGTAAGTCGTAGAATTTGTAAAAAAAACTTGTTATCGGTCTTTCATATCGGTTTTAACACCGGTTTCAGTTTTATAACTTTCAATACAATATAAAATTGGAAAAGGATGTAATTGTTTGGGAATATAATTTAATTATTATTCTTGTAAGTAACGTAAGTGAAATGCCGTAACCACCGCATTGGTCAGGTATGCAAGATGAACCGGCCCAAGTTTCATTACCAACTGATTCAAAGCTCCTGTTTCAACAGTTAAGTACCTTCATGAAAACTGAATTTGTTGAAAAACTCAAGGGATCTGAAATTTAAGCTGTATAGAATTTAAACGTCTTCAGTCGACTTTAATTAAAATTACGTCTCAAGCGGATTCATACAGATTTGCGTCGTTTGATACTTTGTATACTATAACTAGAACTTGTTAAAGATTCATTAAATTTTTCTTTATTTAAATTTTCCACGTTTAGTTGTAAGCTTTTAATAAATATAAAGGGGTTTAGCATTGACTATTGTTTTATTGATTGTTCTGGCTTCGGTTTTCGGAACCAAAAAAAAAGTTTTTTCAAATTTTTACGTTATTCCTGAATAAGTGAAAAATACTTTACTACCTGTTCACATGCCTATCATATACATTTAAAAAAATCATAAAAATAAGTCGAACTGTTTCGCAGGAGTAAACAGTATAACATTACTAATGCATAATATCTGTATAGAACGAGAAATGTCAAAAATAAGCTAATTTTCATATTTTATATAAAAACTAGCGACCCGCCCCGGCTTTGCACGGGTATAAAACATATATAAACATTCATCTTCAATCACTCTATCTATTTAAAAAACCGCATCAAAATCCGTTGCGTAGTTTTAAAGATTTAAGCATACAAAGGGATGTAGGCGAAGAAAATGCGACTTTGTTTTATACTATGTAGTGATTAAGCTGTTTCATATTTTCGTATTAATATACGTAAATACTTCCTCCGTTTGTCCCTATCTCTTGTGACTTCTAACCATCCCTTTCTATTATCAAACTTCATTTTTAAACAAAAATTCAATCAAGAGAAAAAGCATCCAATTTCCTTATCTTGAGTATTATTTTATAAGAAGTTCGCCAGAACATTTTGTTAGCACCCTCGTGGGATCTTACACAAATACCTACTGCATTTAAACAGGAAAAATAAAGCATATTTTTTTAATAAACGTGTTGCTCAAAATGTAACTTGTAACTCATTTAGGTTAACATTTTTGAGAAAGTTAACAATGAGAAAATTGTAATTTAAACAAAATTTCTCTTTAAACCTATTTTACGAGTATTTAGCCTTAAAACAAAATGTGAAGAATATGATGTGTTATATATTTTTTTAGCTTAGAAAAATCCAATACTTTTTTTGATATGTGTGAAATTATGTGACCTAATGAGTATTCTAAATGAGCTGCGTGCTCGTATGTTGTATTTTATAACAGAATGAGCAACATTCTTAATTAGATTTAAAATTGACATGGTCTAGACAATTATAGATAGACGATAGATTGTGATTGTCAGAAATGTTCGTAATCAACATTTGGTGTATGTACATCGTTAGGTGCCGAATATTGGTCCAGCTTGTCAGCTTTCACGCTTGGCTAGCCAAGACTCGGTGACAATCTGCCCTAGCATTAACAATATGGCTTTGACATAAGGTATAGCTCAAACATTGGGTAAATTCACCATCCAATTAAATGTCTGGAGATGTAGGTGTAGTTTTATTTATGAAGTCAATTAAGGATCAGCTATTTTAGTAAGATCATCGATTCAAGACTCGTCAATAGGTAACGAACGGCCAATGGTGTTATAGTATTTTTTATATTATTTTATTATGATACCTTCTACTAAAACTTTATGTTGCGTTTGTAATAGGTCCTTAGCTACCCTTACCTTCAATAAAATATTATACTCATATATCCTCAAATAAACATCGGATTTTTTTTGTCATCATATTATAACGTCCTTCTACGTTATGATTCGAATTAGAAAATAATTTTTATAAGTGGTTTCTTTATCGTTAAGCGCAAATTAAAGTTAAATAATTTCATGTGTGGTTATTTGCAAAAAAGTTACAGAAACCTTATTCTAAAAGACCCACGAAATGTTATTTGACCTTCAGGGTTGTCAAACAAAAACATCTTACAAATAAGATTACAGTTCGAAGTATATGGAATGACGTGTTCGCGTGACCGCTCCTCAAACATTCCCTAAGTTCTTCCAACCGACTGGATAGGACTGAGAGCAAATAGAAGCCACGGATCCGGAATTAAACGCCCTTCTTGTTAGTTTAACACCTTTTCTGTATCTTCGTGTATTTCTGAGAATCATTCGAGTGTAACTGACACGCTATATTTCAAAATAAGGATAGACGAGGGTTGAGATTATGTCAAACTCTAAAAAAAATTCTATAAACTTTGCTATTGCTTCTTTTAAGATGGACACTAACCAATCTATGTTTTTGATCCTCTAACTAGGTATAAGTCAACTTTTCCTCAGCTTTATTTTTTAATCGATGCAAAAAATCCCGCGTTTTGTTTTCTTTTTGTTATAAGTTTGACATGTCTGTCTGTGGTATCAGAGCTTCTAAACGAACGTATTTTTGTTTTTAAGCTGACAGAATAGAGATTGTTCTTAGCTACAATTGATGAAGAATGAATGTTCATCAATTTACAAAGTATTTTTCTTTTTCTTAAATTAACAGATCGGGATTTTTTAAATTGTCTACAATTCTTATCAATAATATATTTCTTATTAATATACTTTGAGTCTTCAAACTTATGCGAAATTCTAATTTACTCATATGTAGTTCAAAACGTGATAATGGTGAGAGCATATAAGATATTATTTGTTTTTTCTATAAAAAGATAAAATTCCATAAAATAATAAATAAATACTTACAATACTTATTTTTTTCGATGAAATTAACTCAAAATAAATTTATGTTAAATACTAAATTGAAATCTTGATATCAAATAAGATCTGTATATTTAAATTTTGTTTAAAAAGCGAGTTTCTCACCAACAGTGACCTAATTGCTATAAAAATAATTTGAAAGTAATAAAATTCATGAGAAAAGTTCTCGCAATTAACTAGTTTTATTGTACGTCTGTTTCTTCTTTAAATAGCCGAAGTTAGAATAATTGACATGAAAAATTAATGTCGATTTACACTGGGATATTACTTTTCTTTTGTACTAACAAAAGAAAAATTCGAATGGTTTTGAAGATTTTTCGTAAGGTCGTTCAAGGTTATCGTAAATTTATACATATGTACTGCGTATTAAATGTTAAATTAGGTGTAGGTACGTAATTTAAAAAATATTTTTAAACAACAATGTGATTAAGAAACGCCTTCACACGTTGATATCATAATACCTTAATTCCTACCTTAACAACAAAACAAGTATTGCACAAACTCTAAAGCTCTTTTAAAGACGTGCTATGCGTTTGTATGAAGATTAAATGATAATTTCCTTTACACGCATTTTGAATAGTTAGGATCACATAATAATTTGCATTAGATTAAACAACTTACCAAACATAACAGGAGTTTTTATGAGGATAAAATAGAACCTCTAATATTACAACGTGAATATTACAAAGATGAACAAAGCTTGTCTCACAGTCACAGTTATATCTCCTATATAATAGAATTTTAACAATTTACAATGACTTGACCATCCCCATTGATAATTTGTGAATGAATATGGAAATGTATTTGGAAAAACTTTCATTTACCTTTTCATAAAGAGTTTGTTGAATATGCTTTCGAATACCTTTTGTAAAATGTATCTTTACCAAAAGGACACTGCCAAGTTACTAAATATATAACAAATCGCTAATATAGACGTAATCTTGATCAAATCTCAACAAAAAATATTTGTTGAGGGAATTTGTTTACGATGGAATTCCACAGAGATTATCGAAGACCCTTACGATCGGTATGCTAATTTTCATCTCATGGAAATTTATGCCTGCACCGAAGGGCTACGAATATATTATTAGACAATAAAATATGATACAGCAAATTTGATACATTGCAAGTGGCATAATTCAATTATGTTGTGCTCACAATATAATCTTGTTCTTCTTTATAATTCGTTCTTTGCTATTTCATTAAAATTATGTTTTTATGCTAATATACCTACTCGAATAATAAGATTACCGCTGTTCTGTTCAACCAACTGCAAGAAAGTTTCCTTTTATAATTTTTATAGAAATATACATATTTTTTCAAATTTCTACTTTATATTATATATCTATACTAAAAATGTATATAAAAATATATAAATAAAGTCAACTGTTACAATTTTTAATATATGATATAACAAATAAAATTTAATTCTTTCCAGGCAACTTCTGGCCCCAAATCTTCGTCAAACTATTTATCTTCCAAACGGAGCTGAAAGTGAAATCAGAACGGTAAGTATTTTAAAACTATCATGCAATTTTAAAATCTGATGTCTGAACCACAGATCCATTTATGATACGACAGCAATGGAAATTTTATATATGTCGACTTAGAATTAAATGCTCTTACTAAGGCTGCTTAACTTTGTGATCGGTTAAAATAAGAGAACAAAATTAGCAAGTCGTTACGAAAGACATTAGAATTGTATATTACAAGAAGCTTCTAAACTCAAATTTGCATTCTCTTTCGTATCCAAAGGTGCAAAATACACTACAATAACTTTGTTAGATCGGCCTCAACTGCAATTTGTCCAAACTTTGACTAGTCTCTAACTTGCACTCGATAAACTAGAGATTTATTCGACAGATAGTATTTGTCGTAGATTAACCTGGATTACGGAGGTTACGGAAGATATAAGTTTGCTTTATCAAGGCGGAAATTGTTGGATATCTTAATAGATAATACCTATTAATAAAAATTCTTTGACAGATTTCAAAGAAATTATCTACTACTAGCTGATCCGGTAAACGTTGTTTTGCCATATTAATTTTTGGGATGGGCTACCCTTATCACTTAGGGGTATGAAAAATAGATAGTAGCCGATTCTCAGACCTACTGAATATGCATATCAAATTTGGTAAAAATCATTAAAGCCGTTTCGGAGGAGTAAGGTAACTAACATTGTGATACTAGAATTTTATATATAAGATTTAAAAAAATATAGATAATACTGGATTGCTGAATTTTCATTAAATGTGTGATAGACTGAAGAAAAATACTACTATGGCATATAATATTATATTAGAATGTTAGTAACCTACATAAAAGTAAATACGCTATTTCTATCAATTTTGGCTTCAATTTTACAGAAGTCTTTACGCGATTCCATGCTGCGCTGGAGGTATAGGGTTCAAATCTCGTGAATAAATGAATTTTACGGTTTAAAAAACATTGTGTTTGACTAAATATATAATAAACCTTTTTATTTTCCATTTATTAGGTTTTACTGTATGCAAATAGAATTTACAAAAAAATACCTACAAAAATATTCAAAAATACGTCACTATTACGGCAAACACAAAATTAACGTTAACAAAACTAAAACTATAAAGGTGCAAAAAAAGAATGCTAGAGGAAGCTAAATGTAAAAGCTTTAAATAAAATGGGCTTGTGATTGATGACGGATCAATCGTGGCGTTCCACTTCAAGAGTGACAGCGATGGTGTCAGAATCGGTTATAGAGATATCGTTGTATATGGAATGAAAAACTTCTTATCAATTCCGTCGACGTTCGCCTGGATTCGATCTGTGAACCTCGTGAGCTGATATCAACAACCATTGCAAAAGAGCTACCAACGCTATAAGGAATAATTTAATTAAATACAATCTGACAGTTTATCAAAACAACTTTGGAGGTTGTACAAACATCTATCAAGAAACTTTCGATAATTATAAGTTGTTCCGATGATAAATCTATCAATATTATATAACTCGCAAACTATTCAAATGAATCAGAGATACTTATAGTTTAGCGGCCCTATAAACAGCTGAGGAATAATTTCTATCTTTGTACGTATACGTCATAACTCATAACGTATACATTATACGTTCTTTATAAGATTTGTGGTTAAGAAAATGAATTTCTTATTAAAAGCCCATAACCTTACTGATTGTTATTTAAATTCAGATTTAAATAACAATGTTTAGATTTTGAGTTTCATCAGTTTGAGTTAGACTTATAAACCAATAATTCTGATTATTCTTCGGTTCAATAAATTTTATACCTATTATTCACAAAGAACCTAACTTTCATCATTAAATCTTGATCCATAAAAGTTGAACCGAGATGTTTAATTCGACGTAAAAAAGTATACTTTGCAAAAGAAGATTTAAAAATAATGACACAACAGTGTTTCAAATTTTATTTTATACAGTTGACCGCGACTTTTTAATTAAACTGCACTCCTCAAAAAAAGCCTATTTTATTTTCCGACGTCTCAACAATCATTCAACAGTAAAGTAGTATTTAATTTAAAGTGTAACAAAAACATTCACTTTAGTTGATTTTATTTTGCACTGGCATAAAAGCAGTGAGGACTAAAGAATATTTACTGAATTACTATATATTTCCGTACAAATATCCGGCGACACGGGATTAACGGCATTACGGCAGCTGTAACACATTGTCCAAAGGGTCCTTAGGCTGAAACACTGCACAGGCGAAAGAGAACAGCGTTTCCCAGAAGTTGCATTGTATATTTATTATTATCTATTAACACATAATCACACAGGAAAGAAAACAATACAAAAAAACAAAAACAATTAGTTGGGAGTGCAACGGATGTGCTTATCGCTAACAAACAAGGCAACCTTATATTTAATGTTGTGTATTTAGACGGCACGGCGTGGAATTATAAATGAAAAAGGATTAGCATAAAACTTATCCTGTCTTCAAAGTTAGGAAAAATATTAATAAAGGTTATTAAGAGAGACTTTCAAGTATGGTATTTTTACTTTACATTAACTTTATTATTAACATTAATACGCTATATTGATTCACTCATAACTTAAGCAGTGCGAAGAAGAACTATCATAAAGCTTTAAAGGTTTATTATTATTAAATTGTTTTACCTTTAAACTTATCTCCCCTAGAGTTTCCTTATAGTGTTTTCTATATAATACAATTGTTAAGATTTTTCTTGAAAAGTCTTCATTTGATCTGTTAGTGTCCGGTCCTGCCACTAACAAAAACACGCCCTAAGGGTCTGTCTCACTATGCAAACGTTAACGTTCGGATGTCATAAAACGATCCGTACCGGTGCTTCAGTCAACTCACCCAGAAGAAACACTGGCACGCAATTTTCTTGACCTCCATTGACCGTGCTTGCGTGAATGGGTTTAATTGTGCTATTTTCAGATTGTACCGTGACTTTTTTACGTACGCGATCTTACATTAAACAATTACTGATCCATGAAGAATATTGCCTCAGATATGCCTACTAAGTAACTCAAGTGAACTTTTTCATAATGAAAAGAGATTATTCTTGTGTTTGTAAAACATTTTACGGTACACTATTGAAAAGTTGTTATATTAATCTAACCATTTTAAAAGTGTAATCGATGGATCAATATATGACTATTTAAAAAATCTCACGTTTTCTTTAGCCGGAGATTATATACTTAAACATCGTTCACATTTATGACCCTATTTCAATTATATTTAATATAATGACTTAATATGAATTTGTTGTGAGTTGTTCCAAGTCGATATTGACAATATTTAAAAAAAATACACGTCGAATTGATAACCTTCTTTTTGGTTTTTTTGAAGGTCGGTTAAAAAAGGAGAATTTTGTTTTAATTTAAATTCTTAATATTAAGTGATCCCTTAGAAGAATAAAGCACACAATGTTTCGTTAGACCCGAAAATAGTTCAATTTAATAGCCCAATTTTTGAAGCACATACCTACTCGGCTAAATTAAACAAGGTGGCAAGAAAATTGAAACCAATCTAAACTTTCTTCGATCCAATTTGAATTTCCTTCGGCCCCGTCTTCGATACAGGGATGGCTTAGGCAATAGGACCTTTATCGAACAACCTTTGCCAATCACTTTAATTTTCAATTTATTTTCTCAGAAAAATAATATAAAATGTGTAAAATATTACTTTGCACAATTTTTTGATGGCTGTCGGCTACGTGTAATGAAAAATGAAATTATTCGTATCGCAATACCGAGGTTTACATTTAATAATAAAATTGAAATATATTATGATTATTAAATAAAGCAAACTCAGGCTTGAGTTCGGTGAGGTATTTTATTATACAATTCGGTAAAATAATGTTACGCTTCTATAGACGATAAAATGAATTTTCTTTTATTTCCTAATAACAACAACATAACTACTAAATAAAAAGGTAGATGCAATATGGACTAGATTGGATGGAGGCATCCTCCAAATTTCCCATTGTGTTCCCTCTTATATCACTTATTTAGCTTGGTGTTAGCTTAGCTTAGACTTATTCCTTAATTTCTGTTCTCAATGTCTGTCATTATTCATAATATTATATCAAAAATCTAGGCACATTTACTGATCCATAATTTTTCTCCAACGTTACGTCCTATAATTAAATTTTCAAGAAGTAGGGGAAGGTCTTAAAAAGATTCATGCATAAAAATCGGCCCGAGACCGCCGTTTAGGAGACAGGATTAATAGACGTCAAACGCAATAATATTATCGCCTTCCCGAAATACGACTTTCAGTTTCCCTGAAATTTCAATAGGCCTCCTATTTAACTAGTTGCTGCCGTCATATTTCTTAAAAGTCCTTAAAAATTGGTTCCGAGGCCTCACAGCGAAAACTTAGAAATTATTTTGTTTCTAGGTAATGCTCGCAATGATGTCTATATTACGAGTATATACTTAATATTATAATGAGACTCATTTAACTTAATTCCAAAACCTCCTTGGTGTCAGTGCGAATCAAATGACCTCACTTTGAAATTTAACTCTAAAAATTTAATTATAGTTATTTTTATTAATATTAATCATATAATAGTAAGTTCATACTAAACCTAGGCCAAATAAATAAATATTAAGTTTTACAGAACATTTCAATGCCTTTCAATATTAATATATCACATTTTTTATTGAAAATTGGAAGTGTACAAAAAATGTGAAAATGGTATTACAGACGAAATATTCCATCCGCATCCTTTTGAGAAACGAATGAATGAGCCTTTTCGATTTAGAAACTCATTCGGTCCCATTCCTTTCGTTCGAGAGTGAAAAGAAACAACGTAATTGCAACCGCGCCTTTCAGACTCGGCCCACTAAACACGAAGTTTCAAGAGTGACAGCGGATCTAAAAGTAACTCTGTCTATCTTTAACAATGTATCACTAAACCATTAAACCAATTTTGATGAAAAGTATATTCTAGAGATTAAGAAATATTAGATCTTATTTCCAACTTGACGGGGTTGAAACACGTGGTCAACTACGACCAGAATAAAGTTAATAATGGTATAAAATCAAGCTTATCTTCCACTTCATCTATTCAAAATTCGGATAATCTACATTCCTATTTCTGATAGATTGAGAGAGGTACAAGGATCCAAGACTCTTGTATCTCTAATAAGTGTAATTAAGATAAGCATTAATTGTTAAATGGTTTTAGGTGCTTAGTCGTGAAAGCGTTAAAAGCATACAGACTCTAATCTAATTGTTAAACATTTTTACCATTTGTCAAAAAAATTGCGATTGCGATGCGAACCTGCTTTACTTTTTTTTTCATAAAATCGTTACATTTAATACCGCTTATATAGTGGCCACAAAAAGACTCTCAACAAAGACTGTGTGACAAATTAGGATATCAGACGAAGCAAGAAATTATTTAGCGGATTTTTTTCATTCAAAATACATGTTTAGTATAAATGAATAGCTTATTTTGAATATTTATTATTCCTACTACATTTTAGAATCCCTGTTCAGATTACATTTAGATACCAAAGTGCAAAGGTAAAATGTTTAATGTCACTGGGTTACTTTCAGGAAATCGAACACTGCTACTACCATGGCACAGTAAAGGACTATCCAGGTGCCTCAGCCGCATTCCACACATGCAACGGCGTTTCGGGAGTCATACACATCGGGAACGAGACATTCGTCATACATCCCTTCTACGGAGGAGATCTCTCGGTCAGTTAAAGCATGCTTTTAAACCTTTCTTTTATAACATTTTTCTATACAAAGAACATACTAAAAAACATTATATCGAATTGATAACCTCCTTTTTAATTTTTAAATGGTGTTAACTGTTACAATTATTAAAGTATTATATGCAATTCTTTCAAAAACGAATTACACTATAAGCAAGTATAATACATATTCTATTTTGTCTAGATTATTATTAAAAGTAACTTTATATAAATACGCAACTAAACTTTACACATATCTGTATTTCAACCATAGTTAACTAGATTTTTTTTTATTGTTTGACAACAACAACAACTGTTAAAAATTGCCCATAACAACTAGGAACGCCGTAACACTAACAAACTCATGTTTGAGATGTATAATGTCATTTAAATAATAAATACACTCTTGTTAAAGTAATAGTAACAATAAACAACTATCTACATATTGAAACAATTCCAATACAAATATTCAAATGAAACCAGCCTAAAACGTCCAAATACTTATGTGAAAACCACAACCCCAAACAATTCATGTGCATCAAATGGTGGCATCGCAATTAGAGTGCATACCACGTTACAGGTCACTGAGAATTCTAAACAAAGCAACAAACGATTAGAATTCAGATTTTACCACGACACGTTTCATTATCGCTAATTAATTATAGTGATAACAGTGGCCTCGGGGGATCGCGGTGATTGATTGTAATTTAACAGCCAATTTACCTTATTTCAACTATTCAATAATACATGAAGATTTCAACTTGATTTAGTCGGTGGTCAGAGTAAAGTACACTTTAAATTGTTGGCTTGTTTCGAAATTGTGGTTAATTATTTTGAATGTAAGCGTTTATGAATTGTTCGATTAAATTTTATAAGCTAGTAGTGAAGGTAGTTGGTATTATAAAACCATAAATACAAATTATTTAAAAAAGCGCCGCTTTAGCGTTCATCAAAAACTTCTGATTTCTATATTCGAATATACTGAAGTTAAAGCAATTTGGAAGTGAAATTCCTTAAACGGCAATCAATTATCGATATAGAACTGAGAGTGAAATGTTAAGCACGCGTTACGTTTAGGTACATGTCCTTATAAGAAAGACAATGATAAGATAGATATATAAAAACTCTAAAAAATTGTGTTATTCGCTAAATATTTTTATAATATATATTTTGTAAGAAATAATGAACTGGAGTTAAGAAAAGCCATAGGTAATTTTTTACAAAACCGAGTAATGAATTAGATATTAAGATTCTTCAATCAAAATTATGTTACAACTGTAACCACAGATATTAAGAAATTCATTTGCAAAAGGACACTCGTTCTCGTAATTGTAAATGCTTGTTAAATACATTTTTCATTATAATGAATCAAGACTTAAGGAGCATTTAGCGTCCTCGTCCAGCACACTCCCCGCTCCTCTGTCCTTGTTCAAAGGGATTTAATTACTCCCTTTTAAACCATCTACGTCTTTTTTGTTGTATTCTTTAAACTGAAGTATAATATGACATACATATATAATAACGTTATTATTAGATAAATTAAAATTGATTAATAAATATAATTAATTTTACATTTAAATTCAAACAATAATATTTATTTATTTATTTAAAATCATAATCGAATTTCAATCAATTGAATTTCTTCAGGCAAGCCTGTAGAAATTAAACCACTCCTCCGCGCCACTTATGACACCCGTTCGACAAATGGCAGCTCTACCAGAGATAGAATACAAATTATAAATAAAACTATAATTTGCATTCGGACCGGGGATCGAATCTGATACCTCAGGCTTCGCGGTAGGCTTAAAAGACCGCTCACTACGAGACTTTCACCTCGTCACATAGTGCTATTTTACATTTAATGTTGTAATTATTTAAATTTACACATGAGTAGTATAAAGAATATTACTCAGGACAAATCCTCTCTAAATACATTCAGTGTAATTCAATCAACGCATCTAGCAAACATAATTACATCTCACTCGACTCTTAATTAACTGTAATCATTACGTAATGAGTTTTACGGCGCATGCGCTTGTAATAACGGGATCTGAAGTCTTCATAAATAGTCCTTAAAAGGCATTCTAGGTGTATGGGGAGGGAACGCTTGCCAAATGGGCTTTAGCATGAGCTTTATGAAGGCACGAAGACAGTTCATAGACTCACTCTAAGCTGATTAAAAATATATGCAACAGTTAATTTGAAAAATTCACATTGCGAAAATATTCAAACTTTATTTAAACTATACTATTTGACAATCTTGAGTTGGGAGATTGATTAATCGAAGCTACGACTTTTTAGAGTCGTAAATCGTTCCAGGCAAAATATAATTATTGTTGTTAATATACATTAGACTTTGGAAAAAAAATATTATTTTAATCTTTACACAAAAAGTCAAGCTAATTTATTAATAAAAACTGATGTTTGAATTCAACACGGAAGTGTATGGATCGGCTGAAACTCTTAAGAAGTAATTACATTTATAAATTCGCTTGTGTTGCTCAATTTAGCGGAATACTTCCGAAGTAAATATTTAATAAAGTTTACATTTTATAGTCAATAGAAAGTTTATTCCACCTACCTCTATAGATTTTATAAATGCGAAAGAAATGTCGTTTTCTATGATCATAGAATATTTGAATTAGAGATAGCTACAAAAACTAGTTCAAAAATATAATAAATTAAATGTTAATTAAATTTTGCTACTATATTCATTTAAATCTATAAAGTATAAAAAGTGCTCAGTAACGGCAAATCTAATTTTTTAGGATTTGCATCATTATTTATACAATTATTAAAACATCGGAAAAATTAAAACAATTTTCTTAAACATTTATAGAAAACTGTTTGACGACAAAGACCCGACCGCTCGAGACCATGCAGGCTGTGAAACATGCGAAACGTCTTGCAAATTTAGTAGTTTAAATATTTGTGAAACTTGTATAAACAGTTTTATATACATGTGTGATTCTCGCGTAAATAAATTATATTTGGCAATGTGTAATGATTTAAAAAATCTGATTACAAATGCAATGTTACAGTAAGTTTAAAAACAAACATTAAAACAGCTAATGATACTACATTTATTGATCACTACATAGCTCTCGACCGCCTCCTTGGTCTAGTGGTAAGCGCGTAAGCGTTACAACGGAGAGGTCCTGGGTTTGATTCCCGGCGGAGATAAAAAAAACTCGGTCTGGCAGGACATAGAAGGCTGATCACCTACTTGCCCCCAAAGAAAAAATCGATCAGTGAAACAGATGTGAAATGCATCTGCCCCATACACCACTAGGGGACACGGGACTTCACTTTACCACTTACACATAGCTCCGAAGTACGTTGGGTTACTTAGTTACTGTTATTTCTAGTTAACCAGCTAGTACTAACAAACGTGAAATGTGTGAACACATGTTCTTTCAACCACTGCTGTTATAACGATACTGCATCGGCAATGTTATAAATCATTTCCGTAATAATGTCACGCGAACGCCTCGTAAGATAAATTTTCTCCACACAAAGGACGTACGGACTTACAGAGCATGTATAAGTGACTGTTATTTTAAGAGGAACCTCGAAGCATTAATCAAGACTAGAAACGACTGGCAAAACTTTGTCTTTGGTGGAACGCGAAAACAGAAAGTTCAGTGTGATTAGCATCTGAAAAGGTTCTGCTTGTCATTTTTTAGCTTTGAGTTTATTCTAAGGCATTGAAAGTGTGTATCTTAGAGTAACTGGAGAAATTATTTTAAAAAGATTCTCCAAATATGGCGCTATCATTTTTTTTTTAAATTACTTTTTAACTTTATTAAATATTTACAATAATGTATTTAAATATATTTACAAAAATATATATGGCGCTATCAATTGTAGTAATACTAAATATTTTAAATACGAAAGAAGTTTTTAACGCTTAGCGCACTGTGACTAATTTTAGTACAAACAGACATGGAATACACAAATAACTAGAGTCTATACTTATTTATAATAAAATATATTCACATTACATATATCCACGTCTTTGGAAAGTGTAACTTGTTATTTATACATACGCACATTAAAGTTAAATAAATAAATCAATTGAATGCTATTATAATTGTATAATTTAATATATAACGTATCGTGTGAGTATAAATTTTATATAAAGCTCCTCAATATATATAAGCTGTGTAAAGTAAGGAGGTTTCAAGACGGGAAACACACGAGTAAATTAGCTGTCGATGGACACACATGAGAGTCATTTATTACGTCAAAGGTCCACTTACGTTCTAAGTGACGTCGTGGATTACTCCGATAGACCGAACGGTATATTTCAGGTGTTGTAGTTAATTTCAGGTATTTCGTTTTGTGTGAAAATGTTAGAATATAAATTGTTTGACGGAGGGTTATTATCTTAAATAGGTTTTGGTTTTCTCTATTTACTCCTAAGTAAAAATGTAGGTAGTTCTTCATACAAATTCTCTCTGTATTGAGTAAAGTTAATTTAACTGATATTTTTATAATTTATATATATTTTCGTAATGTTAAAGTACATGCTTAATACATATATTTTACGTTCAACTGTCAAGAGCGCGACAAAAAATGTAAATGTTTTGAATTTTCGAAAAATCACGAAGTATACAGACTTAGACATAGCAGTTAATCGGCTTACAATATTTATATGTGTGATTATTAATGATAGCAGATTAATATTTAATGACAAATTTAAATCAAAGAAGTTTATCTATCCTACAACTATTTTAAAACTGAAGTGTTAGTTGGTTTTGTGATTGAACGCGTTAATGCTAGAAATTACTAGTTTGAATTGATTAATTGTTCTTGTATTGGATAGTCCATTGATCGATGAAGACTTAGGCTATATAATTTAATAATAAATTTACCGTACCACAAATATGAGCGAACCATTAATGAAAAATGTTGAGAAAACATTGTTCCTTTTGAGAGCGGGCGAAACCGTAGGGCAACATAACTTACTAGCTGACTACTGAGTTATAAGAAATATATTGTACCTAAATATAGTGTTCGTCATTTTATTAACAGCTTTTAATTATACGAAGTTTTCATTACCTAATAATGGATGAGTTTATCGCATCATAAACTGAGTGGTTGGCATGAGGTCGTGAGTTCGGAGCCGTCCTGCAGCTTAATGCTTCTAGGAATAATCTCTAATGCCTGATAACTTTGAGCTTTATCAAACATTCCACTAATTTCCCACGTTTTGCGAAATTTCTGCGGCGGTTTTGAAATTACGGGCCAGGTAAATTAGTTTAAGCAAATTCTGTGGTGTGTTATTAAAGCCAAGCAAAGAGTATAATGTTAATTACTCGCTCCAATTAAAACAACTACGTAGTTAATAACTCTAGGGATTTGTATAAAAATATCAAATATTGTATGTAAAGCACTAAGAACGTCGATAAGTAGGAATATTATAAATTTTAATTTATTTACACACTTGTATTGTATTCCGTGATTAACTGCAGGTGATGTTGTCATTACAAACGAATGTTATTCATGGCTCCTTTCAAAAATTGAACTTAATAAAACATTAATTATTTTACGTTTAACTTGTAATGTCAAATATTGTTTCATTTTAATAGTTTGAAACTTAGTCAATTTAATAACAACAGAATTTAGCCGTGTAATAATAATCTCAACCTAGTTACAATTAAACATCTTAAAAATTCGAGTATATAAAAATCCCGAGTGCGTGGCTCGTGTTTAATATCGAGTTAATTCCTTATGTTCGTGAAGGTAGAAGACTCGAAGCTCTTACATTGTAAAAGAGCAATGGGGTTACATTTATCATTAGATATAAAAGGAAAGTGGAAAGATGGTTGATTTCAGCCCCCAAAGACACTCCGAGTGGCATTCACACTTTGTAATTGGCTTAATGGTTTTCTTTTGAGCAATACACAGAAAATGTTTGGTGCTAATGCTACGTTGGCTGTATTTTTTGAAGCTTAATTCTAGCTGTCTTAACAATTTCGTTCGGGTTATAGAAATTATTCTGTTAAAAATTTTATGGTGCGTTTTCAAAATTTTATTTTTATTAGTTTTTTATTAATGTGTATCACATAATTAAAGAAAACAATTTGAACTGATTAAGCGCGTATATTTATTACAAATTTTAATATAAAAGAAACTATAACATTTAAAAATCACATAAAAAGGGAATTACCTAACAGTATAATGCACTATGTATTTTCCGAATAGATTATACTTAGAGGTTGAAGGACTCGACTTCAGCGCGATACGATTCGCAGAAATTAGTTCACAACAACCTTTTGTTTCGCGTCCATTGTTTATTAACTTGCATCGAGCGTATTTTGTATAAAAGCTTTGAAAACGCACCCAATGCTCAACCTTATTTGTAAATAAATTATTAACTAAATATATTAATTAATAATTTATTATGTGAAAAGACAAGTAAGAAAAATATTAATGTTATGGTAAGAGACATTCTTTTGAAAGGGAAAATGTAATTCGAAACTTAAAAACTTATCGTAAAATTAAAGGTATTAAACAATTGATTTTCTTAGGCATTTTCTGCTACGATCTCCCACTTTGTGAAATCAGAGGTATTTTCGAAACATAAAGGCTAAGGACATTCAAAAAGAGAAAAGACGACCGGCAACATACTCCGTGCTCAACTAGTTGTGGGTGTCAAACATTATACATGCTTTAAATATTATATTATAACACAAGATGGTATGACTACGTCTGCGTAAAGTAAAAATAGTGTAAGGTTTTGCAAATATGCAAGTTATCTTTAAATTTAAAATTCTTATCAAAGTCAATTATAGTTTTTCAGTCGTCTTAGAAAGCGTAATAAACTCGTTTGATATATTTTTTAGTATTTTCAATTATAAAAATAAGAAAAGGACGTAATATATTATTTTCATAAACCCACAATAGAGTAAGAAAAATAGCAAAACGCACCTTGTCAACCAGGTACCGCATAACAAAAGTTTTGGACAATGGCAGTACAAAGATCCATTATTGATCTTGCTCACTGGTGAATCCATTATTCACAAGATCCAAATTCTTGTAAGATAAAATTACGTTATTTTTAAGTACTAAAATGCGACAAGATCACATCTCAGCAAAAGAAGAAAGATATTTTTCGTTGCTTTTAAATAAATTAGTATTTGTTCCACATTATAATTTTACTAGACATTAATAATTCATACTTCGACTAAATTATTCAAATCACTGAATAAAAGAATTGAAAGAATATTATTTCTCGAGGAGCTAATTTGCTCGGAGTGTTTACTTAGATTTTTTAATCGGCGCCTGAACCTTTGTTCTGCTGTAACGAAGATGATGAATAAAACATTATGCTATGTATAAAATATTTCATAATTACAGAAAATAATGCAACTGAAGAAACATTGTGCAGCTCCTAATTTTCTATCATGTACTATTTCTGAAAAAACAAGATCTTAGGGGTCTTCCATTAATCACGTGATGTTTTTAGCAACTTTTTACGCCTCACCACCCACCCTTGTTGATAATTGGTGAGGTTTTAGGCTACTCCCCCTTCTTACCCGCGCCTACCCAAATCATGTGTATTTTTTGGTACAAATTATATTGAAATTTTCAGAACATTATCTTTAAATACAGTTATAATCTGATATTTTTTTTTGAAAATTGAGTTATTAATTAATTTTTTGGTCCAGACAGAAATTAAGGTTGCAGGTTGTTTTTGTATTTATTTTGAAGTTGTAAAAGTCCACTTTTTGTTTTAGAAATCGCGCGTTCCACGAAAAATATATACACGTGACATCTCATTACCTTATCCCATAATATTTCGTGATTTTTTTCTGAATCCCTCACAAAAAGCACAAGGCAGGTGAATTGAGGTCCCCGGACACTTTTAAAATTAGTTTCGTTGACTTTTCATTCTACACGCTATTACCCTCTTATCTTATCGCGTGCCTTTGGGATTAATGACGCCCCGAATACCGGGAATTTAATTTCAATCGGATATTGTGTTCTCAGATATACTGTTAAATAAAACGACAAAAATGAAAAAGCTTATTTAAGAGGCTTTGATATAAGAGGCGATGATATCCTTATATTGTCGGAATGTAATCATCTCTTGGTGTACATTAATTTATACATTTCTAATATAGAACAAGGAGTTTTATAAAGACGTGTTATACGTGTTAGACCAGAAATTATAAACAGTACTGGGCAAGAAATAATGCATATCGACAGAAGAGATAATCTGCTAATTTCGGATTTGTAGAGCGTTGTCCCTTACGCACGAAATACTAACTCCAACGCATTTGTCGAACGAATGACAAAACGTAACACATGTAGTGTGAGAAAAGGACAATGCTCTACAAAGCCGAAATTAGCCGAATGCCTCTTTTTAGAGATCGACGTGCATTATTTCCTATAATGTCCTCCTGTACATCAATCATGAATTTACTTTCAACGCTTTCGATAGATTTTTGTTGTTCTACATCTGTCAATCTTATTCTGACTACTTCAGTTTGAGATTGACAGACATCGAATGTGTCGAATGCAAACTTTAAGTAAGTTTGCTCGTAACTCTATGTTAGTTACTCTAGAGACATTCAAATATTTTAAGAATATATGCTATCTAATAATGCTTTATCAAACTCATGGTTAATACACTTGTAGTTTTTCAATTTAGGTTAGGTTTAGGTTTAAAGGTTCTCATAAACAATGTTACATATCTTTTACATGAGAACATAATTTTAAGATATATAAAATAAAACAACATCGTCAGAAAAAAAAAGACTTATAACCACCTCTCTAATCACCACAACAGATGCATTTATCAACCACTAACCTCATATTTTCAGCTTTAATAAACATTATTCAATATATATATATATTTTAAATTTCTATTAGAATTTTTTATGTCTTGAGGTAAAGAATTACCAATATAATTGTGCTCCCTCAAAAGTTATAGTATTCGTATCTTTGTAAATGACCGATTTGTGTGTTACTATAGATATAATCTTATGTATAAAAATGCACACACTACAATACAATTATAAAGTTGTCTTATTGACATAATTTTAGTTTCTTGAAACTTATCTGTGTAAAGTTATGTGTATTAAGATTGTACAGAATACAAATATTCGCCATTGCGACCTAAAAATGTCGCGAAAGTAATAAATTAACCCAGGTTATTGTTTTCATGCAAATTATTATTGTAAAGTCATCTTTTGTGGGACATATTCATGATAACGAGCGCTCGGGGTGCGGTGTAAGTTGTATAAGCGAGTAATTTATGTGCGTAACTCGAACTAAACTTATAATTGCTTTTCCGACGAGACGTCGACAGGTGACACGCTTAATGACTAGACAAATCTGATTTTAACTTGCTATATTTTTGTTTATTAAAATATTGACAAATGTTTTGCCCTTAATTAGTTAACAATTCTTTTTATTTAAAATAATGATTTTATAAGTCCACGGATCAAGAAACTTTAAAAATACAATATCCTTTTAATGCCTACCTTCAACGACAATACTGATATTTTTCGTTCCCTTTATTGTATAAAAAATTAACGTGTGCTGTTTTTGCAATTTCCTTTTCATGTAATTGACAATTATCATATAATTTATACTTTGCTTGTAACCTTGCTCCAAATGCAAATAAGTCGCGTACACAAATCTGGTAGTTACACAAAAATTGTATAGTTCGCAAAGCTTTGATGCCAATTTTAACTCCCCCCGTCACGTACTACTTCTGATTACAAAATTCGGGCGTAGCTTCACAACTTGGCTTAACGAGCCGGTAAATTTTTAACCGGCTGTCGAGTTCATGTTTTTGTTTAGCAAACTTTAATTGTTTTAAACTATAATAATTAATAAGTTGGAACTTAAAATTTTTAACAAAATAATTAAACTTGCGTGTTGAATTTGAACCCTAGGCAAACAAAAAAAACATTGGTAAGTATATTTTAGTTGAGCACGTAAAGTATGCTTATCTTTCCTGTAAAGTGAAAGTGAACCACAAATGAGTTTTCTTCTTGCCTCTCAGTGTAATTTGGTTATAAGTGAAGTTACACAGCCACAATACGGTTATACTTTTGAGACTATTTCCTGAGGCTATTTCTTCAAAAATTTCGTTACCATTTCATTTCTTTAATATGATTTATTTATTTATATACATTTACACCCCTTAAGTCAAGAACAAAAAAAAGTAAAACTTAAAAAAAATATATAAAAAACATAGCAACGAAACATTTATGAACCGTTGACCAAACTCAATGGTTCGACTCTAACATTCTCTTGTAGGTTGTTACTAAATACTAGTTTCCCCGCCCCTGTGATGAATGGGTCGCTTTCCGGATTTCCTTAAGGAAATCGTTAAGTTTCGCGAGCAAGCTAGGCATCGGGGCCTGCTGGCGATGCACAGTGCTAGAAAAGTATTCAGCAAAAAGTTGTGCCTCCTGCAACGGTGGTAATTGTTTGGTACATACAGCCTTACCACCATACCGACCAAGTCAGCGCAGTCCACCCCGCTCCGCAACACCTTCAACCTGTAACTAAACAGCGCTAATTCCCTACGTAGTTCAAGTTGTCACAAGAACATGGAAAATATTTTTAATTAAATTTTGATTTTATGCAGCTACAAGACACTGTAATTCAAAAGTAGTTTAGAAGCCATACTAACTGTTATAATACCTCTGTTAGATTAAACATCCTTCGCACCATTGAGAGTATAAGTTTACTGGTCCATAATTCACTCCAAGCAGTTCTGCTACTCAGAGACACAGATGAACAATATTCACTAAAACCATCTCGTTGGTGTTAGTTGATGCACAAAGGCACCCGGAGGCGATGTAGTATATATATATATATATATTATATATTATATATATATATATATATATATAATATATAGTCAAATTTATGCTAGAACACAGTACGAATGTTTAACATCATAATCTGATCTCAGGCCACCAGGATGTTTAATATAAGCTGGAAATTAGATCGGTAAGAGACGGGTTATTTGATTTGAATTAAGCTCAAAAGCTGAAGTGTTTAAACTAACCGCTCTGGGTTACAGACAACGAAATTACAGTATTTTACATACAGCACTTAAATTAAAACATAATGAATTGAAAACGAGAATATATTAAAACAACATTTAGATTGTATAATTGTAAATTAATAACATACAAAATGCAGATGTAGCATGCAAAGTACATACTTTAACTATATAATTTTAGCATATTCATCTTATTCATCAGTTTTTTATAAATTATAATAGTCAGTTAAATTTCGAGTAATATAATCAAAAGATATTAATAAGCACCACCCAATAAATACCTATAATCGTCAACTATATGATGAGAAAACATACATAATATTAAACTATAGCCATACATTAAACATTTGTATACTGATCAACTCTTACTTAAACAAGTAAAATTTATACTGACTTGTTTATCCAAAACCGAGGAAAAAACCTAAAACAATTTATTTTCAGGCAGACACGCCCATTGCTATCCGTTCAAATAAATCTTATAAAACCACGCAGAGATACAGGAGCTATTACTGCTTTTAGTCCAAATGGGTTTGCACACAAATAAACATATATGTATGTAACAAACGTTCAAATTATCGTTCGCACAATCACTTTACTATATTATAAAAGAGAGCAAATTGTTTGTTACTTAAATCTTTCGTTGTTACGCTTGTATTAATCATATTTATTAAATTAAGTAAAAGTGTACGTAATAAAATATAAGTATATGTAGTTTCCATAAAAATATAAACACGAGAGATGATCTTCAGTCCAGAAAGTCAAAATAATAATACAAACAATTAAATTTTGTACAATTTCATGAATTAAATACACATCAAATGTTCACCAGCAACCATAAATGTCACCTCAATTAAACCGAACTCAACGATACAAAACCATAACAACGTATTATTTTTTAAGGCCCATAGCGAGGGAGTTTTTTATGACCACTCCATAAAACGGTCAAGAACGAATTCATCCCTCAATTCTTTGGTTCTGTTTAGCTTTGTCTTAATATTTCGTGTATTACATAAAACCACTCCATCGTTATCTTAAATCAATATAACTTCACTACGTTATTTCATAAATACATATTCCACATGATATTCAATAAAATAAAATAATTAATTATCTTGGCGCTGCGATTTTTTTGTGAAATCCAATAAATTCTGTTACCTATACGGGTATGGGACAGATACATTTCTGCATCGCTTTCACTGATCATTGATTGTTGTTTTGTTTTATTTTTCCTTCTTATTTTAATTAATTTATTTATTTTTATTAGGATCTCCAACAAAGAATACACTTTACAAGCTATGCTATTATACTGTTACAGTTTAAACATTGTGTTTCTTCAATTAGAAGAGATCACAACATGCAATAGTACTGTACAACAGGAAAGGACTATGACATATCTTATCCATAAACTATCAATACAAAATTAAACGACAAAATCCAACGACAAATTAGGAGCAAAAATATTTAAACATAAAAAAATAACATAAAAATTAAAGAGAAAACAAATATCAATGAACGACTATTAATTTACGAAGTACTAAACACTCAAACATATACCTAAAAATAGTTACATAACTCAAGCGAACAACAATGTAGCTAATATAATATAATAGTATAGACACATCAACATTTACTCATTGGCCAATTGTTTAGATATGAGATACTTAAACTTATCTAGTGTATTAGAAAATATATCAATTAATGACTATTTCTATAATCTAAGAGGGCCGATATGTCGTAAATAGGGGCGTATTTATCTTTTTCTTTTTTCTTTTTTTTCTCGCTTATTTAGGTTATTAATAGGCAATCTTAATTATAAATAAATATATCAGTTTCTTTTTGAAGTAGTTTAGTTTAGGGTCAATTCTAGTGTGCTAACCCAACCGAAATAATTGTTCATTGTTCAAAAAGGATTCAAAAAGATTTCGAAAATTGGAAGCGTGAACAATCACTGGGGTGTTTCGGAAATAATTCCATGGAACCCTAGACAATGATAATTTGTCAAGGCAGTCGGATAACAAGCCTGAGTCACACGTGAAAGTAATTTATTGTGTTATTATTGGACCCTTCTGACCCTTAGATATAAGTAACGGCACAGTTGGTCTGTTTGACCTTTATTTTGTGACCCGTTTGTCATCACAATCGGTATGTTTTGGTGAATAATATAAATAATATTTAAGAATTCTTCGAAATCTTTGTCTATGTACCTAAATCGATTTCTAACTTGTCTTGTAAATGTAATTTAACAAAAATATATTGTGTATAAAAAAGTAAGTAAGGCTTTTGGCTCTGCTGGCTTTTCTGTTGTTTCAATTGTGTGCACATGTCGTCTACTTGCTTATAAAAGAAATGATAAGCGAAACATAGACAGAAATATGTCTACCCCATTTTTTAAAATTCTTTACTAAAGAATTTTAAAAAATGGACGGCTGTTTGTGTGCAAGTAGGTACTGATATGGGCTGAGTCCATTTATAGGTTTTTAATTTATTTTACAAAACAACGTTACCCTGTCATGACCTATATTGCAGACAATGGAAACCAATATTTTAGACAGAGAATATATTTATTATGACGGGGTGCATTTAATTGTCGACTCGTGGAGCGCTGGGGGCGAGGAACTAGATAACCGTGTCATTTGATTGGTTTAAGTTATAAACTAATAACTAACAAACTAACTTTTCTTGAGAACATTTTCATAAACCTAAAAAAACAAATGAATAATATGCGAATAGTATCTATGTATTATATGTAGCTTCACGTGATTTCTTAACTTTTAGTAAGGATTTTTTGTTAACAACTGAGCCGATGGCTGATTTAAAAATCTGCGTTTTTTACCGAAAGGTTTATAGTATTCCAGAAATTAGTCCCCCGATTCCTCCACACTAAACACTTATAATAAATGAGTTAGAAATAAACTGAGCTAGATTGAGACTGTTATAGTAAAGCATCAACCCGCTCTCGCTACGTCTCGCAACTCAAACCGCAGTAGTAACGTAAACAACATGATATTATCCCGCGAGATTGGAAATACAGAAATAATGAGACGCTATTCAAATAAACGTGACTGCTGCCGATATAGATCCTTATTAATTTTCCTCACAATCATATTCTTTATTTAATTAAAGGATCTTGCTACAGTGAATTGATATATAGCATTATTTTGTGTTTATATCGTCTCTAGCAATTATTTTAGTACCGCGTGGAGTACTGCAATCAAATTTTAAAAAGCCTGCCTAGTATAAAAGGCGCACTCGTGTGGCTATTAAGATAAGCTGCTACTTATCCTTGCAATGTCAAAAGCCACTCTAGAAAAATTTCAGATATTAGTTACAGAGATTTCTAGTTCCTTTTTGCCTCTGATATGAACTACTTAGGAAATTTCTTGTCCGTGCTAATGTATTCATTACAATATAGTCAAAGTTAAAAATATTTTATTCATATATACATGTACAAAGTTAATATTATATTAATTTAATATTTTACATTGTTTATCTATATTATATTGTGATATTTTTAAGATGGTAAAATTAAAAAGATTATGCAAAATTTATTTTTGGGGTGATATTGTTAAGTTTAATCCCAAATTCTATCCATCTTCACGTTTTACAGGAATTAAGGTCCTTTGTCAAAACTTTGCAAGTCGGGAACGTTATCTTGTTACAAATTGTTTAGTAAATACACTAATAGGATACAAGATCTCATATGTAACGTCATATTTTTCATACTTTACTATTACTTGTGGGAATACTTTTGTTTAATTTTCATAAATTGTAAATGCGAAACCTGAGCTCATTTTTATATGCATAACCCGAATGTGATATTAAATACATGAACTTGTTGATGACAGTCATCAACAAGTCGACGATGCAACGGCTTATTAATCTAAATTTGTTGACCCGTTGAATAGATACAAAAACCGGAACAATCGGGTAGAAAAAGAACAGACAAGACAACGTAAAAAAAGATTAAATCATCTAACAAAAAAGCAAATTAATCCGTTCATAGGGTTTCAGACGCAAAAATACAGAACTAGAAGACTTACAATTTGGCAAATTATAATCTGCAGATGAATAGATAGATTACTTAGATGGTCAGGATAATGCCCCTAAATATTTCACGTAATTTAAGATCACAGTTCACAGTCACTTCAGCATAGGAAATTAGCTTAAAATTTGTGTTGAATGTAGTTTGTAATGAGTCTTGAGAACTAACTGTGGTTGAATTTTGGACGGATCGTTTGTACAAAATCAAATTCTACGGAATTGGAGTCCAAGGATTAAAACTTTTAATTACATTAGTACAATGTTTGTGATAGTTTTTTTTTTAATCTAATTGGCATTTTGAATAAAATAAATTTGTCGACATAAAACATTACACATACACATTTTTTGTATGGACTCACTCACATTAAGTGTTAGTAAGAAGAAAGATTATTATTAACTATGTATGTACAATTTATAATTTTATATTTTATTAAATTTATATACTTTTTAAAATGAATAGAATTAAGACAGTGAAATAACATTGACACCAAAAAAAAACCACCAATAAAAAATGTTACATATCTAAGAAACTATACTCAGGCTTACATTATATTATAATTTCTTTTCTCTTTTTACTAATATGTTAAAATTTTAACTATAATTTCTCTCGAAAATAATTTTTCCAAGCTAGCGAATTCTGAAGACTAACGACCATTCAAATAGTATTATCATATTAGTGCATGCCAGAACTAAGCCAGAACTAAACTAAACCGGTATTCATAACTAATTCAAACCGCATCGAGGATTCTCCCGCACGTTCAGTAAACTTAACTAATTTGCACTTAACTCGGACATTGCGAATAGTTTAACGAATCCTCACTTTTGCACTGTTTCAAACATGCATTATTTCCATACTTGAAATTGTTCTAGATACGTTCTGATAAATATTTACAACCTACATTGTTCTTGTTCATAGTTTGTTTAGAAAACTGGTGAAATACTTTTGAATAATTCAAATATTTTATAATTTCTATTGTAAAAAGTTCCATTCACCTTCGGATACCTTTTAATTAATGCGCTATAGCTTTTTATTGAATTACAAACCGAACCAACCACCATTCTGTAACTTTTTCATATTACATTTTATTTCATTTTGAAATTTATTTAAATTTAAAAAAAAATATATCCCACATCTCTAATGGTTATTTTATTTCAAATAAATTATAAAGTTCTCAATAGGATGTTTATTAGGTAGGTATTTTATCCATTTTGACATTAGGTAGTAATTATCATTACAGATAGGTGCTATAATTTATTATAATGTCAAAACTATTTTAGCAACTTACACATCGAAATTTATAGTTCGCTACGTGTTTGCACAGTACTGGGGTAAAAGGGGGTATCACCCCCACTCGAATATTCCCAAACTTGATCAATGGCTTATAGATTCAACGCCTCCGAATTAAAGGAAGGGTAGTTAATCTCTTCTATCTCAGATCTGAGCTTGATTTATTTAGGCACATTTATTTTATAATTACGATCTGGTAATTATAAAATAATTTATTACGTATTTAGAGTGTTATTATTATAAGGAATTGTGATTTTAGGGTATTCAAATTAGTGGTTTATCAAATAGTAACATCCACCAAGGCTCTATGCCATTATTCAGAGATTCACTATAGCTTCTCTCCTCCATGCCCCCTGGACGTCAGTCGCTGAAGATGTAGACCATACTAAGGACAAAAAAGATTAGTGATTTCTTAGAGTTTATAAATATTGCTTCCGTAGTATCCTTTAACAGTACGTCTTACTGTTTCAAAGTTCATGTTGCTATAAACTATATTTTATCGACATTTTTATATTTTATAAAAACTTATTCATCTTATTATTAAAAATTGTTATTAGTAATCTAAAGCAGATCTATGGCTGCTGCAATAGTTTGTTATCAACTAATATGATTTTTTGTGTTTAACGCGTTTTCAAATTAAGCCACATCTTCGGAAATTAATTGTTTCTTTAAAAGTTTTTATATAATTTTTGATTGTTGTACATTTAATAAAGTATTCTCCTGTAGTGTTCAAAGAAAATATAATATATGTATTTATCAGACAAACTCAAAACGCAAGCTTATTTTAATTTAAAATTTGGCCAAGTTTTCTCACCACAGTAAATACAGAGTGAAACATGGAGTCCTACTGAACTGCTGATAAGAAGTTGTAAATTATAAATGCCTCGCTTCGTACACTAATTTGCTTAATACTGTTATTTTGGGGGACTCAGAAAGTGTGTCTACTTGATATTTGCCAGTGATTTTGACTCCACTTTGAATAAGCCGCGAAAAGTCATGCAAACTTATGAAAAAGTATTATTTATATTAACTGGCAAAATAATTATCATAAAAAATTGTAAAACAATTACAACTACAATATTAAGTTATTACATAGAATTTTTTCTAAATAATTATTTTCGCATCTATAATTTGCTATGACATTTTATTATAATTATAATAAAGTAATTAAAAATATGTACTTTATAAAGTACTTTACTTAATAAAGAACAAAGTTGAAAAAATATTCCTTATCTCCACAAACATCTATTGCGCTTTGGCGCGACTAACCTCAGTAGCGGCAAGCCCGTGACGTCAATCATGCGGGTAATTTACATTAGCGATTCCGGGTCAATTCAGTTAACCCAGGATTTTCTGTGATCCGAATGGGTTTATCCTACAAATTCTACGAAAACACTGCATGATATAACTGAAGTCGCTACGGCTTACTACGAAATGCTACGAGACTGCTACGAAACAGCTGCAATCAAATACAAATGTCTATAGATAGCCATTTTGTATTTTAATTTTATTGTAATTTAAATTATAAATTACTAGCAACCCGCCCTGGCTTTGCACGGGTATATAACATTTATAAAAACCTTCCTCTTCAATCACTCTATCTATTAAAAAAACCGCATCAAAATCCGTTGCGTAGTTTTAAAGATTTAAGCATACAAAGGGATATAGGGAAAGAAAAAGCGGCTTTGTTTTATACTATGTAGTGATGATAGTGATTTTTAAATGTAATGTTTTCAATCTAATCAAAATCAAATACATCAATCAAAACTTCCAAATAATATGGTTGAATTTGACTTAATGGAGAAATTAGGCAGAATAAATAATTTTGCATATATGAGTAATATTTAGCTAATGATTTTATAGATATTTAAAATGAGATTAATATATTTATTTTGAGTAGATGATATATTACAAATTCCCTCCATTAATCCAGTTTATTATAAAAAATATGTAGCTTTTCTATCCGTAAATTGCTTTTTTCATATTATGGTACAAAAGTTCATCGGGAGGCTTTCTATCAAAGTAACAGAAATGAAATATGTCAATGTCGCACGGAATTGAATAGTAGACCATTTTTTACGATTTCAATTTCTGGACCTTACTATTTGATCGATTGCGATATTTTCTTGAAGAAAACCATTGAAACAGAATGTTTCAAATCACATCAATTTAAAAATATAATAATTAAATATTGTAACATAATGTGGAAGGTGAAGCAGTTTTCAAATAATTTTTATAATAAAATACATTATATTGTATATTAAATTATATAATGTTATAAAAACACAATTAGTTTAATGATCGCCTATATTAAAAGATTAAAGAGAGGCAAAAAATGGGATGCTAAAATTAATTGGTCTTTAACTTTTTGCTTCAGATAATATCATATATTATTTCTTTTTAAAACAACATAAATCTAATGATCGGCTAGACTAGAAGCTATCAGACTCAATTTATTCCTATTGCAGAGTGAAGGTAATTGAAAAAGCCGTATTAGCCGGCACCTGTGACTTATTTATTGCCGAAGTCCGCCTTGAATAACGTACTATCTTTAAGAGTGTTTTAAAAATAATAAAATTAATATTTTTGCTTGATAATAAACAAAACATTAAAATAAATTGAAGCACGTTCTATAAAATCCACCGTAGCGTTTAAATAATTCTGAATTTCACTTAAAACCAATATTCATTAAATATTTAACTTTATAAATTCAGAATATGTATTTGTATGTTTTTACACATATTATACCTATCTCAATATTACCCACTGTGATTGGAAGCTATCATTCTTTGCAGATATAGTGAAAAAAAGTGAAGTCCCGTGTCCCCTAGTGGGGTATGGGGCAGATATATTTTTTTAATATATACAAATTAAATAATATTATTTCAGCCGTCTCCGCGTAAATAGATACTGCTAGCAACACTACATTCGGCTTTTACTACATTGAGTTTTTTTAGCGTCATCGCCTACCGTCGTACCTACGTACTCATGATTTTAAATAGTATTATTGTCTAAAAGTTGCCTTCAAATTGTAATTCTAAGACTACTGAACAGATTTAAACAAGGAAAACTACACGGGAAGCACCAGATTTCAAAGAAAAAAAGAATCATCATAATCGGTTCACCCAGTTGAAAGTTCTGAGGTAACAAACATTTAAAAAAATACAATCGAATTGAGAACTTCTTCCTTTTTTGAAGTCGGTTCATTAGTAGAGTTTTGAATTTCTGCTATTTTACTAGGGGACGAAATAAGACATTAATTAAAATAAAGACCTGGCTTAAAGGTCTTGTAATAGCCAAAAAATTTAGTAAATAAATTACCACATTGACATTTAACATCGGTAACATCAATCGCCCGTGACCATGCAGACTGTAAAACCAGTGAAAATATTTTTTTTTTTTTGTTAAATATAATTTGAGATAATTTGAAATAATTTTTTTGATATTAATTAGCAATCACAATCTTCTTAAAAGTAATTTCTACATAAATTGCTTTTGGCATTACAATTTTTTCCCGATAAAACTTACCTTGTCTAAAACATTAATTATATACATTTTTTTTCAATTTTCCTGTTACTGACTTTTAATTAAAAGCTATTTCGTCGTAGATTGTGGCTTTTTTTTTCAAAATTAATTTTGTTTCCTTCAAAACAATATATAATTGTTTCAATAGATGTGAATTGTTACAATTCACCACCAATATAATAATTCTTAAACATGTTATGTCTTACTATTAATACTACCTTCAAAAGTTCTTAAAATACACATTAAGTATTATAATTATTCTGTTTATAGATACATTGTGAAACCATAATCATATATTATAGCATTTATTTCAATGTTTTACTTACGCTACAAATCTAGAAGTGTAATTATAAATTGTTGGCACAGGTGTAAAGTATTAACGGATAAAATCACTAACCAACCGGATAAGCCGTAGGCTACTAACCTCCCGTGAAACCACAACTGGCGACTACAACTTCCAAGCTTATTTTCGAAACTGTTAAGCCCTTTGCCCTTCTGAGCGGCAATAAACCAAACACGGTCGTAACCAGGCAACTAATACGACATTTCGGTGACAAATACTGCTTTGGAGCTTAGCTTATTTGTTGTAAACGGGAAACAAATGAGAATAAACTTGTTATTATTAATACTTTTTTTTAATTTTCAATTATTTTTACCGAGTTCAAAGAAATAAAAAAACAGCATCAAGAGATGAGTTCACACAGACAACTATTTAAATTAAAATATCGACCTGTCAAAGCGTTAGGTAAATTAAATGTACACGGAAAGTCAATACACAGATGATATTTAATTTCATAATCCTAATAAATATGAAACTTACATTTTTTGCATCATCGCTAAGCGATTAGATAAATTTTAGTATAATGAAGGTATATAAAATGTGTGCTTAATTCCAACTAAGATAAGGGTAGGATTCCACTAACGTTCCATAATATAAAAATCTATCTCATCATATTACGAAGGTTACTTTCATCCCTATAAATTATGAAATAGCAAACCACGTGAGATTCCGAACTGAATACATAAATGATTTTATTCTACATAAAAATTCTGCCTTCGAAAGAAATTTTCATTTCCGAATTTTCTCATATAAATAAATTAGATGTATGAAATTCTTATTCAACGCTTGTTACCTCAAAGAAGAGGTTACGTGCATTCCATTGAATATCAATTTTTATCGGTAACTTAATTTCCCTTCTCACGACGATTCGTTCGACTTTATATTTTTTTGGCTTAAAATAAATTATTACAGAATGTAATGAAATGGACAATTGAAAGATTTTTATTTTTAAATATAATATTATTACAGAAAATAAAATAACACTATTGTAAGTATGAATTTTTAATCCAAATTTAAAACAACATTCATTAAAAAAATCTTTTTTAATAAATGCTTCGTTTCAATACATAACTAAGTATTTTATATTTTGGAACTATTGCCATTGATAATGTTGTAAATTTTAATTATATAAATAGTTTCAAAAGCAGTTGTAGAAAATTTGTTTATAAATTAAAAATAATAGGAAGATTAAACACCAATTACTGTGTTTAATTCTTTATTATACACCATAGAAAATACAACACAAATGACTATGACTATAATATTTAACTACAGAAATTATATTTACTACTACATTAAACTGTAAAAAAACTGTGGGTGTACTATAGATGTGTTTTTATCTTTGTTTAGATATCTAATTGGCCCGACTTCATCCGCGTAGAATCAATATAAAAGTGGCCTTGGACAAAAGAATCAATTATTTATCGAATGACAAAAAACCTATACATACCTTTGTTTCAGCAGAAGCACCCTCATGTTATCTTTGAGGCGCGAACCAAGATGAACCGGGGCTGTGGCAACAAACTCGAGTACAGACAAAAGGCACACCGATCTAAGAACTTCGCGTACGTGGAGGCACCACTCATGGAAAATCATGGAGCTTTGTAAGTTTATTTTATATTATTTATCTACAAAATAAAAAGATATAATATTACCTATATTTTCCTTGTTTCGCAGCGATATTACTTACTATAATATATTGTTATTTGACAATGTTTTTTTCATTTAATTAAGTTTTAATAGTTTTTCAATTACTTTATTAGTTGTTGTGTCTTTTATATATATCGTTTAATTATTTAAACGGTCAGTAAACGTAAACAATGTACATAACTATGTACCTAAACTGGATTAATATCCAGCCTTAGATAATATTATGTACTCGGCACTATGAGTACGATTTCATATGATGCTGTGAAATAGGTCGCCGCAACGTTCATCCTGTGACAGACGTCACAGACACACTGCCCCGCGAGGACTCGTTACTATCATAGTTGTGTTGCCAGAAAATAAATGGCATTTTATTTTAAATCAGAAACAGACACAGAATATAATGTGATACTATTGTGTAGGTTGAAAGTATTTACTTTATTCTATGCCATGATTTAAATTATAAATTTAGCTTCTATGTTCATCTACAAATACGTTTAAAATTTTATTAATTATATGAAGCTACTTCAAGGGGTTCATTAAAAAGACAAATTGTTTTCAACGTTTATTATATACCGAAAACATTTTTGTCCAGGATTTATGTGTAATCAGTGCTCGACCACATAAACTGAAATTAAAAATAAATTGTTGTTTATTTAAATGTAAGGAGGCAAATAATTTATAGTTTCCTTGCTTAAATCTGAATTCGCAAAGTAAATTACACCCTCCCTAAAAGTGTCAAAGAATTCAAGGGACGCCATTATAAATCATCGCGGTCCAGAAAGTTGAATAATGCAAGGAAAAGTTTGAGAACTCATTTTTTCGAGCGACTACACTCGCAGTTAAACTAATGAATTCAGTTCGTGTACGAACATTTACATCGCACGTACATATTTGGATTTTTGAATAGCCTTTGTTTGCTTTACAAATTGTTCTACGAAAATATTCAAACAAAGTAGGATTATCTCACGCGTGTTTTAGCAATAAACTTCTAAAATCGCAATATCAAAATCAGTTCAGGTGTTACGTGTATTGGTATAATAATTGCGTTTTCATATTTTTACATATGAAATACTTAGTCAGCAAAAATGTTCTACATATCAATCTGGAACATTGTCACAGATTAATTGCGAAGTTTAAAATACTTTCAGGAGGAGAAAATCTTTCTTCATATGATATAACATAATATATAGGTGATATTGCCGCATTTCGTGTAAATTGAAACCACAAAGCGTAATAAAAGGCGAGCATAATTAAATATACTCTCTGTGTCAAAGCCAAGACTGGGAAGCTTCTATAAATTTATAATAGTACAGTGAGTTTTAAATTAAGCAATCAAATACTTGTTCTCAAAATCAAAAGATCCTGAGAACTCGTGACATAAAAAGATTTAATTGCCGAAGTTTTCTGAATCATATTGGAAAAAAAGGGATATATTCAGTTCTGAATGGATGGCCGCTTCCTTAATGAGGCTCTCGAACACACAGGATAAAGCTGCGCGGGAATTGAGATAAAAGAACTGTTAATCTTAAGTGGGTTTTTATCGGATGAATTTGCTTAAAAAGGCCGATTTGGAGGACACTTTTTTATCTGGATTCGGAAAGAGCTTTTTGTGCTTTTTGTCAATTAGATATGGACTTAATTAAATTTATCAAAAAATTATACGATTGATAGATTACATTTTTTAATATGTTCTACGCACGTTGTTTGAAATAATTGTTAGAGCAATTATTTATTTATCGTATTTACAGACATTCAGATCTTCTATCTTGGCAAGAATGGGTTGAAGCAGGTCGGCGTCTACGTGAGCGTCGGGACGTCAGAGAAACAACTAAATATATTGAGACAGCTCTTGTTATAGACAAATATATGTTCGACAAGAGAAACGGAAGCACACGCGCCGAGGTCGTCCACGATGCTATACAGGTTGCCAATATTGCTGATCTGGTAAGTGCTTTGCCATCTAAAACTCTAAATTCTTATTACATCTTATTTTTCTTAATCCTAAAAAACCTTTATATAAAGGTGTATGTGTGAGTTAGTTGGTTTCGAACTTAATAATAGAGTATCTAAGACCGCACCTACCATTATTTGTCAGTAATTTCTATTATTTTTTGATCATGATTGCCACATTTTTATTTATTTATTTACATTTAGTTGCACACAACAATATAATATGCAATACTACATTTAACAAAATATATAGAAGTATTGGGTAAGCGGCGGCCTTATTTCTAAATATTTATAAAATTTCAACTGATCTTCAAGGCAACTCGTATTAGAAGAGTTAAGAATAGGGCTACATTTATTGCTAAGATGTGATGTTACAAACCTTAAATCTTAAACTAAATAAAAACAGTGTTGGCGACTGACATTCTTATTTATGACATCTTTTGAAGTTTATAGACCGCCTCGTTGGTCTAGTGGTAAGCGCGTAAGCGTTACAACCGAGAGGTCCTGGGTTCGATTCCCGGTGGAGATAAAAAAAAACTCGGTCTGGCAGGACATAGAAGGCTGATCACCTACTTGCCCCTAAAGAAAAAATCGATCAGTGGAACAGATGTGAAATACATCTGCCCCATACCCCACTAGGGGATACGGGACTTCACTTTTTTTTAAAGTTTATATAACTAGAAGTTTAAATTATTAATACACCGTTATAATCATTAAACTTAGTTTTGAAATTAAAGGTAGATTAATTATATCTTATACAAAAAAAATACATGTCATTAGTTTTCTAAAGGCAAATCAAAATAAGGGTCACGAGCAATTAACACGATCTGAATTACACGTAATCATGTAATTGGCCGTGTTTGAATCGTCATTCGAGGGCGAATTCGGTTTTATTCAGTTTGCTATGAAAAGCGAAAAATCCCTCTTATACCGTATACCGCAATGTATGAATGTGGGTGTATTAAACCTTACATACAGTGCGTACAGTCAACATAAAATATATTATTTTTTTAATTTAAATATAAGTTTTCTTTTCGAATTCAAAATAAATTCTAATCAAAATAAAAGGGGAATGATTATGGAAATGAAGGGGAACCATTTATATATAAAATATCGTACTTTTAATTGTAATATTATTTTTATTTACTCTATTTATAAGTGAATGGGGGTCCAAAAGCTATCAAGAAAACTAATTCATATATGAATATGAAATAAACGGAACCGCCATGTTAATGTCGCCAAAAGATGCCAGTTTCTTATGAATTCCATTTATAAAGCCAAATACGTAGATTAAAGAATAGTGAGATTCAATAAATAAAAGAAAACCCACATGAACTCATTTAACATTAGTCGATGACTTTTATGAAATCATAATTATGAATTTTTCTTTTTGATTAAAAATATGGAAAAAAGAAAATATATATATTGAATTGATTGAATATTATTTATATATCTTAAAATATTCTAGGGTACATATTTTTATTTTACTGGCAAGCCTGATCGAGGAGTATAATATTATTGTTCTGTTGTGTTCTTTCTGTTATTATGGTCTAATGACCATAATTGGTTACTATATTTTACACTTTATTAGAATAAAGTAGGCATTTGAACGTAGAGATAGAATCTCTTCTCTTATGAATTCTACGCAGCTAGTTTTATGGATTCTGGTGATTTTTTTTAGGCAGCTATCATCTCTATATCAAAATGGCTTTAGATTGAGTGGTGTATAATTCCTAATTATCTTATCGCAATATGTTATTCCCAACAATTTAAATGTTAAAGCATAAAAATTTCACTTTTGCGTATATAATACAAGAAGTTGGGATACCGACCGTACAAGAGTGAGTCAAGAAAGTCGGCACATTATCTACTTAAAATGTGGAGTGGTTACGTTATCGCTGAAACTTTTACGTTGAATGCCTCCACGCATAGAGCACTCCGTCTGCGTTCATCATTTTCAAACTTTCGCTCACTTTTATAATTCACTCTTTCTATTATCGTGGGGATGGAATGATGGAATGTTGCCCATTAGAGTGTCAGTTATAACATGTAAAACAGGAAAATAGCTGCACACATAACAGAAATATTATATTTATGACAAATAATAGTCAGTACATAATATTAAAAAATAATCAACGTGTTAAATGTCTAACAAGGCAAAACAAAAGCTTTTTTGCATATTTGTTTATGTCTTAATGTCTTGTGTCAGATGCAATATCAGTCTCTTATCCACTCGTCTGTCGCCGCCATTTTTTTTTCATGTACGTCTGTCGGTCCTTTTGAAGTTTTGCGCGCGAAATCGCCGCGGCTGATTAAAATGGCTTTAACTTGAAAAAAATGTATAAGATCTATATAAGAAACTTATGTCATTTGAATCACTATGACAAAATAAATTATTTTGTAAATACATACGTAATAAAATGATGTTTTTTATATGCTAACTTTTATTAATCCTCTTATTAGTTTTATCATTTAGTTTTGAAATAAATTCTTACATTAAAAAGTACTCGTATATAGAGATATCCTTATTAAAATATCTTTTGATATAATTGTAAAATGTGGTTTCCAGTACTTCCGCACGTTGAACACTCGAGTGTCAGTGGTGTATATCGAGTCGTGGCAGAGCGCCGACCAAGCAGACTTAGACCGCAAGTATGACATCACGCGCGCCATACAGAAGTTTAACGACTACACCGGCCGAAAACTGTTCAAGATCGAGAAGGACACCACGCAGCTTTTATCGTAAGTAAATCATATTTTAAATTAAAAACACATCTAATTGCCGTGTCACAAAACAATATTATCGTATATTTACTAACTACAAAGATAAAGTACAAGAGTGTTTTGGCAGGTGGTAAAAAATGGAAGTAATACAGCTGTTATTTAATTTTTGAATTATTGCTGATTGAATAATGTAAATTTATAGTTTTGTAAATATTGCAGGTAGCAATTTTATTCACGCCCGATTTTTCTAAGAATAAGGCTTTAAAAAATGGTAACGCTTTTTCAAAGTTCTACGCTCCCATGCTAATGACATTTCGGTACTAAGAGTTGATATCACTTTAATCTCAAATACCCTATAACCTAGTCGATGGTGTCTAGTACTTAAAACCTATGAAACAATAAAAGTTTCTAAAACTTAAATAGTTATACTGTATTGTAATTTACTATATTGCTCTTAAATATATTTGATAGTATATATAAGAAAGGCACTCGTTTAGTTAGGGAATACATAGATACAGAAGGTACACAGACAACACGCATCGTTGGTCACCGCAAACGCTCCATGCACTACATTGGTTCGCATACAATCACTGTTTGGACATAGACGACTGTGTTGTGATAACGTCGACGAATTTGGAAATTTGAATTATTTTGTGGTTTATCGAATGGGTAATAACTAGGCTATAAATAAAATCGAAAATAGGTATGTCAAAAGAATATTTTTAATAACATAAACGTGTCATAAACGAACATTCACGTTCAACATCTTAAATGTATGATAACGCGTTTATCTTCCTAAGAAAAGTATAGTGCATCGTTTATTCAAAGAATTATCAGTGGTGTTCTCATAACTAATGATAAGTTTTTAATCTTTGACTTAAAAAGAGACTGTTGAGTTTTACGTATGTTTGGCTTGAATTTTTTTAAAAAAATCTGCTGTTATAAAGACATTAATGAGATCTTCTTTTGTGTAATTAACATGTCCGGGAATTTTGAAATTGTCTTCCATTTCCGTTGTTAATTAGCATGTTGAATATCGTCGATAAATACCTTATATTTAATTTTCTTAATATACCTTATTTTTTCGCAAAAGCATCTTGAGTTCTGCCAACGTTAAACTACAAGTCACGAAATTTTAACGCACAAATCCTCCTATTTATATTTAAGCGCACTGAACTTGTTTATTTTTAGGAGAAATTTTAAAAGAACTGAAAATGTTTTCGTGGAATTTAAAGAAAATTCATCTCACATTGTGTGGTTACGTAACTAGGTCAAAGTTGAATGAAAAATATAATTTTAAACTATTTTGAAATGAATTGCTAAAATGAGTTTTAATTATAATTACCCGGTTTAAACGTTTAACCTGAAATATTACCCTAGTTTCAATTTTTTATTTAAGATTTAGTGTTTCATTAATCAGTTTTACAAGGATTTATTCTTAAAAGTGGAATTAGATTTTAGTTGAAATGATTCAATAAATTTGTGAAATGTTGACTTATATCAACAACACACGGCGGATGTCCGATCATAATTTAGTGTGTCAACGTTGCTAGGTTGCGACGAAATTCGTTCAGCCAATATTCGGTTCTGTTGTCTCTACAATGATTTATCTGTTTTACACATAGAGAGCACCTTCTGTGTATTAAATAATAGCAAATTTTTATTTTGTTTAGTCATTCTTGAAACGTCAATTTCATTTATTTTCTATGTTTCCCTATATTAAAAGATAAATGTAGATCTTTGAAATATTTACCTACAAATTCCATCGGGCCGAGCCAGCGAAATAAGTAATATCTAATGCGGAAATAAGGATTGTTCTCTAAACAATCCTTACTTTTGCGTTTATAATTTTTATTACAATTTACATTTTATTTGAAGCGCCTACGTGTATTGAAAAGGTAAATAAGGAAATTTCAATCCTTTTTATTTAGTCGACTATTTTTAATAATTTAACTACATGAATTCTCTTGAATATTTATTATGCCAATATTTTATAAAATATTTTAGAATACTACAAATAAATTTAAAGTTCACAAAACCGGAATACATCGAGGTAAAGCAAACGCTGCAAAATCTTTAGTGTTTGTATTTCTTAGTGGGAGCACTAAATAGCTGACTCAGCGAATATTCGCAATAAGTGAGCTTTTGTCGACTACAGTGCACTATTGTTGGGAACTCTGTACTGGCCAACTCTTTTCATTGCTTTATTCCAGTTACTTTTGGCAACTACAATATTTAAGCTATATTTTACTAGACTTTGAACAACATGTCACATATAACAAAGGTCTATATTGAAAATATATTCAAAATTAAATAGATTAATGTAGAACAGAGTAGTTTCTGTTTTATAATGGTATTTTTAAGTCACAGTGTTTTTCTTGCGAGATTTATCATTATATCCATGAATGCTTGAGTTTCCACATATAAACTCTATGGCGCTATCCCAACCTTAGCTTAAAAAAATCTTAAGTAACATGCATTCATAAAAGTAAGAGATAGATAGATTTAACTACTTCGTTAGAAGTTTCGTAAACTATAAGGGATAGTGCAAATGATCGTTTATCATAGTGCTGTGAGATTGTTAATTCGAATATTAGCCTATAGCCTATTTATCAAAATTTTGGTAAAGACATTTTAAAGATTGGAACATATTTTTGCGTGAACCCAAAGTCGTTACTTAATGAAAAGAACCTAATAAAGAATTTATATTCTATTACAACTTTGTGAAAATTGTAATAAAAGATATTTTTTTACATCCGATGTTCCTAAACAAATAGAATATATGAGATCTAGAAGCTTCTACAATAAAATATGAGACGTCTACCATTCAATCTACAAAGGCCTACATTTTGTATTAAATCAGTGGAACATGCTACGCGAAGTCGTATATGAAGCAATATCACGAAAAACATGGAGATACGTCAAAACACACTCAACCCTATGAATAGCTAACAAACGTCACTGCCTGTCAGTTGAACAGAGCCTATTTTTGTACGTATTGTATGAGACAACCTTAATGTGTCGTACATGCGGATAGATTAGGGTTATGTTAAAAGGCCCGTTTTTGTGTGGCAGTGAAGGTTATTGTCAAGTGATGTTATTGTAGAAGCTTATTTGTAATAATTAGTACACTGTCTTTTCAATGTAGGTATCTGAATATAGTCTATGTAATTTGATAATGCGACGTTTAAATAGTAACACCATTATATAATTAAGTCAATATTGTTACTCTGACACACTACACTTTTTAATATATTAATTTATTAAATATATGGTAGTTAAAGCCTAAAATAAAATATGAGGATAATCGAATAACTTTCATAACAGTTACAGTTTATTTCTTATTCTTACAGTGGACAGATGTTCCCTGGAGGTGAATCAGGCATATCAGTACCCGACACCATGTGCACACCCAAATCTGTCGGCATTTCCGTGGACTACAACACTTATGAACCCCATATTCTGGCGGCCACAATGGCTCACATGATCGGACACAATATAGGTAATATAGGCAATTAAAATTATTTTATTTTATTGTTGCTATTATTATATATTTACACGATACTATAAATTTATACTACGCTATAATATCATATTATTAAAAGTTTAACGTTATAAGGGGGTGATTAGATCCACGCATCCTATATTAGAAAGCCTTATAAAACCTATATTATTGTGATTGCTCCTATGTGAATCGGTGTGTAATAAAGATAAATCTAATGATAATTAACTTTATCTTCAGAGTCTTTCGGAAATAACATTGAATTACGCTATTAAAATCCCTTTGAATATTTAAAGTCCGATAACGCTTTCAAAATGTTTAGCCTGAAACGTACTTGTTATATGAAATGAAATATGAAAAACCACCAATGTTATTTAATATTATGGTACAGATAACATAATTTGATTAAAATCTGAACTCTGTATTGACAAAACAATTTAGGTTATTGATGTTGATCTCGGCTGTATGACGGGTACAATGAATACAAAATTTTATGTTTATTATGGTAATTTTTGATTAAAAGCTTGACTTTAATTTTAAATTTGATTCAGTGTTATGATTATTAAGTTGAAAATTATGTCACAATTGCATTCAATAGTATTTGTTTTATATATGTAAAAATATGAAATATTTAGGTATACATGAAATATTTAGGTTTACTGGTGAAATAAAACGTGTATAAATATCGTAATTATCATCTTTGCTTTAACAAAATTTAATAGTATTGTTAATTGTATTTTTTATTTTTTCATATTTCTTATCTATAAAATAATGAAAAAATCCTTTATTAGTATACTATAAAATAATCTATTTATATGTACCTATACAATTCTAATAGCTCATTTTCAACTTAATAACTAATACCAATCACCAATAAATAATCTTAAATATATGTATGTAATATATATGTCGGAATATGAAAAATCGACGACTTGCTTCTTTTTAAAAAGTTTTGTCATCATGGTGGTTACTGGTCATCCAGGGATGTAATAAACACAACACTTCTTGGTAGTTCCTGATGTATTTGCTAATGAATAGCGATTTTACAAGAGCTCTGCTTGGTCTGAATACTCGATCTGTTACCCGTATTTATGCCCTACCCAACCTATAAATAAGTTTCGTAATAAAAACGATCGAACTACCCGCAATAGCCCGAGTTCTAGGTTGAGTGCTGACAATGAATTGAACGCTTTTAAATGCTAAAATATAACTGATTAATGTTTTTAAATCCTAATCGCAACCGCAGATCTGCAACCTGGTTGCGTCGATATATATAATATTGATATTAAAAGACATCAATGTTATAATGTTATATATCTCCTTTACAAATTATGATTTTATTCTAGGTATGGGACATGACGACGGCCGGGAGCAATGTTTCTGCCGGGATTGGCATGGCTGCATCATGTCGCAGTCAATAGTTGGCATGGAAAACGTGCAGCCATACAAGTTCTCAGAATGCTCAAAGAACGACTACATCAACGAACTTAGGATAGGACAAGGGCTGTGTCTTCTCAACAAGCCGAATGAGGTTCTTATGTTACAATTTGTTTATTAGAATGAATTTAATTAATTAGTTCCCTAAGCAGACTTAAACCTCATTAGCCAAAAACAAAAAGTTCTAGAAAAAACTTTTTATATAATGTGAGGTTAGTAATTGCAATCCTAGATACCTACTATAAAATAAATTGTGTAACTGAGTGTTAAAGAAATAGCTAACGCTGTGTTACTTAATCAGTAATTTGTTTTTTACATTTTATTTGTTAAAAAACTTATCGTACCGAAAACCAATGACAGAGCTCAAATAGTCATAGTCATGATTAACAAAGTCATCCAACAGTTTTGTTGAATGACATTTAAGTCAACGTGGCCTGAGCTTAATTAATTTAGTTGCGTCTGTTTCGAGCACCTGAAAACTTCGGCCTATTCGATTACACTTGAACTCATTTACAATTATTAGCTGAAAGTCAGGACACCTCGAAGTCGAAAATCGCGACGAACTTTCCACTCTTTTGCACGTCTTTAACACCGGCTTAATTCAAAATTCCGTAGAAAATTAATCAGTACGAGCGCATTGTTTGTCGGCAGGCTCTTACAAGGCTCTCCGTTAATAAAAGTTATGGTAATGCCAGCTGGCCGCGTTCAGAATAATCTCTTCGTTTGCGAATATATAATAACAGGAGCCTCGGTCCGGAGTTTATTGGAATAAATTTACATATTACGGAATGATAATGCGAGCCACCACTCTGCTTCGATTCTACGTTTACATATTTATCGACGGATGATTGCGGCTGAGTTTTATTTTTTCTATTGTACTCACTACTTGAACTCACAATTCGTTTGAGTCAGCGTTATTTTTTGCTCAATAGTGTCTATGCAAATATATCTCTTGATCTAGTTTCGTGAAATCTGTTCATATTTTAATGAACTACGATTTAACAATTTATATTTGTAGAATTCATTCTACAAATATATCTATTTCTATTTCATTCCCCATCGATCTCAGATGCTAACGACTTCAACGTATTTTTCAAACAGTTCATTAACGAAAAGACCAAAGATAAATATCTCATTTAAATGACAACCGAAGGGTGATTTGCAAATGATGAGACTATTTTTAGAACAAAGCTTGGGAAGTGGTAGTTAAATTTTAATGGAATTATTCTTGCAGCCTCATTAGTAGAAAGTAAATTGGAGTGAAAATCCCTTACCAAATTAGCTCATTAGAGTCTCGAATAAAATGCTAACATTTAAAATTATTTTAAATCTCATATAATATATATAATCGGTATTATTAAAGTGTTTGATCATTTTTAAATTCTCCTTTGATAACACCATCTGCGATTGTTTACGGGAACCAATAGAACCAACGAATTTACCTTTTAAATATCGCTTACTATGACACGTAGCTCAGTAGTTGTAAATATATGTTTGTTAAATAATAATAAAAAATGACGAGGTAGATTCATAAAAACACAAAAAAAGAAAAACGCTGATTTATTACTAGTGTTGCTACAGATTAACGATGAACGGTGGCCATGGAACGTGGTCTATCAGTTGTGATATAAGTTTCTGCGAGATAATTTCATAATATTATTGCAAGTAGGAATTAACTTCAAAACGTTCAAACGTCTTAGAGTGGTCGAACACATTTTTGGTTAACTGTAATTACCAAAACTAAATATAAGCTATTTCTACTATGAAGCTAATGTAAATCTTAATAAGTAAATGTAATAGTAAGTAAATTATTTAACCGATAGCTGGTCGTACACCGACAATGCGGGAACGGTCGTCTGGATGAGGGCGAAGAGTGTGATTGCGGAACCATCGCCGAGTGCCAAAACACTAATCCATGCTGCGACCCTTTTACCTGCCGCCTTACTAAGGAAGCCCAATGTGCATCCGGCGAATGCTGCGATAAATGTCAGGTACTGTATCAATATCTGTAATAATATTTACTACTAATAAAAACTATATATGATCTTAATGCATGTAATTGAATGTAATCCTCAGTTAAAACCTCGAGGTGTCGTTTGTCGGGACTCAAAAAATGAATGTGATCTAGAAGAAACTTGCACTGGTCTATCAGGCGCGTGTCCTGTAGATTCATACAAGAAGAACGGTGAAGCATGTGAAGAGGGTAAGGGGTATTGTTTCGCGGGACAGTGCCCCACCCTTTCCCTGCAGTGCGAGAAGATCTGGGGACCAGGGACCATCGGAGCGGATAAAAAATGCTTTGAGCAATTTAACTCGAAAGGCGCCGTAACGGGACACTGTGGTAAAGACAGTAGCGGCAATTACATCAAGTGTGACATGGAGTAAGTTAATAATTAGTATTAGCATATACTAAAACTACTTATTCATTATAAAAAGAACTTAGAAGAAACACTTTTGAAGGTATTCGCTTTTACTTTATATGTATGTATTAAATTTTATTCGCTTAACACAATACTATATAGCCTATTTCACTCAAATAAAAAGTGAGTCTAGATTCCTATAAATGAAATTTTAAATACAAAATATGATATAGTAGTTTTTCACTTTTTATAATTTTTATAAACTTAACCACGGTTAGCATTTTATGAGTAACGCTAAATATTTCAGAAATGTTCACTGTGGCTCGCTTCAGTGCCAATTGGGAAATAGATATCCCATAGTGCCTGGAATGGATGAGTATTACACAAGGACGGTAGTAACTATCAAGGGAAATGAATACGACTGCAAGTAAGTCAAATGGGTAGACATTTCTATTTATGTAGTATTTAGTTAGTTTGTACAAGTAAAAAGTTTTTCTTAAGTGAAAACTAACCCGTCAATATTTTTCATTTGAGTTAGTGAGTTCCATATTAAAAATATCGTAAGGATATCTTTTTATTGTAAAAATATAAATTCTAAACAAAATGGATGTTAATTTCAATAGCAGGGCTGTGTACACTTCTATTGAAGTGTAGTAGCCTACTTTAATTAGAGAATGATTTGTCACTTAAAAGTAAGAATTGAGTATAAAATGAGGTCAAACATTCTATAAATAAAATAAGTTTAGTAATGTGTTTAGATTTTATGACCACTGTTTGAATACACAATGTGAATAACGTTTCAGGGCGACCACTGGTCTACCGGAGCACTCGGTGGTGGGTCCGCTTGGGCTAGTGCGGGACGGCACACCCTGCGGAGACAACCTCATCTGCGTCAACCAGACCTGCACTTCCATCTTCCCCTTCATCGACCACACCAAGTGCCCCACCGATCATAACAACCGTGAATGCTCTGGAAGAGGGGTATGTTTTATAACAAGTTGTGTGTGTACGTATTATAACTTGTCGTCATCAACACAAGTTTGGCATGCTTGGCGAGGATTATTATTCTACAGTCGTTCTTAGAAGGAGCATTCACTAGTCATTCATAGAACGGGACCATTCAATAAACTGTCTTAGAAAGGGCAACTCTGTCTGATTAGGTAGCCGTTGTGTATTTTGAGTAAATATTCAAGTCATTGGACGACGTGTATTTATTTTTAGTGTGGTTGCTATTATTATTTTAATGGTAAATGGATAAATTTCTAGCACTAGGTATACTCATTTTGATTATTTCTAGTATTTATTGAGAATTTTTTAATAATAATTTTTATAAGTATTCTTTTGTCTAGTTAGATAGAAAGTGTGTCCAACAATTATAAACTTTTCAAAAATTTCAAATATATGAAGAAAATGTTATAGCTCTCCAGTTTTAATGATTTACAAAAATAGTTCGAATCGTTCTACCAGGTGAATATTTAGTAAGCAAATCATAAATTTAAATATAAACTTATGTTTAATATCAAAAACACTAATAAAAGTTTCTCTTTAAACGTCCCGTTTAATCGTATTTTATTTAAGACTTCATCCAACTTTAGAAGCAGTTGACAACAATTATAACTTTTAACAAATGTACCTGTGAAATGAGAATAAAATTTAAATGGCATCAAGTTGGTGGACACACTTATAATTTAATAACATTTTAACGACATCCTGAATTAGGTTCGGACATCGTTAGTTATAACTCGTTCAATACATTCGGTGACTGTTCCAATTTGAACCCTACCTCGAAATGTTCAAGGTATTTACATGAAATGCAATGTTAAAGTTTAAATTTGTTAAATTTTATGAAAAAAAATATATTTTCAATATACACAAAAATATTTCTGTTTCTCAAACAAGATACTTAAATATTAGTTACGAAATACGAAACAATTGCATTTTTGACAAAATGATAAGTTGAATCGTGCTAAAGATCATAGGTGAATTCTCACGCGAGATTAATTTATATAATATTAAGTTTTAATAATATTAAACTATTTCGTATTGAATGTCCATAATACTTTTGTCGAACCTTATTCATCTAAAGCCCTTATCATTTAATAAAGCGCTAGAATATTTAGACATAAACGTATAAATTCCTTTGTAATTGTCACTTACACCACACAAAGCTCACGGTCCGCATCGTGGTAATTAGCACCTCGTACTGAATTAGCAAAACCGTCCGCTAAACTTTCCCTCGGGTTACGTTCAATACACTATTGTTTAGATTTCGCCGGTGCGCGATAACTCATCTCAATTGTCTAACGCTAAGTGGAAACTACCTCCAAATACCAAATAGAAGTTCAGCTATCGTTAATTTGATATAGAACAATAAATCAACTAACCGCTTCCGTATCTCACACTGCTTTTATTGTTATATGTGTACCTACTTAAGCTCACTCAAAATTTTAAATTCTTTGAGAATTGTTTTTATTAAATATTTAAGATAAGGAAAGGAGATTTATAATCTATTTACACACACACACACATATTTATATATATGTTAAAGCCTAATCAGTGAAAGACACGTTAAAATGTATCCTATAATGTCAAAACTCGCGATTCTGGGTTTTATTAAAAAGTCAAACTTAATTTTAATATGGGTAATGCGAATGCTTTTAGCAACCAAGTGAAGTCCCGTGTCCCCTAGTGGGGTATGGGGCAGATGCATTTCACATCTGTTTCACTGATCGATTTTTTCTTTAGGGGCAAGTAGGTGATCAGTCTTCTATGCCCTGCCAAACCAAGTTTTTTTTTCTCCACCGGGAATCGAACCCAGGACCTCTCGGTTGTAACGCTTACGCGCTTACCATTAGACCAAAGAGGCGGTTATTTTATTTTAGCAACCAAGGAGTGTAGTATTTCCTCTGAAAATACTTACGTGATATCAATTAAAACAAGTTTTGCGACTTGATTTGCTCAGAACTAGAAAAAAATATTTTTTGTTTTTACATTTTAATCATAACCATAAGTTCCATCTATCTTTATATCAAACTTTGTCCATTCCGGTATATTCAGCTTGAAGTATTATTATTTTTTCAAATATAATGAAATTGAGGATTTTATATCAATGTTTATTGGTTCCCAAGCCATCTATAAATACGCATAACACCTGTCGCCATTGACACGTCAACAACAGGATTCTTCAAATCAAAGTTTGCGCCCGACATGCTCGTAAATCCACAAAGTACGTCACTGTTATCAGTTTAGAGATAATAGAATCCCCGCAGCTATGCGGAGGGCGGTGGCAAATCAAATTGCTCTTCGCCTCGGTCAACGTTGTTTTGCGTCCACCTCACTACTTTGTAACTGGATGTATTAAATCAGACTTGTCGAATTTTAGTGAATTTATTAAGTTTGTTATCAAGTCAGTACCTACCTAATACCGATGACAATATAATATTTTACTCTTTTGAACGAAAAATTAAGTTTGAAACTGGCATGTGACTCCTACATATTTTTATTGAGCTCAAACATTCAGTTTGAAGCGATTTGCCTTCGACAATGACTCATAATATGAATATTTCTAGGACAAGAGATTAATAAGGAAATTAAATTTGAATGTTGGTTATTCTTAAATTTTTATACCTCCTTAAGGATTTAAATTAATTTCTTTATGTAGATATATGAATGGGTGCTTACTCAATGTGCTCTTTTGAATATCTCGGGTACTTAAGCGCGAACTATTTTTTAGCACTTTTAATGTTTTATGATTTATTTATGAAAAAGATAAATTAACAGAACAACGTAGAAGATGAGAAGATGGTTGAGTTTTCTTAAAAAGTCTCCTTTTTGCTTTTTAAATTTCTAATTCAAATGAAATCACAAAGAAAAGTTTTAGACGGAACAATAAAATTGAAGTCATTATTTGTTGAACGACTTTTCATATAATAGTTTTCACAATCAACTCGCACTGTTACATTCCTCGCGTTTACATTCCAAAGAACTTGTTAACAAACTGAAAAGTTTGGACCGGATTAAATTTATCCGGCTCGCGGCTCATCCAGCAGTGACATATCCGGCAACAGAATTCAGTAATTGCAGCGAGCGTGCTTAGTGCACTCGAGTCGGAAATGTTAATGTATGAAGCCTGTTCCCCGGGCTTTTTGTTTATGTGCTTAATCATTTGCAGTCATTTCATCATTTGACTTCAATTAAAACGATATTAAATCTGTTGAAATGTTTAGACAGTCCATTCATTTTCCAGAACTCAACACAATATTAAATAAGTACACGGTACACGTTATTATAAATTAGTTACGTTAGTAAGAAGCTGCGTATAGATTATTGTAATTGCTATTGAGACCACGTATTTATAATACAATTGCAATTCATATGTATGTTTATTTCATGATTCAGGTAATCGTCAGCTAGAATTTTAAAATATGAACGTTAGCTTCCAAAACCATTAGTTTTCAAATATTGACTTGAAGTCTGTTCATATTTAATCTTAATGAAATACACACCAGACTCCGTAACGGTATTGATGTTGCATTCAGTTTGAACAATATGCTCGGTTGAAATCGTTAACGCATAGTGAATATCTACTCCTATTTCGAACTTAGATAATCCAGTCACCAACTTCCCTGTGACGTCCTTCAACTGTCGACGTTGTTTAGATCTGCCTCGGGTTCAGTTTGTGAATGAACAAGCGAGACACGTTTCAAATGAGAGAATTACTTGAAGGATTACCTTATTCCTTAGTGAGAGCCCAATATGTAATCTTCTTATAAAACATATTTCATCAACGTGTTTGTCATTTTTTCAAGAACTCACCTAAAAAATCCTTCGAACTATATATCTTACTATATGTCTTCGGCCATATTGTATCAGGTGAAAAAACGTTACTTACATTTTCCCAAAATATTAGATAATCAATTAAACCCAGAAAATATACGTAAACAGTTTGTTCATATTCTTGTATTTTTCTGCTCTCTTATTTAGTAGCATGGACTTATTGGGTGGCGACAAATCTAACAAAAGACGTAAAAATTAGTCGTTTTTGAATTATGAACTGTTTTCTTATACAAATAAAAATTAATAATATAAAATATACACACGTCAAAAAAGTCCGCGTTCACGAAATAAAGGTGTTATATTTTTTAATTGCTTAAAATGTTTAAAAATAAATTATTGAAGAAAAACAAAAGGATTAGAGATTTTCATATTAAAGTGCAATAATAATGCATTAAGAGAAAAACTATCTCAAATTTTTCAAATTAACTAACTAATTAATTAATTAACTGATCAGGTTAAATTATTCAATATCAAAGTTATGTTACTTAACCTGTCTTTCTTATATACCCGTAGATGAGTTTGACGTTGATTTAAATCTATTTCATTTCGAGCGAGCTACTTACTACGTATTTCGTATTCAGAAGTTTGTAAGCAACATAGCGTGCACAATCCATGAGTCAAAACATTAAATACCATTGAGGCGTACCCAAGCAGATGTTATTATAACTTTCGTAACTTGCCGACACCTGTTCACCTGAGGATAATAATTTCCTTAACGCGCGAGGCACTGAACAATTTAAGTTGCTACAAAACTTTTTTAAATCTCACAAAATAACACGTTCAACTTGTTTCTGTGATTGTACGTTGCTATTCTCAGAGACATGACAAGAAGTTATTTAAATGCATGTATTTTTTGAAGGAACACTTTTAAGTGAAGGATGTTTTATAGATAAAGAAACCAATTATTATTCAAACTAAGATAATCTAATAAAGCTAAATAAAATATTGGTATGTTTTAAATGTGTCTTCCGTATTTTTAAATTTTTATTTTTTATACTTATTACTTAAACTACATAACAAACTATTATGGAAGTGTTTGAAGATATATTAACCATTCTAAGATAGTTTATTTAAAGTCAAATGAAAAAACAACTACAACCACGAACCCTAATGAAAGTGAGAAACCAGAGATTATTTTCAAAAAAACAGAAACAATAATTCTAAAGGAAATATTGGAAGTAGTGCCTTAGAGTTAAAGATTTTATGATTTTTTTGTTACAGTTTGGTACAGACTTCCAAAATTTTAATTTTCAAACAAACAATCTTTCAAAACGGTTTACAATTGGCTTCACAATCGCGTAACAAACATACAAAAAAACATACGGCCCGAATTGTAAACCTCCTTTTTTGAAGTCGATTGAAAAGAAAACTAAACTGGTGGACATTAAATATTCACTTTCTAAGTATTCAAAGGTCGATTTTCAGCTATGTTCCAACTTGAACAAGTGTGTATGCAACCGTGGGTGGACAGGACCAGACTGCTCGCAGCCCGACGCGCTCCCACCACTGCCGACCGCCTACATCCCTGAAAACTCCACCAAAGCAGCTTACAATATGACCAAGAAGGAAACGCCGTATGGTGAGTCAAACCCAATAATAGACCGCGAACTCTAACAGAGCAAATGAAAATAGATTTTTATTCATTTTAGCATACTTTGACATGTTTTAAGTTTTAATCACAGTAAATATAATATTTTTGACACAAAATATTTTGTGTGCATCATAATTATATTATACGTGTATAACAATTCGGTATATGATATTAATTGAAACTACACAAAAAAATTCAAAACCATACAATGGTAAATTGAAATACTGGGATATTTTTGAAGGATATAATATTACTGTAAACGTCTACTTTCTTTATTACCCACAGTTTTTTCTTTAAACCCCAGCCCTACTGATACGTCTTCTACTACTCCTTTACATATTATGTGCTCAAATCTTTATTTTTATCTATTTAAATTCATTTTACTGCTACTAATATGTTTTGCTTTGTACTTTTTCAGGTGCCTTCTTATATCTGTCAATGTACTACTTATACTTTTAATTATGATGTTATATGACAAATCGGCCTGTATCTGAGCACTGCTCAATAAAATTTTGCATAACAAGGTTTCGTGTACGCGCCAAAATATAATTTACCAACATTATTTAAAATCTAATCATTCGACGTGAATCTGTCTGTAATCTCTGTACGTAATATTTACAAATACGAAATGTCTGTGAAATTATTTACCGAGTAAATTGATTTCATAAAGCTAATTATTTAGTTTCAGACGTACTCACGTATTTCCTTGCTTTATAATATGATAAAGGCACGCGTAGACGAGCCTTGTAGCGCGTCGCGGCGGCAGCGCGGCCGACGTACTAACGCGCGGGACCCCTCTCTTGCAGGTGAACACGGCAGTAATAAGATGAGCACTATGATGATGGTGGTATTGTTACTTGCTGTCGTGCTCTCCGTGTTCGTGGGTTTCGCCTGGATGGCGTACTGCTTCAGGTAACGGCCGGTAACTGGGTGTTGTGGCAATGTCGTCGCTCGTGCCTGTCTGTCGTGTCGTGTTTGTGAGCGGTCCCGCGGCTACGTCGGCCTTGCGCCTCGCGACCGCGCCGCCTCCAAGCGTTCACGCCACTACGTGCCTTTCTTATTTAACTCTATTAAACTCAAATGAAACGTGGATAGTTGTAGTGGCATTAGCGCTCGAGGAGGCGAGGTGATCGCGACCTCGCCGACCCGCGCGTGACTAACCCTTCTCTTTGGGCGCAGAGAACTACCACGGCTCAAACACGGTATTCCTCGTGGCGGTCCTCATGTCTGTGGTAGGGGGGGTATTCATAGTATTTGCCCTGAGCGCTCTCTGCTACAGGTCAGTCGTAGTACACAAAAACTTCTCCCTGTGCCTAAGGTTAGTGAGCAGAAAACAGACCAAAGGTAGTCTTTATGGAGAAATTTACCGTCACCTTCGTATACTTGTATGTTTACTTAGACGTTAGCGTTGATGTTTCCGTTTATCGATATCGACGATTGATTTATTATTTTTGTTACTTGGACGTTGTTTGTCGTTTATTTGTGGTCGTAGAGCTAGTTGCGGGTGGCGCGGCCCGACTGCGTTTGATCTGGCGTTCTGTGCGGCGGCCGCCTGCTGCATGCCGACCGGGCTTTCCACGTTGTACTCGAGTGACACCTCGACTCAAACCCTTAAGATTCTGGGCTCTTGGATGTATGCATTGGCTTATGTGAACTTGTGACTCGTTTTCGTTTCCTTTCTTGGTCGGAGCGAGTCGCCGGGCGCCGCAGACAGCGACCCGACGACCCACCTGCATCTACATCTTCCTACATCTCCATTAGACTTACCTATCGATACTCTGTACTATTGATTAATTTATATCATTCATGTAGTGTCATGGTCATAAGTACAGGAAGATTTAGATAGCTACTCTGATTTCACCAATCATTCATTTCCACTAAATTCTAAATCTTTTGCACGAACAGCGAATGTGCGATGCACGAATTCTTCTTTCAAGCAGCTGTCTATTTAGCTAGAAACGCCTAATGTTGTATTTAAGAAAAACGATCGTTTCATTAAACATATACATTGCACAAACCGCTTTGGTGTTCTTGATCCACACTTCATAGTATTATTTTTACGATATAAGTATTAATGAAGCGATTCTAATCACTTAAGCTAAGATCGATCTATTGATTATGTTTCCACATAACATTAATTCCCATGAGGAATGAAACGAAAAGATAAAATTATTATAAAATTGATAAATTAAAAGTAAATTATAATATCCAAAAGCGCCAGTTTTTTAAATCTCCATATTTTTCAATAAAATTTCTAATAATGTAAATATTAAAATGCTTATTATTGCTGAATATTAACTTAAAAGTATCTGGTGTTGAATGAAAGTTGTCAATAGTAGATAGAAGTGGTTGTTCCAACATTTATTTCACTTGAAAAATCAATGCGAAATTTGAATTGAATTCAAATGAATGGAAGTGCTCTTGTCATTGCTAACTTTCATTCACACATACATTAGCCAATCGGAAACGAAAACATCGTTTTCAAAATTGCCCCAAAAAACTGGAGGTGTTCTCGATTCCGTTATGATTAGACCACTCGATGTTGTAAACGTAATCGATTGATCTGAGTGTGCGTTCCTACGCCACGCCTGCACCAGGAAAAAGAGTACGCTGCCGAAATACGACGCTCCATACAGCAAGAAACCCATCGCTAAGAGTTTCGCGGGAGGGTCCACCACTTCCAACAATTCGCAAGAGGACATCTCCATGGATGCTGGGAAGATACACTCTTTCAACAACACATTCAGGTGTGTAGCACAACTTACATAGTTCTTATATTTTTCTTATCACACTTATCCCTAACTTCAAATATCACCCTTTTCATCATTACTTTACTAATGCTCGTTTTCACTATCGAGCCCCCAACCATCTTCTAAGTAAGAGTCTCTTAGCTAAAGGACTCGCCTAAAATCATCCATACTTAAATTCCTTTTTCCCAATTTAAGTGATAGGTACTTAAGTAGGAGATACTTAGCTAGGTGACAGTAGTAGGGTTACGAAAATCGGAAACTTTCCGAAAGTAGTATTTATTCGCATTTATTAAAAAACACGCATATTAATGAACACATAAAATGCTAAATAATTTCAAGAATTATTTCAGAAATGTTAGCTGACATCTGGCAGTGACTTCATTTTGACTTTCGCGGTTTGACTTTATGGTGCGTTGACAATTGTGTGCAATTAATTTGTGTTTGAACATTGAAAATTTCGTTCGTTGTTTATTTGGAAACATGGCAGAGAAAAGGAAAATTAGCCAAAACTATACCAGTGAGGAAAAAGAAAGATTGGTGAGAATTATCCTTGAGCACAGGGAAATAATTTTAAATAAAAAGTCACACCCCACCAACGAAGCTAAGGCCTTTGCTTGGTAAGAGTTGATCGATGCATTCAACAGAAAAGGATTTATTTACAGATTTGTTATCATAAGCGTTTTGTATATTAAATAATAGACACTTGCATATTTCTAACAATAAGTATTTACAAAACTTTACAGATCAAGTCTCTAATGAAAATGTGGGAAAAGTTGAAAAATGAGAGTAAAATATATTATACTGCCTCACATCAGTGGTAAAATTAGATCCTCTAATGGAACAAATTTGTGCTATCCTGGGCCGTGGCTATTTTGCACTGGAATTATAGGTGTGCAAGACAGTGACTGTGTTACAAAAAGTGTTTCAATATTAATGATGAAATAGATGAAAACCTCCTGAAGGTTGTTAATTATTGATGAAAATATACCTCTTGAATTTAGTTAGTCACTTTGCGCTAGGGGGGCAAAATATAGGCCCCTTACTTTAAGTGTCACTTAGGAATATTAGGTGTCATCTAAGTAACGGTAAAAACGAAATCGACCCCTTATTTTAGTTACGGTGCTCCCTAAAGTTAGGAGTCGATGGTAAAAACGGGCATTACTTTAACATCTGTCAAAATGATTTCAAAAGAGAAATATAAAATAATTTTAACGAGAAAAAACAATTCATAAGTTCATTAATTTAAAATAATTTTGACGAGATGTTTTTTTTCTAAAAACTGATTAAGATGTATGTGCTTCAGAAAGAAAAACAATTTAAAAAGCTGAAGTGAATATCTGTACAGTGAATAACTAAAATATTCCGATGTTCTCTATTCTAAAGCACATATTACTTTTACCCTGTATATCCTTTACTAAAACTCTGTTTCCTCTTCTAATCGGATCTGGTGATCAAACAGAAACCTCCTAAGGTATGTCGATGCTTGGCGGGTGTGACGCCTCACCGCTCTAACTTTGAGTTACACGATTTGATTCTCGCTTATTTACACTCGCCTTATCGACGGCTTAATACAGCAACTTTCAGCTTATGGTGTCCATGATGTGGAGTAGTCTGACCAACCAACCACACCCACATAGTACACGTTAAGTGACACGCTTTTGGTCTTATTTTTCACTTTCTAGAACTCATTTGCTATTATTATTGACAGTAACTTGCACAACCTAAATTTATTACGAGCAAGTCACTTTAGAATTAATAAATCCGTAGTTAGTAGTAAGTATGGACTAAAAACGTGCGATTGGTTAGCAATTCTGATAATGCATGGGTTATTGGAGAGTACATCCCAATACATCGAGTGTATCATTACACAAATTGGTGTGACACAAAAAATAAAAATATACGATAAACCAAAATTTACTTAGAGGCGTTTGAACAACTTTTCAAAATTTCTCAGCCGAGGTGACTCGCAGCGCGTTATCTTCAGACAAGGCAATCACATGTCTGGAGCAGCCGCTAGCAGATATCCGTGAGTTGCCATTGAACCAGTCTTCTTTTAATCTATAATCTTAAAAAATCTTACTGTTCAGTGGAAACGTTAATACATTATGAGGTTTCTTCGTCCCCTTTAGTGCTAAGGACTATTGATTAATTTAATAGAAATAGCTTAACACTCTTTCCTGTAGTTGACCACTAGTTACATTGCATGCGCAAAGTCCATTTTTGCTAATGTATCTTTATAACAGATTGGCAAAACAATAAAAAGTTATTTTTTCCTCAGAGACCACAAGCAAATGAAGCGCGTGCATTCAGGTAGTGAAGATGAACCCATACACTCTGGTAAGTAAAAGAAATAACATTTAATGTTGACTAGCTGCGTTATTGTAGTCACCTAATAATGAAAAATAATACATCATAATATTAAAAGTGCCCACGTTATGTAATGCATATTAAAATAATATGGCACACATTTATTTTAACAGCAAGTTTTGATACTAATAAGAAACCACATAAATCAATAGCATAGTTTTGTTTGTCTTTAAATGACCTGATAAAATTAATATTTCCAGGTGAGGAAGATATAGCATTTATTGACGTCACTCCCGGTAATATGTCAAAGCTTCCAGAAAAGGGTATTTTAAAGAAACATGGTTATGGAGTCATAGACGGAAAAGATAAATGGGGAGATGACTCACAATCTGAACATCTTGAGGCAGGTTCTCAATCAGATGGGCAAGAACCTTCGGGAGCAGTTGCTGATATGGAATATAAGTTTAAGGTATTTATCTATTTTCTAAACAGGATTTAATACGAATTATTTAGTATCTTTACAAACTAAGAAAAAAAATTTAGAAAAATTAACTAAATAGATTTGGCCAATGGGATTTAATTATTGTTGACTCAACTTGTTAATGCTCGGCGTCTATATAAATTGAATATTTTTTAAAACTCATTTAGTTTGAAAGTCCTAGTGTCAAATCTTGAGAAAAATATCAGTTTTGCAAGATAAAATAGTAAAAGTAATGAAAATGTTTGTAAATTGACCAAAGACTTTTATGTTATGGAGCTTAATACATATTTAGTTTCTTTATTTCAGGATTTAAACGGCTACCATGAGAATATAATCGAAGCTTTAAAAACAGCAGCGGCTCAACGAGCTACTTCAGGTGTTGCGGGTGGGTCAGGCGACCTTCGAGCTTTACAAGAATACGAGTATAAACGAGATAGGGCACCCAGCGCTGAAAAGATACACGAGGCAGAGTTGAGAAGACAACGAGGAGAAGATGAAGAGGAAGATCAGCGGCCTTGTGGACCTTACCGCATCAGGAACCTAGAAGACCTTATTCGACAACTGGAACATCACTCAAGCCGACACATGAGCCCATCTGGATCCGAAGACATCAGAATGTCAGAGACTGAGGCTGATAGACATTATAGGATTGAAGATGTGCCGCCGTAAGTATATCTCTAATTATTATTTTGTTCAGATAAAGAGAGAGAATGGTAAGTACATTCCTAGATAGCGAATTTTATGCTTTCAAGTGCATAGAATAATAGTACTCGTATGAAATCATAATATTTACAATGATATCAATAATAACAAGTAGCTTATTATTTCAAGACGACTTTATACATGCTTTTATGATTAGTATTTAGTTAATTAGCTCAGTATTATTAAATATACGGCTTTAATTAATCGCATTCATTTTTCTCCGTTTAATAAAAAAGTTAGAGAGTGCTTTGGGTTTTACATACATACATATTATAGTGGCTTTTAACAGCGAGCTTCTCATTTATCGCGAAATCAATAAAGCGATTTAAGTCCGTCAAAATTATTCCGGTATTAAATTGTGAATTGGTGAAGGCGATCGGCCGATAGCCGGTGTCGTGGGCGTCCCCCATCGGGTGACGAGGAGTCGCGGTTCGGCTACCGAGGCTTCCGGGGCAGTGGACGACATCATGCAGGCATGTTTGGGGGCGCGCCCGCTTCGAGCTTGCTCGTGCATGCGCACGCAACCCACGCACCTCACGTGCCGCACCGCGTTCCCCCCGACGATGACGCGCTCTACGAGACCGCGGACACGGAGCGGCTCCGGGACGCGCCTGATAGTGAGAGGTACGCTTTCTCAAGCTCTCCCTCATACTTGGATAACACTATCCGCCTTATGCTCATCCGGGTCCATTATCTAACAAGCGACACTTAGCACTAAGCTTTTTGATGCAGGTATTACAAAGCCAATAGCTTTTTTACCGTTAAAAATATTAAATGTATTGCAATCATGTAGGTATTTATTACAGCTAAGTAGCATAGATGAAATGATAAAAATTAAAGTTAATAAAATAATAGCTATCTTTAAATAATATCTTGAAATCCATGATATGCCTGATGACAGTGTTAATCAATCAAGTTTAGCTATCATTTATACTACCTCTATCTTGTTCACTAAAAGATAATACGTTACAATTACATCACAAATTATAATCACTAAAATATTTCACTTAATAACTCCAACATTACCTATTAATAATACTCAACAATATTAAAACTACATAGCTTAAAACGGGCTCCAAAGTCTAATTACAAATTTATAATTACGGTCATTTATTACTGATAAACATTGTTCTATATCGAAGGAGATCATTCCATTAAATCTCGTAGTCATACTAGATAGTACCTATAGGTTTATTCAAGACTGACATTACTTAAGTATTGAAATCACTTCACTGGTGAAAAATCAGTCTGTTATCATAAGGGTTTATTCTAATCCAACTCAATATCACCAAATTTTATAAGATTAACTGAGTTTTTTACCAACTTATTCTTATTAAATTTACATGAAACATTTTAACGGCAGCTGAAAGTTGTTTGAATTGGCTGGTGTATAGACAGTGGAGCCCGTCGGGCGCCTCTAAGCGCGCTCTCCGTTCCTGTTCTCTATCATTTTCTAGTGATGAATTTATTCAAGCTCAACAACAGTTAGCCCGGTGGGCGAGTGAAGAGACGGTGGCGGCGCGGGAGTACTTCCCGTCGCCAGCCGGCAGCTCGGCCAGCGACCGCCCCGCCGCCTTCCCGGAGTACACCCACTGACCCCGCACTGTCGACACCGCTAGCGTAGGACGCACCTAGTGAACGCGCATGTGAATACGTATTAATCGTTAGACCGTCAAATGTACATATATCATAAAGTGCACATTATGATATGACTGAAGTATTTAGTTTAGCGTTAGTCGTCAAGCGAGTCCCGCGGCAGCGTCGTCCGCGGCGCGATGTTATGTTCGTTTTACCGATACGCTTTATAAGTCTTTCCGTGTAGCGCGCGACGCAGCCGCATTTGAGTGTATGTCTAATTTAAGTGACTTATTGTTCGATGGATGTAGCTGTAAGTGCGGTGCCGAGGTCCTTGACGCGTCGAGCTTGGCACTACTGACGATGAGCTCAACTATCCGCTACTTAGATAGGCGTTTAACAAATTACATTAATGTACACAAGCGAAGCTTTAATGTGTCATGAGTTAGTTGGATTAATAACGTTAAAGCGAGAGCTCGACGACGTGTAGACTGTAGATTGTGAATTGTTTGTTCGCGTCGTGTCCAGTTCGCGGCTCGTCGCTCGCCCGAGCGCACGCAGCACGAAGGGCAGCCGTCCCCGGAGAGTCAATCAGTCTCAATCATACCGCATCATCTCTCCGACAAACAGCCCACTTCGCGAGAATTAACAGCGTTTGACACTTGACACTGAAGTTTTGTTTCAATTGCCTATTTCGTTTTGAATTCTCAAAGGCGTTAACGTCACTCTAGCAACTAGTTTGAAATTCAGAGATCTCGAAACACCATGCACTATAAATTTTTTGTATCTAGTCTATTGCGTACACATGTTCTAAATAGGTTACGTTAATGTGAATAAAAGTTATTTCGGATTTTATCAGAACGTATATTGTACATCTAATATATTATTATAATTGTATCTATTAAATTAACACGAATTTACTCAAACTTGTGGAAGATGTTGTAAGACTAGCTTTGGCGTAGCGACGAGACTCCGTGCGTTTATAATACTAGAATAGAAACGCGAAATAGTTTAAGGGATATACCATAAATCAAATATTACCAAAAGAAATTATAGTTCGATTGTAGTCTACTGTGTCTAAAGAGTCACGTCGGTTCGTCAGGGGTAGCCGCTATGTGTTATAGTTTTTCTGTTTTAATTTATTGAAACAATTTAGGATGTTATCGTTTCATTCGCGTTTACGCTAGGTTAGGTGGCTACGCCACATTGTAACTAGTAGTTAATAAAAATAAAATCAATAAATAGACATCAACAACTCGTTTTACTCCAATATGGATAAATTGTCATCGATATAGCTGTTTTATAAAACAGTAAATAATAACCGTTACATGCTGAAAACTGTCTTAAGCATTGTAAAACAGCTGTACGGACGCGTATCGTTAAATATACAAACGATGTTCGGCCCCGCGGTGGTCTCGTTTATAAGTAATTAATCTTATAGATAATGGTTATAATATGTAAGTCTAAATAGTGAAATATTAATTCGTACAGGGTAGTCATAAACGCAATACTCTGTGACTGGGCGCGATACTCATTCTCTAGTACAAGTGACGACCATCATAAATTGATTTGAGCCATTAAATAAATACATGTGAGTAGTATGAGGTATAATCATTGTAATGATTCGTAGATAGAGCGACGTCTTTTAAGTTGGTTGACATAAAATTTAAATTATGAATATTTACGTCACTTTCACACATTCGCGTATAATATCGTTCAGCGAATTGATTGAGACATTGCGCCCAGTTGGCGTCGCGTGCGCGAATCATACGAAACTACCGTGCGTGCGGTCGAAACTTAAAACAGTAAATATTACTACGGATATAGTTTTATGATAGTACCAAAATATTTTAAAAAATCTGCTGTTAAGCCTTAAATCCAAAACACTGCCAAAGACAGTGAGCTAATAGATAAGTATCGAGTAATTACTTGTAGACAAGAAAATAAGAAATGTTTTGGTCAAATGCTCAACTGCCCGTAATGTGTTATAATATAATAGTGTTATAAATCGGTGTCGTTATAATTTCAAATAGTAATTGATGTGTTGTGTAAACGAAAAGTAGATATCACCTATCTACACCTAAGTACTTTAGGTAGGAAGGAAAATTAATCAGTGGCTATTGGCGATATGACTTTGTGTGTATAGAAAATAACCTTAAGCGTTCTTTATATTGTTCAACTTCACCATACTAAACATAACAAGTATTTTTAATGTGACTTAACCAGTTGCCTATGTATGTGTTAATGTAAACTTCAGTTTCCAGCTTATACTACAATCAAATACAGCATACAGTTAAACTCTAAGCTTTCATATTCCAAGAGTGTGAAAGCTTTGAGCTTAAGCTGGGATCATAAAACTATCTCGTTAGTCAAATAAGAAAGTGTTTATTACTTTCTTATATATATTCTAAAGCATTGACACCATTACTTGGGAAAAGATAAAGAAAATGTACTCAAAAACCACTTTCACTTAATTCATAGATATGATTTGGCTAGTGTCAAAAATATCTGATCCTATTTTTTTTGTAATGCATTAAAGTCGCTATTTTTATTTATAAGTTGAAATGAAGTGTTGCATTAATAACGACCATAAAAGTATACTGAAGGAAGATTATTCTGGATGAAAAGGATTATTTTTAGATAGGCTCCGAATAGATTTCGTTGCCCAACGGGCAGGTAATGTAGTGTCTATTGAGTAAAGTCGACTGTGTTGAATCGACCGCACTCGCGTGTCGCGCGGGCCTAATACGTCAATTTGCGGACGCCGGTTACCGCCATTGCTCACGGTAGTGTCAGGGGCTTTACGGATTCACGTCATTGTCTGTTCCATTATTTCGTAAGTGTAAGTAGGTTATGGATTTTGGATGTACGCACATAATGTGTATTCTCAAGTATTTCTATCTACACACAATGAGGTTGAAATCGTTTTTAAATTATTGTATGAACAACGTAAGAAGTAGAATTAATCTTAATTATTAATCTCTTTTGTATCTGTGTTTGATTAGTAAGACAAAATATTGTTTTTTGTTCTTTCGAGAAAGAAGAAAATCGATTTATAGCACTACAAGTAGGTATTCATTCTCCGCGCAATAACTTGGTTGTGTTTTATTTCGCTCAATTTTCTTAGTTATTTAAGATATATCTATAATTATTTAAGTTATTATTCTGTTTTTTTATATAGTTTAACAAACAAAGCTTTAATATAGTTTATTACGAATAAAGTGCTTGTTATATTTAGTTGGATTATCATTATTTATATTTGTTATTAAAATAATGATTAAAACATTTATTATATCTACTAAAATCATAACTATAAAAGTTGAACTTTAGGTTTTGTCTTAGTGAGTAAAGTATTGCATGAAATGAGTACGTGAGTCCGTAATATCTCCGCTACTGAATAACTGATCATGTGAATTTTATTGATAAGTGATATTATGTATTATAAAATACGAATTTTAAACGAAACACGTTGAAACGTAATTATTTTCATTTTTATTTCGTCCTTGTAAATATATTTGCTAATTATTTACTAAATGAATGTAACATAATATTATTAATGAACGAAAATAGATGAATACAAATTTTTACACTTGTATTATTTCCTCCTAAAAGTAAACGGTTTAAAAAATAAGTTGGATCTATTAATTTATAATACTGTATTGTCTTTATTTTAACATTTTCACAATTTTTAAAGAAGTATCAAATAAAACATCAATAAACGAAATATAATTTAATAATTAAAGTGACACATCAGTACTCTCGCTTTTTCTTCTTATAATAAACTTTGCAAAATCGTCTTTCTCTGGATTGAAAGTGGTGATTTTATCGCATTGCGCGGTAGTAGCCGCCTGCTGAATAAGCTCACCATACGACTTGACATCTTCTCTTTTCAATCCGACCATGTACTTGCGAGACTCCATTACGACTACTGCGTCATCCCGCGCCATCGACCAAACACTCGGCTTAATCCGTGATAGCATGTTATGGCCAACAAAAACACCATGAAACAGACCTTGAAAATGCGGCTTATGAGGGTAATGTTCCAATGCAGACAATGAGAGAAAATGAACTTTTCCACAGTCCACTTCAATGTACGTATCGCGGTCTTCTCGCAAAAGTAACGGGACTTCGGGGCCGCTTTCTGAGATTTTTGCATCTAGTTGACTTAATGTTACCATTCCCAAATTTTGTTGATTATCCAAATTAAACTTATTGACATCAAACGCCTGTCGATTCTCTAATTCATACAACATCCTTAGCATATTACGTTCAGCAATATCTGTAGCACGTTTATAGTTGACGCCGTGGGATGACTTCAGCATATCTTTATCCTCGCAATCTAATCCATACGCCAAGTATGGTGAGGTCACCATGTCTCCAAGATAACCGCGATGCAGGTATCTATCACCGCATTTGTATACCCCCGCTGCAAAACTTACATTCGGTCTACAAACTTCTGTCTCCAGCCAAGTAAAAGCTATGCCATGCTCTCTGAAATGCTTATATTCTTGAAAACATATTTGACTAGCAATCTCCTTCATGCGCATGTGATAGTCCCAATCAAAAATCCCAGCTCTATTATCAAATCTAACGCCAAGACTATGACGTAGTCGATGCTCCCATAGTTCACATGCATTAAATTGATTAGTATTACCTGTAGTCCAGAAATTGAAAAGGTTCTCCATATAATCGCGCTCCCGATATTTCATCTGATCTATAGACACACTAGGAATGAGACAATTCATATATTCTGGGTTAGTGATCATGTTTACCAATTGGCGAGCTTTTCCGTTCAAATACCGAGAAGTAGATGGTCGAAGTAGAAGGTTTCCATAAATTTCGAGGAACCGCCTCGTTTTTTCTAGCAAACCGCATCGTGTAGTTCGTTCCAACCCCAAAGATAGGAGAAGAAGTTGACGTGCAATAAGTTCAGGACATCCATCAACAACAAACAGATTCATGTACCTTCTCTTGTGGCGGTATGCTTGAGCCAGTGTTTTGATGAGATGCCTCGCATCGCAACCTCCGATTATGAGAAAATTAAGTTCGTAAGCATTTTCGTCACCGTGTCTAATATACTCTTGCTGTAAATCTAAAGCTGGGCTGATTCCCCAGTACATTTCGCGTGTTTTTCGCTTGCCTCCCGGTACAGAAATGGCCTCAACGACAATGTCATAGATCCATAAACAATGTGGTAGTCAACCGTTATTGCAAATAGGGCGTTGCTAAGCGACGTGCTATTCTTGTTATGTTCATGATACCTATTTAAATATCATACTCATCTATTTTGTTTTATTTACAGCTCTTTTCCAAATAAAATTGAATTTACACTTACATAGAGTACTTACACGTACCTACATACATAAAGGTAAGAACGTGAGATATTTAAATAAATACATATATATATATATATATATATATATATATATATGTGTATTTATTTATATATATATGTATTTATTTAAATATCTCACGTTATATATTATATATAATGTTATGTATATTATAACATATACATACATACATACATATATTGATTATTATTAATAATAATAATCAATATATATAGTTATAGTTCCACTTCAAATACAAAGTACCAAATTGTTTTAGGTAGGTACTTAAAGCATTGTGCTTTAAGTTCAAATGGGTGAATATATGACGTTCTTCAACGCAGTACGTTGAAGAAAAATAAATCATAATAAAATAGAAAAAGTCAAGACACTGTCAATCATACTTTCTTTGTGTAATCTAAAATTCATGTCATCTTATTAATTAATTTTATTTAATTAAAATTAAAAAATAATTTTCGAAAAGTGGAGTTTGTTTTTTACGCTAGATTAATCCACAGTAGTTATTCACAATGATTCAAAAGCACATTAGGTTCGGTAAGGATAACTGCGAAGTTTCATAAATCTGAATTGAAGAAAATAAATATTATGAAATTGTTTTCCATTTTCTGACAATTTATATAGGAATGACATAAGTCGTGTCGTTATGATAACGACACCAAACGTCATTTCCGTACAAAACAGCGTTAGTGGTTGTCGAGAAATAAGCACATTCTTGTCTACAGGGTCTGGGTATTGAGTGTGTTTTATTCTTTGATATCTTTACCATTGTAGTGAAGTTCCGTGTAGGGGACACTGGACTTCACTACAATGTGGGGTATGGGGCAGATGCATTTCACATCTGTTTCACTGATCAATTTTTTCTTAAGAGGCAAGTAGGTGATCAGCCTTCTAACCCTGCCAGATCGAGTTTTTTTTTTATCTCCACCAGCAAACGAACCCAGGATCTCTCGGTTGTAACGCTTACGCGCTTACCACTAGACTAAGGAGGTATTCCTTGGGAGTATCTTAACCATTAGGGGATCGGAAACGTAACAAAAGATACAGGGTTTCTTTTGCTCAAGGCAAAAAATAAATTTATAAGCTTCATAAACGAAAAATCTGGCCTTTGAAAATAAAGATCACATTCACGGGGGCCGCTTGCGGCCCAACAACTAGTAGGTACCTTATGTTATATAACATCATGCTACGACGAAATTAATGCGGTTGAAGTCACAGACGGAACAAGATAATTTTTAAAAACGCTTAATAATGACAAATTAGAATACTCAGAAACGGAATCTGTCAGCTCCCTTTTTTGCCTCATAAGCCGTCCTAAGGGATCAAGGGTGGGTTCAATAAATGAGGAATAAGTGGAAACCTGGGGTGTGTCATCATAGGGGGAGACAAAAATTCGGTCAGAATTTGCTAGGACTCACTGTTTTCTCGGAAAATGGAAAAAAGTCTTTTCTCTATAGATTTATCTTATTATGTACTCAAATTTATAATTAATCATAGGTTTAATTATCATATATATATATTTATACATTAAAATCTAATCATGTCTCCATTGTGCATAAATATATTAATCATAATAAGAATGCCACCATAATAATATGTTTAAATATCTATAATTTTATTATTGAAAAAAATCGGGTTTTTAAGCCATTTATACCTAACTCAAGAAAGGCTGAACCGATTTTAATGATATTATTTGTTTTGTTGGATTCGTCTTATCCGAGAATAGCAGAATAACTATTAATAATAATAAAAATATAAAAAGTGATTGATCATAACTATATTTATTTAAAATTTTAATCAAGCTCAGTAAATAATATAACCATCATCTCAATTATCTGTCTTATAAAGCCATGTAGTGTTCTCACTCGCACTCATGCGCACGAATAATGCCCTCACGCTCGCACTCACAGGAGAAACTTTAAGCGTCTGGGAGAATGACTGGCCCGTCGGATTGATCTGGCTGCTTACAAAGGATCTTGAAACTTCCCCTCTCGGACCGCTCGATGAGTGCACGCGTTTGGTGGATATACGTTAAATTTATAATTAAAATAATTAAATTCTATAATAATAAATCCGGCTGATAAAATAGGAGTGCATAACCGAGCAGGAGGTATTCGCTCATCACTGCGCCTAGTACCTCGCTACGCTGCGCTTCGTGTTTTAGCGTGTAAGACCCCGCCTACTTAGTTACGAATTTATCTACATGCGCTACGAGCGTCTGCCGTGTGCTACGAAACTTATATTAATACGATCTCCGCTGGAATACTGTTGCCCTGGTACTTCAAGCCATCTTAAATGTAAGCTATGAGGTATATATTGCACATAAAGATTTTCTCAAAGGAAAAAATTATTAAGGAGAAATAAATGGTGGTAACCTAAAATAAGTTTGGTTGGGTGGCTTATATTTAAAAAAGTAAAGCGAAATTGGGAGAGTAAACCCTATTGGGAGAGTACTACTGAGAGAAATTAATTAGAAATACTAAAGGCTGCTAGAATAGGGCTGAAATAATAGTCACGGTAAACACCCTATTGGATGCTTACCATAGGATAAGTTTAATCTACTGACGTGCCTCTACCCTATTGGAGAGGGCTATGTACATATAATTATAAAAGATTACATTTTAATAAAAGTAATATAATTAACATAGTTTTTGGCTATAAAAATAAAAAGCCTATAGTATTGAGTATGTTTTATTCTTTGATATCTTTACCATTGTAGTGACGTTCCGTGTAGGGGACACTGGACTTCACTACAATGTGGGGTATGGGGCAGATGCATTTCCCATCTGTTTCACTGATCAATTTTTTCTTAAGAGGCAAGTAGTTGATCAGCCTTCTATACCCTGCCAGATCGAGTTTTTTTTATCTCCACCGGCAATCGAACCCAGGATCTCTCGGTTGTAACGTTTACGCGCTTACCACTAGACTAAGGAGGTATTCCTTGGGAGTATCTTAACCATTAGGGGATCGGAAACGTAACAAAAGATACAGGGTTTATTTTGCTCAAAAAATTTGGGCAAAAATCTTCTTCCCTACTTCGGATCGTGCTCGCCGAGTAGTCAGAGCCATGACACTAAACAGCAAAATAACCCAGATGCTCACGGGACATGGCGCATTCTCAGAGTATTTGCATAGATTCCGGAGGAAGGAGAGCCCGACGTGCAAATGCGACGGCACAACCCTAGAGACCGCGGTTCATTGCCTCACTGAATGTCCAGTAACTGCAAGATGGAGATGGGACGCGGAGGCTGAGATCGGGAATAGTTAGAGACTAGGCGGCCCCGGGGCATGAGTCGCCGGGAGGTAGGCCACTAGATTTAAAAAAAAAAGGGTCTTGAAATAGTACCATGAGTAATTATGTAAAATGAAGGCTTGCTACAAGTATAGCGTTTACCTAATTTTTAAATAATCTTTATAACGTCTGGCGCAAGTAATGGCCCACGGAAATGGTCTGGCAATAATAAATATCAATTTTTGATAATATTCTTGAAAACATATTTATATATGAGCGTTTCTACTTTAATATAGGTGAGTAAAGCTTTTATACAGCTTTAGTTCGCGCTACCTGTGAAAGGACTTTCGAGCTACTGTCTTCACTACATAATAGACTAGAAATCCTCAAAATTTAAGCTTTGCTAAAATGAAGTAGGTCTGGGGGTTCTGAGATCTTACTCTATAGGTATACTGTATCGTGTCAAAGGGGTAGATTAAAATTTGGTCGGAATTGCGCTACAACGCATTGTTTTCTCAGAAAATTTGAAAAGAATTTTAATAAAATAAGTTTAGAAATTACTAGATAGACAAACTCATATCTTCATCTTACACAGACAGACTGACATGACAATCTAGACAATCTATTATGTTATAAACTAAATAAATAGCTTCTATTTACGTTAAGAAAAAACAAAGCCTTGAATAATCTTACACTATTTATAGACTCGGAAGAGAATCGATTGACATACGTTTGGCAACATAATTTGTAGATGGCCATAATATGTTAAGCCTATGAAAAGAATAAGAATTATATTAATAGCATTATTATGCTAACCTTAAAAAAAAAGTTGATATTATAATTTATTGCCTTTTACTAGTGAAATTTGTCTTTAAAATTCATAAACAGTTATGTAAGTCTCATCTTAAAATATTTCTTACATAAAATTTAAGTATAGTCAAGCAATATGTGAAGTCATTATCCAAATACTAAAAATAACTTTTGGTTAAATAAGTTTTATTTACCATATAGCCTCTTTCTCTTTTCAACATTGTTTTAATGAATTATACAACTTAGTATTTACAATATGAAACAAAAACCCTGTAATTTTCTAGTCAAATTTACAAAACAGACTATTATAATATCTAGGTATCCGTCATCCTAAAAAGGAAGAAACAGAAACAATTATTACGAAATTATTATATTATTATTTGATATTTAACTATAAATCATAGGTGCTTTCATTCGTAATTAAATTCACTTTTTAAGTAAAAAACTATTCTGCGAAGTAAAAAAAATAAAATATTTAAGCTGTATTGCAAATACAATAATTTTAAATATTAGCGAATATAGCTAACATTTTTGTGCATTTTTAATTTCATGGATTTTAAATTTTGAATGTTTATTTTATAATATTACAGGGTTATAGTTATATTATATAAAGTACAATTTAAACTATTAAATAACTTTTGCTTCATTATGACAAATAATTAAAGCTACCTGATTGTGAAATAGTAAATGGTATCAGTACATTTATATCTATCTAGATAACTTCTAATGGAACATTTCAGCTTACTATATACTATATATTACTAAATAATGGATTTCATATTTGCACAAAGCTCACATTAATAGTCTAGACTTTATGAACGCCAAAGATTTGTTTTTTTTATTCATAACCATTTCTTACACGCCGCCAGCATGTAACTTGGCAAGAGCCATTAGCCATAGCAACCTAAATGGTTCATAATTATAATCAAGCTAAAATTTGCCTTTTTATATAAAATAATATTTTCTTTTCATGATTGAGGACAAAAAACTAACTTTACATCTAACAACTCTTGCTAAGTTACGTGCCGGTCAAGTAAAACGTGTTAAAAGAAAAGCCTACTGACGCCTGGTTTTGAATCTTATATTTTTTAAAAACGTAATTCATCAAAGCCGTGTTATGAATCTCAGCCTAAGATTTACGAATCTGTGATATATGAATTAATTGTTATCTATTTTCTGTTTCACTTTCACTACATTTACAACTTATAATAAATCTATAATAAAGAATAATTTATTTTCTTAACATTTATATTAAATTCAACGTTAAATAAGGCATTATGAACACTAAATACGAAAATAGTGGCGGGTGGAATTTTCCAAGCCAGAATTTTTTTTTAATTATTTTAATTCATCACGTCGTAATAGAGCAATCATTGTTATCTAGTACTAATAATAGATACACTTATAATTACAAAACCAATTATTAATAGAGATTTCTCACTGTTACTTCCAACCACCACTGTTTGAAAGACTAGAAGAATCGAGCAGTTTGCATGCTCAAAGCAGGCACAACTAATACTAAATTTGGAAGGAATCATAGCTGCCCAGGTACCAGCCCTTATTAGGCGATAATTGCGGCTTTCGTCAAGAAAACCTCGCATCATCTGGGGTAGACAATGATTTGGGCTTCGAAACTCTTGTCTCTATCATAGTACTTGTGTTAGGCCTCCACCCAGTACTTCTATTAGAATAGGTCGACGAAGTCACAGGTACCTTCCTAGTCTGCTTTATCTTCAACTTATTCAACCATAAATCGCGCGTCTTTTTATTTCCCACCACGAAGAAAATAAAAAGTATAAAACCTTGATACGACGCAGTCAACGTAAATAAATACGCGGCCACAATATTCGCGGCAAAAAGACCAAAAATCCAAGGTAACCCGAACAAAAACACTAATAAACAACTAACGGACGCGCAACGTAGCGCTTCATTGGTATCGCCATGTCGTTGGATTCTTCTGGATGCAAACACAGAACGAACTATTAAGATAAATAGTGTCCAGTTTACTAAAATCACTACACATATGGGTGCGTAGACTGTGACCCATAGACTTATACCGGAAGGATAACAGAAGGCACCAGTCGGGGTCTTTTCTTCAAAACGTCCCGCATAAGAGTACGGGTCAATTGAAAGAAGGATTCCGACTATCGCACAAGGCGTGCCCCAAGAGAATACAGACGCTCGTAATAACTTATGGGAAGCGTCCCTCGTGAAGACTAGAACTAACCGTCGGTAGGACAAAATAGCGGCAACCAACATCCAACAAAACGAAGCCAATACAGAGTAATGTAAAGCAACACCTATCAGCATACAGGGAATGTTATACGTACTGAAGTGCGCAAAAATAACAATAATAAAAGTCAAAGCCATTAAGAATATTGCAATACAGAGTTGCAGCCAGATCTTGTTGCTGAAATCCCGTCTCCAGGATCTGAACAAGATGGCGGTGACTGCGACCAGAGATAAACCAAATAACGAGACGCAACAACCAATAATAGTAATCATTTCAAGAGCATTTTCGTGATATTCCGTGAAAACATCCTTACGAATGAGAATTTCTGCAAAGTGGGTGAGATGTGTGCACCGACAGGTATCCAAAACCCCTTGTCCCGTTGAAGGAATGAAAGTGCAGCCATCTTGAGACCAGGACCCGGACCCATCGTCCAGAAACTGCCAATATCCGCAAGTTCGGCTTTGATTTCTACTTATATTGGACGATAATGGGCTGAGATGTATGTCGATCACCTGAAAATTTTAAAACACTCATGATTTATACAAATAGTACAATAAATCTTAATTTAACGTAGAGCATTCGTCTTGGCTTTCTTGAATGCACTCAATTTTAGGAAGACTTCTCAAATTAAATTTTACTAATTCTTCAAATAAGACTTGATAATTTTAGGTATTATGTACTTTCATTACCTATAAACCTGTTATATAATGAAAAACGAACCTCTCCTTGTGTAAACTTGGTGACATTTTCCACTCTGATACTAAGCACTCGACTATTCACAGCATGCACATCACTGTTCTGGAAGGCTTTATCATTCCTAAAAACAACAAAGCTGACCCGTCGCTTCGAATCTGAGACGGAACCTGGTAACACCACCACAGCTTCATTCTCGTCTCTTTGAAGGTATGTCTCGTTTGGGGCATCTGAAATAATAGATCCTTATATAGAATAAAATGAAACAATAAATTGTTTCAATTTTTTATTTTTGTTTCTTTATATTTATTATTCATCTCTAACAATATCAGACATAAATAATAATTATTCAAAAATGTATTTGAATTACATAATATTATTTTTATTTACTTTTTAGTGTGGAATATAATTGTATCAATATGGTTTCTGTTGAGGTACACATTTTTTAGAGATTTTATGATGATTGATATCAAATCAGCACAGTGAATTGATATTAATTAGATATAGGTATAGATTTCGTTGCGTGCAAATAAGTAAATGTTTATTTTCCTGTTTCCAACTAGCCTTTGGCCAATATTATAAAGTCAGCTTTGTGGAACTCTTTTAGCAAAACTCTACCTTTAACCACATTTTCATTTGCTTCAATATCCTTCGTATCTCAAAACTCACCTGTAATAAGTTGAAAAGCATTATCCACAAATGCATCATCATTTCTGGTGGCAATCCGGATTCCCCTAACCGGATTAGTTGGTTCCGCATCTGTCATCACCAAGGCAATGTTTCTCCTTACTGCGGTCGCTACATGGGACCCATTTAGCTGTATCGTTGTTCCAAGAGTATCCAGCATATGAAGGAGCTGTCCTGGAATTGCCAAGTCATCTGTGTCTTCTAGTATACTGTCCACCTGGAAATAATCAATATTTTTTTATATTATCAATATTTATTACCTATTGAAGTGTAACAATGTGCGTGCCGTTAAAATTCAGAAATGCGTCGCGGTACGAAGAAATCTCGTCCATGAAGAAGGTTGTCATATTTATTCAGTTTCTTGCCTAAATATGAATAGTGAAACACACGTGTTTTCATTAATTCTTTCGTTGTTTCTGTTCTGTGGGAATTAAACCCCAATTGTTGTTACGAGACTTAACTGCGTTTAGGGTTGTTTTTCGTATTGATATTGTGAAATCGATGTAGAAAACGTCTTTTGCAATGGACGTTTATTAAATGAAAAAGTAAAGTAAAAGAAAGAACTATATTTATTACACACCTGATCAAATACTACTGTGATATTTTCTACAAAAATTGGATTCGTGTCATCAATGAGGGTAAGCAAGTCGTCCAGTACCTGTTGTAATACTTCTTCTGGCTGGAAAGACGTAATTATTTACGTAAATAACTTTAAAAAAATTAAAAACAATTTAAAAACATGTTAATTGCAAAAAAGAAATTATAATTATATGTATTATAATTAAAATACATAAATGGAATAACTGTGAAACGATGCTGAAGATTTTTATAAATTGTAGCTAACATCCATCTGATCTTGTCAGCTGTCATACAAAAATACTGCATCAAAATCGGTCCATTCATTACACAACACATACCACACACAGATACACAGTCCCATAAACAGACTTGTTATACTCATGTTTAGTTATAACTTTAAAATTTGAATTAAATTCGATTATTATTGCTATTCGTTATTCCTATAAAATTGTTTAAATATTTAATAGTTTTTCATTAAATAACAAAAATTAAGAAAATCCGTCCAATGGTTTAAGAATGAATCTAACAGTTTCATATTTATTATTTCTTTACATCACTTTGTATTAATATAAAAATTGAATACACTAACTAATTTATGCGACTATATTTTTATTTTTTTTTACAATTAATTTAATAATTTAAATGTCTGTCAAAGAAGAAATGTTTTTCAGTATGTTCTCCATTCAAAAATCTTACCGGTCTAGCAGGAGCACAGGTTGTTGGTATGGTTGGCGTTGTAGGGTCAGTTGGTACAAAGGGTGTACCCGTTAAGATATCCTCGGTTGTTATAACAGGGGTTGCTGTTAGTATACCTTCAGTTGTTATTTCAGGTGTGCCAATTAATATACTTTCCTCTGTAGTACTTGTTAAATCATAATCCGATTCATCTGATGATTCAGATGACATGTCCCGCAGCTACAATGATGTTAGTAACAAGTGATAGTTTTTTTTACTATTTATGATAGTGAATATATGCAATTCAGTGGTAAATGTGTATATAATTAGCAACATTTTATTTAGCACATATTATAGGGATAGAAGAACATTCTTTTGTTATATAACATGCTATGAAATCAAGTTGCGCATTTTCTGTATCTGGTATGGCAAAGCAATTATTATAATATGAGATGGCGACATTTTTGAATACGACTTAAACTCTGGGACTTAAACCCAGGTAATCCGATTCAAAACACATTTACGCGTAAACCACAGCCACGGAGATAAATTAATTATAATATTTCTTTTAAGGATGAAATGGCAGAAAAGTTTAGTGTCTCAAAAGTAATTTATAAGATATTTACTGTCTCCGGTGTAGGATTAGCGGTAGGCATGACATTATGGCCTTCTGTATCGACCTCTACTTCAGTATCAATATTATATGTAACGGCAGTGGAACAATCTCGGGTAGCACTGGTGAGCCACTGCACACCTTCATTGAAGTCACCGACACACGTATGGGTCCGACATCCGACTGACGCTATCGAGTCACCTATTAATATAAATCGTATATATTCAGTCCTAGTTATAAGCTTAAGATCCTGAGACAAAATGTTCTATTAAATAATATTAATCTATAAAATTTTGTCTATGAGTGCCTAATATCTGCACTGGAGATTACGAAACTTGACGTTAATATCTAAAACCGCTCTATAAAAAAAATAACGCAATTTATTTTATAATTTTAATACATGATCGATGAGTTTTTTACCCTAAGACTGATAAGTCGCAAATCACTCATGTTTAAGAAGACAATATAATACTCTATTAGCAGTAAACCAATGAGTCGGTTTAAGCACCCACAATTAGATCTTAACTTCTTACCAATACTCACCCAAAGCTACTGTTGGAACTGAATCGAATCCTTTGCAGTAATAAACTGGTTTCATGAACATTATCTCCAAATTATCCCAGAAGCCAGGTGAGACAGCATTCATGTTTGGACTTAGTTCAAGATGCAAAAGTACTGCTTGTGCATCTAAATATAAGCGCTGTACTTTTACTTTCTCAATTATTAATTTCTCCTTCCAGTCTAAACCTGGATTTGATAATTGGAAACTTTTTAATGTATCCTCACTTTTATTAGAATTCAATTCACCAAATACACTTTCGTATTTATTTCGGAAGAATATGTATTCTTTAAGTTTCATCTCCCAAATTTTAGACAATTTGTCGATTGCTTCCAGTTTTATTCGTTTGTGTTGACGTAGTTTCACTGCGTATACGTTGACTATTGATTGTTTCTCTCTTATAAATAGAATCTTATTTGATTCAGCTATTTCGTAGCGCGTAATGTCCACGTGGGTGCACCAATAATAGCCATCCTTTTCTGGTTTCACAACGAATGTGTTTGTGTCGGATTTCCTTCGTTTTCCGACCTTAGTGGGGTAGCGATGCAAGGAGTCAGTGTAGCAAAACACTTTGTCACTATCTATAGAATCATTTATGCTTAATGTAACCTTTTTATCTCTGAAAAAAAACATAGAACTAAATCAAACCTTCTATGTTCTGTAAGATTTAAAAAAAGGTAATGTAAACATACGAATAATTATTTGTCTTAAATTCATATTATATAGTGGTTCAATATAATATTAAGCGCAATAACTTCAATCAAAAATAAGTTTTCTTTGACCTAAATAATCATATTTCAACCTGATATAACATTCATAGGAATATTTATGCATATGAAAGGCATACTCACAAATCAATATCAAGAGTCATACTAAGTTTCTTGACGGGTACGCTCCGTTCACAAATAACATCAAAGAAGATGTAAGAGGCGTTGACAAGATACCAGAAGTCATCACGTAATGCTCCAAAAAGGGTGTCTGTGTTACTGTTACTTGTTTCATTAAAATTCCACTCAGACTCGGGCACCTGAAAATGTTATTTGTACAAAAATATAATATTATATTATTTTGTAATATTTGAATATGTGGAACAGATCGAAAAAAGCAAAGCTTTGCATCATTTTAAAAATATAATTCGCCAAAATTATTCTGAAATATTACACAACTGTATTATAATAAATTTAACAACAAAATTATCCTTACCTCTGACTGATCATACATAGTATCATATCGTAGAGAACTAAATTCTGGATTCATGATAATGCCGAGTGGATACGTATTATTATAGCCCGCATCATGAAATATTGGATTATTCGAAAACCGCCATCCGCGATACAGTAGAGAACCGCCGCGTTTTCCGCACAAATCCTGAGCTTGTCTCCAGGTCGCTCTAACTGGTCCACCTCCAACACCAGTCAAAACCGTCAAACATGTTGATTGAGGGCTCCAGAATCTCACAGCGTCATGTAAATCCTTACATCCACTATCGGAAATATCGTCTTCATCGGAATAAGGACTTACAAAACAGTACCTAAAATATTTATTAGTGCATTTCACTGCTGTAAAATTACTAATCGGATCCATAGCAACACACAGCTCTTCCCCTAGATCTACCGTAGGATCTATATTGACTTCGAACGATGAGTCTAATTCAGTTCCCATTGATTTCGTAAAAGACCAATCAACGAACGTACCACCGGGGTATAGTGATTTAAATTCTGTCCATAACACCACATTGGGTGAGGTAAAGTTCAATTCTAGGTACAATTTCGATGTGTACAAATTTCCCACACAATCTTTATATTTATCGGTGAATAATTCTGGTCCTTTCAGTCTGTAGCAAATAGGATTTCCTTTTTCTCTCGTATACGCTATGGAGAAGCCGATCGGACACGTGTATTTTTTCTTCGCTAATGTTAAAGGTATGTAGATCCATGATAAAATAATAATTCCAATTGTTAATTGATGAATAAATTTCAGTGCCACTCGCATCTGAAAGATATAAACAACAAAATTTTAAAAATCTTATAATACTATGTGAAATAGAGTGTGTTGGCATTATAGTCCTAAACAAATTATGAATTTAAAAAATCTATTTATCAGGTTGGAGAGACTTTTTAATTTTCTCAATTTCACTTGCCGTTTGGTACATCTCGCTTTCGTGTCAAAACAGATTGCCGATTTTAATTAAAACTTACATAAATGTGCTAAATTTCAATAAAATAATATCACTGTCATGATATTAGTATCTATTCGTAAATATTAACAAGAATAACGATATCTCTCTTTCGAAATAAATTCGGCAACAGTTTAGGAATATTTTAAGTTTTATCGACATACCACCTCCGTGGCTAAGTGGTTTACGCGTCTGCATGTTGCGCCGGAGCTGGAGGTCCTGGGTTCGAAACCCGAGGATACAACAAAATATGAATGTTTCGATTGGGTAGACACAGAAGACTGATCACCTACTTGTAAAAAAATGATCAATGAAACCAATACAGAAATGTGTGTCTGCTGTTTTTATCGACTTCAAAAAAAAGTATGGTAACAATTCCTCTGAAAGTTTTAATAGAACGATTTTGTTCGTAGTGAAATTACAACCAATGTTTATCGCTATAATCTTTATCTATATAAATTATAAAGTACTAAATTACATATGGATTTTACACACTTGACTATTCAAATTAAATTACTAATTGTCACATTATCTCTAGTGCCATTGCAACAGCATTTTAACCCTATATCAGTATGCCCCAATTACTTTACGTCAATCATAACGTTGAGGGTTTGATTGGGATTCAGTTGATAAGATATGAGATGAAACGATTCGCTCTTGATATTTTCAGCAAGAGATTAAGATTTTGCAATAGTAAATTATCTATACCTAATATAAAAAATAAGTGTACAATCCACTAAACTAAAGAAACTTTTTTCAAGAACAAAATTCCTATAGAAGTACGAGAACTGTTATAATAAAAAAAGTCGTTCAATAAATTTAAAACACACGTAAAACATTCGCTTTTATTTGAATGATTATCGCTTGAGATATACTTTTGTAAAAGCGGTCAGGAAAAACGAGAATCTAAGTTTCATGGCTGTTCGTCTTGAAGCAGGATTCGTGTGAAGAGCCATTAACTTATATTTAAGTGACGATCATGAATGTAAATATATATATATGAATAATTGTTTGTTGAATTTCATGTGTGATGAAAAAAAACGCAAAGGAATGTATGCAGTACTAATAATAATAATAATTGGGACAACTCACATAGGTACATTGCTCTGATTCCAAAGTAAGTAGCTAAAGCACTTGTGTTATGGTAATCAGAAACAACGAGGGTACCACAATAAATACATATATAAGTTTATAAACAACTAAGACTCGGAAACAAACATTCGTGCTCATCACACAAATTAATGCACCTACCGGGATTCGAACCCGGGACCTTTCGATGCAGAAGGCAGGAGCACTACCAATTGCGCCAATTGGTCGCTAGTACTGAATAAATAAATAAATAAATCTTTACGTAAATAAATGTTTAAGATAACAACATAATTATAACTTATAGGTACTTTCTTAGGTACCTACAACAACAACAACAAAAAAGTTGTCAACAAACAAAGTTATATTTTTATATAGAAATAATTTTTAAATAATTAAATTAAAAACAAACTTCTACCAGACGAAACTATCTTCGTCAGTGGCGTCTGTATACAAGACGCCTAAATATAAAATTAGTTCACAGAACTGGAGAATGACATCAAAGTTTAATTTTCGCGTTGTGTGGGTATCATTGATTGAATTCACATGAATCTTGTTGTTTTCGGCATTATAACAGTTTCCGCATTCCAATTTATACAAGTTTAATCGTGATTACAAAATAAGTTTATTGTTTCTGACGTAACGAAACTTGAGTTGAGAAAAAATAACAGAACAGAAAACAAGGTACGCCATCTCCTTCCATCAGGTCGGTCATGTTGAAAAAGTCAAATAGGCAAATTGTTTAGGCCACGATGTACTAGACCTACTTAGCATATGTATCCCATGAGTGACCCGATGACTTGTCATACTGAAAATACATGTGCTTCCTACACGATCGCATTCAAGGAGAGAGAAGCGAAGCTACCTACCCCTGAATTTTGACAAAATTTAGTTTAGTGCAATTTAGATCCACCACCAAAAATAAAATTTTAAATATATTATTATTTGATATGTTAAGTAATTTTGTCAACAATGTAATTTCTTAATTATGTTTGTCATCAGCGACATCTATACTGATAATAAAATCATAGAAAGTTGTTTATTATGGGCTAATCTCAGAAAGGGCTCAACCGAAAAGCGGTTTTTTTACTGTTAAGGCAAGTTTCCCGTGTAATGTAGATCGTGGTTAGTAAGTAGATGATATAATTACCTCAAAATTTATACTCTTGTCAGGTTTGCGTTGGTATGAATTTGCATATAATACACCTTTTAAACTATGTATGTCATCGATGTTTTGGAGGTTGGTCAGTGCGTCAGATTAGTAACATAAAAGGCGATTGTTCAGTTTTTAATAAAACACACAACACTGTGTTACTATATCGGTTGGTAAATAGTAATTGACTGTAACCGTTGAAATAACAAACACTTTTTAAGAGTATTTAGTTTCGTAAGACAAAAGTACAAAAACTTCAGATTTCAAAAACGATATTATAAGGTAAAAATGTAAATACAATGCTGATACTCAAACGTTTTTTACCAAATGCTATCAGAAGTGAGATTTCTAATCGACGTATCAAAACGCCTACTTAAGATATTTTTCCTGTAATTTACTATTTATTGGGTAACACATCCTCAAGTACTCTACTATCAGAAGACACTTTACAGTTGCAAAATATTATTATCGTCAGTAAAACTTAGATGCAACAAATCGTCTTCATAGATCTGTGACTAAAAGGCCGAAATAAAACATATTTCTTTCTGAAAAATATACTTTATCTGAATATATACCTAATAAAAATAAAATGAACCATTATTATTTTTATAATTGTAATATTTCTAACTCCTAAAAATCAATTTTTCTTGATCTATATATATGTATACGACTACGTCATATCACTGAGAATAAGCACTGCTGTAAGCTAGTCTATAGTTTGCCTTATACCAACTATTTTAAACAATTTATTCTATATTTCTATCAACGCAGCAAAAATATTGCCATTTTTTTATCCAAAAAACGTTAATAAAAGTATTTTCTTTGGCAATTTCGAATTTAGTAAGTTTGTTTTCATTCTAAATTCTGACAAACCAACTTTTAGAAGACGCTTCATTTATAATTTTCATCGACCTAATTACCTAAATGATCTAATAATATGATGATTTATTATAAAGCTGGTAAATTATAAAATGAAAGTACCTACCTCTTAATCAGCTCTGTGTACTGAAATTATTACTCTGCAAGAGTGGTGTTATAAGTTTTACGTGTCTCTGTATCTGTATTTGTTGTATCATATCTCCTAAACCATGAGCGTATTTTTATGCTGTTTTGTGTTGTTTAATTATTCTTATGGCGCTAAAATATACATACAAGGTACAAGTGGTTGCGAGGCCTCATGGCTTAGAGGTGTTATAGGCCTACCGCGGAGCCTGAGGTATAAGGTTCGATCCCCGGTACCGAATACAATTTATAATTTAATTTGTATTTTGTTTCTGTTAAGGCTGCCACTTGCCTTGGAGTGGTTGAATTTCTGGATAGAAATTCAACACAACAAATCAATAAAAAATTGTGGGTTACCTGGGAGAGATGGCTGATTAACGATAAGGCCTCCCGTTGCACACCATTGCAACAAAGTTTGTAAAAAAAGTGTTTTTTTAATAATTAAAATATACATAAACCATCGCCTTAATGTCTTTGAAAAGATCCATATTAACTCTAAAATTTGTTTTAGGAAACATGCGTAATTCAAAAATTAAAAACAAAAAGTGACAATGGCATCAACCTTGCTGGATCAGGTCACGCTCAGCTGACTATCAACATCACAAGACATCAGAAAGCGTGTTTGAATTAGTTACAGGCAACATTCTTGTATCTGTAAATAAATATCATCATATTAAATCTATTTTCTTTATAGATCTTAAATATCATTAAATAGTCTCACGCAAACATAATATTTTTTACTTTCACTTTAATATTTATATAATATTGTAATATAAAAAAATCGCTTTTTCATGGACAAGTTGTCGTGTATGCTGTTTTAAATAGCTATAATATAATATATTTTATTAATGTGCTCAATAATTTTCAGAAGGTAAATCAAGATAATATTTATATAAGTCTAAAAATATTATTGTTCGTTCGAATTTTATTTCGTTTAAGTGGGTATTGATAAGAATAAATTCTTGTAAAAGTGACAGTGTAAGCGTAAATAACCAAGATATTATGACCAAATGTCGCGTGATCAAACCGAATATTTCATCGAACAATTAATGGGCAGCCTCATTGACTATAATTTGTGTATTTATTGCCAACCTTGAACTGATTGATGAAAGGTGACTTAATGTTACAAAAAGATAATTACTTTTCTTTGAATGTCATTGCTTTTCGATTCTAGGAAGCTAAGAATTTATTTTATTACTTCTTACTTTTGTACTCTATAAGCCAGCCTAACGTCGTAGTTTTTACTTTCAATTGAACACTTTGGATGCCGTTTCTGCAACAAAAAGAAATACACGTTAAATTGGTGAACACCAAGGTCGGTTAAAAATATGAATGATATGCTCTCAATATCATTATTCACTTTCGATTATCTTAGTCAATTTACAATTTACGCAACTTTACTTACATGTTGCTACAAATTGATTTCGAAAAATAAAAATTTAAAACGAGAATATGTACCTAGTTCTGTAGTTTCGATATTTTTTAATTACGTACACAAGTGGAAATCCTACTTATTAACTGCTGCAAGAATTTGTAAAGTAGAGCACTATGTTTTAAATGTTTCTAATTAGTTAACGAGTATTACTATATTTTTCAATTAGAACAATGTTTCGAATAAGATTTCTTTTATCATACGAAAAGAAAATTAATCCGAAATACGCCACCCAGAAAAATCTTGGGATTAAATTCTAGAGATCAAAAAAGTTTTAGTTTAAAGGCATAGCAGATTTGTTTCAAGGCTATTACGATTGTATTATGGAGGAAAAAATGAAGTTAGAGTCTTTGTGGTGTGGTATCTGAGGTATTAGGCATTTATTGAAATCTTGAAGAACTTAATTGAAATTATTCAAAATCAGTTCTGTGAAGTATGAAAGCGGAAAACAAACATGAACTAATTAATATGCTAGGCTACCTACCTTAGGATAGGCGGTTTATTAAAACGCCTGGAAAACTAGATTATAATATATAGGTATATGATTCGCGACATCCCTTACTTAGTGCATGTTACAATTGGCTTTTAAACAATAACTATGACTGGTAATTGTTACTAAAAATAGATCTACAATGATAGATATATTTTTTTTAAACTTATTATTGCTAGAAATTATATCAGTTGCTGGTGTTATATCTGCTGACTAAATAACTTCCAATTACAACTTTTTAAACTTCATGGGAACTAAAAAAAGTCTGTAATTCACTAAGTAATAGGTGGCACCTTGTATTTAGATAGAGGAAACAGAACAATTATTAGTATTATTTAGGTTTTATGCATTCATATCTAAACAAATACAATTGCGTTCGAAGCTAAGTAGTAACCTAAGTGATGAATAATTGTAGGAAAAACCATACGAAAAGCCAGAGACAAAGTGTAGTACCTACGACATTAAGTTTTATTTAGTGACACTGCACCCAATGGGAGCGGCAGCCCATTCATAGTACCTTGGAATATATTTGTTTACTTTGTTATCGTCTGTTTTCGGATACTTCATCATACTAGAAGTAACCTTACGTTACTACGATAATTAGTTTTGCCTAGAGTACAAGCAGGATTTTAAAATATGAAGTATATTCTTTTAAGTAGTTTAGCATAAAACCTAGTTAAAATGTTTCAGTATAGAATAAAATCCCGTATAGAAGAAAATCCGTCTGAAAAGAAAATCAGTGAAAGAAAGGTGTAACAAACGCTGTGTTCGTCCAGACTACACTAAGGGTTTTAGGACTATTGTTTGTGAATATCCAAGATTCTCTCAAATATAAAAAAAAACACACACGGATACACTTTAAGACACACAGCTCCAGTGGCGCAATTGGTTAGCGCACGGTACTTATACACTTTAAGACATGCTGTTTACTTATGGTACTGAATAACATGCCTTTAATTTGCCCCAGCAGTAAAGTAGTTAAACCATACATACATAGGCAAAGTTGTTAATTAGGTGCACCATCACATAAACAGCAAATCACTATTTGAAACCGAAATCTATAAAAGCTAAAAGTTTAAAAATGACAAGGATGACCCTTATCATGTATCAGGTATATAATGATGTGTACATGGATAAAATTTATTTTTGATCTCAATTTAAACACTGACGCCAGCCCAGGATTGTTTGAAACAAGATACCACTATGCGTCATTAATGGGATTCTTGAAAGCCATGAAAGCAAAGCAAATAGATTTTTATATAGGTGACGTCCATGCAGTTAACACGATCTATAGAACCTTAGAATAAATATTTTTTCGGCCGTACCTGAATCACAGTTTAAATTCTAGTTAAAATAGTTTTTAAAAATTCTAAATAAAAGTTCATTATAGAAAAATTCCGCCAGTTTTGGCAAAATTTTGAAACAAAGTATTAAATTAATACTTTGCAGGACAGGAAGTTGTTGAGTGTCTGATTAAAAAGTTAGAACACGTTTTGGGATATTCCACAACGAAATAATTTGCCCGAAAAAATACAGCCACTTCGTAGAAATGTAATAGGAACTGATAAACAATAGACAAGAAACACGATACCAATGACACATAATTGCAGGGACAATTAATATCTATCTACTGATACGGAGACAGAAGTTCGTCAGTCGTATTTTCCAAACTGATTTTATAATATTATCAATAGATATACAAAAGGATCTACACGTTCGAATAAGTTTTTACTGTTTTTCACGCGTCTATTATATGAAAAACGTCCCAGCCTTTGGTGTGTTTTAAATATAAAGAATAGATGTAATGTTTAAAAATTAAATTATTTGTTCTTACGAGATGTAAAATAACACTGTTTTTTTAACGTCTTTGGGCGCATGGGCTCGCGCCAAATACTCGGTCTATGTGGACGTGCCTGGATTCTTTTGGTGCACGTTGCCTCGGTCAAACGGGACGCGCTCAGAGGTGCATTGGTGTGCGCTGTTCGTTCGGTGTAGACGGTGGTTTCGGCTCGCGAAGCGTTTGTCATATAGTTAGCTGTTACAACTGTCAATTTTAAATGCTCAAGGACTTCTGATGGCTTGGTCTGGCTCACGAGACGCGCCTCACTGTTTCTGAGCAAACTTATACTAAGGGAGGCCACGCTCGTGAACCCGTGCGCCCGGTGGAGACGCTTCTATTGACATTGGAGAGTTACTAAGTTTTTTAAAATATTTCTACGTGAAAATCACTTTTTAAAAATATCTTGGAAGTAATAAGCTTGATAAAATATATAAAGTAATTTAATTAATTCTTAAAGGAATGCCAATAAGAACTGATAACAGGTGTACTACAGCGTGTATTACGGAAGTCCGAGGCTCCTTAAATCATATTTGCACATTTACAACGTAATTATTTTGTTTATTGCCAATTATTGCATTGACTATGTCGTAAATTACCAAAATGATATGCTGTTAATTTTGAAATAAAATTTTGTCATGGAATAATTATCGGAATTGCAAAACAAACAGCAATTCAGAAAACATTGCGCGTTGATAACAGAACAAATAAACGGTATCTTTTGTCCTATTTCCACACACATCGGTACAGAAGAACAGAAGGAGACGTTTGTCAGCCGATAAGATATGTGATAAATCCGGATGAGACATTTGGAAAGTTTTGAAATACAGGTAGTACTTGGTAGAATTGTTTTCATACTATTACGTAATACATTTTATACATACAATATACATAATAGAATAGGATTGAGATGATGAGAAGTTAAGTATTTTTAAAAGTTTATGGTGTAGGGGTATAATTCTTTAAAGGTGTTATTCGAAATCTCCTCAGCCGATGCTATTACTAAAGTATAATGTTGCCATCGAGAGCCTCTCAGTCTAGATGAAACTTCCGACTTCATGTCTATCTATGGAAATCATATAAAACATTTTCACCTATAAACTAAGTGTGCTTGTTGCATAGGTTTTTTTCTGATGATCCGTAGAAACAAAGGATTCTCCCGTAATAAACAATCTAAAAATCGCTAAATTCGTATATATTCCGCGTATAGATACATTATCTTAATATTTATAAATTACGTGTCACGTGGTTTGTCTGCGATGGACTCCTAAACTACATAACCGATTTTAATCAAATTTGCACACCGTGTGTGTAATTTTATAATCAGTAAAACTGTTTTATTATATTATGAATATTTAATACTATAAATTGTCTGATATAAAATACTGCTGATTCAAAATAAACACTTGTTTAAATATTCTACAGACATTCTATAAATATTATCCAAATCAGTAATACGTACATTATAATCGACTTTTAAATAACTTTTCTCTCTACAGGAAAATACAGGACTGACCTTAAATACCACATTTAGTCAAGATTATAATGATAAATCAAGTAAAATATAAAGACATAATTGCAGCTTCGATATATATTGGTATGATGATTAAATAACTTTCAAAAAATTAAAAAAAAACTATTCAAAACTATATTTAAAAGGTGCAAGTTTGGCAAAGCTGTCGATGAAAACTTCAAAAGTTATGAACTGTAGCGCAGCTACCATCGCCCAAACAATATACAGTAGGTCTTGTGGTATTTACAGAAATTGAAACAATGTTATGGGTAAATTACATGGTATGGTTATTTTTAATGAAAAAATTAAAAAAAAAATACAGTTACAAAAAAAAATAAGTTAGTAGTAAGTAACATTTTTTTTTTAAATTGTAAAGAAATTATCTACATTTTATCAAAAGATGTACGTATTTTTCTTATCTTGACATTATCATACAAATATAATGAAACATCAATTTGTATATTGTGGTAATTTGTGGCAACAGTAAAACGACTGGACAATAAAACTCTATTTAGGCGACTATTGGGAACACATAAACTATTTATACTCAATACTGACATTTCCACAGCTAAGGCGCCTCGTGTATGACATTCATATTTGTTCGCACGAAAGGTGTATGATGCGGGGTAATAAATTGCTTATGATTTATTTCCTTGAGAAGAATACATTACATTGTATTTTTACGAGTTTCATTAAACCTAAGTAGTACATATCTACGTGATTTGAAAACTTATTCTTTGATAAGCCGTAGGAACTTTTCTCCGCACAGGACTCAAATAGAGAACGATTTATTAATAAAAGTATAAAGTACCTTCCAATAATTTCCATATAATATTTTTAACTTTATTGTATATTCGTCTTATCTGTTGTTTCAAACGCGTTAATTGGAGAACAAAACCTCTTCATCCATGACTTTTGAGTAATTTTAATAGTTTACACAGCGCACTCTCATTTTCCCCTTTTTTGCAACATTTTTCATTGATGCTTCGCTTCTGGTCGTAGCGAAGCGTAATCAAAAAACATTCCTCAATAAATGCTGACACAAAGTCACACAATTGGAACCGTAGTTCAAAAACCGTGGTCGCTTTCAACCAAACAAACAAAATCTTTAGCGTTTATCATCATCATCTAAAAGATGAAGATTTTGTAAGTACAAAAGTATAGTACAGAGATAGAAAGTTAATAATATTTTTTACTTAAATTAATTTCATATTTAAAAACTTGCAGTTTAAATGTTACATATTATATAATAATATGTTATTGATAAACTTGTTTAAAGTAATATAATTTAAAATAATTAAAACTTAAAACAAAACAACTAAAGAAATAAAATAATCGGTAAGACCATGAAAAGGATGCATTCAACACATAGCGAATAATGAGTAAAAAAATATACCTAATCCATACAACTCAGATAGCTTAATCTGTTACTATTGTGTACCTGTGTGCTGATAAGTTCCGCTTCTACTTCTTTTTTAATTTGCTATCTGAAATATTAAATGAGTCAATAATTTTATGTAATTTTACTCTAAGAGATATAAAATTTACTTTACACATAGTTTGTGGCAAACACAAGCGGTGTAGATACATATCGTTTCAGTGTGCTGCTCATATTTTTTATACTTCGCGATACTATCAAACCCGGAACATTCTGTTTAAGTAACTTATATATCAGACATTTTCCTATTTCTAAAGGTATACATATTATATATTTGTAAGTAAATATTGTCATGAACCTCTGTCTTTCATTCATTATATTTCAAAAAAACGCTTTCCAAACCTCAGAAAAATACTCCTGGATACTGTCTATCTACTACTCACTAATAATCGAATTTTCATTATTTTGTTAAATGTGGCACAAAATCTTAAATATTAAAAAACCAAGGGCTATATGACACATGATATAAAAAAAAATATTAACAAAAATAGCAGTTTCTAAAAAATATTCATAAGATAAATAAAATTGGTTGAATTAAAACTATTCGACCGAAATATGTAAATCACACGACAAAAGCGCCTACTCGATTTTTCAAATAACTTTTCATTATTTTTAAATTAACTAAATATTGAGGGCAATGGCCAGGTCACGGCCAAGACAAGTCCGCACTTTAAACAATAAAGTTCTTATAAATAAAGCGTGAGAGTTAATAGGGCCGAACACTTTTCACACGGAAATGTTTTCATGGCTTCCGTGTGAAATTATAGTACATATATATCGTATATAGTATATATCTATATTACAGACATATGTGGACGATGCTAATAATAAAATAACATTAGATTGCTCTATTGTGTACAAACGTAAATATTACTTTATCACCATAAACAATCTAAAATCTATTTATTTACACTATTGAGTTGATCGTGTTTTAAAACATAAAATTTTACTTTATTTTATCGAACCCAACCTGCCTTTCTTTTTAAGAAAATATCTTTTTACTAAAACTGAACAATATCGGTACAGCGGATGAAGTAGACCAACTTTATTGATCTCTGCAAAAGAAATATCTGTAGTTTATAGAAAAAAATTTGAAATTTGACAAGAAATACCCAGGTATGTATGCGAAATTTTATCAATATAAGTTAGTGTTAAGTACACTCAGTCTGGATAAATAAATGTCTGCCAAAGTGGATAACATAGATGTATTTGTATCACAATTACCGCACGCTTCTGTTAGACCTTGGGAGCATTTGATCTTTCATTTAACCACATTTTTATTACTGCTCTACAATGAAACAGATCATCGTTAAGTATTTCGTTTAATTTCAGCTCTAGATTTTCTCAGCTTCATATACAGATTTATATACTCGCACCTACTTAGTTCCTTTGTGTCAATTAGTAAATAAGTCCCGAAATATTTGGAGAATCCGTTTAAATTTCAGATTGGTACTTAGTTACTGTTATTGCTTAATAGAATATGGAGGAACTAGATATTGTCCCAATACAATTATCTAAATCTTAAAACCGCAAAATCGTTGCAAAGTAGGTTTGCAAGATAAAAAAAAACATTATGTAAATGTGCCATCTCGCGTGACTAAATCCTATTAAAACTTAATCATTGTCTAATTAGGGTTTTTATCATTCTATCAATCTCCACTGAAGACTAATTGACTATTGGATAAAACCTCACTGTGAATATATTCTAATATTATTCTATTTCAAACGAGTTATAAATTATAAATATCGTTTCAATATAATATTATGATTATTTCTCTTTGAAATCTGAAAGTTTTGACATAGATTAATAATAATATGAGTACCTATTATACATATGGTCTTTGTTAAAATCATCTGTAAATACTTATATAAAGGAAAACCAACAATATAAAAAATTTATCCAAATACTTATAAGAAGGTTCGAAACATTCGAGACACAAGTAAACGCTAATTAGGGATTTCTCGTAAGAATTGGTCGATATAAAATATTCAGTCAACAAATGCCAAAAAAACTACTCAATTATCACTTGTTACGAATAATATTGACCTACGATTCCGCTAATTATAATGATTTAAGACGGATAAGGTTACCGCTACGCTCTCATTCTCGTAATACGTTCAATGTGAACCTTTCGTTGGCATGCCGCATGACTGAGCCTGTTTGTCGTGATTCGTCATTGACCTTTACCTCAAAATAAGTTATGAAGAAACTGGCCACTTATAGCCAGGACATCAGGATGATTTTTATTTCAAATAATATAGGGTTTTCAGACAAAATATTGGAAGCTACAATTTCCACATTAACTAATACATGTTTGTTAATTTTCAGATTACATCTTCTCTTTAAAAGTCAGGATGATATTTTGCTGTCTCTAAATAATTAACCATTTATTAATCCAAAACATATCTATGCTTTAAGAGCTCTATTACAAAATTGCGTTGACAGATACAACTCTCATAAAACTGCCCTATCACAGAACTAATACGCACCATTTATATAATAGTTTTACAATAAATTAAAAACTATTTTTTTACAATTAAAATTATTAAAAAGCAAAATCTGTCATGAACTAACAAATATTTAGATATAAATTTTACGTAAGAATACCCATACAATAAAGAGAAATTGTCAGTTATATCTGTGGTTTTTTTTTGTACATAATTTTGTTGTTATGATTAGGATCTTATTTCTAAGAATTTCATAATTTAAAAATTTTGGGGCCGCTATATACTTTAGCACTGTTAGCACTATTTAATTGACATGATATATTTCATTTTGTTTGCTTACTCCTCTAATTCAATCCACGATTTGTTGAACGATAAACAACTGTTTGTTGAGATTTTTTGAAAATCGTAGAGCTGAATTTCGGATTTAAATAAACTGAAATAAATTATAAAAAACCAAGGCCACTATAGACTATAATAATGACTATTTTATTCTATTCTACAAGTCAAATTTGTCAGAGGCTTTCAGTTTCAGAGAATAAGAGCGTCAAAATTGACCATTTTATGCAAAAAATAAGGTTTATCTGTTTGGGTTTGCTTATATGATACATATGTCTTGTAAAAAATAACAAGTGAAATTGAAGACAAGTTAAAAAAACCCCGAAAGATTAATTACAAATAAGAATACCTCATAAAGGACTAAACAGATGTTCGTTAATTTGTAGGTTATCTCGATAATGTTAAACAAAAAACCTTATTAAAATCAGTCCATTTGTTTAGAAGCTACAATACCACAGCCAGACACATAAATCTCCAGACCCATAGACACACAGAAACAGAGACCCGACTTTTAAAACCCGTCTTTTTCGTTGAGGGTTAAAAACATAATATTATGTAGTCTCACAAGAGTATAATTCCACAAATAATAATAGAAAGAGTAATTACGCATCATAAACTATACCTATGTCTGGGAAAAGACAAACCTTCGCGACCATAATTGTAATTATGCTCTGTGGGAAGATACTGTTAATTGTTGAGGTCAGAAAAACAGTAATACGTTAATCTTTTTGACCCTCATTTGTTCTTTTAACGTTGCTTCAGATACGGTAGAGTCTAAGTAATAAATAAGTAATAAAGTAGTAAAACCTTCTTCAGTAAAATAATTGCTTATGCCTAATATTCAATATAATGCAGATCGGCGTCGGATCGATGTTTAAATTAAGAACGCCTTAATAAAACTGTGGTAGGTATTGGATAGATAAAATATTTAATTGCTATTATCATTAACAATATATAAAATATTGGTATCATTTTTACATTAAAAACTGGAAAACCTCGCAGAGAGTACGAAAAAATAAAATAAACTAGACTATTTGAAAACAATAAAACTCGATAAGGCTTGATAAAATAAAGCTACGTCGGTAAACGGCAATTTGCCACGTATTTGTTACTTTGTATACTTTTTACGGCATGCCCACCAAATAAATTCAAGGATAATTTACTAATTATCCTTGAATTTATAATAAACTATAAATAAACTAATTAAACGAAATAACTTTAAATTCCCTTTATTTTTGACTGCTAAATTAAATACAGTGAATATGTATAATTTCATATATACCTAGATGAGTGAAGTCTCCTTACAACACTTATTTCAAAAAAGGACTAATCCACGGTCGCGGCCACTAATTCCTGTTTTTAAATTTTAACTTTTCATGTCGTTAATTTTATTTATACTTAGTAAGAAATAGGTACTTACTTGCTTACATTGTTAACTTGAGTTACTACAAACAGTTAAAGGGAAACAAATACCATAATATTTACAGATTACTAGGAGTTGAGAATCTAGGATCAAGCTAGGTAAGTTAAGATCAATTAATTTATTGGTCAGATATGCCTTTCAAAACATTGTTATATAAATTTAATCAGTTTCATAAATTAAATACTCATTATAATATTTAAATGGAATCTTATATGTAGGTAATAGGCTTGAGGATTGGTTTTTATTATATATACCTATATAACTATGATTTTCTCATTTTGGAAACAAAACGTAAACATGTTTGTATAGATGTTATCACTTCGTTGTCATACGATGTTTATAAAATGGTAATAATTCTGATCGCGTGCAGATAAGAAGTACTTTCAGTACCTAACACCAATAGAATATGAAAGTGTTCATCTGAACATGAAATATATTCACAATTGTATCGCGACAATCACATCTACTTGCATGAAGCTATCGTAAACTGAACTCAGTTGGCTCTGAATGCCCATTTCTGTTCCATTCATCGATTTTAATTGACATTTGGATATTCGCTACTAGTATTTTGAACCTGGATCATCTAGGCTCTAGCTCAAGCACTGTTAAAGAAAACTAGTCAAAGACGGTATTTTAAACAAAATAGAATACAACTACTTAAAAATTACAATGAACAACATACCTAATGTGTGTATCTTCAAAACTTTTGCTACAAAGAGCTAAAAACCAAGACGTTGTCTATATAGGTATATTTTTATAGTTTAATTTTAAAAATAAAATAATAATATAATTGGCATAATAATCGCAAACGCTTAAAAAGATAAAATGCCAAAAGGTGCTACGGGTTTTATAACAGTAAGAGAGAAATAGATAATATATTACATATTATGACATAATATTATGACATAATACCTATTGTTATTTGCTGAAATTGTGAGTTTAAAATTTTTATTTAATAAAAAAATAAATACATATATCAAATCTGAAGATAAAGAAATACGGCAATTATTTACTATTAAATTAATTAAAAGACACGTTACTGATTATTATTTTTAAATAGGACACTAATAAAATAACATTATTATGTTTCATCATTAATTCAAGTAAATTCGAGTAAGGTACTCACGTTGAGTGAAATGTATAAAGGGTACCTACTTAATACGTATCTGAAAAAAGTCCTGAATTTTTTTTAAAATCTAAGAGAGAAAAAGGCTTTTTAAAGATCCTGAGATGAAATGAAATTTGTTTTAAACGTTTTGGAATTCGGTACATAATTTTAACACGAAAACTAGCTTACTTTTGCTAAGTTAGCCCTTAGTCTGTCCCAATAAATTTGCCTGCTGTATGCGATGATGTTACCGTCTCCTTAGTCTAGTGGTAAGTGCGTAAGCGTTACAACCATATGGTCCTGGGTTCAATTCCCGGTGCAGGCCATAGAGTGCTTACCTTCTTGCCCCTAAAGAAAAATCAATCAGTGAAACAGATGTGAAATGCATCTGCCCCATACCTCGTCTCACCTCACTAGGGGGCTTTATGCGATGATTTGACAAACTTAGGTAGGTAAACCTATGTACTTTATTCATATTTTAGTTAGTCATATGTATATCCAATGCTCAAAATAGACTAGCAATTATTTAATCATTAATAGACAATTTATAAACTTAATAATGTCTTGGAAAACTTTCTTGTGCGTAATTGTTAAATTGGCTTTAGAATAGATACTGAAATATTATTTGATATAAAGAAAATTTACTTAAATCTACATAATATTATCAAGCAAGTCCCTTTTACTTCAGAAATGTCATTAGGGTATGTACTGCGTGTTATTGTATTTTAAAATATTAAATGATATATTATTTTAATATAATAGTTTATAATTTAAAATATAAGTAATACATACCTCTCATTATATTTTAAATTTGTATCTAAAAATCAAGGGTTACTACTTAAATTTACAGGAAATATACCGGAATTTACAATTATTGAAAAAAAATTTACTCACCACATAAAATTATAATTCCAAAAAAAACACTAAAAAAAGAAGATAACACTAACTTTGGAATATTATGGTAATATTATAGAAACAAGAGGACAATATTCTAATTATATACTTTCGCGCCAATGTTGAAAAGTGAAATATTCACGCAGGATGCGTGCACCATTACCACAAGCAAACCACAGACTAAATAAGTTCTTAGTTCTTACAGTTTTCTTTTTATCGTTCACCGGCAAACTGTTATTGATGTCTTCTTATTATTTTCACGTTTTACACCGTTTCTATAGTTTTTATTAGTAGGATCTACGTAATAATTAACACTAATCATCGAAATACTACATCAGTATAACAATAGTTATTTATGATATTAGTGCCGTAATTTGGTTTTTACAAACGAGTAGACAAATACAAGTCTTACCATAGTCACGAGTTTGTAAATACCAATTCCGCGCGAATGTCATACAACGTTTTTCAACACATTTGCGAGGAAGCAGTATACATAGGTAATGAAAAACTTTTTCATTAGACTATTTTTAATAGCAAATAAGAAATTATACAGATATAAAATTAATAGAAAATATCGCACTCGCGATTTTGGCGTTACACTACTGGGTACCTAAAATTAGATAGTCGGTTATTTCATTTTTTATATTTTTTATACTAAAAAGATGTTTAGGTACTAGTGTTTGTAACACTTCTGTAACATTGATAAGGGAGGAAAAAAAAACTTTGTGGTATGCTAATGCATCGTTTCTCAAACAGGGGGTCGCGACCCTTGGGATGGTCGAGTTTGTTTTTAAAGGTAGTCGCAGTCTGTTAAAAAATAAAAAATACAAACTACATATAGGTACAAAAGATTCGTTTATTAAAGGGGGCTTTTATTTTGAGAAAATTAATAAAAATAAGAGATGAAAAGGCATATAAAAAAGTTAAAAATTAGAATCATTACCTAACTACAGCATCCCGAGCAGCCTTATAGATCAATTTCTGACTTTCAGTGAATTTTCCGTTAGCAGGGAACGTGCACGCTATGCCCGCAGCATACCCCGCGTAATTACCGTCCATGTGCAAGTTTTCTAAGTGCACAGGCATCTCCCAAACAATATGTGAGAAATGCGGCGTAGTTCTATGTTACAACAAGAAAAATAATTGTTTCAGGTTCCACACAACATAGAAAAAAAAACACATGTTTTATTAAACTTAAGGCGAGCTTATCCAAGAAGGTTAGGTATTTCGCGCTACCTCAGCCCCCCCAAATCTGTACTACACCGATTTGAAACGTGGGGGGAATTTTTGGGAGACAAATGGCGTGCGTCCAACCTCGAAGACGTGTTGACGGGCACTGGCCGACGGCCGCCTGGTGCAAGCGCCTGAACGGATAGATTTTGATAGTTTTCTTTCACAGGGATAAATAATAACTAATTTATAATATTATTTTTTACAATTCCTTAGTAAATAAAAAGCCCTATCTTTTGATATTATTTTAACATTGTTTCAAAAAGGAACCTCTTAGTACCAACCGTTTGAAATATCGATTCAGTGTCAACTTTATGATTTTTTTTTTATCGAGAAAATTATTATTATTCATGTTTCTATCTTTAAAAAACAATATATCCTAGAGATATGTTCAAGTTTAATAAAAAAAAACAATTTTTCGTGCAACTTTTACATATCAGTAGAGATAGGTACAGTTGTTAAAAAACCCAAAAGTTTCAAACAAGCGCGCCTTAAAAACAAGTCGATAAATGTTATTTAAAATTTATGATTATGGGTTACAAGTGGTTAATTAAGTTATAAAATTCAATTCAATAAAGTTAAGTTATCCAGGCTTAAACTTTAAAAAATGTTGCATATATAGAATATACACAGATTACAGGGTGTCCCTGAACTCAACGCCAAACCGAAACGGGGTGACAGGATTGACTGTAACCATCATGAGAAAAATCAGGAAAAAATCTATCCCATGTAGTTTGAAAATTATAGGCATTTAAGAAAAACCTAAAAATTTGGTCAAACTGTACCCATTTTTCGATTATTGTGATTAATTTTTATTATTTTTGTTCATTTAAACTTTTGAACCGTAATCCTAAATAACATTTCTAGAACCACAGTTAAAAATAATGACACAATTGCCCCAAGTTTTCTAGAATTTAGATTATTTGTTAAACTATGAATTTAAAATTTTCAAAATTTGCTGACTTTGAAAGGCCCTCCTTTAAAAAAAATGTACTAAAGTGTCTTGGCAAGTGCCATCAAAAGTTTGCGCATTTAATTAGGATTGTAAAATGGTAGAATACTTGTTAGAAAAGGAGAGTATCGCTGTAGACAATAATGTCCCAGAAATATGGACAAAATAAGTGAAGCGCTGTGATCGCTAAATTATCTTAAGTCAACTAACTTTATCTACTTGTACATAGTACATACTCATAAACAGCTAACTTCGCAGATACACTGATAGCCACAGCTTACTCTACAACCACTTAGAGTGCAGTGATTTCAGTAAAGTTATGCATCAACTTGACGAAAAGCGCTGCTGTCCTAAAATTACCTATAATATACGTTCAAAATACACAGTAAATTATTATAAATCTACGGCCGTCATCTGAAAGCAAATCATTGGTAAGTCTTGCTCTGCAACATATTGTAGTAAATTTGTTAACAATTTTCTATAGAAAATTATGATATACTTAACTACAATCGTTGTGAAGAAAACTCATGACAATATATTATATATAAATTTCATTTCGAAATTGGTTTTAAGTTATCCAAGAAATTAAGTGGCAAATTATCATTGAATGGTTGTTTTATTGAGTTGCTTTAAAAAAAAAGTAAACTTAAGCTTAAACTTTCGTAGGATTGTATTTTGTAATAAATATTGTTTGGGAGAAAAAAATATATGTAATAAAGCTTTGCGAAAATGCCGTCATCAGAATTATTTGAAAATTCAAATTGATGAATAGGGTGAGGATTAGACCAGCGTTGAAAATTTAAGTTTTGATAAAAAACATTCCTATAAAACATAGGCAGGTATATTGTATAATAAAAAACAATTTTTTGATCAAAATTAACTGTATTCTTTATTATTGAGTAAACTTATTCATTATTTTTGTTATACTTTGACTATATAATTATGTTGAAGTAAAAGAGTTAACTTATATTCAAATATAATGAAATAAATATAATAATTGAATATTAGGATACTAATTTTAATAACAAACCAAGAATTTATTTAAAGGTCTTTGACTTATTAACTAAATATTTTTAAATAAAAATATACTTTTATTTAACATAATCGACCGAGTTTATAAGACATTGGAACTTTTGAAACATGATAAAAACAATGAAATACAAATATTTTTTTAAGAATTATATTTTATATTATAATTAACAATTACAAGTATTGAAAATTTTTCAATTTATTTTTAACACTAACATAAAATGTATATACAAATTAAGAATCGAAGTTTTACAATTATTAGTACAATTTATACAAAATTAAATAATTAGAACAAAACTAACAAATTTTTTAATCTGCTTGTCATAACCAATGTATACTATTTATTTAAGAAATCAGTGAATATCACAAACTTGCAAGTAATTTTCAGTATGTAATAAAGATAGATTATATGTTAAACGTAAAAAAATTATATTTCTTAATTATTTGTTACGCAAAGTAGAAAATAAACAAATTAACAATTTTATACTTTTATCAGAAGTTTTAGCTATATTTACTGAGTATTAACTTAACCCTTTACCGCATGGATTTTTAGAATTCCTTCAAATTAATTTAGGATATGTATTACTACTAAGCATACGCAAAATAAATATTTAAAAAATTATAACACATGGAAATTCCAGAAAATTCGAGAAAAACTCCTTGTGCCATATTTGGAACATCATGCTATCATGGTTGCATCATACTTGTGTCCATATTTGGAACAGTATGCGATAAGGTAATTGAGATAGGTAATATATAATAAAATTGTAATATATATACATATATAGAATAACCCGGAGTTTATGCGTGATATGTCGTATAATGTCGGTCTATCGATAGATATAAAGCAAACAGCATAAGTATTTTTAAAATATCGATTTTTTATTAACCTGCGCAAGTATAATTATGAATAATCACAACTTAATTAAACAATAAACCATTTATTAATTTGTGGTAGCATGAAAACTATTGAAGCAGTTGCGGTCTTTGTTGAAACAAAAGTAGCACGCACATTTAGTGCAGCATACATGTGACTTTTGGCCACAGTTTTTGCAACGCTGCCGATCATTTGCCCAACAAGGCTAATGATCAATCCCGTCCTCAGCCACTTCCCGAGGTGGCAGTTCCAAGCGCCTTCATTTTGGTTTTTTAACATTTTCTATGTTTTGGTCAAAAACGGGCCTCCCTCTTCTACGCGTGGTGGTATCGGAGTCTTCAGGAAATGCCAAAACACCGTTGTTTGTTTTATTACCTGTAAAATAAAAAAGCGTCATGAAATAAACCTACCCACACATGCCACAAACGTAAATCAGTCTAAAACCACTGGAAGAGTAATATTATAATTGTTTTATTTTATTGTTCTTATGAGGTACCATGTGCATATAGTTCCATATTTGACCAACGGTTAATATAACTCTTACATCATAATGTTCCATATTTGTGCGGTCCATATTACCATTACTGTATAGTGTTCCAATTTAGGAACAAAGTTTGTTAGTTATTTTTACTAGGAAGCAGGTAATTTTACTCACGCGTTATGCCGTAAAATCTTCTTGAATCCATTCTTCTTTCTCAATAAACATAAATTATATTTATATTCGCCTACAAAATCGTAAAAACTGGTGATAGAAAAAACAGAACTAAACACTCTGCACGGAATAGCCGTTGGTGGACATCGGACAATGAAATATATAAACATAGACAACATCAATGGTTGTTACTGCCATTTAACGTTCGGGTACACACTAGGCAAAACTTATACTTCTTATCACGGCATATAGATGTCACAAGTTGGATATTTCAACTAGATTTCAAAGTGTTCCAAATTTGCCACGACATGCGGTAAAGGGTTAAAGAAACTGTGGCGTGCGCAACGTCATTTTATTAATTGTCATTTTGACAGCTTTGTTTTGTAAGTTAGCGTCATGTTAGCGTCTAGGACTTGAGAATAAAATATACAATAAGTCACATTATAAAACATTGTTTTACTGGCTGATTACTATAATACCACAATTATATAATGATAGGACCCTCATTCACCTACATCTGGTGACCCCGCACATTCGGATCGACCCTTCATTGGCGATACCAAAAATAACAACGCAACCTTAATTCTCCGAGTTCTTCATCATCATCACTACTCCAAACTGATTGCCTGTGACTCTGGTGGTGGTTCAACGTTAACTATACAAGTGATCTATCTATCAAACTTGCTGTTTATACCCTGTTCAGCATCTTACATCTACAGTCAGTGTCTACACTAGTTAGCATCTTACAGCGCAGACCTTGCCTGTATTCAACAGCCCAAGTGTAGTGGATACTCTCTGGTACAGGATCTTAACAACTCTGTCATCACCAGGACAAAGTTCAATCAGTAATTGTTAATAATTCGACCCAAAAAACTGAACAAGAAAGTATTATTTTTTGCATGAGAATTAGTGATGAAAGAAATAGTTACGATTACTTTATTTATTTATTTTATATTTGTAGTTTATCTTGATATTATTTATTTTTGCAGAGAAAATGGTTGGATTCATTCAACAGAAGAACCAATGTTACCGAGAATGTAAGGGAGATTCTGCGAGGTAACCGGCTGATGACAGATGACCTTCTGACCGATGTAGTATGGGAAGGCCAGAATGGCAGAAAAAGTTCTAAAAAACAAATATTCCGTTTACGAATAACGTACGATTTACGACGTTGGTATCCGTACCCATTAATTATTAAAATTTTTAATTTCTTTGTCCTTCAAGGAATATTAACTTGCTTTTAATTTTCTCTTTTTAGACGCTCTTCAAAATATGTATCCGGAGATGACAGATGAAGAATTTAAGTTGGCCACTCAGAAAGCATTGAAGGCCGCGTACTCCAGAGTTGATCAACGAAAAAGAAAGACTGTGAATGGTGAAAATAACGCTAAAAAAAAGATTAAGTGACGCTGAATTTTTCCAAAATGCATGGGCTCCGGGAAGTGATAACGAGGAGGAAGAGGAGGAGGAGGAAGTAAGGAATGAAGACGGCAAGAATGAGGACAAAGGGAATGAAGATGAAAATGGAGGCGGAGGACAAAGTTCATAACAATAAAGAGGAAGAGTCACTTAAAATATATTTATATTGTTATAGTATATTATTGTCATGTTGTTTTATGTATAAAATTATTTTATAATAATATTTAATAAAAATTTATATTTTGAAAATTATTTTAAATTGTTTTGGTGTATAATTTTTTAATGTATGCAGCGCCACCTAGTGATATTTTTGTAATACCGATAACAATAGAGATCTCTTTGTCCTAGTGTGTATTACACCTTATACAGATAAGTTATCCACTGTTAAAAACAAACTCCCAATTTTCACAGACTACCATATCTATAGATCTTACCGCTGGTTGTCGCCAACTTAAAGGAAAGTTAAAGGTAATCCTTGCTCAGCAACTCATACAATCAAAATGCTTTCAGAATGCGGCCGTAGATTACCTATAAGTTAACGAATAACTTACGGTCAAATTGCGGTTAAGGTGGCTATCAGGGAAACTCTCCCAATTTTCACAGACTACCATATCTATAGATCTTACCGCTGGTTGTCGCCAACTTAAAGGAAAGTTAAAGGTAATCCTTGCTCAGCAACTCATACAATCAAAATGCTTTCAGAATGCGGCCGTAGATTACCTATAAGTTAACGAATAACTTACGGTCAAATTGCGGTTAAGGTGGCTATCAGGGTATCTATTACTTACCGACGGCAACGCGGCTGATGGCTGACAAATGAATTATAAATTCTACAAATTTTCTGGGACAGGCGGGCTGTACTTTAGTACATGGCGATCGTTTTCCTGCTGTTCTGTGCTGCCAATATATAAACTTAACTTAATTTTACAGTCAGAGATTAATGTTACCATACTAAATATTTCTTCTTACCAACAGTATGATAATTGATTCATTAAGTTCAACTACACAAAAAGGACAAACACCTAAGAAGACACGTAACGTTACAAAAATTAGTTTGAATAAATATATTATTAAAATTTAATTTTGTTATAGTTAATAGTTAACAAGTAAAATTATGGAACCGGGAAAAAATAAATTTGTAGGCCGGGAAACATCAAAGGAAAGGAAATCGTGGCTTACGAAGTCTTCCACAGACGTAAAATAGGTGATCATAAAGTAATTATACTCTGAGTGTGAGTTGTGACTACGACAATCGACATTCGAATTTCGACATCGACAAAAATTATTCTCGGCTCTGGCTCGTCTAATGTTCGTACCTAATAAAAAATCTAATTGCGAAGTGAATTGAAAAGTGAAAAATTCTAAGTTTTTTGTCTATAATCGAAATAATTAATATTATAGCAACAATTTCTAAAAGATCAACCGTTGAGTAGAAACTTTGGTAAAAATAACATTGCTTTACGCTGTGATGGACTCGTTCTTCAACAAAAAAAATCACAAGCAAGACTTCTATGATGGAAGGTTACGAATGATTTGAATACTATCAATTTTTGTAATAGGCATAACTAATTTGGTCGTTGATCGACGAACTATTCATGTACATGTTATCGGTGACATGAGCACAAACAAGAGACGCGGGCCCAGCAGTTCCAGTTGTACTGTACCAGGTGTCCCTGCGCTAGTTAACGTACCGACCGCCATGTCTGCCGACCTCGCCTCTTTATTCGAATGCCCCGTTTGCTTCGATTATGTCTTGCCACCGATCCTGCAATGCCAAAGTGGACATCTTGTCTGCTCAAGTTGTCGACCGAAATTGTCCTGCTGTCCAACCTGTCGCGGTCCTCTTGGAAATATTAGAAATCTCGCTATGGAGAAAGTTGCGAGCAATGTCATGTTTCCTTGTAAACACTCTAATACTGGATGTACTGTGACTCTTGTGCACACTGAAAAAGCAGAGCATGAAGAAGCCTGCGAATTTAGACCTTATTCCTGTCCATGTCCTGGAGCATCTTGCAAATGGCAAGGTGGACTAGACCAAGTAATGCCTCACTTAATGATGTCTCACAAAAGTATAACTACCCTCCAAGGTGAGGACATTGTTTTTTTAGCAACAGATATAAACTTGCCTGGAGCTGTTGATTGGGTAATGATGCAGTCCTGTTTCAATCATCATTTCATGTTGGTACTTGAAAAACAAGAGAAGTTTGATGGCCATCAACAGTTTTTTGCAATAGTGCAACTTATAGGATCTCGCAAAGAAGCAGAGAACTTTGCCTATAGATTGGAGTTGAATGGACATAGAAGAAGATTGACTTGGGAAGCAATGCCACGTTCTATTCATGAAGGTGTCTCTTCGGCTATTATGAATTCTGATTGCTTAGTTTTTGATACTTCTCTTGCACAACTTTTTGCAGATAATGGTAACCTTGGTATAAATGTAACTATTTCGATTGCCTAATCCGCATTTCAGTGCCTGCACAAATGTTGCAGAGATAATTTGAACAATGTACATTAGGAGTCAGTGTTTGTTGAAAAATAATCATAAGTACTTAGAGCATTATTACATTAGTGTCATTCACAAGTGATTGGTGTTTTATATGCATTCTTTACTCAATTGATATGAAAGACGCCAAATATATTTTCATTCTATAATCAATGTTGGTTCAATTTAGTGTTAAGTAGGAAAAAATTACATGTTGAGATTATAATACAGTGCATAATCTTCCATTTCAGTTTTATTGAATTGTCACTAAGTATTAAAATAACACATTAAATTACCAACTTCTATTCTTAACATCTTTTAAGAGCTAAGGTATGTGTGAGTTTTGAAAAAGTAGTTACCTAAATTTACAGAAAAATACTGATCATGATTTTAACTTTTATTATAATTTTCTTTATAAAATAATGTTTTATTTTTAATTTAGTTATAGTCAAATCCAATACCCTTATTATGATTTTGCAGTGTAGTATGATCTGACATTTGAGAACAAGTGATTGTAATATTCCAATCAATGAACAAATATTTTAAAATTGTATTCATTTGTAAATACTATGTATGACTCGATGTTAAGATACCTATTCTGATGTTTTTATATGTGCTGGTTTCAGCTGAATTAAATCACAAATTTAGCAGTGATGTAAAGTAGTTGAAAGAGAGTAGTCAACAAATTATGTTACATTTCAGAAACATCATCAGAGTATGAACTTCAATTCTATGTATATAAAAAATGACTTCTATACTGTATTCCTATAATCTAATTAACTGAACATAGATGATGAAAATATAACTGACTATGGATGGGCTATCCAGTGTGTTAAAATCTTGTCTGGTTTCAAATTTTGTATTATTGAAATATTAATTGTTACTGTACTATTAGTACTTACTGGTCCAAATTTATATTTTTAATTGTTAACTTCTCAATGAATATGAAAGACTAGACAGGTTTTTATGTTTTTAAATATAACCCATTACAGAAAATATTTTAAAAAAAACTTGGTAAATGAAATAAAGGATGGGTACCTTTATTTCTAAAAGTTTGTATATTGTCCAAAATAACTTTTGCATCCTCGAACCAATAATGGGCATCAGTACCTATATTTTTAGCTGTATATTGAATTGGTAAACAATGGGTTATTTAAAAAAATGTTTTTGCAAATTTAACTGTATGGCTGTAAATGATAACTATAAATAGTGCATGGTTTGATGGTCATTCCCAGTCTCATTTGTTTTAATATTGTATACCTACCATGATAAATTTTAAAATTATACTTAAATTTCTGATAACTTTTACAATTTCTTTTTAGGATATAACTTTTTCATTATTATTTAAACTTAGGTACTTTGCATGTATATAAATAACTATCAAGGTATATAATAGAATTAAAATTTGCAATACAACACTGTATTAATTTTTTTGAAAAATCAAGTACTATGGTACTTTGCCTAATTTCAAACACCAAAAAAAGATATTATCGGTCAAAATTTCATGATATTATATGTTGGCATTAAAATTGAATTAAATTAAATATAAAAAATATGGCCAATGAGACTCGATAAGCAATTTAAACAAACCCATTTCTACAGTTTCATATTACGAAAGGTACGTAAATTATTTATTTATTCATTGAATAAATACGAAACTAAACTTTTATTAAGTAAATAAACACTTAACTTACAACATTAAATATATAATTTGGAAAGACAAATTTATGCATAAGTTAACTTCATTAAATATATCATTTTAATTAGCTTGGTTTTGGAATGAAATTGTTATAATTACACAAAATACTACCAATATAACGTAACAACAGAAAATCATGACATTTCAGAAGCCAATTTGGTTTTAAAGATATAAAACATTTAAAATACTTTTAAAAATCAAACTTAACTAAAGTAGTGAAATCCTGTAACCCCATGAAGGGTATGAGCCATGAGGCAGACATTTCAGTCTTTCACTGATCAGTGTTTTTTAAGCAAGTAGATGCCTTCTGTTCCTTCACAACCAAAACATTTTTTCGTTTCCTAAGATTTTAACTCAAGACCTCCGAGATCCGTCGTAAACATGCATTTAATGCAAGACACGTTAATCACAGAAGCGGTATGACTTATTTAACTGGCTAGAAATAAAATCATTAATTAGGTTTATTTGTTTGTGGTAACAATGGCGACGGTAATAGACAGGTCGACGTTGGTGAGTGACTGTCATCTAAAAGTGAACCATCCACATTAAACGGATCTTTAATTTCTTGACTAAATGGGTCTCGATTATGAGTTGATGATGCTCTATGGACAACTTCAAACGCATCAGATGATTGATTCGTTTTGGCGTCAACTAAGGAAAATTCATCGAATTGATCCAAGACAGGGCTGAATGGATCCCTAGGTTCAAATGGGTATATTTTTTTTGGTTCTGGACTAAATGGGTCTTTTTGCTCCTTTGGTGTATCCTCTGCCAGACTATTGTCTCCACTGAAATCTGACAGATCAATGTCATAATTAACATTACTAAGACCAGGGACTTGGTCAGAGCCAAAATCGTCAGGAGTCATCAACTCATCGATGGATCTTGAATCAAATGGTGTGAATCCAAGTGGTGATGGTGTAAGTAGTTCTAGAGAGTTTGTTTCTTTTAATTCCCAAGGAACGAGGGGCGAGTTAGAGGGTGATTTATCTTCAGGTGTTTGAGAAAAAGTAACAATAAGTTCATCTTGACTTTTTGGTATATTGACATCTGAATTCAGAAGTTCATGGTTTTGTGTGGCATTTTGACTAGATTTTTCTTGAGAAAGGCTAGACATGGACATTTTAATTTGATCAAGGTTTTCCATTAGATTTTTTTGAGATGTTGCCTCTTCAATTGTAAAATTATCTTCAAATTCATTCTTTTTATCTTTGTTAGTACTCAATTCTCGCAATTGAGAAGGTTGCTGTAAAGGATTTTCAGTTATTTGCGATTGTTTTTCTGAATTCAAATCAATAAGAAGCGAAGATGTCTTCAAAACGCCCAGTCGAGGTAATTCGCGTCTTGGTTTTATTTCCAGAGGAGTTTTTGCGCGAACATCTTCAACCTTTTTGGTTATTTCTTTCTGTAAAGCAAAAATATTGAAAAAGTTGCCGAAACCCGGGATTGAACCTTTAGATATTCAGTCTAACGCTGTCCCAACTGAGCTACTTCGGCAATGAACCAGCTTGTGAAATAGTTGATCATAGGATTGCACCCAATCCAATTTCGGATTTACAAAAACACATTATTATTTGTAATTTTGATAAGTTTATATATATTATAACATTTATAGATATACCCAATAATACAATATCACCTTAATTGGGCCAAAGCCAAATATTTGGGATTTTGACTTCAAATTTTGTTTAAATGGATAAGGGACATAAAAAAACATTCACATGACATTCTTACTTATTAGAACATTGACTAATTGTTAAGTTTTTGTTAATATTTTAACATATAAATTTTCAAAGGCAAGATACCTCAAAAGATTCTGCATTATTCGCCAATTGATCAGACTTCTCCCTCAATTCTTTTGTCTGAGTCATCAGTTTCTCAACTTGCAGCTTTTGTTCTTCAGCTTCTCGTGACGCGCCACAAAGAGATAGCGCTGCAGCCTGAAAAAGAAATCGTCAGAATCTATGGGGTTATGATGAAATAATGAATAATTCTTATTTTCATTGAGGGGTTGTTACAATTTTTGTAGGCAACTGTTATCTTAAAAAATTATTGATTTAAAACTTTATTTGATTCTAGTAAGTAAGGGCGCCTAAGTCTGCCTAGAACTTTTACAGCTTGAATGGGTACAACGCCACGCCCAACATATTCTCCAGATCTGGCACCTTCTTGGAAAGCCTTATATAAGGAAAACCTTATTGGAAAGATGGCAAAATGTCACCTGAATGGCTAATACAATAAAATATTTTTTTACTATACGTTAAATTTTCTTTCATTTTCAAAAAAAAATTCGAAATTACTATTCAAACAACCCAACACAATATATTACCCAAGCACTGCCACCAATCGAAGCAGGCATGGCCATGTAGCAGTCGAATTCCTTCTTATCCATATTCAGAGACTCCGCCGTTAAGTTTTCGATGAACGACACTGCGCAGCACTAAAAATATAATAAGAAACGGAAGGTTATATTATATACGAACCATAATTGTTTAACCGCTTATTATCTGGTAAAGCAACTAAATCAAATTTGGAAAATTTTGTTTAATAGAAATGCGTATTGTCTTTTTATTTGCCTGTCCGTGGTTCGTGGAAACTATACCCACAGGACCCGTATATTGTACGGGGTATAGCCTGTGTGCCATGCCAAACCATAATTTATCAGTATCAAATTTCATTTAAAATATTCAGTTTTTTTGGCGTGGCGATAAATCAAGTATAAACATAAAAGCCTTTTTTAAACATTTATTAAACCGAGCTTTTATATTTTTATTATATAGCATTATGTATAACATCCATACGCCGTTGCTTGAGTAATTTTTTACTAAAACCTAGGGTAGTTAGTAATGATGTGCTTACCAAATTCGTAAAATAATAACCTCCTTCACCAGTCATAAGTCGTTGAGCATTACAGAAGCGAGTAACAAAATTTATGTTGCTCACTAACCGCGGAGGATTCGCCTTAAGTACCTAGAAGGAGTTTCATCAAGCATTAATCAATACGTATTTAAATTATCAAAATACAAGCAAGCTTAATACGTTAAAATACTTATGTAACATCAATTTCCTAAACAGCACTTTATGTTTTAAACATGTTATCCCAATTTAGCACTGAAACGAGTACCTACAATCCGTAGAAAGAAGTCGAGAAGTTACTTTTGAGTACAAATAACGGCAGTCTCAGTTGTCTATTATTGTTGAAATATCAATAATAAGTATGAAAAAGTAAAAATAGTGACTCACAGTGAATATTAAGGCTGGTAGCAAGTCGTCGGCAGATGCGGGCGCCCCGCACAAAGCGAGCACGTGCCTACACGCGCGACGTACACGCGCCACTTTTCCCCCAGGTGAGAGCGCCGCGTCCATACCCAGTAGTTCTAACACGACATCAATACTGTCAAAATGTTATCTATATACTAGCTTTTACTCGCATGTACCTGTGCAATTCAAAGTCTAGCTTCTTATCAATGCAATAATTTTTCACAATCGAATCGGTAGCGCCTACAACGCACAAACAATTTTATGTCTTAGTGTTTGATAAAAATACGTGTCCTGAATTATAAAAAAATTAAAACGTGACAGTTAATGAATGTATATTTTTTTAAGTATGGGATCGAAATATTTCCTGTTTCACTGCCTTTTTGCGCCCCCGAACAGATATATTTATTTCCTTAGGATTTGAACCCCGGACATGGTGCCGGATATTAAAGAGCGAGGGTTTTTAAACGGTTAATCCCGTTATCTTACCACTAATCGCTTTGTACAGTAGTTGTCTACACGCGGCATTGTTCCGATCCAATTTGCACTCTAAATGTGTCTCACCGACCCAACTAAGTTGTTGTATTCGTTCAGACATCACACGGTCTAAACGCTCATCATCTGTACCAGTTGGTGAAAATACTACTGAGGGTAGTCTGAAATGTTAATTATTTTTAGAGCATCCTTATAGCTACTCTATATAAGTTTGTTTGTCACTTCAAAATCGGTTTCAGTAACTTTACGGTTAACACGTATAATTTTTATATTTTCTGATCAGCGCTCTCATCTAGCATTTTATAAAACCGACCAAGTTCAAGAACGTTAAACATGCATATAAAAGAAAGATGCTATTTGCAAAAATATAAACTCACTCATGTAAATAAGTCATGGCATGTTTCTCGACAAAATCCATTAGTAATTCCTTAGTTTCTGACTCTACATTGGTAAAATGAGGTGATGTGTCCATATGTTTCATGAAACGCTGAAAATATAATATTTAAATAAAACATTCATCAGATTTCCTCTGTTGCTGGATTTGAAAGTGTACATAAATATAACGATTTTGTATAAGTAAATAAAAATTTAAAAAGCAGAAGTCTCCAGATATTTGACATAATTTATGATAATTTTATACCTGATATTGTCTCTGCACCCTTTCAGATAGTTCATCAACTGTCAAAAAGTTGGAATGTCTAATTACGTCCATAATGAATGAATGGGCGAAAAGCCTTGAATCCCGATCAATATGAGACGTGAGATTCGGAAACCGGAGGCGGAAGTCACGCTTCATCCCTTCGTTGATCATGACTGGAATTTTGAATTCGGGCGGCTTCCTTTCCGCAACTTGGTCATATTCATCTGAGGTCAAAAACTTGACGTTATCAATACTGCAAGTGTGCAAACCATATTGCGCCGAAGCACGTGGGCTTGGAGTCCCAAATTAGGATATTAAAAAAATTGCCTTTAATGAAAACTATCAGAGAAACACTGACCTGAGAATAGTGACCGCCTCCTTGGTCTAGTGGTAAGCGCATAAGCGTTACAACCGAGAGGTCCAGGGTTCAATTCCCGGTACAGATTAAAAAAAACTCGGTCTGGCAGGGCATAGAAGGCTGATCACCTACTTGCCCCTAAAGAAAAAATCGATCAGTGAAACAGATGTGAAATGCATCTGCCCCATACCCCACTAGGGGATACGGGAATTCACTTATCAGAGAAACAGGTGCATGAGAAAAGCCAGCGAGACACATCAAAAAAATCACAAATAGATATGATGATGATACCTACCCTACTTATTTGTGCCTTGGAATAAAAATAAATAAATACCTGTGCTGCTTTTCTTGAATACACTGAATTTTAGTAGATTTGCTTTTTTCAAAGTCTCACTTTGCCGCAATCGTTTTTCTTCAAACTTTGAGAATGAAGAATGAGATGTCAGTTTCAGTCTATGCTCAGGTTTTTTTTGTTCAAGCTTTGGAAGTGTGGATGATGATTTTTCTGTTCAAAAGTTATAATTAGATTTTATAATCAGACTAGCAAAGCCTTTGACACAACGCACATAATATTATAATCATTTTTTTCTATATAGGGGAGAATAGCTTTTTGGAATATCTAGAGTTAGTAAAATTTGAAAATATTAGAGTATATTTTTAAATTTTATAGTGAAAACTTATAGAGCAGATAATATATTATACAGAAATTCAGAAAAACATCTTTATCTATTAACAAATTAACTTTATAATTAGTAAAAACTTTCTGAAGCATTGTAAAGCTTTCATAGCAATGTAATTATCAAGAATCCTCGTAAATACCAAAGTATATTGTGAATAATTAAGATTGCCTTAGACAGATGATAATATTAACCTCTTTCTTGAAATAATAACAAGATTTGCCATTGTAACAAACTGTAAAGGACAACTTTAGTACGTACATGACACAAGAATCAAGGAATTCATTGTTATGAAACTTCTTACTTATATATAAATTTCACCTTTATTGAAATGATGGTACTTAATTATTTCAGTATTCACAAATAAAGATGAATTATTTTAATTTCCCATGAATAAAAAATCTGATAGTCATTAAAATACCTTGGACTCTGTGTTTTTTTGTGAACATTTAAATGTTATGATATTTCTTTTTTAAAAAGTATCAAAATAATATATTTTGTACACAGAAACAAACATTACATTAAGCTATGTAACAAAATTACTATTAAATTATTTAACAGATATTAATTACCTGCACGCCTCTGTCGCTGCAACTGTTCTCGGTAACATTTCGAGCAGTAGCCTTGCCATTGGGGGTTTCCAAAGTAATCACACCCATTCTTGCATTTCAGATCACTCTGATCAATCCGCAGAGATGGCATCTTTGAAAACATCATATACTTATAAGATCTCTGCAAATTAGGACCAAACCACATCATATAGGAGAACCCTTAGCTCTCTGCATTCGAAGAGTCTACCGAAAAACCGCTGTTTCAGCCCATTTCAAATTGAATGCTGAGCTAAAGTAATTCAACACTACAATGATATGCATTGCAAATATTTAACGGCGTATGATTCCCGTTCAACGACAATCGTCGTTATATACAATATACGATAATCTTATCAAGTCTTGAACTGATTACGTTATAAATAGACGAAATCCTAATATTATATAGTTCTTCATGTTACATTTTTCAGTAGACTTACCTTTAACTAGAATAAATGTTCTGAGAAAAACTATGAATATGATATTTCAGATGAACAATAATAAAATTATAAAGGTCAAACGAATTAACTTTTATTTTAAAGTGAATTACGAACAGAGAAAAAATATCATTTTTGAGTTACGAAGGTAGGTAGGTATCGAATAACGATGATCTTTTTTATGTATTTTCTGTCAATGTCAAATGTCAAAATTGTAATTTATTTTCTTTATGGACAGGCTAGCCGCTAGTCTTTCGATCATGCCGGCTCGAAAGTCAAAAGTATCGAATACGTTTATTATCAAAGACCGTTGATGGAAAGAAAATGTCAAAGGTTTAAAAGAAAATACCACATTCTGAGAATTAAATGTAATGTAATTAAATTCAGATTTCAGCGTATTTTTCGAAACGTTAAATTGATTCTTGGCCCCAGTAGTTTTTTTCTTTTTGGCAAACTATGGTACCAGAATTCATTTGTTGGTGGATTCATAAGTAGAACACTTCCATGTTTTAGTTTGATAGAAACTGAAACAAAAGAAAATGTAATTTATAATACATTAATTACACCCTAGAATAGACCCACCGCCCTATCTATATATACATATATATATGGTTCATCATTCAGCCCTTTAATAAGTAGCATAGAAAACATATCTTTCATTTTAATGTTACATAAACATCAAAATCATCGTGAAATTTTAAATTTGTTGTCATAGCAACAATATTTTCTACAACAAGCATCAGTAATCAAAGCGCTTTTATTTTCTAATATTAATAATAAATACAACAGTGATGGACTATATACAAATATCGGATGGACAATACACAAAAACTATTTATACTATGGTGAGATTAAAATAAGCCTAAGAGATATATTATATATCTCATTTACTAAATTGGTTTCGTAATTTTTATGTATCTATATAATAAAAAAACTTTTTATCTAAATGAGTCACAATGATTATAGATTCCTTCGACCAAAAAAAAAATTTTTTTATTCTAATTTCTAATAATTCTATATATTCAAATAAGACAATCCTTAATTACTAAAACTGTAACTACCTTTCTGTCAAAAATTGTGTTAAGTCATATAATAATTAATAATTATGATATACTTACCCATGATATGGCATAATATTATATGATATAGACCTTGCGCACCGGGCGACCGTAACTGATATTATAAGTGTTTTTGATAAAAATTAAATCAATCAAATGCCCTTCCCATACGGAAATATTTTTATTGGGCATTTAAAATTATTGTGTAACGTTTGATAAGATTATTTACCTAGTTGTAATGGGAATATTATGAGACAGATATGTTTGTTTTACCAAATTTATATTTATTCATATTTTGTATTATAATACCATTTATATTTATCTATCTTACCTGCAGAAATACAAAACCCAAAAATATTATGCTGCATAACTTTGACGTAACTTGAACTTATTCGCTAATAAATATATAATTTCAAAACAATTTTTAATATGCAAACCTACACGAAAACTATTGTAAAATTTTATGCGTTTTTTGTAATTACCTACCTAACGAATAACATTTAATAGTTTGATGCGAGTAGATTCTAAATTATATACCTATTAATAATTGTAATAATAATAATTGGAACAACAACAAGCTGAAGCACTTGTGTTATAGTAATCAGAAACAACCACAATAAATACATGTAATAAAGGTATAAGTTTTATAAACAACCAAGACTCGGAAACAAACATTCGTGCTCGTCACTCAAATTAATGCACCTACCAGGATTCGAACGCGGGAACTTTCGATACAGAAGGCAGGAGCACTACTAATTGCCCAATCGGTCGTCAAATAATGAAATACCTACTAGTGCACCTTGCAAACGATCTCGAATAAAATACTTACATAAATATCATTTCAAGTAGGTACCCTACGTTTTAATTATAATAAGACGCACTTAACAGGTACTTAATATATAAAAAAAAATTATAAATTGATATTTTAATCACAATGTATTTATATACACAATTATAATTTAGGATATAAGTTGTGGGTAGATTAGTTTTATGGTTGTGATAAAAATGTATAAATAAATGATGTGTCTAATTCTGCTGAAAAAACCTAATACATAAATTTAAACTCATCATTTAAAAAACACTCATCATTCGAATGTTCGATGTCCTTTGTGATTTATCACTACTTCAAGTTTCAATTAAGTATTTAATCCTTTGATAAGTAGAAGTCAACATAGCAAAAAAATTTAATTAGGTACATAATGATTCCAATGAAACCTGTGACATCATAGACTCTTAACCTAAACATTTATATTATGAGGCCATTTTTAGCATAAAATTGTCAATTTTTACGTTCTTATTCTCTGGAACTAAAAGCCTTGACAAATTTGACTTACAGAGTAGTATAAAATAGTTATTATTATAGTCCATAGCGGCCTCGCAATATATTTCAATTTATTTAAATTTATCCGAAATTCAGCAGGATGATTTCCATAAAATGCGCGACAACTGTTTTTTGTTTTTTTTTGTTTTTTTTTTTTGAGATCGTAGACTGAATTAGTGCAGTAAGTAAACAAAATGAATTTGTATGTTTAATGTCCATTCAATACTGCTTATCTAAGTCCATAGCGTTCCCCAAATTTTGAAATGTTTATGAAATTTTTTAGTAATAAAATCCCAATTATACCTAACCATAAAATTACAAAAAACGCTCTGATTTAACTAACATTTTCTCTTTATTGCATAGTCATTTTTACGTAAAATTTATATCCAAGTATTTATTAGTTCATGACAGAAATATTACAAATTGCTTTTTAAAAATTATAATTATAAATTGTTTAATAATCGAAAGTGATAAATTATTTATTATATAAATGGTGCATGTCAGTTATGTGATAGGACAGTTGTATGAGAGTTATGTGTCAATGTAATTTTGTAATAGGGCTTTTAATCTAATTGTTTTAAAACTAAGAATTGAGATTTTTTAAATTGGGTGCTATTGTAAAGTATGTACTTGTTTTATTTTTACAGATACGAGATTCAAGATATGAGGACGCAATAAAAGCTTTAAACGATGCGATGAATTTTAATCCAAATAGAGCTGCGTTATCTTTACTTGGTTATTGTTATTACAGACTACAATCATTTGTTGAAGCTGCAAATTGCTATGAACAATTATCTGCTATGCATCCCGAAGTACCGGAATATAAACTCTATTTTGCACAGGCTCTTTATGAAGCGTCAATGTTCGATGAAGCCTACAAAGTGACATTGCAAATTAATTCACCAGAATTAGATAGTAAGGTAACAAAACTACAGTCTGCTATAAAATATGGAATAGAAGATATAATAAGTGCTAAATCGCTTGTAGATTCATACCCTCAAGATGATTCCGATAAAGACATTAATCTTGGATGCCTACTGTATAAGGAAAACCAATACGAGGATGCGTTACAAAAGTTCTCCAAAAGTTTAAGTATTTTAGGTTTCAACGCTCACCTCCACTACAATGTCGCTTTATGCTATTTTAGACTGAAAGAATATCCACAAGCCCTGAAACATATCACTCTTGTTATCGAAAAAGGAATCAGAGATCATCCCGAATTATCAGTTGGTATGCAGACTGAGACTTCGGAAGTAAAATCTGTGGGAAATTCTTTAAGTTTACATGAAACGGCACTGATTGAAGTGTTTAACTTAAAATCTTCCATAGAATACCAGTTGAAAAACATTGAGGCTGCCAGAGAGGCCTTATCTGATATGCCACCTAGGCATGAGCATGAGTTAGACGCTGTAACTCTTCATAATTTAGCACTTACATCAATCGATGTTAAGCCTACAGATGGATTCGAAAAACTCCATTTCTTACTTCAACAAGATCCATTTCCTTCAGAAACCTTTGCCAACTTACTCCTTCTTTATTGTAAGTTCGAATATTATGACTTAGCAGCAGATGTCTTAGCTGAGAATGCTCAATTCACATATAAATACTTAACTCCCTACCTTTATGACTTCTTGGATGCTGTTATAACTAGTCAAACTTCACCCGAGGAAGCATTCCAAAAGTATGAGGATATTGCTTCGAAACATGCCGAGCAATTGAAAAAACTTACTAAAGTGGTTCAAGAAAGTCGTTCTCAAGGAGAAAATGATCAAGTTAAGAAAGCTGTGGTGGAATATGAAGAAGCACTAGAAAGATATATTCCAGTGGTTATGGCTCAGGCTAAACTATTCTGGGACAAAGAAAACTATAGTCAAGTTGAAAAGATATTTCGTAAGTCTGTTGAGTTTTGTAATGAATCCGACGTATGGCGTTTAAATGTAGCACACGTTCTGTTTATGCAAGAAAGCAAATATAAAGAAGCTGCAAGTTTCTACGAACCTATTGTGAAAAAACAATATAACAACATTTTGGATGTGAGTGCAGTTGTTCTAGCTAATATATGTGTCTCATATATTATGACATCACAGAACGAAGAAGCGGAGGATATTATGCGTAAAATTGAAAAAGAAGAGGAACAGCAAATTTTTGAAGATCCCGAAAAGAAGTTCTATCACTTGTGTATAGTAAATCTGGTAATAGGAACTTTATATTGCGCAAAAGGAAATTACGAGTTTGGTATTTCAAGAGTCATAAAATCACTTGAGCCTTTCAACAAGCGTCTAGGCACTGACACGTGGTTCTACGCAAAACGATGTTTTCTATCGTTCCTCGAGAATTTAGCGAAACACTTGATTGTCGTTAAAGATAACACTATAAAAGATTGTCTGCAATTTCTTGAAGGTTGCGAAACTTACGGCCGGCAAGTGAGTACTGTTATCGAAACGTCGTATCAAGAGGATGATGTCAATAATAAAGCTAAACAAACCGTTACATACGAAGCTCGTATGCTTCGTTATATGTTTTATAAATTACGAAGTATCGACGACTCTGTTACAATAAATAAGTATGAAGATTTAAAATAAACTTACTTGGAGGAATTTTTTTTCTATTAGGCCCAGGCTTTCTTGCATCTATATGTTTTAGGACAAACATTCTCTCTTCTCCGAAAGATAGAGACGCAATAGGAACCTGAGGGTCCAGATCAGGTTCATTGTCTCTATGTTCGCCCATGTAGTCATTACCATTCCTGTATCTAAAAGTGAGTAAATATTAAAAAATCGCTTACATTACCTAATATTTGACGTTTTATGATTATAATGTGCTATCTAGTCAATGCTATAGATAATAGGTACTCACTTATTGACTAAAACGAAGTTATATTTGATGCCCTTGAGTTTAAAAATAAAATTGCGCAATGATAGAATTTCTGTTGGCCATGGTAATGCGGGCACATTTAAATTGGCAAACTTGTAAGTAATCCCTGGATCTCCATATGCTATATGCTGTCGCAGGAGAGGGTTTGTTTTCCCGAAAATTCTAAAATTAAAAAATCTAAACGTTCAGTATTTACATCAAAATAATATCATTAAGATATTTTTGTATGGCTCAATTTTTGATAGCTTCCTCCTCCGTCTTAATACGATTACATTTTTTGGAAATTGTAGGTAGCTCTTAAATGTTGAGAGAATGATTTTAATTCATGCAATATATTTTGCTTTTATTGCAATCAAACTATATAAAAAATATGTACTTGGTACCTACCATAATTTTTTAATGGACTTTTTAAATACCTTGTATGTAAGTACCTATTTATATTAAAAAACCTACTTGATTTTAGCTAAATCTCCAGTAAAATATTGAAGCGTCATTTCAAGTTCTTTCATAATCGCAGATGCAATTATTCTCGGAATGGGGGTAGAGTATTCTATGTGAAGACCATCATGTTTTATTGAAGTCCAGGTTACTTCATCAACAATCAGTTCGTTTAGCTTTTCTGTCATTGCCACAGTCCTTATGAATTTAATTATAAATTAAGAAATTCCATTGGGTTTTTGACACTAAAAAAAGAAAAAATTCTGTTTTTTGTGAAAATATAAGTGTATATATGATACACATATGTAAACCTAGGTACAACAGCGAGTTTTAATTTAAAAAAAACAAATCAATCTGCCAATTTCTCATAACTCAGAATACAAAACGTATAATTATGCATACAACTTTTAGGGAGAAAAAAAAATACATGACGAATTGATAACCTCCTTTTTGGTTTTTTTTTAAAGGTCGATTATAAAGTATTGTATGTGTTTATGGTACGATCGAGGTAAGAAAAGGTTCGTCATCTTTAAGTCGACATTTGCTTGCACCATCAAGTAAATTATCATCAGTCCTGCCAACATGTAATTTCAATTGAAATAGAATTCTCACATTGACGTTTGTAATAGCTGGCTAATCGAGTGACCAGTCAATCAAGTCAAAGATGCAGTGAAATCTGTCAAAGGGAAACCCGGAAACTTGACTGATCCCGATCGCTGTCCTTGTCTAACTAATGATATTACGCGCTAACTATCTTACACTCTACCTTAAATATTTACTATCTTTAACAGCTACTTACCCTTACTTGCGGCAAGATTTAATTAAGCAGCAGTATATCATAATAAACAGAAAAAAATTAGCTTTCATTTAATATATAAATTATTTATGTACATTATGAACGTATATTTTTACCAAAATCTATCCCTGTTTACACCTGGCTGTTGAGAAGTGTGGCCAAATGCACAACGGCAGCTGTATATTTTTTTTTCTTTTTTTTCCGGAAGGTTTTTATGCTGCTAGCCTGCTGGCTTTTACAGCACAAACGCGGACTTGTTGGCGAGCTAGAAAGCTCGGCCGAGTTTATTTTGTTTTTTCTACGACTACCACAAGGGCGTCTCCTGTGAGACTCGAACCTCGGCTTGGGCCGTCGTAGAGGCAGGGATTGCCTGAAGGGCTGGCCGGTATTTGACGAATAAGGATCCACGCCTATGTCGGTGGGAGCGGTTTCTAGTTCTGTTTTGGCTGTTGTCTGTTTGGGCCGCACGGGCAGCTGTCAGTCTGGCGTTTGCTAGGGTGAACGGCAGCTGTGATTTTTCAGAATCTTTATATAGATTGCCGTGAAGTAGACGATGTTTTACTTAAAAAACAAGTGAACGAAAAATTTTCCCAAAAATCAATAAACAATAATATAATTAAAAATACTTGCGGCAACATTTTGATAGGCAACCTAATAGATATTTATTATCATAATCATAAATATGAATCAATGCACCCATCGCGTACCTACACACGCGATGGGTGCATTGATTCTACGGCGGGATCTTAGACCATTGGCTTGTTTAAGTTGATAGTTTGTATTTATTATTTTACAGAATTAAAATAAACTGTAGTTGTTATAGTATAATGTATTTATTTGAATTAGAATTATTATTAATCACAATAATTACAAAAAATAGTGACACTGACTTTACTAAGTTTTTTGACTGTAGAAAATAGGCCTCTGTAGTATACCTACATACTAATTTGACTTATCAAGTAAGTAGAATTTTATACGCACTTATCGACTTACTAATTTGGTTTCAAAAGGTATACTGTGATGACTTTATAAAGAATGAATTTAATAACTGACGAAGGTTTTGGTACCCCGACTATCTATATATTCTTATAAATTTCTTGTTAAGCAGTTTTTACGGAATAAAAGTTGTCACAATAGATTGTGATTAATGTTTTTTACAATAAAAATTAAATTTTACTCGTTATTTATTGAAAATTAAAAAATTGGACGCAAGACTTTTTTATATATTTTATGCTAATGGGATATTAATAAAATCAACTTACCTACTTTACGATAAGCCTACTTAGAACCGCCACTGTAGGTACTTAAATAACTGATTTTTTCAATAAATTAGTAGCTCAATTTTCTTCTCTTGCATTGCGGGGCTGGGAAGAACAGCGTTAATAAGACGCAATTTTTGTATGGAAATGACAACAATACGATTAACAATAATATACATATAAATTATAAAGCGACACCCGGGCCTTTAGACAAGATTGTCATGCATAAGCAGGCACTAATGCTGGACATGACATGTCATTATCACACAAATTTTAAGATGTATTGTCATTTCCATACAAAAAATATCTCTCTTCGCAGCGTCATCTTGCTAACATTGTGAATGTGATTTGTGCTCGGAAATTAACTGTAGGTACCTGTTAGGTAGATTATTTTCGACTTCTGTGAGGTCAGAACTTAGAGGTACCTTAATGAAAAATTAAAGCTGCTTGACCGTTTTGCAAATTGCTATTTATCAAAATCATATAAATTATTGTCTGAATACAGTATGGCAGTTTTTAGCATTATAAGAATATATGTATACTTAAGTAATAAGCTGGCAAATTTGGCAGTGTAGGAATTTAAAAATGCCAACAGTAATGTTTAATAAAGTCGGGTTCGCGGCTTTTCCATAGGGAATAGCGTATATTGTTAAATTTAATTGTAGTACATACTAACATATGAAAAAAAACCTACAAAGCTGAAATCTGCGATACAAACTTTCCTCGAGTATAATATGCAATTATAACTTTTCATTTCTTTTAATAATATGGTAGAAAACAATATTGAACACTGAATAATTGTTACGCTTTCACAATAAAACTAAACCAATTTTGATGCATATTATGCTACATATTTTAATAATACTTCTAATATAACCAGACGAAACCGCTGGCATACACCTAGATTTGTATAAAAAATTGACAGTAGGTATAGTCAATCACAGGTTTATTGAAAAAGTTAAAATAAAACTTTATTTAAATTAAATTATGCACATCCAAAAATACTACCTATTCTTCGAAAAAATATAATAATCAACTTGTCTTCAATGGAACAGCAGGCATTCGACAGTGCATTGCGTTTCCAGAACATTTAAGAAATCTTTGAAAAGCTTCGGATCCAGTCAGAAATCTTTGTTTCGTAATTGGGCAGGTAATATTTTTAACTTTACCATCCATGTACTCTTCTAAGTTTTGATTTGTGTAGTCATTGATTTGAGTGCTTGAGCTATATAGGATACATATTAAGTAATATATTACTTACTTTTATTCAAGTACTTTAATAAATTATACAGCACCATTAAATTTTTAAAAAATATGAATATGTACAACAAACATACACGTGGAATCGAAATCGAAGATCTTTAAATTTATTTTTTAAACATAAGTCAAGAAAAAAACAATTCAACAGGTCAGCCATTTAGAAGGTAGCACAGTGCGCAGATTTTAGTTAAAAAATATTGGAGCAGAATGTACCTTTTGAAGTCCAGTAAACAATCTTTATCACAATAAACTGAATATTGTCTGATTCTTCGGATTGTATCCCCATTGTCGAAGTCAGTTTGGAAATTGTATTCGTATAGTTTTTCAATTAGACCATCCTTGTCTTTAATCGTCCAAACATATTCCCCAGGAAGCCCTCGAAGTTTCGGAGCTTGTGAAAGAATGACACAGTCATTTTCAATTTCCATTGAATTTTTGCCATATTCCGTTGGATTTCGATGATCACATTTTGTTGGCATGATTTTAGAACTTGCTGAATTCATTAGAAATTTATGAATTTCACCACTTACGTCCGAATTCAATAAATTATCTTTTGTTTCTACTATACATTTACAGCAGAATGTCTTTAAGTCTTTATTCTTGTATTCAAATAGTTCATTTATCAAGGCTATCAGATTTCTCTTTGCGTCGTCTCTCTCCTTTGTAAGTTTTTTTATATGTGTTTTTAGAAATACATTTTCATGATGTGTCGCCAGATAAAGTTGTTGAAAACTAACATATTGACATCGGTTTTCTTTTATTAATTTGTTCGTATCTTCTATATAACGAGACAGTCGGTTTTTTGCTAGATTTTCCAATTGATATCGCATTCTTATGTTTTTGTTCTCACGTATTGTTGTAAGTAATAGTTTACCTAAATTCTTACGCTCTTCATTCAATTCTTTAAATCTTTTCAATATCATTAAATTGTTATTAATTGCAGTAGATGCGGGTATCATATGTCGTTTAAAATAAAAATCTAGTCTTGCAACAAAGGATTTGTAAATTTTTCTCCAAATATTTGTATAATACTTTGATGTGGCAACTTGAAAATTTTTAACTGAATTTTTCGAATACAAGTAACATTTGAGTTTAATTAAGTACATTTTTGGATTAATATTTAACTCGTAGAGTTTTCTAACAAATATTAAAATATTTTCATTATTTCTTAGCATGATTAGCAATATGGAACACGGAAAAAATATTCTAAAATGGTAAAAAGAATGATTACTGTTATACTCATTATGATTTAATGAAATAAATGTCTTGGTTTTACTGTCAAGTTGTTGTATTTTCAATCTGTAACTCGGGAAAAATAGTAAACCCATATCTGTAAGCAAAATTATTGTATATTATAATATGTAGGTAGATGTAATCTATATAGAATTAAATAAGCGTATACAATATGTATATATTAGCAAACTCAGTTTATTCATTATAAAATGTGCTATTTAGGCAAAGCTTTGTTACTTTCTGCTAATTACTGCCAAGTGGTAGGTATATTATGGGAACACACATTGTCATACAATATAGCCTATTTCACACAGTAAGTCTAGCTTCTCATTAATGAAAGAATTGTTTTTTAAATTCAGTAGTTTAAAGAGTTTACTGGTTACAAACATTTATAAATACAAATCTTTCTTCTTTATAATATTAGTGTAAATTAATTATTTAACGATGTTTTTAAAATATAATTTTAAACACTATATTGTATTAGTACCTATTAAATCCAACTAGTAAGTTCTGCTCATAATACCTCTGATATTATGATGAACTATTTTAACATGTTAAGATCTGCCTACAATTATTAAATCAGAAAATAACGCATAGGCCTAAGCCATTGATAAAACTGCTTTTATAGATTTGAAAAACTTATTTTGTTTCTACCAATCTTTGTTGCTTAAGATAAAAACTATTTATATATTTTAATTATAGAATTTACCTGTCGAGAGTTTAATATCCAGGGTTTTAAAATAAAGGTCAAGGCAACACATGACTATCCACATAGTTAAAGACAAACCCAAAAGCCACCTAAATGCAATATACATTGTTTTTTAATATATATAATTTAACAAAAGATTGTATCACTATGACCACTCCGAATTTTAGAAAATATTTCATACTTGCAGTGTGACATTTTAAAAATTCTTAGATGGAGTCTTTATGTAAATGACAACTAATCATTTTTTAATTATGGAATTAATATATTTTTTTATAAGAATCCCTTTGTGCTAGTCAGATTAGTATTATGGCACAGATAAGTAAATAATTTACAAGTGGGTTGGACTATACCCTTATGTGCGCTATGGCGGCGGGACTTAGAAAAATTTCGGACGAAAATTTTTTTTTATAATTTGCGGTTTTTTGATCCGCCACGAGGTAGTCCTCACTAAGTACGTCATCTTCGGTCCCATGGCCCATGTCCCTAAACCCCACCGTTTCCGAGATACAGCCGTTTGAAGATCATACGTAATAGAAGAAAATCAGAAAATTAATTAGAAGTAGGTATATCAGTTTAAAAAGAAACTAACCAACCTTATGGTAAAAATAATAAATCCAAGATTATTATTTTCCTTTTATTCTTAAAAGATTCTGAAGCTTAACTCTTATAGCCAGTGCAAGCAATGTTAAATTTTTCTTATACCATTCAATATTATAATTAATATGTGTTTTCCAATTTTTGTCCAAGAAGGCTTTATAAAAAACACTCATTTCATCTGCAGTTAAATTAGATTTGCCTTCTGGTAAGTTATTTTTTAAATAACTTTCACGTTCCTGAAAACAATTGTGATGTATTTAAAAAACTGTTACATAAATAAAGTATAAATAGGAGCGGCGGCTAAACTATGATTATAGGTATAAAATTATGTTACCTTAAAAAATTGAGAGTTGTGCCGCGTCCAAAAATTTTGATTCCATTCTTGAACATCTGTTCTGAGTTTCCTATACTTCTTTTCTAGGTCACTTTCATTAGCGGGTGCTCTAAATATAATTCTCCGAAGGTTGGAAACTGGATCTGGTGGACCAACCATATTACTTGATATTTTATTCGGATTCGGAGGCTGAATTGATTTGCCATCAGGTGTCGTGGTTGTATTCCTTATAATATAGGATAATTGCATTCTAGGCCATATTATTTTTCGGTCTATCATGTTTATTTAATATTCACAAACTACTTACTAGTTACTACATTGAATTATGAAATTAATAAAAAATGTAGATATAATACATTATTGGATATCATAATAACTAGTATAATAAGTAGATACTCTACCCAATCACTTGACACCAGTGTTGGCAACCTGGGAGATGGCGCTGATCGTACCAGGGGCGTAAAATTATCGTATCTGCTGAAAAATTATCTTACACGTTCAAATAGCATAAAAATGCGTTAGTTATTAATAAAAATAGATATTTATCATGAACGTATATTGCGCTCGACCGTCTGACCGGCCCGACACATCATTTTTCGAAACTCCGATCTTTGATTTTTTTCAGAAAAAAAAAAATTGGATTTTCCAAAATTATCGTACATTTGTGTACGATAATGACTCGCAATCGTACATCGTACAGTAGTATCAAATTATGGTACATGTACGATGATTATCGTCCGGTTGCCAACACTGCTTGACACTTCACACTTGCAGTCAACCATAGAGTTCATTATATATACTAGAATATACCATACTTTTAGCTTGGTTGAAGGACCTTTAAGCTGTCTGTATTTCGAGTAAAATGGCGAAAATTTTACTTGTGGTTTTAAGTAAATTTTGACCATATCACAAAGAGACACGTTTTACTCATTTATATCACTTTTCTTTAAGCGATAATGGGTGAACGGTGAAGCCTTGCTACAGATGGAAAATATTCAAAAAAAAAAATAGGAAAATGAAATGTCCATGTCAACATATAATTGCCATTTAGATAAAAATGTCATATGACAGTAATCTGAATAGGTAGGTAGGTAGTGACATTTTTGAAAATTCTTCAGCAATCAGCTTTCAATTTTGTTCGAATTATGTAAAGGGATATCTTTATTATTTTTAATAATTTATTGTATATCTCTTAACTTTTAAAACAACTAAAATGGCAAAAGGTAAGCAAGGCGATGGCGAAGATGACTATTCTGCGAAGCTGGATATGTGTTTAACTGATGGAATTGTGAAAACAGGTAACAATATTGCTTCTAACCACGATGGCTGTAGCTACTAAAAAAGTAAATTATTCTAGAAACAGACGCATTTCTGCATCTATATTTGACCTTATAGGCTTTCGTCTTGTTGTAGCGTCGAGGTTATAACTTATAAGCCTCTAAACAAATAAAATTATAACTTGGACCCCTAAGTCCTAAGAGACTAGGTAGTCTCTTAGGTATCTCCTATACTGAGTCTGTCTTATGACTTATACTAAGCTAAAAGTGGTTTTGTGCATACAACCACTACTTTCATGTTTATGATTTTTAGCTAATTGAATATTTATATCTACACTATATTTTGAAATTAATAAAAGATTCAAAAGTAAATATGTATAAACATTAATTATGGTTTTTAGGTGGTGGCATAGTACTTGGTGCTTTGACTTCAGTGTTGTTCTTCAAAAGACGGAGATGGCCTATCATTGCAGGCATGGGTATAGGAATAGGTCTTGCATATGCTAATTGCGAATATGAGCTGAATCCCAAGAAAAATACAGCATAGGTAATAAAAAATACTTTGTAGAATACTCTTCACACTAATAACCAAAAAATATTTGAGGATAAAAAAACTAAATATTATTTCAAATAATAAAACACTATAATGGGTTAAAAATGCAAGACAAATACTTGCATTTTTAATGTTTTTGTGTTTACATTTCTTCAATAATATATTTTCTCTGTTTCAGATAAATGTGTTAAGTAAATAATTACATGAAAATGTAAAAGATCAAAGACCTCTGTAGGATTTCTTTAGAAAATACTGTATCATTGTATTGCTTGTTGGTAATAAATATTTATTTTATTTCATCTTTTTGTGTTACACCCACTTTAATACCCATAATGATCAATTAAGTATATGTTGCTTGTTTGAATATAAGATATTAAAAAGATCAGATTAAATTAATAAGTCAAAAATAGCCAAATAAACAAATGAGAGAACAATATATTTTATTGTACAAATCAATACTGGAATAAAGACAACTTTGGAGTAGATAGGTATCTTAAAGAATTAACAATATAATTTAGTAATACACAAAAGCTATCAACAACCCATATACAAACACTCAATATGGTAAATTTAGCTAAAATATTGAATACACTCACAATTATAAAAAACATTTAATAATTTATTATTATTTCAAGACACAGTAGTGTGAACATAGAATAAACTGAGCATTGCCTATATCTGACTGAAGTGAATATTATGTAGAATAAAGTATATAGCAAAAAACTTCCTCTAAAATGCTAACCTATGGCACTGAATTACATAACAAGACAAATAATAATATTGAACTAACAAGCAAATACTAATTGGACACTAGTTTTAATTTATTCAAATTCCTTTTTAGATTAAATTGTATTCTTAAATAAATTGTATCTATTTAAACATTTCAAGACCAGTGTGGTTCATGTTTTGTGCCCCAACTTGCATGAATAAATAAAGAAGACAGATTATTGCTCAGTAAATTCTGTCTATGAAAGAGAAATTCATCAAGATAAATATAGATAACTTATAAAACGCATATACACTTGTCTTTTTCAACATAGATTGATATAATATTTGTAGGGATTATAAAAGGACTACTGTAAAATATATTGAATTGAGAGTAGATGCCAATTTAAAAACATTGTTTATATAATTAAAAATAATTTAGATTAAACAATGTTTAAAATATATTAAACTTGTCTTGAATTGTTATTAGATAACTATTTGTTATATTATTAAATAGTCATTCAAAGATAAAATAGATATCAGGTACTTCAAAAGTGTTATTTTTAATTAATCATTCTAGTAATAATATTAAAGAGACTTGTACATTTTGTAAAATGCAAGACAATAACAAATGGGTTAGATTTTCGCGATTATATTTAAAATAGTTGGAAAACATTAAAATAACTTTATCATGGAACAATAAAAAATTAAGGCGTGACTTGAAAGTGAAAGATTAGTATAATATTATAAATATTTAAGTTTGAAACGTATTTTCTTAAACTATATGACATAAGTTACGATTTAATGTGTTTAACCAGGTAACAACAATCATAAGAAAACTTGTTTCAATAGCATACATAATATTATTTATGAACTTAGCTACAAAGCTATAGCGATAAGCCACGCCCAACTTATTTCCAATGCACAAAATAATAGAGTTAACACTACTTAATATCTAACATCTAACAACACATTCGCAATATTGACTAGGTAAATCGTAATACAGTTTCGAACAAAATTTTGACAGCAATGATTTAAAAATGCTCTCATCTTTCAATTATTTTTTTTTTGTTTTGCTGATAATTCGATCTTTTAGTATAACAACATAATTTTATGTTATTGTAAATACACACCAAATTGATAAACTTAAGTTTTGCAATGTTGGTTAAAACGCTGTCTAGAAAACTCAATTATTTTCTATTAAATTATACGATTAAGGCTTTCAATCAATAAAACATTGTATTTATTAAATATAAATTTTGATATAAACATCACTAAGATAATTCAAATAAATGTCATAGCTTACAAGCATTTTTCAATATATAATTTTTGAGCTTCTTTAACTGGTAGGTATTACCAGTTATCGAAATCCAAATCAAAGCTTTAAAATTATAAAATAGTTACAATATTTAGCTGAGAAATTTTTTATCTGCCATAATATTAAAGTGTAGGCACTGTTTCATTTTAATAATAATTTATTAAAATTGTAGTAAAGGATACATTGGATATTTTTTAGGCACAGTGGCGACATGGCCAACATATATTTATGCAACGTGTTACATACATTTGTATATGTAATTTACCAGTAATTTCTGAAGCTGTTCATAAATGTCTATAAGACCACATTGTCTATTCTAGTTGTAGAATGTTTGGCTCAATGGCGTGCGCTTCATACTAGACTAAAAGAAATTGCCTCGGCCAAAGACAACAAAATTCAGATAAATAGTATAATACCTATTTCGAAATATAATAATTATGTGAATCGATACTATGGATTACTCATTCTTGATACGCAATTTTTCTTTGTAAATTGCCTCCTCTGTTATAAAACTGTGCGCACGCATATTAGGGTGTATATAATTTTATGAATAACTCTTTGCGAAGAAAGTATTTGAGTCATTATTATCACTTTTTGGAACATGCGAAATATTTAAGCTGTAACAAATTGACTCTTCAAATTGATTTCTTTAATTTGTCCCATTATGACGTTATTATGCTCAATTTTGACAATTTTAATAATATGCCTTGAAATTGTCTGACCTTTGTATACGGCAGACTCAGAGCTCAGTTGTAGCTTTCATGTCAAGAAATATCATATTATGCACTGCGCCTGCCAAGTTCGGGCCTGTATTCCAAATCGTGAATTAAAACTATATTTAAGAGCTATCACACTAATTTTTCTATGCGAGATGACATTATGACTTCAAATACGTTTTAGAAGACAGGCCTTATTGTCTACCTTACCTGAGAATAATACTAGCATTAATACATTACTAGTTATATTATGAGATTTATGGGCGACATATGTACATGCATTACAAAAATTTAAAATGACTGACTGTAACAATCGTTATTTCGGTCAATTATATTTTATATTATATAGACGATTACGTTAATACGAATATTTAAACTGTTCAATAACAAATACAAAAAAGTCAAGCAAATTTAAGCGCTGTTAAATATTATTGCTGTCTCTGTCTGATATTATTATGATTAAAGGGACATTTTTAAAAAGCTATTATATTTAAGTGGCATTTGTGTGCTTCAATACATGTAAGTGAATTCGAGAAACGTACCTGTGCAATCTCAATTAAATACATCGATCAACTACACTAAGGATATTGCATTCCTTTACAAAATGTGGCACTTGAAAGTCTTCTAAAATTCAGAAATAGAGCAGTTTTACATTCAGTTACTCGAGGATTGTCAACCTGACAAGTGCTCTATAAAAAAGTGCAAAAATCACATCTCACCGTGAGATACCACTGATAAGTTGGTAATTTTACTAAAATCACAATGAAATTTATGCTAAGATAGATACTATTTTGCATTAAGGTGGTTCGATTCGGTCCACAAATCTCAAAGCTCGCTAGATGACGCTACTTTTGCAAATTTCTAGTTTTTATTTTTTTGTGAGATTATCATTGTATTTGCCTTAAATTATTAAAAAATTGTTGCTCATAACGTAAACATTGTCAACAAACTGTCATAACAGAACTTAGGTAATGAAATCGTCATTAACACTATTTTTTAATGAAGGAATTTAACTATTGCTGCCAGCTTGCTGCAAAATGTAATGTATGTATTTTATATGTGTTAAATGCGGGAACTAAACTACCAGGTTCAGTTGGTTATTTGACTTCCGTATGCCCGCCTGAAACACGTTTAAAAATTTTCAAAACCCAGATACACCCTTATTCCGAAATCCCTACGGGGACAGGATACATTTTAAATAAAGCGAGTAAAATCGATTTATCGTAAAATTAGCTAAAATAACTTTTACAACTTCACTGCTTAACTACACTCAATTTTTTTAAATTAAACTTCGTTACTGAGACTGATTAGTTGTTTATATTGCTGCTATTGAGTTAATATAGTTAAGAGGACTAGGGCATTGGATATCAAATTATAAACTTCTGTTTAGTCGAAGCTTCATATGGCAAATCTGACGCACCATGTTTTGCCTAAGATTTTATGTGATATAGCGCGTAAACGTAACGATCGTGGCAAATTACCAACGACAGTTGAAGTTGGCCCATGTACTTCTGTTGGAGAGCGTCCCCCCCGCCTCCGCCGGCGCCTCGCCCGATATCGCGAGTAGTTAGTAGCAGTCGTTCTTAGAGAGCGTTTGAATATAGTCATGCGCCTCTGCGCTTCGGTTCGTTCTTAACACGCGACTCGGGCTCGGACGCCGGCTCATACCGATAATATTGTTAATTTAGTTCTTAAACACTTATGTAAACCTAACTCTGTTCTATAATGTAAAATGTTTGTGAAAGTTAGCATTATTAACCGAGTGTCATAGTATTATTTTAATACCAGCTCCTCTTTCTGGTTATAGTGATCTGCAATATCCTTAGTGTAGTTGATCGACGATAAAATAAGAAATCTCCTAACATTTTCTTCTTCTATTTTCGCTATTTATAAACTGTTATTGCGGTATGAACGTGAATATAACATTTAAATCTAACCTACGTGCGACTATCAGTACTATTACGATAGGCACTAATTTCATAACGTTTGATCCTTATATTACACTTCATGAGGAATATACCACGCTAATGACAAAATGTATTATTTTTGCTTCAGTTTATATATAGTATAAATATGACTACTATTTGTACTAAATATTAAAAGAATTATATTTCTATTGAAATTTAAAAATAACTTCTTAAAGAACAGAAACAAAAACAGTGTTATTTTAATTTTTTAATCGAAATATTTTAATTTTTCCATAGCACTCTCTATTCCCACATTGCATACATTATTTTGAAATATTAGGGCCAGCAAAGACATACGTCAAAACATTGTCTATGGAAAACTCAAACCCATAGACAACTTAAACACACTACGTCTATCTAACTGGTCCAATTATAGGGCAGGCTGCAAACCTTCACAGACAATTACGATATATTTACGATAATTATCAACTTATATAATTAAAAAATTTAACGCTAAATGTTTTATCTGACAACGGTACAAATTAACGAGATTTCACAAGTGACTAAAACTCTTATTAAAAGAGCTAAATAGCTTAAAAACAATCCAACTTTAAAATTAAATAAAAATCCACCAAAACATACCAGTAAAAGACTCGGCTCTAGGCGTTGACGTAAAGCCGTTCCAAATTCAATCCACCCACGCGAAATAATAGCAAAAAGTTTATGCCACCTTCGCGGTGGGCGACAAAAATAAAGACAACCAAAGGTGAAGAAAAGAAGTCTCACTTAGTTGTCATGTCAGGCCAGTAGTTGACATAATAACGATGTGTGCTGCCCTCGAACAGACGGTCCAACCAATTCTCTAAGCCATCGAGGAGGTTTTCTGAAAAAGCACATAAGGTGACAAAAAAATCAAGATGAGTCAATCAAGAGAATTTGAGTTTTACAGTATTTTGACCGACTTCACTTCAAGGAATGAACTGAATGAAAATTGAACTTGAAGAAAAGAACGATTTTTAATATAAAATCTCTTGCAGCGATTGCTGCAATTAGATAATTTTCACAAAATTTTCACAGGAAATTTATTTCAAGAAAAAAGTATTTCATTCCACTGGTAACAATTTAATAATAACAGAGAGGCTTCTTAACTGGTAATATTTCATATGCAATATGTGGTTGCAATGTTGTCATATACTCATATATATAGTAAGTTAATATATGAAGTTATTAAACACGTAGTTGAAATCAGCCTTCGTTATATTTTACCTTGTAAAAGCACGGGCGGGTCATAGGAATCATCCTCAGAAGAGTCCGGGTCAGTTGTAAATCCAATAAAAGCTCCAGCCTCTGGGTCCAGGACGCCGCCACCCAGCGATCGTGTCATGCGACTCATGCGCTGAAAACGACAACGTATTTTCTCCATTTCTTAAACAATAAAACAACCGAAGTTGAAGATAAAATGTGTTAATGACGTAATTCATTCACAAATGCCGCGCAAAGATATCAAATTAAACAAAAACACAAAAATAAATTATTTAATTCATGCAACATTAGTTTTTTATAAAAATTTTTTTCGGCTTTTAGTGTCTTATATACGTGGATTTAGAGCTAGTTCAGACATGGCGGATTCCGCGCGGATGCAAATCGCGCGGTTCTAAACGCAAGTGTTCAGACAGGCGCGGATGTACATGCGGAGTGCCGTTATTCGCATAGGGTGACAGTCCAATCATGGAAGTCGAAGAAGCAATATGTGTGTACTTGTTGCTCCGTAAAAAAGAAAGAAAGAAGAAACGGCAGTATTGGGTGCATCCAATATTACGCGATCGGTTTACTCATGGTCAGTTTCAGACTTTATATCCAAAATTAAGAAGTTTTGAACCAAAATTCTTCAATTATTTGAGAATGTCGATAAATTCATTTGATGAATTATTAGAAATGATGAGTAAACAAATTGAATCTAATGATACCCATATGAGGTCAAGCGTGTCCCCAGAAGAAAAACTCGTGATCACATTAAGGTAAGATATTTATTTTATACGTCAGAATATATATTTTGTACTATAGAAGACTGTGAATCGTCAGTGCTATTGCATGATAAAGGCGATGGAGACTCTCCTGGTACTATTGTAGAATATCCAGTGAAATATCCTTGTGGGTTTGAATATTGTTGGTTTTGCCAAAATACTGCATTAGGCGTGTTTTGCTGGCTCGTGATATGAATAGGCGATGGTAATGTCTGCCCTTTCTGTATTACCTGGAGCAATTCAATTTTAGTAGCCAATCGTTTATTTTCTGGAACTTTCTTTAACTCTTTATACAATGACATGCAAAAAAGTTTATCATCATCATCTTGCTTTGACATACTTTCTTGTATTTGTCTTTGTATTTTATCTCTTGATTCAATACTATTTTCTAATATGTTAGCCAATCGCTCTTCTGAAGTAATTTTAGTTTTCTTCCTTTTATTGGGTACCGGTTGTATTTCACGTGCATTTACAAAATTATCTAGCTTTTGGTCAATGTTCCGAATTTCTTCATTTTTGGCTTCATCTATGTTTGTGATAGTTTCTTTGTTTTCTATCGTCTTCTGAAGAAAAGAAAGCCGGTCGAAATACATGTATTTTGAACCTTTACATGCACCAGAACCAGAAGGAATTGATTTGCCTTTCTTGAATTCCTTATTATAAGCATCACGGATGTTCTTCCATTTTTTTTGTAATGATACACCTGGAACAGAAATCACTATCTTTAACAAATATAAATACAGTAGCGGTTAGGTAATTCAAGACACTCATTATGCTTTAACTAGCGGACCCGGCAGACTTTCAAAACGATACAGATTAATATTTTATTTTTCAGATATCTGGGTACTGGTTGTTCCTTTGGAGAACTACATTACAACTTTCGTCTTGGCAAATCTACAATCACAGGAATTGTCCGTGAAGTATGTGAAACTCTGTGGGAAAAAGTCACAAAAAACGTCATGCCTGAACCCAGCGAAGATATATGGAAGAAAATAGCTAAAGATTTTGAAAAATATGCAAATTTTCCCAATTGCATAGGCGCCATAGATGGCAAGCATATAAGGATTACAAAACCCAAAGATTCGGGTTCTTTGTATTATAATTACAAAACTTATTTTTCCATAGTACTGTTGGCACTTTGTGATAGTAACTATTGTTTTACTTTCATAGATATCGGATCTTACGGAAAAAGTAGCGATTCTGCAATTTTTAAAAATTCAGCATTTTATAAAAGGTTAATAGAAAAGTCATTACACATACCAAAACCTAAACCAATATCTGAAACAGATCCTAAACCATTGCCATACGTCATAGTTGGCGATGAAGCGTTTGGTTTATCCGAAAATGTAATGCGACCCTATGCAGGTAAAGGGCTATCATATGAAAAAAAAATATTTAATTACAGGTTATCAAGAGCTCGACGTTTTATTGAATGCACTTTCGGAATTCTGGCAAACAAGTGGCGCATTTTTCATAGGCCTATAAACGTGAATATAGACTTTGCCGAAGACATAATAAAGGCCTGTTGCGTGCTACACAATTTTGTTAGAACTAGAGATGGTATACAGTATGAAGATACTTTACATACTGCGCCAATGAGTAATCTTATTACATTACATGCAGGAAGGGGTACACCATCATCATTAAACATTAGAGACAAATATGCTAATTACTTTGTGAACGAGGGTCGTGTAGAATGGCAAGACACGAAAATATGAAATTAAAATTGTTACAGTTCGCGCCAAATAACTAAACTCAAGATGGCGCGTCGCGTTGGTGGGTTGTACATATTACAGTTAATAGCTATACGTTACTGTGGTAACGTGATAGTTTTCCCGCGCTCGTTACGTACCGCCAAACAACGTTATACACATTTCAGTTATTTGGGGTGGACTGTCTGTTACAAAACATGTAAACTACCCTGGTAAAATGTATAATTAAATGTCTACTGACCAAAAAGAACCTTCTTTTCCAAAGAATCCTCATTTTCTCCAAAAATCTCCACCAGCTCCTGCCAAGCTCCGTTTTTAATCGTTTTGTTAGAATATTCTGCACATTGGATGTTCCACAAAGCAGGTCTTTTTTCCACCTCATCGATGAATAGCTCGGTGTCGAAGCGATCCATTGTCACCGTCCGATACGCGCGGCTTCCGCGGAGCAACTGAACGCCCTCTAGGTACGTCAAGTAAATAAAACCGAGCGGCGACCGCGCGAATTCATTTTTAGCGGTTGAGCCGCGCGGATTGTCAATCCGTGCGGACAGGTATGAACGATTTGTAAGGCGCTAATGTAATTAGGATCCGCGCGGTTCAACCGCGCGATTTGCATCCGCGCGGAATCCGCCATGTCTGAACTAGCTCTTAATGTGTGATTTTTTAAAAACATAAATAGTTTAAAAAATACGCGTTACCTATTAAAAACAACAAATGCAAAAAAAATTGTCTTCCTTATAAATAAAAGGTCAAATCGTTATCGCTCCGTATTTGGACATGACTTGTTATGTTAGGTTAGATTAAGAAAGGATTTTAGAACCTTATGGGGCTTGGCACACTCGGGATGCTTAGCGTGGTAGATGCAGAAGTATTTCCGATGTGGGTTCAGAGCTAGGACAGTTCCAACGCAGTTACGTGCGTTAACCCTCAACGATCCGCCACCCAGAGACAATTCCAAAACACGTCTGAACCATTCTACACCCCGCTCCACGCATAAATAGGCGAATACCAGTGTCTTGTTCCTACGAACCCATTAAAAAAACGTTAACATTCATAATTCGCCACCGTAGCTCAATGGGTTATGCGTCTTAATGCATGCTCCCCAGGAGGTATTGGATTCGATTTCTGGAGAGACTCACTTAGCCACGGTAATAATATTTTCATAATATTATAGAATCATGTACACGATCACTAATAACGTCACACGTTAAATTATTTCAGTCGGATGTATTTTTGTTTTCGATCACATTTAAATATTTAGTATTTTACAGATATTTTATTTAAAACAAAAAATGTTAAACACTTACTTGCGGTACGGCCAAACGATCTTGTGAAATTTAGACAACAGCTGCACCCGACTTTGCTTATCAACTATCACGACAATCGTTCGGCAACCCGGTTTTTGCAGCCTGAAATTTATTTATTAAACAAATATATACCATTTCAATACATAATTTATACTTATGGGTTGATGTTCTTTGACCTAAAATCATAATTTTTGCAACGCATAAAACGTTAAACGGATTAGTTTGAATGCGTGAGATGCTTACAACGCGGACGCTTAGCTTTAAACTCACCTGACAAGTCCATTGTACTTTTCAGCTCTGAGTTCATGTAATCTCATCTCTGGCTTAACATCCTTTTTAGTTCCATTTTGTGCTCGTTGCTCTTCTTTCTGGCGCTGGACCGATTCTTCTTCTACGCGACTGAAAAAAATAAATTCAAAGATACAATGAAAGCGCCGTCTTCCTCACTCATGAGGGTTGTCACCACCATATATGATTTGGTGGTCACAACCCTCAAACAAGAATGGTGGGTTCCTCGTCCTTCCGCGTCTGTATTTTAGAGTTGATTTAGGCCACTTAGTCACAGATTACCTCTACAGGCAGGTTTCTTCAGGCAAGCCTGTAGAAATTCAACCACACCTGCGCGCCACTTACCCGGTCCAGAAGTGGCAGCCCTACCAGACACCGAATACAGTTTTTAAAATGCATAATTTAAAAAAATATTAGCATTCTCCACTCCTCTATATAAATTATAAGTGTGGGAAATTTTATAATCCTCCGTCCGCGCACTTTTCGTAAAAAGGGGTACGAAGTTTTTGCTTCACGTATTAAAAGAAAGAAAGGTTAACTAAAAAATGCGATGATTATTCTCTTCTTCGCTCTTACATGAGGTACGCCATCAAATAGCCAATAGCAAGTACTACAGCGACGGTGGCCAACACGGATACAGCTGATATTGCGTGCTGAGTCCTTAACGCGAGTATGGCTCTTTCACTCCATTCGCCTACTTTGAGAAACGCCCGCCATATTGCACTCTTTGCCGCTTCATCTAGTAGTTCCTGTTGATAAAAAAATCGTATTTTTTTTTTGATAGCTACAAAATTTATAAACTTTAGCCCAGCGGCCATCGCCCAAACAATATACAGTGGTTCTATTTTATACATTTTTCAGATACCATTATACACTAAAAATACAAATATAGTTTATATCAAAATTAAAATGAACTTTATATAAGCTTTTACAAAGCACTTTAAAATCGTTGGCCTTTATCCAAAACTGGACTCTTTAATAAAATAAACTTTGAAACTTTGAAAATAAAAGGCTTAAGCCAGCGTAGCAGATACAAAAATCTACGCTAAAGATGGCGGTTTGCGCCCGAGTCCGCGAACTGGCGCTCATACATTTCCTAACGTCAAGTACGGTCGCGGTCTCGGATCGCGGTCTCGGCCGCAAACCGCTACTTTTATGTTGACATTGATAGTTGATCTCAAGTGATTAATAAATAAACCGACCGTCAGCTGCTCAAGTGGCGATGGGTGTGGGTGTTGCGTGTGTGTATGTCAAAAACACCACCTAAAATGCAATACTACCTCCCAGACTATTATCATTAAGTGTAGTGTATTATAAACTTGCCTGAACATGTGCTTCATAAGCGACAACTTCGTTAGGTTTAAGCAATCTTTTCACTAGCTGTTCCAGGGCCCTCGTTGTCTCATTCAGCTTTTGTTGGTATGTTGGGTCATCTTCACATCGGGAACAACTCGGCCAGGATTCATTCAACCACTCAAATTGAACCCTTGTAGCTTCTCGCCGCCACATTACTACTATGCGGTGTTCAATCGATGAGAGGTCTATACCTGGGAAATTGAAAAATTACACGACTCTTAAAACACTTTATATAAAGACATACGGGTAAATCAACTTCTAGTTAATAAAAGTTAGTGAATATATATAAATCACAAAACAGATAACTTTATCTTTACCTGTTTCTCTTTAGGTTTTGTGTAATAAGCATACATAATACAGACAGAAAAAATCTAATCACATTTCATTGATCATTAAGACATTGAATGGTTATAAATTATTATGTGTACTTTGGCTTTCATCTATGTTACCTCTGATTGATAAATTCATTTAAAAAACTGTATATTCATACATCATATAGATGCAAAATAATAATAATATAGGAAAATTCACGAAAAAGTATTTATGAAGAAAATTCGTTTCTTTATACATTTTCTATAGAATGACGTCTTAGATAACACGTTATTATTCAGAACTTTGAACTGATGCGAAGGTTGCTGGGTACACTAGTAATATTATAAAGAATAAGTCATAATGTTTTAAATGTACAGGAGCTGAGAGAATCGATACAATATCTTGTCTAAAATAGATGCCACAAAATAGCCACAAGCTAGTACAGTATAATTCGACGTAATAATTTATTTGTAAAATATACTATTATTGTTAAAACAGCCCAATTTACTTACCAGAGCCATTAGCCAGGGCAGTTACAAACTCCGGTTGCTTATGTGCATACAGATACGCGTATCTCAAACGCTCGGGCGCACGCTTGGCAAGAGGACGTAAATCCCGTAGAACGTGCGTGTCGCGTGTAATAATTACACAACACAGACGACGCCGGGCAGCGCGCCATTCCACCGGACATACCGTGTCTAGCACACTCTGTAAAAAAATAAGATAACTGATATAGATTTAAGGTCGTCTCACGTTCTGTAAGTGCCTTTTCACATGTTCCGGGTGCCGGCTATCAGCGCCGGCCGGTGGCGAATTGTATGGTCATGTACATTAGCTTTCACACGTACCGGTTGACAACCGGTCGTCGCTAACCGGCGTCCGGACGGATAGTGTTGTATGGAAGACGAAGCATGCTTTCATACGCACCGGCGGCCAGTCGCCCAGGTACAACCACAGTGAAAATAAGCGCACGTCGTATTACCTACTTAATACAAAAATTGCAACATGGAGATAGATATTGAATTATTAATAACGTTGTAAATAGTTTTTCAAACTATAATGTAATTGGTTTAAAGAGGATATCGACATCCGAAAGTACATGAAAAATCTGTCTTCATCTTATAGCAGGTCTGGAAATAAAGTATAGAATGCTCCACACTCTTCTCTTCATGTTAATCGGATGAACCCAATAATTTCTCGATTTCCTTTTCTGGCGGCGGCAGTATCTTCGGTACAAGATCCACATCGCAATTATTTGTTCACGCTCCATTTTTGTGAAAATTAAATTAAATATGCTCAGTCACTTCGCGACTGTACTCGCGTCGACGGTTAAGACGCTACTCCGGGTCGTGTGAAAGCAATGTGTTTAACCAACTAGCCGGCGCCGGCTAGCCGGGAACCGGGACATGTGAAAAGGCTGTAATACTTTTCTACAATAACTATTGGTCTAAGAGTCCAAAATGTTTATTTGATGAAACATATATTTAATTTAATATGTCAATAAATATATTGCATATGGGTCGTCTTACAAATTTCAGTCCAGTCATATTATTAATTAATAATTTTTAAATTTTTTTTTTTTTGATATTTTAAATTAAATATAAAATATGTTTCATCAAATTAACATCTCGGTGAAGGTCGTTGTATATCGGGATCCAATACTATATAAACTGCTTGATTTTTGCGCAAGACTACTATCGGATTGACGTGTGGTTGACATATATACTACAATAAGCCACTATTTTATTCATTTTGTTAACTTATGAAAATAGATTATTAATTTTAAGACTTGAAGCAGTCATTCTTCATAAGATATATACATTTATGAACGAATTATTTTAATAGAGTTAATAATAGGTAATATTATGTTCATTTTAATAGAAAATAATAACTTTTTTATATATGGTAGTCCACAGTTTATAAATAGTGTACAATAAGGCCTAATACGAGGATCTATCCAATTTATTCATTTAAAAATGTCGTAAATTTACAGCGCAACTCCCAGAAGTCAAGTGAAAGCACAGAATCACAGATAAAAATTTAAATAGAAAGTGATTGATAACCTGTGATGATAGTCGGGGCAACGTCAATATTTGATTGCTCTCTATGAGCTGTGTAAGCGTTTGCGTTGGTATCTCCGTGGTGCTTACAGTAGCGACCGGTTCAGGCGAGTCTTCCTTCATGAGTACCATTGTATCCATATTTCTCTGAACTTTGTACATAGCTGTGAGGTTCTGCGTGTTCTGGGCAGAGATATCTACGAAACTGGAATTAGTCTTAATATTATATTTATTTATATTCACTTCAACGTTCACGTTACACTGTAATATTAAGTTTATGTATATATTTCTTAGTTTGCCACACCCAATTTGAATGATACTATCCAATTACTCAATTTTATTTTGGAGATTATTGTTAATATAAATTATACACCTCTTTTTTAGAATATAAACAAATATGCCACATCTACTATTTTATTGGTGTTATATTGAAGTTGAAAAGTTATAAGAAGCTTTTCACTTTGCAGTTTTTATAATATTTATAGAAATAAATTCCTTTACTTACGCAAATGACACCCAGTCCCTATAATGAAAAGCAGTGACAAGGTATCTAAGTCTTATCACACGTCTTTCCTCAAATATCAGCGCTTTCACCTTATTGTCCTCAAAGTCGTTCAAAAACGCATCTGCGTTGCCGTCGTTCAAGTTATGTATCAGTCTGTATGGAAACTTCCAACGTATGTATTCTGAAAATTAATATTAAAATATTTTAAAGCAGAGAACATTATTGGTGCCGGTATCTTTATGTGAAAAATAATCTAGTTTCGGACGGCGCTCTTTTTTATTACATCTATCGCTGATGCTTTTAGTCGAATTTTCCTATTATTTCTGGAAGCTTGAGTTTTTTAAGTTAGTTTTTACACAGCGCAATACGAATATTTTCGCATTATTAATATTTCGGAAAAAATCGAACTGTAAAGACAATCACAGGGACAACATGTCTTATGTCTTAAATAAACTTACCTAACACCTTCGGTATAGACGCTAAACTCTCTTTATAGATGTAAATCTGCTTATCCAAAACAAATGTAAGGCAAGGCACTCCATGAACACCCAGTCTTCTTGCCAAATTGGCTTCATGACCAGCGTGTACCGTCGCTAGGGTGATTCCAAGTGGCTGTAAGGCTTCAACTAGCTTTCTCCAGGAAGATGCTGATCGGACACAGTCAAAACACCAATCCTTATAGAAAAGTACAAGGGCTGGCGTATGAACACTCTTTTCCAGTATGTTGTTTTCGAAATGTCTAAAAAAATTAGCAAAGGTGTATGTTTAAAACTTTTCTTCCATGATAAAGAAAAGTTTTAAAATCAATTTTCTAAACACATACCTGGTAGTTACAGACAATTTATGGAATAATGTTATATCCTGGTCTTGTGCACGGAAATGGGCACTGAAGAAGTCAAATGGATCATTGCTGAAAAAATATTTAGTAAGCCTTTTTGAAGACAGTCTACTTACTAAATTTTATCAAAAAGAAATCTTCATCCTAATCCTAACCATGTAAGATTATTAAAGTGAAGTTTTTTTCCTGTTTATTTGTTTATACTCAATCTGATGCACATAATTCTGATAAAAAATTAATTAAAATAAGTACTTTTTACTAATTTGAAAAAACAACATTAGGATATCCTTTGCCCTAACTGTATTCACAGATAAAGCATATAAGTTTTATAATCCATTATACCCACGACAATGTTGTAAACCTAGTAATCATTTCACACTGCCAAAATGTTACATTACTTCATCAATTTTAATAGATTTGACTTCACATTCTGTTTGTTACAAGTTTTTTAAAGTTGAAATTGAATAAAATCAAAATTTTACTTAGCATAAAATTTAATATGCTTGTAAAAATGAATAAAAATTTAAAACCTACACAGAATATATATATAATGCTTTTTTATTCAAAAAAGCAAATATATCACATAATATAGAAAATGAATCAATAAATTACAAATCAATTAATATAAATAATTATTAAATCAGAAGGCAGTGTTTTTTAGTATCCAAAAAACTTACTTCAAAATCTACTTACCTAAACCGAGCATACTGACTATAGTCATGTCTTTGCTTGTACATATGATCATCCTCATTGGTGATACCATATAGATCATATGCCTGTCTTCTTTCTGTGTCTGATAGCAGTTCATATGCTTGTTTGATCTCCACAAATCGAGATTCTGCATTGGGATCTTCATTTTTGTCTGGGTGCCTATGAGAAATATTTCAATTTTATATTTTTATCATAACTTTTGTATATATATTACTAGATTAAGGTGATAAAAGATAAACATTAACAAATAACAATAATTTAATATTTAGGTAATTACTTAATTTTCAACTTGACAAATCATGACTGATGTTATCATTAACCTACTATTTTAGTAATGTATGGCAACTTCAAAAATAATTACAATAATAAATGAAAGTATTCTATTAGATAGATATACCATTCTTTCGCCAATTGCCTGTACGCCTTTCGTATTTCAGGCAATGTTGCTCGACGGTGTATACCCAGTATTTTATATGGGTCACCGATCTTCTGGCACAATATATAGGGGCACAACACCATCATCAAAAGCAAGCAAAGCCATCGCCCTTTCCAGTACTTGCAGTTCCATTGCATATTCCTAACTTATTGCAGTCACAAGAACTGAACCTTTTCACAATTCATTAAACGGCTCTCATGCCGCGTTCAATAATTCTATGCCAAACAACATTAGTAGATACCAATAGGTCTCAGAAAATAATTAAAAGGTTCTCTTATCACTCATTCGTCCTAAAATAGAACGAGATGTTGAAAAGTTGCGAATTTGGGAAAATTTCGGTAAAACTGAAAACTATAATTAATGTCAGGGCTGAAGCCTGAACGTCAATTATAGTCTACACCATGGAGGTTAGAGAGAAGGAGAATGATCGCTACGTACTAAAGCATTAATCCTGGCCCCTGGGCGAGTTAAAGCTTTGAAAATTCACAATTCATTTTTCAGCCACCAGCCGCGCTGCTGTCGGTAATTAATATCTGCGAAGTCTATGAGTATATTATAGTATTTACTAATTACTATGTATAAGTAGATGAAGTTAGTTGAATTGAGACAATTTAGCGATCACGGCGCTTCACTTATTTGTCCATATTTCTGGGACCCTTATTTCTACAGCAATCGTTCTTTTTCTCTCTAACCTCCACGATTTACACTCACTACATCAGTGAAAATGTTTGACAATTTGAATGCCGAATGGTGAAAATATGGACCGATTTGATGGACATAATGATGGTTATTGAATGAATTACCTTTAGCAAATAAAATTAAAATAGGCTTAAAGTAATAAATAAAATATCTTTATAATTATTAAAGGATTTCCATCGAAATCAATAAGATTATAATATATTTACTCAAATTTAGTGAAATACCAATTACCAGTAAAACACTTGTTTTAATGTTGAACGAATTCTAACGTATTCTATATGACCTATCTAGGGAGATAAGGCACTCTGTATGAGCAGAGCCCAGTAAATTGTGTAATGTAATACAGCTTTTACTCTTATGCTGAAGCACCGGGAACAAAACTTTAATTAATAGTAATACAGATCATTTTCGAAAATATACTTTTTGTTGTGCTGTTAAGTAGTATATTATAGTTTGTTAGTATTATAGCTGACACTGACACAATGGGTATAGTAGGTAACCTTAAAAGGTAGGTATCGATAAAAGAAAAATATCCCACCATTCATTGTTTTGTTATATCTCAAAGGGATTAGACAACAATTTCGATTAAAGTTCCCAGATGGCTTGACTTTTTTCGACATTTCCAACAATTATCAGCTTATTTCAACCAATTTACACAAAACTACATACCTACTTTGCTGAAACTCGCATGATAATTTGTTCAGTAGTTTTTAGGTTTATCGCGAACAGACAGACAATTCAATTTTCAATTTCAAAACATCTTTATTAAATCATAATTAATTTTTTTACAAGCACAATTTCCAGTTTTAATTTAATCCTAGAGCGCACAAACATTACATTTCAGAACAGACAGATAGACAGAAACGGCGAACGACTTTGTTATATATCATGTAGTGATTCTTGGGTGAAAATGAAATATGAATCAAAAAGATTAATGTTTAAATTTATTTTTATTAATTTTTAAATCTATATATATAAAAGAAAGTCGTGTTAGTTACACTATTTATAACTCAAGAACGGTTGAACCGATTTGAATGAAAATTGGTAGGGAGGTAGCTAAGAACTGGGAGAAGGACATAGGATACTTTTAATGCCATCCCCGTCGTAAAATTTAAAAAGTAAAAAATGTGATCATGTGATATTGCCTTTAAGGCGGAACAAAGTTCGCCGGTAAAAAAATCGACTGAAGCACGGGCTTGACATTTCGTCTTATATAGTCGCAAAAATTATCCCCATAACTATTAAATTTTTCGGATTGTTTTAAAAATTTCGACGCAATATGTCAGGAAATTTTTAGTTTCTAGAACGATCCAGCTGCCAGCATAATATTATTAATCAATCAGAAAGTTGAGATACGTTTTGGAGCTTTCTAGATCTTTGGAGGAATTTCTAGAACATTAAATATTAATCAAAAATTAGCATACAATCTAGATCTAGAAATTTCTAGAATATTCTTGATCGTTCAGAACCGTGGCATCTCTTTAAGAGCTTTCTTAATCATTCTGGAATACTCTAGACTTATTTGCTAACGAATAACAATTTTATAAGAGCAATTATTGCTTAATCCGAAGTCTCGGTCAAGAGCTGAGGTCAAGAGTGTCCTACTACATAGGTATGGTATGTGGTCACAAGGCCCGTGGAGCCTGTGCTTTAGTCTGGCCGGCCATACGGCCTCTCAGACGAACTGAGTTCGCTAATTATGATTTTAAATGAAAGCAACTGGAAATCAGATATAGAATATAATCGAATATAATATATAATCAATATAATATATAATCAGATGATAAATATCAGCGGCTACAATAATATGCTATTTTAAATAAAGGCAATTTATTTTAATGAACTTCCGTATTGTTTAATCAAAATATTGTCGGTATCCTTCGAATGCCATTAGCCGCAAGCAGTCGTACTATAAAATATGCTTAAATTAAATACTTTAAAATACCTCCTACTTACCAGTATTTTGTTAAAAGCGTTTCTCTCTATAAATGTAAGTTTTTATCTATTTATTATAAGTTAATGTTAATTGTGTTTTAAATTATGTTGAGTTTTTTTAATCATAATAATCTTAGCTGTTGGAATGACTTTATTTGCATTCGTTTAATAAATGAATTAATTAACACATAGATAAAAAGTAGTCTATGATTAATTTACTTAATTTAATTTAATTTAATTAATGCTGTATATTTGCAGGGACACCAATGGGTAATAGATCGCATTGATGTGGTAAACTTCAATAAAAAGTTTTTTAATAATTTTACTTTTAACTTAGTTACATATGCAAGACGGAAACGAGTTCTTGACTACTATTCCGATGTCTTGCTAACATTAGATAATAACATTACGGTACGGTTTTTGTTTATTTTATTTATTTATTGGTTACGCCACATAATACATTATAAGTATTTACCTACATGAAAATATCGACACCACAAACATTCCAACACGCATTACAATAATAATTAAGGCAAACTCAACAGTGACAATAGATTACAGAAATTAACTAAAATAGATTACAAAATCGTGTTTTAACTAAATTAAATTATTTAATAAATTATTAATTAAAATGAAAAGGAAAAACAAAGAATTAGTATTAAAACAAAACAAAAATGACCATAAAGAACCATAACGTTTTCATTACGGAATATCATTAACTACGGAACTAGATACCTACTAACGGATATCAGTAACCCAAAAGTAGTTAGTAGAAAGCTGAAGAACATATAAAGTTAATGTTTACTCTTAAATATAAAATCTTCTAACATTTAAAAGACTTGGTAAAAGAACATAAAATAGTTAGGTCCTAAATAGACGAAATCGCGATTGTAATCTATTTAAATATAAAAGAAATCGACTATTTAGACCTTTTATAACTCAAGAACTTTTGATAATCTCTGTTTTGCTGGATTCATCTAATCCATTATAGCAGAATGACTATTAAAAATATAGAAAAATTCACGAAAAAGTGTTTATGTAGAAAATTCGTTTCCTAATACATTTTCTATAGAATGACCTTATTTTTTTTTATTGTTGTTACCTATTTGCGATACGAAGCTCGCGGGGTCGACTAGCATAATATAAAATATGCAATTTTAGGTGAGTGCTGTATACGAAGAGTTCATCAATAATGAATACAGAACAGTTTTTATAGGGTTTAAGTTCAAATTCTGTGATTTCTTGGAATCGCCGTACTTGTTGTTAAAAAAGAATTACGGTTTCGAATGTCCTGTGAAACCAGTAAGTACTCTTTGTATTATCAATTTTTTTCTAAACTATAAACTTTAAATTTCACTAAAAAGTGAAATAAATAGAATAATCATTCTACAAAGAAGATATTTTTAAATTGCTGATTTGGAGTTAAATATTTTACGATTTTTCATTTAAAACAATTTTTAAATCACGCTTTTGAGTGAAAAATTTCCGAGACCAATATTTACAATGAACAGAAACTGAAATCATCATGTGGTCTGTATGAAGTCCCGTGTCCCGAAGTGGGATATGGAGAAGATGCATTTCGCATCTGTTTCACTGATCGATTTTTTCTTTAGGGGCAAGTACGTGATCACTCTTGTATGCCCTGCCAGACCGAGTTTTTTTTTATCTCCACTAGGAATCGAACCCAAGACCTCTCGGTTGTAACGCTCACGCGCTTACCTACTACTTGGTCTAGTACCAAGGAGGCGGTCAATCATGTCTAGTTTGGTAATAAAATGTAGGTAGTTTTTGTAGAATTAAATAAATATCCCACCCAGTGTCGATTTGAAAATGATCTATCAAATAAATTATCATTAAAATCGGTTCATAAAAAAAGAAAAATATGATATCCAATATTTCAAATTAATAACACTCGGAAGACAGTCTTATTATACAAAGATACTTTTAGATACATTAATGGTCCGCGGTCTAATTGCTGTCGTAGAACGTATCAATTTCGTAGCCCCGTCGTAGCTCTACAAATATACTTAATAGAATTTTTTGTTTAATTTTTAACTACTTTTTTTTTCAGAATATATACCATATAAATAATATGACAGTACATTTGGATTCTATACCGAACTTATTTCCTTTTAAGAAAGGACGAATAATTTGTTCATTTATAGTTAAGGCCACAAAGGAAGTCATCGCTGTAGGTCACTTCTTCACTCGAGTATTATTTTAGTTTTATAAATAACAAGCAACCCGGCTTTGAACGGGTATAAAACATACCCGTAACACCTTCCTCTTCAATCACTCTATCTATTAAAAAAAACCGCATCAAAATCCGTTGCATAGTTTTAAAGATTTAATTATACAAAGGTATATAGGGACAGAGAAAGCGACTTTGATTTTACTATGTAGTGATTGATGATTTTTATTATACGTGAATCCTGTGTTTTCTTACTAATATCATAATTCTGTAAAATGTATATGTTATATAATATAATAATGAAGTGAATAAATGTTAAAATATAAGTTTGTCGAATTTTAATTTTGTTTCATGGCGCTAAATTTATAAAAAATGTTGTAGTTAGAATTGAAATTGAAGTTAAAAAAAAACTCTCGGAATTTTAATTACAAATGAGATAGAATATCTCATGGATGGATTAACAGGATCTATAAAGTCAGCTATCAAACAAAAAAAAACATCATCGAAATCGGTCCATTCCTTTAAGAGCTACGGATAAACACAGACCTTAAACATGGCACGCCAACAACGTTTGGATATGAGCCTACTGTTTAAAATACTGTTTAAAACGGCCAATTATCGACTTTCCGAAGTACTTAAGTATGTTTCACTAGAATGAGCCAACACGTCTTCCTCGCAGGCCTTTTGCCGTATTGAGATGTCCATTTTTCTGCACTAGGTTAGGGAGGAAATCCACTCTGGCCAAACTTAACACAAGTTGTACAATGTAACCAGTAACCCTTCTGGTCATCGAGGATCGAGATTCGAGAACTACTGGCCAGCTGCATTCGCTAAATTAAAGTTTCTTTTTTGTAACGTATTATTTTAATGTTTTAATTGAAGAATAACTGGGGACGCATTTTACTTGTATTAAAAAAAATTTCGCGTGTATAATGTGGTCCTTGGGCACTCTATGTACCTATAAATAAAATTAAAGCAAGTCGTTAAGTATTCTGAGATTTTAAAAAAGTAAGTATTACCCTAAACCTCTTTTCAAATCTTCTTCGAATATAGAACGCATTTTTTGATATGATGTCAAAGTCATCTTTATAGAGTTTTTACCTTTTACCATCTTTACTACTTATTTTATAAAAATATTTTTATTTTAAGTACTACATTTAATTTTATTTTATAATTATATGTGAAGAAATAAAGTAAAAAATTCGCTGTCATATTAATTTTATTCACATTTACAAATTTGTCGAAGTTATATTACTTGTACAAAGTCAACATTTTTTTCGTTGTATCCGTTACGTAGCTATATTAAAAATAAGAATGTATTTACGTTTTAATCATGTAGTCAATTCTACATTCAATGCTACTAGAATAATTATATCAAGACCGAGCCAAGGAGTGGTATGTTACTTACAAATTATTACCTTAAATAAAATAATTAATGTTTTGTTAACTTATTTTTTATCCATGCTACTGTTTTTGATACCGGCACTAATTGTTAAAAAAATGTCAAAAATTTAGGGCAGAATATATTCTGCACATTTTGTAAGAATCGCCAATGTTTGGTTCGCATACCTACTTATGTTTGGTTTTCAACTTAAACACACAAGTTTTATTTTTCTATTTGTAAATCTATAAAAAGGGCATAGGTAAATTAATCTGCCCAAACTAGGATTTTCGGAATCTTCTCGTGAATGTTATTTCCGACAGATTTATAAGACAGATAAGTAACTCGTATATGTTATTTTATTTCAGTGTTCACTATCAGTGTTACCAAACAGAGGTCAGAAGAGTTATTCAAAATCGGAAACATTTCTAAACGGTTCAAATGCTAATTTCCTTGAAAACCAGTACCTTGAGTGGTCCAAATCTAAAGGATCTATAGATTCCGTTTGTTCTTTTTATTTTTTAACATTATTATTCCTACATCCTTTAAATTGAACAAGTTGCGCTTGTGCTTAAACTTATAAGTTTTAATAAAACTTAATTAACCAATCATGTATAGGTACATACCTACTTATCTAGTTAATGTGTAGAAAAATCAACATTTTTATAAATACTGAGAAATATAGAATATTAATTTCGTAGCTAATGTATATTTTAATTATATATGTATGTTTTAGTCTTGGAACGGATTATACGAGAGTATAAATAGTCCAAAATTGCACATCGACGAGTTTCAAGACGATTTTAGTCCTAAATCTAAGCCTAGTAAGTAACAAAATTATAGTTTATACGGCTTCAAGTACACATGAAATTAATGTATCTTAAATACTAAAACACAATGTACTTATTAAATTTTTGTTATCAGAATCAAAACCATCAGAAGCCGCCGATGCAGCCTCTACGCATAAAATAAAGTTGCATCTTGCTGTTCAAAACTTGATTAGGAGTTATCAGGTAAACTTAATTTATTCAAAGCATAAATGATACTCTGTATATTATGTTAATCTGGGCAATAGTAGTTTGATGTGTTGTTTTGACAATTTTTAAGAAAATCCTGCAGGCTTTTTTTTTAAATAAATGCATTAATATTCGAGTTACAACAGAGAGTTAGATTGTTGTGATAGAAAATTGAGCATGTTCCAAATATCATTGCAATAAAGTATTACAATAAAGTACGCTATGGTATTTTTTGTTATAATGTCAAAAACAATAACTTAAATTTCTAGAGGGTTTTTTAAGGCTCGGGGTCATTTACTTGCGAAAATTGATCCGCTGGGCTTAACAATGGCAGCTCGGTGGCTTCTAAATGCTCAGGCGGCGCCACTCGATCTGAAAGGAGTTAATTGCAAGCTTGTTGCAAGAGAACTTGGGACTATTCTAGGTAATTAACACAATATTAATTAATAAGTTGAACCGTTTAAAATAAAAGTTAAAAGGAGATATAGGTACCTTTATTATTTAAAAATAAAAAGATATATTTGTGTTAGTATTCTGTTTATAAATCTTAATAGTCGAATTGAAATGTGAACAGGCCTTACTAGTACAGGATCCGAAAAGAGATCGTCCTTCACCGATTCGCTGATCAGTTGAAAAGTACATGCACGCAAGTATTATTTATAAACAAATATACCGTAATTGTCTTGCCTAACAAAATATGTTCATGGATATTTTTAATTAAGTGTACTTCAATTAAAAAAATTGTGCCCATTTTATTCTCTTGTTTGCCAAATGAATTTAATAGAATTCGACGTTTTCAATCGTAAGAAACATGCTAAGGTATATTGCTCACTTTTTTCTTAAATATACATAAATATAATAATACTTGCCTACACGTACTTTGCAACTGCGAGCAGATCTGTAAAGGCTAATCTCTATTCGGATCTTAGACTATACACCGTGCTGTGATGCGGTGTCTTTCTCGTCGGCTAATCGCAGCGAAGCGTGGAGGTGACTTATTTAATTACAAAATACGCAAGTACTTATATATGGGATCACTACCGATTATCATACTTATGATTAACGTAATTTTAACAATAATAATGGTCTAAATTGTATAGTTTGATAATTCGGTCGAGAACTATGTATGGTATGTGTATGAGTGATATGTACAAATATGCAAGTTTATTTAATTAAATTTTGTTTCTAGGTGATGAACACATGGATACCGTGTTCGAACTACCCGACAGGACATTTATTGGAGGCAAAGAGCATTCATTAACTTTGAGGTTTGAATCCTGGAGTTATTATTAAAATTCTGCAATAATTTCTCCATATATTTTTGAGAGTTATTATAAAACTTTCAGTATTTTGTCGGTTTGATATTCTTATTTTACTTATACAGTAACTTAATCGTTTCTTTTTGAGTCTGTCTTCATTATCGACGTAGCTGCCTAAGACTAATTTAGTTTGTTTATTCAGCAGTTATATTCAAGTGAAATAATTATGTCTTAGAGTTTATGTTATTAAATCACTCCTCGGGATGCACTGAGAAATTATTCCGTCTGTTGTAGGGAAATTATTAGTCGTTTGGAGAACGTCTACTGCCAATCAATAGGTGCAGAGTATATGCACATGTTTGACCCGGACTCTCTGCAGTTTATCAGGGAACGGATGGAAGTACCCGGATGCCTTGAGAAGACCGTTGAAGAAAAACGGCTGATCATGCGGAGATTGACAAAAGCTGTCTTGTGCGTTTTTCTCACACTCAGATTAATCAAGGATAGAATAGATTCGATCTTTTTGTATTCTTCATGCTACCACTTTGCTATTTAATTTTTTTTCAATATTTTGCATAACACACACGTCTTACTTGGCATGTAGGTACAGACGGTCATATTATTTTAAAAACTTAACGAATGTAAAACCTAAGCCATACCTAAGAATCAACTTATCTATTGGGCATAAAAATCAGTTCAGTAGATTTTGAGTCTATCTATTTGAGCAAAGAAACAGACAGGCGACTTTATTTAATTATTTTATAAATACACTTTAAAAAAATATGTTATTAATATAGGTAATCTCACATAAAAACAGCTGACAGAGTTCTGCATATTTCTTAAAATGACTTGCAACGAACTTTACATTTTTTTTTAAAGAAATTAAATTAAATATATGCAAAAAAAAACTCTTAAGTGACATAATTTTTTTTTTGTTTGCAGCCTAGAGAAATATTTTGCGACAAAATGGCCCGCGGAGAAGCGGTTCGGTCTTGAAGGCGGGGAAAGCATGATTGTAATGCTGGAGGAAATCGTTGACTCCAGCACCAGGCTTGGAGTAGAATCTATCGTCATGGCCATGCAACACCGAGGTATGACTATTAATAGTAGTAAAACATGTTAGGTATCGTCGAATCAATTTACCTTTCGAAAATTGAAATTAGGGATGTATCCGATACCGGTACCGATATATCGGCGATAATTTTATTGCCGATACAACGATACATCTGAGAGATTATTTTCCACCGCAGGACTTCCGAATTCGGCTTTCTCCGCAAAACTTGAGAATGCTCTGTTTTTTAAACATAAATCTTGTTAATTTTAATTATTAACAGTTATTGATTTTATTTTAATTATTACACTTAATTCTTAATTTTAACCTTGAATCTCATTCAAAGTCTGTAACTGTTTTTATTTTTTACTAGAAATTAAAAACTCTAACCAAACTTGTGTTTCGAATAATATTTTACCTTAATTTAATTTTAATTCACTAAGAGTTTGTATCGGTATCGCTATCGACGATATTTTTACAAGAGTATACCGATACTCTATGATACCGATCATATCGGCAAAAAGGCATATTGATGCATCCCTAATTGAAATATACATATCCAAGAAAAACAATTGCCACCTTTCGATTCCTACAAGTATTTTTATGCCGCGGCCCCGAGAAACTATTGAAGCTATTATATAAATATTGGTACGTGAATGTGAAATCTAGAAATAGGATATCAATTCATTTACATTCTTCGCACTCGAATGACATTGGGTAGTATATAATAGCAGCAGTATATAATATTACGGTTCTATTTTCTTAGGCCGACTAAATATGCTGGTAAACGTGTGTCGTAAACAACTGACAGATATCTTTGCGCAGTTCAAGCCGATGGAGCCTAAGGAACCCGTAAGTTGGTCCAAAAAAAATCTCTAAGCATTTTCCTATCAATCAGACTTCTATTTTCTATATGAGCTAAACTCAAATTTAAAAAAAATCCTAAAATAATATGGTTGATATTATACATAGACAATGAGTACCTACTAGAGAATTGAATTTCCACTTTCCAGTGAATGTCAGGAAAATTATATGAACTATTTAGCTTAATTAGTTATGGATGTCTCTGGCGAGTTGCCAGAGGCTATGAAGTATGAGTTCGAATCCCGGAACACAAATACCCGAAAACATAATGTGAAAAACAGACGCACAAATGTGTGTAATCAGAACCTCACTAGGCGTTAGGTACATTGATCTAAGCCTTTAGATTAGTTCTAGTTACATGAGACTGTTGGCGACTATAATCAAGTATTTTTTAGGGTTCTGGTGATATAAAGTACCATTTAGGTACATACATACATCGGTTCATTCGTAAAACTAATCGCTACATCAAAGTATCTATGAGCTGCAATCCTTCACATCTTGAAGTCGTGTCGCCTGTTGTCGTCGGAAAGACTCGTGCTGAACAATTCTTTAAAGGGGATAGTAATGGCGATAAGGTATAAGTCTTGCCACTTTTCTAGAAGCAAGTAATAGTCAATAAGTAGGTACCATGCGCGAGTTGGTATCATCATCTTCCACAATCAATGCCATGTTTCGACCAATTGCCCAAAAAACTTTAAACTTAAAACACTATTCATTGATGACCGCATGAAATAGCGTGAATAGACGAACAGATCCAACGAGGGTTTATTTTGGCTATGATCTCTTTATAGATAATTTTATAGTATCTTAATCCTATCTAAGATAATAAATGTTTAGGTGATGGCGATAATTATGCACGGAGACGCAGCCTTTGCCGGACAAGGTGTAGTCTATGAAACTATGCATTTGGGTGAACTTCCAGCTTTTACAACACATGGCTCCATACATATTATATGCAACAACCAAATTGGATACACCACAGACCCAAGATTCGCCAGGAGTTCTCCGTACTGTTGCGGTTAGTAATATTGAATCAATTTTTTTTCAAAATTTTTATAAGGTATTAAAAAAACTTATATTAGTACGGTACAATTGCAATTGCTACTGCAAAAATTCGTTTGATACTATTCAAAAATAAAGTCAGAGCGCGTCTCGTCACAACACATTAAGTGCGCACAGCCACCGTCACGACACAATGCGCCAAGACACACCACACCACGCTACAATAGTGTGTTTCTGCCATTGGACACAGTGTTCTAAAATTAAATTCAAATCTGAGGTATGCATTTAACCATTTTACATTTACATTTAACCATGCTTCGCCTATACATCGAATAGTAAAAAATCAATTAAATGAAATTCTATCTTCAGACGTAGCAAAATGCGTAAACGCTCCGGTATTCCATGTGAACGGTGACGATCCAGAAGCAGTGGCAAATGTGGCTCGGATAGCCATCGAATACCGGTGCCGGTTTAAAAAAGACGTGGTCTTAGACTTGGTTTGCTACCGAAGGTTTGGCCATAGTGAAGAGGACGAACCGAGTTTCACGCAGCCCTTTATGTATAAGAAGATTCGCTCTATGAAGACAAGTTAGTATTTTGAAAATTAGCCAAAAGTAATGTAATTTATACACATAATCACAGCAACCCAGGCTATGTATGTGACTTCCCAGTATTCAAATGAATTTAGAATATTATGTATGTTTTTCTGCTTCTCTATGTGATCCGAATTAAAAAAAAACTTCACAGTTGATCAAATGTATGGCGAAAAGTTAAAAGCCCAAGGGGTGGTAACTGATGCGGATATCAAGGGTTGGGAGAAAGAATATATGGATACATTGAATAAGCACTTTGAACTCGCCAAGAAGGTCACAAAACTGAGTATCATGGACTGGATTGACACACCGTGGACCGGGTTCTTTGAAGCACGAGATCCTAAGACGGTAAGGAACTTCTTTCCGTAAGACTCATATTACGTTACAGAATTTATATTTAAAGAATGCTTCAGTGTTATAATTGTCTGTATTTATTAAAACTTGTCATTGTATATTATGACAAAGATAACAGATACAATAACTATACAAATAAAGAATATATAATAACTAAATAAATAAGTCTATCTTTTCTAAAAGCTCAAAAATGTTTTAGATTCAAGATACCGGTATCAGCGAAACAACCTTATCGACAATATCACAACACTTCTGTAAGCCGCCAGAACCCTGGGCCTTCGAAGTGCACAAGGGTATTAATAGGATACTGCAGAATAGAGAGAAAATGGTTAATTTCTCCAGTTTTTTTTAAATAGATACCTATTTTAAAAAAACTTTTTTTTTTTTTTTGTTTGGTCTTGGCCACATTTTGATAATCTCTGTTCATTCTTTTTGTTTCCCCCGAACTAAAACGTTTTAGTAAAACGAGCGCATTTGTGAGTCTGCTTGCATGTGTGGGTTTGTATTGGGTGTACACCCAAGGTATCAAATTGTTATTTCTCTGTGAAAGCACATAAAAATTGTAATGACGTATTTTATTTTGTCCACATAATATAAAAAAATTGGGGTGGGCCGCCCTTATCACTCAGGTGTATTAAAAATACTTTACGACCTCTTCTCCGACCTACCGAATATACATTAAAAAAATTATAAAAATTGGACACGAGAATTTTATATAGGTTTTGAATATAGATTCATTGTTGACGGGGTGTTTTTTTTAATTTAGAGTAAATAAACTCCTGACAAAAAGTTTTAATCTCCAATTAGTGCGCAAAGTTTACAAAAACTTACCTTTGAATGAAAAAAAAATAATTAATACCGCGCGCGGATTGCGTTCTTATTACAAGCTTTTATTTGATTTGCAATGTTTGTTTGTTTCTATGTTCGGTTAAATTGCAAGTTAAATTCGACCAACTTTCAAGTTTCTGATTAAGCTTAAATTTTACATACACATGTAAATCAGGTGACAATGCATTTAAATGATGTCGTAAAGCTGGTGGAGCCGGTGAGGTGATGAGATCTCCATAATAAAACAACGCAACCCAATCGAGTTTGGGCTTATTTAATTCATCATCACAAGCCCTTGAAAATATCCTAGGTCTGATGAAACCGGGGGGTGACCACGGGAACTCTATAGTAAAATATTGCAACCCTGTCAAGTTTGGACTCGTTTGATTTGTCTCGAGAAGTTTAAAATATAAAAAGCGTTTCGATTTAAATGCTTTTAACTTAAAATTAATTTCCTTCATCTGAGCGTTCTTTTTCTCACTTGGACAAAAGTGCAATTCCGAATCGGTCACTTTCTCCCCTGGATGTACCATGTACTTTTTTTTACCTAATAAAAATAGTAAAATGAATCGCTCAAAAACATTCTTTTTATTTCTTATATTTGTTTTATTCAAAGGTTAAAGAGGGTATAGCCGATTGGGCGATGGGTGAAGCTTTGGCATTTGGATCGCTACTGAGAGATAAAATACATATTAGATTCACTGGTGAGGATGTGGAGAGAGGGACTATGGCGCATAGGTTTGTTTATTAGATATACAATTTTATGAATTTTACTAAGTAAAACATTTTTCGTTGTAAGTATATGAAAAGTTATGTAATGTCAGTGAGACATAATGCTGACACACTTCTGCATCAGTCTAATTTTATTTATCATGACAGGAGTTGCTTTTTGTGCTATAATAATCATTAAATTTATATAAATTAAATTAAGAAATCGAATTGAAAAATCGTAGGACCTGGTATAAAGATTGGCTAATTATTTTACATATTTATTTTAATTTTATTTTCCATAAACAAAATTCATTGCGATACATGACAATAAGTTCAAAAAGTGGTAAAATATATTGAAACGTCAAAGAAAGGTTTTGTTATCAGACATCACGTATACCATCACCAAGGAGTGGACGGCGCAACGCATCGAGTCCTCGATACACTGTACCCTGACCAGGCTGCTTACAGCTTACATAATAGTTCACTCTCTGAATTCGGTACGTGATTTATCTATTTCACTTGCATAGCTACTGATACATTTTTTTCTTGGTTTGAAGATAGATAGGAAATATCAACTTTCTACTGAAGGCCTTCTATCCTAGATAATTCTATGAAATTCTTAAGCATTGGCTTATTGTGGTTTTTAATATTCTTTCTATATAAAAGTTTCATCACAATTTGCTTGTTCGAAATGAACTACAGAACCAATTTTAATGAGATTTGTGTATAGATAATTATTATATTTCTAACTGCGTTCTAATCGCGAACGTAGTCGCGGAGCTATTATAAAATATTTTTTTTAGGTATCCTTGGATTCGAAACCGGCTACTCATATTCAAGTCCATATGTGCTGACGATATGGGAGGCTCAGTACGGTGACTTTGCAGACACAGCTCAACCGGTTTTCGACACATTTATATGCAATGGAGAGAGCAAGTGGGTCTGTCAGTCTGGTCTCGTTGTTCAATTGCCGCATGGAATAGATGGCGCTGTGAGTAAATAATCCTGTCATTCCTACCGATGTAGTATCTGAAAGAGTACAATCACAGTAAAAATTGTGGTACAGTTGACAAAAATGGTTCACATTCATCGTCATGAGTCGATTTAACATGTCAGGCATCTCGATTGTGTATCTCCTACACAGTACACTGCGTTAGGAAAAACAGCCTAAGCGATTATTATATTTATCAACTCGTATCATTTCTGGGCCTACTGTGCTCCAGCACTTGATCATGTCTATTAACAAACAAATACAAACAATTTTCATAATTGGTTGTATTGGTTGGGTAATTTTTGAAAAATTTAACAAATTAAAAAGATATATGTTATATAAATTAAATTGAGTGCACTTTGAAGTCGGCTTATAGTTTATTAAAATAAATTTTAAAATAATTAAGTATTAAATTTTATTAAGGGTCCTGAACATTCATCTGGTAGAATAGAAAGATACTTGCAGCAAGCGGATGATGATGAAGACAATATTCCAGATCTTGATGATAAAGATATGGCTTGTTAGTAATGATTAAACTGCTCTGTAAAACTTTTAAGCTATTGCATAGATTTTATCACGGGCTTTGAGCGCGGCGACCGAATCAAGAAATTTCGTAACGAAAATAAAAACCTAACACCTGGCCCCAGCCGTGCATGGTCTATTTCTCTCACGCCTTCATAAATGCTTCGTGTAAGAAAGAGACAGTGTCATTTCAATACAGTTTGAAAGTAAAAAGAAAATACAAAGAGGATTTGTTTATTCAATCCTAGATGGAGCGATTTTCAATTTGTTTAAGGTGGTTCGATCGGGTCCCACAAAACTTGTATTTTTCTTCTAAGTTTTCTTAAGTCTTGGATGAAGTATCTTGATACTTGGTCCTAGTTATAAGTCTACTTACGCGTAAAATTTGTGTATAAAGTCTTTTAAATATGAATAAATACTGCATATAATATAATATAAAATAAAATAAATAAATAATTATAATTGCATCTAATGTTGATAAAAAATGCTATGCAATAGCTTTACCGCGGTAGTCCCTGAGTGCCACACGTAATTTTTTATACTAAAAAGTATATTCCATTTCGCTTTAAAGTTTTTGTTCGTATTCTTAAATCTCACATATTTAATAATAACTAGTATTTTGTGACTAGTAAACTCGCGACGTTGCCGGGAAATAAACATTTCTATATAAGTAATATACCTATCTGAATCACAACACATATGTACAGGTTAGTAAGTATTCTTTTTCAAAGACAATTTTCTTTATTAGTAAAACAACTTCGTGCATCCAATTGGATAGTATGCAATGTGACGACTCCAGCAAATTACTTTCATTTGATGCGAAGGCAAATTGCCTTGCCCTTCAGGAAGCCCATCATCCTTATGACGCCGAAGGTCGGTCTAAAGCATCCCTTCTATCGTTCACCGTTCAAGGACTTTTTGACTGGAAATAGCTTCCAACGGTATGTTTACTGTATTTTTACTAAATTTTGAGTTCTATGTTGAAACAACATTTGAACATTTGAAACTATATTTAATCAAAGTTTTTATATATGTCCATGATTCTTTTTCCAAGATATTATACAATGGTGAGATGTCGCTTATACTTACACTCCACAATCGCGTGGGCAGGCAAAATCTAGCAAATTTCACTCGAGAAGATCCCAACCACTATCATTAAAAATACAAATCTCTTTATCTTTATTCTATTTTAATAAACAAATTATAAAAACATCTCATGAAGTTTTGTGCCAGTAAAGTCATTAGAGACTAAAAACCTATACATTTTAGAGCTATAGGCGACTCGGGACCGGCAAGTAAAAATCCTAAAAATGTGAAGAAGCTTATATTTTGCTCCGGCAAAGTTGCTATAACAATTGATGACTTGCTCAAGGAGAAAAAACTTCAGGATAAAATTGCTGTTTGCCGTATAGAACAGATATATCCATTCCCTTACGACTTAGTGTTAAAAGAGTTCTGCAAATATCAATCTGCGAAGGTATTCTACTGTCAAGAGGAGCACAAAAATCAAGGCGCTTGGCTCTTTGCTAAGGTTCGGTTGGAGAATCTCTTTGGGAAAAAAATTGGGTAAGGCAAATATTGTTCAGCAATTTTTTTTACAGATGATATCGACAAAAACGCTCGTAAACTTGTATTTTTATTGACGGACAAAAAGTCAAAAATTATATAAATTATTGCTGAACATTTTCACAGATTTATTTAACACATTTTATTTACGTCATAAAAATAAAACCAGCCAGTGTTATATGTAGGTACGACGGTTATTTAAGAGCGAATCCATGGCCGCTTGTTCGAGCATTGTTAACAGTTTGTAACACTTAATATAAATAAATCATAATAATGGCTTCTGCTACTAAAAAACTAAATACAACTTGACTAAAGAATATTTGATAACCTTTAAATAAAGCAAATGAAAAAAATAATAGTTGCAGAGAATGTTTTGCGACACTACCCTACGTGCATATCAATTCTAGAAGTATTTTAGTGTGATTTTAAATTATTATTATTTCAGATGCATATCACGGCCACCCAGTCCCGCCTCAGCGACGGGTATAAAATGGATGCATGCGAAGGAACTTACTGATCTCAAAAATAAAATTATTGAACTCTAAAATTACTTTTGGACTGACAAATAACGAAAGAGAAAACAAGTTGTAATTCGTAAAATTCGTGGTCAATCGAGTAATGTTAATTTATCAATGTCATGTAAAATTTATATTTGTTTGGAAAATAAAGTAAAATATTTCATTTCTGCTAACAAAATGATCATCTAATTTACACTTCTAATAACACTGACCAGTGAATTTGCCAAAAATGCCTACTTAGGGACTGTCCACTACTGCTACTTCTTAGGCTGTATAGTCACGTGATGTTATTTGAGCATTTTTTTATTTATGTAAATTATCTTGCTAATACCTACATATTTTTGCCACGGTTCTCAATTGGCATAGTTAGGTCACTTATACTATTTTTAACCGACCTTCAAAAAGGAGGTTATCAATTCGTAGTCGTCATCTGTAGACCGATTTGGATGAATGAGATATCAAAGGATTCGATATTTATATTTCTTAGTTTACCTTTATGTATCTAGTAGTTTTCAGGGCATTGTAGTCATTGTAGACGTACCTACGTTGCTACGTAGGACTGGAACATACAAAAAAACATACATATATTTCGGTTAAAAAGATTTAAAAAATCGGATAAAAATTAAAGTATCTACCCAATTACCTAGTAAGTACTAGTGTTTGGGAATTTGCATTTCTAAAATAACGAAATGATATAGCCGGATGTACTCAATATTAATAACACAGACTATTTTACAATACTTTACTGCTAATCATAAATTCCATTAGGTAATATAATTATTTTGTCACCGGTAGTACATTGAATTTTTTACGAATTTTAATTTTTGCTCATAATTTTAAACTCTTTGTTTGGTTTACATCATAGTTAATCGTTTCATGAATTATACCTATATTTAGTTTCATCACTAATAAAACCTTTTTATTTCATAATCACACTTCACATAATAAAATATCGTACATATTAAGGTGTGGTAATATGGTATCGTACATATCTTGCAATTAAATTAATATCAAACAAATAATAATTCTGTATCAACTTTTGTTTTTTTTAATAAAGCTTTTAGAGTTTATTTAAGCTTTAGAATTGCCTTCCCAATGATAAACATCTAGCTCGTTCTCTAGACGATTACTCATACCTCTTATTAGATTTTTCACCGTCTAGTCTTCTCTCTTATGACTGGGTTGCCTGGAAGAGATCGCTTGGTAACGATAAGGCAACCCATTACACTGTTTTTTGTTTGTAGTGTAAAAATCACTAAATAAAATAAGAAGGACAATAATTATAAATAAACACAGTACATAATATATATAAAATATTTATTTGTATAAAAATGGCAATTTCATTGCATAAAACTTAGTTCGTTTCACATTCATGATTACTATTCTTATAGGAATGTTTTCGCTTGAAAAAGATTACAATTTTACATTAAAATTATAATCACAGCCATAGGAACCATAGGAGTCATAATATAAACAAGGATACTACGTCTCTATGGTCTACTTTGTCAATGACGCCGTTTTTAGATAATTTATATAAATGCATATACATGGATTGTTAATTATTGGACGCTGAAATAAACGTATTATTTTATACATTTAAAGTAGTATTTGTGCGGTTGTAATATAAAATGATACATTATTTATTGCATTATATATTTATCAGCATATGCAATACTTGATAAGCTTTCAAAAATTACTATTCGGATATATACAAAGACAAAAGTAACAATTATAATGATGAAACATTTTTGATAACACATTTTAAAAAATAACCATAATAAAACTATCTATACATTCCCAGACAATTTTCTTTAACCAAACGATTTAAAGATGGGCACGAAATACTATTTTTATGTACTTTATATTTTTACATATTTTTTTCATCTAAAATCACTACGATTTAACGTATGGATCACGAGATCGATTGCGAACTGGAAACTGATATCATTCGTATTCAATATCAGTTTCGCCTTCTAGAAAATATTTGAATTTGATAGCGAGACTTTAATTTCTACTCTAGATGTTATTAAATGTATGATAAAAATTAAATATTTCAATATTACAAAAAGCTTACTTTATGTAATTATCACCCGCAATCGATACTGTAACATTACAGCAGAGTTGGGCATTAATTAATTAATATTCTAATCATCTTAGTAATTGATTGAAAATTTAATTGCAATTAATTTAATCACAATTGATTTAATTGCAATTAATGTATTAATTGCGTATTGCAATTAATTTATTTAAATTTATTCGTGTTAATTGCACGATACAATTAAAATAATTCAATTAATATTTTTAATTGTTGTAAAAAATAATTAAAACTAACAATTAATAATCATGTTTCACTATCTGCACCCACACATATTTAATGATCTTTCATGTTGCTACATGTTTCGCCGCAAAACTTTCCATTCGTTTTTTAACATCGTTAGACAAAGTAGTTAGCTCTCGATCAAACTTACGGCCACCGGCCACGTAGGTAACTGTCTTTCTCGCGGGTTTACCCTAGTGCTGCAATTTTGATGCTGACTCATCAGTTTCCGACACGTCTATGACGGAAATTAACTCTTCTGCTACGCCTTTGACTAAAGCTGAACTATTAATGTTGCATTTTTTTGCCGAAGAAAGCCAAGATCTTCAGCTCTTAGATCGATATCCTGAGATAAAAGCTGTTTTTATTAGATTTAATACACCATTGCCATCGTCAGCATCAGTAGAGCGTCTTTTTTCCTTTGCAACAATGACTAATTTGCCGAAAAGTCACAAATTGTCAGATAGTATGTTTGAAAAAAGAGTTGTGTTAAAATGCAATCTCAATTATTATGATAAATAATAATTGTAATCTATGATGTGATTAAAATGTGTGATTATGATTACCTAAATTGAAATAAAAAATATTTTCTAATTACGTATAACTGGACTATTTTATGCTATTTACTAGAAACCTAAATATCATCATATATTATTTGTTTATATACAATTGACAATTGATTAATTGTTGTTTTAAAAATAACAATTAACAATTAATCAATTGTTATTTTTAATTGTACCTTGCAATTAAATTTTGCCCAACTCTGCTTTACAGGCATGCGCTGAATTGATTGTTGGAAGACGGCAAAAAATCCTTTGGATTTCAGTTCGTGAGTTATGGTTTACTATCGCGTTACGTGTTTAGGTAATTACTTCAAAAGGATTGTTCTTTTTTAATAAATACTAGACTATACAATATATAAATGCAATTGATACATGCAGCTACATTTATGAAGCAGTTGATAATGAAATAAATTTTTACTATTTATATATATCAAGTTTTGTATGTTAGTCTGTTTTCTTAGCTTTAGTTTTCTTGTCTTTTCCTTTAGGTTTTGAAGGATATATCGCAAATAGAGCCAACTGACCGGAACAAAGACTCATAGCTACTAGATTTTGGAGCTGAAATAGAAAAATCTTATTAAACAACTAAACAATCACTTTATTTATCAAAATTTAAAAACTAAACTATCAAAGAACAATTTTAGAATGCTTTTCTATGCAACAAAAAACATATTATATAAAAAAGAGAATTAAATAAAACTTACCACAAGGAATGAGTTATTTAATATAATTCCATAGAGTAACCACATGAAGGTGACGATGGTACCGGAGAAAATGATAGGGAACGGCAAACCTTCAGTACTCTTGTTTTTTATTATGGTTTTCTGAAAGGTATAAATTTATTATTAATCTGAAGAGTGTGGATTTTTTTAATATCAATAGATATTTTTATCTATAGCTATAAAAAATTACCTATTTCTATTAGATAAAGCAGAATTGACCTTAATTATGAACTGGAGTCCGCAATTTCATCTAGGTTGAATTGGAAAACGTATTGTGTCTATGTGAATTTGAAACTACATACGTTGAAAAACTTTCAAAGGTTCTATCTGTTTTTATCAATATTCTCAGAAACGGTCACCCATTTTAAGAAAATTATTCATTTAGAACGGCTTTATTTGTGACAGTTAGTGAAAGGATCTTTATTAGAGGCACAACATACAAGGCTGAATTAGCTAACTGATACTTTTTGCAGCAAAATAATATAATTGTTTCCACGAGAAAGTTGGAAGAAACAGCTTGTTGTTTATAGGAATAATAAAAATATTGTGATTATTAATTTATATTTCCAATTTACCAAACTGAACAGCGGTGAAGCTATCAAATAAAACATGAACGCGGTGATAATAGTTCCGAATCTCGTCTCAATGAGCTTAGGATCTTCGTATTCGGAGTAGCCAATTAGAGCTGCCGCAATCGCTCCTCCGGCTCCAATTTGTGCCCAAACAAGGCCCTTCTGAGTCGCGTAGTTGAAGTAAATCAAAAGGTAGACTATGTTGAGGGCGCAACCCACAAAGTTCACTTGGATCATTGTGTCGTCGCGGAGAATGAAGCCATATTTTAAGTTCAGAATGCTCCTGTGGTTCGAAACATATTATACATTAACTAATATTACTAAAGTGAACCGTACACTCTAGTAGAGAATGGGGCGAACACAATATCTGTTTTATTGATAATTTTCTTTATAGGCAAATAGGTACAAGCTTTCTGTGCCTACACAACCGAAACATTCTTTTTTAAGCAGTAAATTTCTATTAAAATGAGTTCACTAATTTAATTATCGTCGTCGGTTGTTCATCATAATCACTGTTACCTGTAAATTGTGATAACGAATAGGAAGCAGGTTAATCACATCTTACCCTATTACCCTAGGCTCCTGCTTAGGGTAATTAAAGATTTTTATATTTAAATTACAAAGAATAACAAATTGAAGAATACGTTTGTAACGACGTGAACTAACTACCATCAATAATATGACTAATGCAAGGAAAAGTTTAGTCTTCGCTAAAAGATTCAGCTCGCAGAATACAGCGCAGAAGTGAAATTCTTACAAAGTATAAACTTACATAATCATTCCACCAACAAATGGCATTATACCAACTCCCTTAGTGCTTTTCTGCTTATAAATGTCGTAGCAGAGAAATGAACCCGAGAACATCTGCCCTATGGTGACAACGGCAGCCACTGTGCCGACGATAGCCTTGTAAGGCTGTAGTATGTTGGATAGTGCTTCCATTTTTGAATCCTGCAGAAAAATCTTGTATTAACACGAGTTTCTCCATTTCCCTCCAAGTTATTCGAAAATTTTCTTACGCTCTAATAACGCCTTTACTTATACAGATGTTTTATTTTAAAATTCCGACGACAACTACTGCAAGGTTACATTATTACAATACATATATTTTATTACGTGTTTTATATAAGTATTTAATTTTATTATTATCTAGGTATATTCTATACGGATAAATAAAATTGGAATATCTGTTTGTAATATTAAAATAACCACTTTTACAAAATGCATATGGACGTATACACGGTACATATACCAAAATAACATTTTTTATAATTTTTGTATCTGTTTGTTCTAGCTAATCTCTGAAACGGCTGGACCTATTTTGGCGGGATTTTCACTGGCAGATTAGAGATGTAATAAGGAGTAACTTGAGCTTCTTTTATTTGAGAAATTAATATAAATAATAATAAAAAAAAAACTATTCCGCGCGGAAAAAAGTACATAATACCTACATATATTATTATTTTGCTGGTCGCTATTTTACTCTGTTTATAGGCTATATAAAATCACATTACGACAAACTTAACGCGGATGAAACCGCGGGGCACAGCTAGTATTATATAAAGCTGCATTACCACGCCACATTCATTGATCGGCTTTTATTTCTAAGCGGTAAAGAAAAGGGGGGAAATTTTTACAGATTCTTATACAGTCCAAATCGAATTTGAGGAAATATATAGCGAACTCCAGGGTCGAGGAGGAGTCAAAATAATTTCAATTGCCCACCGAAACGGTGATAGGGAGACCGGGTTTGCAGTTTTTGAACCCGCGCTAGAGGTAATAGGATGGGAGATGACGATTCGACTCGTAGGACCAAAAACAGGTGTTCCATTTTTGAATTTTTCGAATTTTGGCCAAAACATAGACTGTTTGGAGTAACTTGCGACATATGAAGATATTCTCAACAGTGTCAAATTGTTGAAACATTGGGGATATAAGAAAAATTAAAAATTTTGGAACTTTCCTAAAGACCACCGGAGTTGTAGACGGCCTGCGCAAACGGAAGGCGACGGCGATGTGGTGTGAGGTGTCTGGACTAAATTGGGACGCTTTTTAAGGGGATAAATTTTTTATACAATACAGTAAAATATAAAATTAAATAATTTCATTAATTTTGTATAATTAATGGTCACGAATTTCTGAAACTGGTTAAGCAATAAATTTTGCACAAATGTAGGTACTTAGATAACTTCTGGTACCACTCAGTCCAAGAAACAAGATAGCTACCTACTTTATATAAATCAATTTAAAATGTCGGTGGCCAAGAACAATAATTGCCTATGACGATCTATGACGTTGACAAATCAATTTATATCACTTTGCCACTATGTACGAGTATGAGGATAAAACTATTTTACGTGCATAAATGCCGCGTAGTACAAAATTTAAGCATAAATTAAACAGTCTTCTTTAATCATTACAATGCAAAATACATTAACTTTTGAAAAAAAATTGGCTATGTTTTTTTTGAAATTGTAATATTCACGATCGAAATGCCAAGGTTAAAATTAAACTACATGTGCCAAGATACAGACTGCTAAATGCTAAATGTAATAAATCTTTCCTGGGGCTTAGCATAAGATTTAACAAAATCTCACAATATTGCTAATTGACTATTGTTTGACTTTGTATAAATGTAATTTTGTTACAAATCCAATAAAAAAATAATAAATTCTAACTTTATGAGCTTCAGATGTTTGTGGCAGACATTTTGTTTTACTAAAACAAAAGAATCCTTTAAACATTAAGTTTGAAAAACTTATTTAACAATAAATATTTAAATGAAAGTTTCAAACCACAATGTTATTACACTCTTACATAATAGAATAACCAGTACCATATTATATCCAGTACCAAGACACAATACTTTTGACAAAGACACAAGACTCTACTAAGTCACTATGCTTGTGTCTTTGGTGGATGCTTTGGATGCTATATAAGCATGACACCCAACAATCAGACCTCGAGTAACCTGTCTAGCCCTAGCTTTCGACAACTAGCTCTTTGGAAAGGTGTCAATGTTATATTGCATCTAAGATAAAATCTCAGTAGAATTTAAAAAGATATCTTTGACATTTTTCACTAAAGAAGAGTACATACGCTTTGCAGAAGAACAGGGAACAGAAGAATGCTCAAGCTAAATCAGTGTAATTAATTACCATAAAAATGTATGGCTCAGAGAAAAAAGACAATTTGACCAATTCCTGATTCCATTGCCACATGTGTAACTGTAGCACAAGATCGATTTCTCAAGCTAAGGAGACATGGTTTAAAAATTCCAAAATTAAATTGAACATTCTGTTTCAGCTAATGTATTTGGTTAATATGCAATATTCATACAAGCCATTCCAAAGAGAAACAGCAAACCCCAATAGGAGTACAATAATATCTCTTAAAACAATTGCAGAATGGTTCAACTTCTGTAGAGAATACACTTAAATATAAGATTGAAAATCAAGAGCAAAGAATTAAGATAGGTGGTTCTAATAAAATACTGCAAATTCATCAATCTAAATTTGGACATACATAGAATGTATAGCAAAGGTCTTCAAGTGGAAGGTTATTAGATGATTGGCATGACCAAAGAAAATACTAGTGCAACTTATTCAAAAGTATGTTTTGGAATGCCGAATGGTTAATATAATATAATAGGAGGTGAAAGATACAAATCAACTGTTCAAATCGTTTTGAAGAACTAATGAAAGTGATTAAATATGTTACATAGTTTAATCAACTCACAATGTGTTTATGTTGACAGTTATATTTGTGAATTTATTTTTTTATTAGTCTAGTTTATTTGTATGTGGTTAAAATACATGGAGCAACTTTTTAGGAATTTTAAGGTAATACCTAATTCTGAAAATTTTAATTAAGAATTTTTATGTTGTGTTCCTACAGCCACGTCTACAACAAAAAATTTGAGTCTAAACTTTATTCTTATGCAGTAGTGAGCTTGAAATGGTTCTGGGTTCATAATTTTCATCCAATAATAATTTAGTAAAAGTAGTATTAAATTAAATTATTGATTTTGGAAATTAATCTAAAAGTTATATAATTACCTACACTTCTAGGGACTTTTCAGTTTCAGACGCGATTTACCTGATAAAACTATACTACACTACAGTAAAGCCAATTTAAATTTTAATAAAGGTCACAATTCACATCACAGGTCACATTTGACATTAGCTTCATACTTCAGTGAGGTGACACGCTTAAAATTCACTTAAATCGATGAAATCGTTAAGGATTTCAGACATCTCTGAATCAAATGAACTGAATTGAATGCATTTATTATGAAAATGTATTTATAGATACTACAATTTTGAGTTTCATTTGAAATAAAAATAATAAAAAAATCAAGACAAATCCCTGTCTTATTATTATTTTCTATCGTAATAAAAATAAAGGATTTAGGAAACAAAATAAAACAAGTACATAATTAAAAAAAAAAAATTCAGTCTGATAAACTATCAGTGTCTTAACTATCACTGTCATCACTGCTGTCTGCAGTCTGCACTCAAAGATATGATTAAATCATTTTCAATGATGTTGTCTATTTTTAATTTATCGCGTTCAAAATCCTTCAATATAATTGGGTACATCCCTAGTTTAAAAAGAAAAAAGTTCACCAACGTAACCTTGTAATGACGTTCAGTTTTTTAGAACAAGAATTGTTTAATTTGATTAAAATGGTTTATTATTTGTATTTTCTGTATGGGAATGAGATATTTATGGTTACGCTAACTTTGCAGCACCTATTAATTTCCATACAAAAACAATCTGTCCTTCCGCAGTCTGTTTTCATAATTATTACGTATATCTATAGTCCGTTTTTATCCTGAGACCGTGAAGGTTAGAGAGAAAGATCGATCGCTTTGAACTAAAGCTTAAGCTCACCTGTTCCTGAAAATTTGTGGAATTTATAATTCATTTTTCAGCCACCAGCCGCGCTGCCGTCGCCCGTCGATAACTAGTATCTGCGAAGCTAGCTCTTTATGAATATGAACAAGTGCCACAAGGATTATTTCACAAATTATATAGACTAGTATCATTTGGTACGTGGCCATAATCAGAACTAAACGCAGCCATTGCCGCCATCTTGTAAACCGCCAGTTTTAAAAAATTACTCTTTTTTATCCACATTATTAAAATATAATTTTCTCCCTATAAAAATAAATTCTGGCTTTCAAATATTTTCTTATTAAAGTTTAATAACGGAATACATTTTATTGATATCAATTGGCTTGTAGCAATTGAGCAAACAGTTTGCCATATTTAGCGTGACCCTGCAAAAACCATTCCTCAACATATTATATACCCAGTACTATCAAACCCCATACCCCATAATTAAGTCAAATTCCCTCAAACAAGGGAGATTTCTGGTAACCGTTTTTGCACACCCACGCCCTCATGTCAATGTCATCTAAGTGCCAAATGATCCTTGAAGCACTGTACTAAATATGTACAAGTAGATGAAGTTAGTTGAATTGAGACAATTTAGCGATCGCAGCGCCTCACTTATTTTGTCCATATTTCTGGGACACTATTTTCTACAACGATCGTTTTCCTCTTCCCTAAACTCCATGAACATTAGCAAGATCACGCTGTGGAAAGACGGTTTTTGTATGGAAATGAAAGTTAAAATCTAAAATGTTAATGTTGTTCCCATACAGAAAAAAATAGCAAAATCTTGCTGACGTTGTCCATGGATCAACCCCCCAGTGCCTCAGTAATCAGTGATGCCAATTTCGGGGGTTTTTCCCCAAATTTAGGTGGAATGAAGATGTCCTAAAGGGTTTTAAGGGTGTACATATATTTAAGGGGTTTTTTTTAGGGAGTAGAATATTCAAGATTTTTTTTAAACCCATGACTATACAATTTATATTAAGCCTCGAACCCAACCAACAAACTAAGCTAAATATAAACTCCAAGCGTGGCTATAATTGAAATATCGGAAAACAATATGTATAAAAAGAAAATAAGGAACGGTGTGCCAAGAAAAGTTAAGAAAAATTAAATTTGAGGAAATAAAAAATAAAAATTGTTTGATTTCATTGTTATCATCATTACTATTATAAGGTCATTAATTTATTTATGTAAATGTGTAAAATGAAACCACATAAATACAACAGCTATTTCATACTACTTGAATGTATTTTTAATTTATATATGAAATTACCTCTCAAACCGAGTGAACAACAAAATGTTTAGGAGTTTTAAACGGATTTGAAGTTGGTCCTAGGAGGAACATTCTGTAGAAGTTAGCATCACTGTCAAGTGTCAGTAATCAGTTGTTGTTCATCTGTTACCTATTCAGAATTTCAGATAGGTAACAGATTTCAATTTTCAGAAATTCAGTATTCATAAATTCATAATTATTCATTAATCGAATTTCCGATTTCGGCTAGTTCGACAATATTCAGTATTTACAATTTACGTGCTTATTGCTTTTTGTAATAATATTGAAAATTTAATTTTATAAATTGAATATTTTAAAATGACTTATTTTAATTACCTATTCAGCAATGAAGGTTCAAATAAGAAGGGGCAAATTGTGGGAACCTGCTATACTTACTGTCCTCAGGAAGAAATTTGTTTGTACGTTTTTACAATATTTATGAGTTAAGTAAGCACTAAGCAGTCTTTTTAAGTCGGCCATGGTTTAGACACGCTACTGTTTTACAGTTTTCTTAATTGAAAAATTAGTGAAAGCCTAAAATAATAACACTTTATTTTCAGATCATTGCTCTACACGCATTGATCATCTAAGTCAATTTATTTATGAGATATTAAAATGGCGTAAACCTTTTTATTATTCACTCCTTGAATTACATTCACAGACGCAAACGGGAAAAGCTTGTACACATACTTGAAGTAGTTGATGATGACATGAAACTGATTAAGAGTTATAGCAGATCAGCTGCAGATTCCAACATGGCTGTTCCTTGCAATCTACGTCCCTTTACTGTACTTAAAGATACAATATATTATTTGTTGGTTGAGTAAGTGTTCATAAAGAATATATTATGTATTATTATTAATAAAGATTTAACTTAAGATTAGTTTGTTAGGCAAAGTTATCAAATATCATACTGGGCATTCTCAATACATACATGAGTTTTACTAAAACTTGCATTTTATTTTTCAGAGTAATGAAAAAAACCCATGTTCCAGAAACTATTGTGTATGACTTCCTAAATGACAGATTAAGAGCAGTGCGACAAGACATGATAATACAAAGGTTGCCTCCTGAGCAATGTCTGGAATTACTTGATCCTATTATAAGGTTCCACATATACTTTGCTTATAGGTACTTTTATTAAGATGTTTTCTCTATTTTGACCATGTATGCTGCTTACATTATAAAATATAATTTGCATATAGAACAATTTCAAGTGTTTATGAAGAAAATTCGTTTTACATTGTTATATGGAATGACATTTTAGGTGACATATGACTTAAAATTCTGAAATGATATGAAGTTTGCGGTGTCAGCTAGTTTTTATATTAAATAAAGTATGTACTGCTTTTACAAAAAACGAGAAAGTGTTAGAACTGTTAAAAAGTTCTAACACTGATCTAAAACACCTTATAATTATTTAAATAGTATTACTTTAAATAGTATATTATTTTACAGATTTTCTGGAAAGACTATAAAAGACTTTGATCCAGTGCTCAACAACAAATATTTATTGGAATGTGTCAAGTGGTTCCTGAGTTGCGCTGATGAAGTGGACAGGCTGAACAATTTATTTAACACAGACAATTTAGTGCTAAGTTTGGACTTGTTGAACTTAGGAGAAAAGAAAAGTGCTTATGACAGAGTACTTATTGAAAGCTTATATATTCTGTGCAATATAGAAAATAGTCAGCCATTGTTGCGGTATCTTGAGTTGCCCAATTATGTTAAAAGGTGTTTTAGTCTATTTTTTTTTTAATTTGTAAAATAAATGAAATTCATTTAAGCAACAAACATTGAATCTTGATAATTTGTATGTTTTTACAGTAATCCACGATTAAAATTGACCTATGAGATAGCAAAAGCTAATTTAAAGGGAAATTATATTAGAGTCTGCAGATTATCACATAGCCTGTGTCCACTTACTACTTGTGCCTTTTTAATCTATTTACCAACATTACAAAGGTAAGCCATTAGGATAACCTCATAATAAGCACGTATACAGAGGGGGGATTTATCCCCCCCCCCTGAAATCTGACTGAAAAAAAAGTTTTTAGGCATCTGCTTATTTAATAAGTAGGTAAAATAAAAATATAGATAGTAGAGGTACTTCTTTAATTCAAAATTATAGCACCTACAGTGATAACAGCGGTTTTTACACAGTTCACATGGTTGTTTCAATGTTTGTCTCCCCCCGAACCAAAAATCTGGATACATGCCTGCCTCATAATATTTTAATACCTGTATTTTTCTTACTTTGGCATCTCCTAATTTAAGATCTGCTTAAAGCAAACTGTCCTAAGAAAGTCACATAGTCTTCTAAATTAAGATTGTAATTGCAAATGGCCATTACTGAAAACAATAATTACTGAAACAGACATAGATAATAATGATTTCGTCACACCTTTCCCCGAAGGCGAATTTTCTCTAGATATTATTGTTTTTTCACCATTGTTATTACAACGCTCCCAATTGGGGGTGAGCGTGTTTCCAAACACCGGCCACAATTCCATAATCCGAGTTACTATTGGGAAAACAGAAACTTTACTCGCGATTTGAACTCATTATTATTAAATATAGCGGCTAACTAAGTCCCGCTATATTTACTATTGGGTAGTTAAGTTCGAAAATCCAATACATATATATATATATATATATATATATATATATATATATATATATATATATAACACATAATACATATATGCCCGACCCGGAATTCGAATCCGAGACGTTATTAGCAGGCGCTGTCACTAACTCACTACCGCTACACCAACGAGGTACCAGACGATCAATGTCTCTTTCAGTCATCATTTAACGCTAAAAAATATTTATATTATAACAAACAATTTTATTACAGAAGAAGTCTTCAAGTAATGAGTTCTGCTTATAATAGTACACAACTGACTGTACCAACAACAGCATTACAACAATGGTTGTTGTTCAACAATGAATTTAATGTCACAGAATCTTGTAAGCATTATGGGTTGATTGTTGTTGATGGAGGGATCAAATTTAATAAGGCAGCCTTCAAATGTGATGTTAATATTGTAAGTATAAGTTCAAAATATATTAATGTAACGAAAGAGTCAAGTTTAAGAGACTCCGCAGACTTATAATTTCAAGTTGGGCAACTAAATCACTGAGTATACTAATAGGCAGTGGCGTAGCGTGGAGTATTGTAGGAGTGGGCGAAGTCAAATCAGCGAGGCCCCTTTCCTTTCGTTTCCAACATTTACTCAATAAATCTACCTTACCAAACATGCTTTACCGTGTCTTTATGAAGCGTAAAATGTTATGGTACTTTAATCCAGATCCTACAGGTTATAAACTATTTCTGAATTACCTACTTTTAGAATTTTTGAAATCCTTACTTTTCACCAAAATGTTTACCACCTTCAGGGCCGAAACACATAACGCAAACTGCTTATTTTTGCGGCGCCGCAACGCCAAAATCGGCAGTTGCGTTGCCGCGTTGCGGCGTCGCGAAACAGGGCATTATGGTAGGGCAACCATTTTCTCGTGATTTTTGAGTGTGGATAGACGTCTCTCTGCGATGGATCGTAATAAACTTATTGCTTATTTGTTATTAAGAAGACATTATTCTATCTTAAAAATACGGCAAAGAAGATACTGGATACATCCATTAAGTAAGGGTATGAATCCAAATGGCGAGTACTTTTCTAAAAAATACGAAGCATTAAAGATAGACGAAAAAAAATTTGTTGCCTACTTTAGAATGAGTATATCATCATTTGAAGAGCTATTAAGCGAGTTATCAAAATATATACAGAAGAAAAAAAATAAAGGAAGAAAACCAGTTACTGCTTTGGAAATGCTGGGCTTAACTTTAAGGTAAAACAAATAGGTTTCTTATTTTTTTTTATTGATGTTTATGGCACTCGGAATCAAATGTTTAGTTTTATTTGTACCCCTGGCTTTATACACCTGTGGTACTAGCGGGGTGTCGATAAAAATTTTGCATCACTAGTGTTCATGGTTTGGGGGTACCTAGTGGTACAAAGCCAGGTTCAAATGAAACAAGACAGAATCAAATTAAGCTTTTTGCATTATACAATTTTCTTACTTTAAGAATACTTTAATAGGCCTTAAAAAATGTAATGATCAATTTAAGAAAAATCAAACTCCTCATCTTGTGAAACATAGGAAGTAGCTGACGTTTCGTCCAGTAAAAATGGTGAATTTATTGGACGTTGTTGGTTTGATGATGAGGTAGTCCTCTGTTCAGTAATCGAACTTCCAGGAGTAGAAGTGTGGTAGCCACTCTGAACCGTATTATCGTATCTCATAGTTGAATATCCTTGATTGTAACCCTGATGCTGATATTCTTGATTATAGCCGTGATGTGTATTTTGATGAATTGAAGGTTGAAGAATGTCGGTTAATATTTGAAGCACCCGACTTTGAAATATCAATGTTTGATTCTCATTTAACGATTGTAGAGATGGTAAAATCCCCTTGAAAAAATGCAAATGTCTATTCTCCGGTGTTTTTAATATTGCCAATAAATCTTCTTCAATATCATCCTTATCATCTGCCTTTCGTTTTCGTGGTTGACTTTTATAACGAGGCAATGCCGTTATTTCATTCTCAATATCTCCTTCCGCTACGCATAAACTGGAATCAGTTGCATTTTGTGAAACCTTTTTCAAAAACTGTAATTGTTTATTCAAGTGATATTCTTTAATTTTTGCAGCTCCAGCTCCTGATCGATTGGCATCTTTTAGTTTTTTTTGATATTTAGCAAAATTATCTTTTATGGCCTTCCACTTCTTGACTAAATCATTACCTGCAACAAAAAACTTCACAAGTGAAAAATAGTAATAAAGACTAAAATTCCCTAGATTCCATTTATACTACATATAAAATTTGATATAACTTTCATAAGTACTTTCGGTCCATCCAATTTCATATAAATGGCTGGCCGCCGAAAAAGAATAATTTTCTGCTTTTTCTTGACTTAGGCAAGTTAAAAACTGATTGACTTTGCCTAGAACAACCATAATGTAAAATATTTATTGAGTACTTCTTTGAAAAACTACCTGTCTATCTTTGAAAATCTATTCCTTTAGCAACACTATTACCTGCGCGGTTTGAGTTTGATTATACCTACATTTGTATTATTTTATTATTTGCCTACTAATTATTATTTCATTTTAGATTTCTAGCAACCGGCAGTGACTTTAAAACCATGCATACGAATTACTTCCGAGGAGCAAGTACAATAGCAAAAATTGTAAGGACAGTTTGTCGCGCCATATGGAAACATCTATCAAGTCAAAATATACCTCCTATAACAAAACAGGTTCTAGAAGATGTCGCTATTGAGTTTGACAAGAAAGCAAATTTTCCTAACTGCATAGGAGCTCTTGATGGTAAACATGTCCGTATTACATGTCCTGCGCACAGTGGATCACTGTTTTACAATTATAAGGGCTATAATTCAATAGTTTTATTAGCTCTTGTAGATTCTAGATATAGATTCATTTTTGTCGATATAGGAGCGTATGGCAAGGAAAGTGACTCCACCGTTTTCCAGAACTCTAAACTTTATGATTTGATTATGACACGCAAATTACCTATTCCTGTACCAAAGCCTTTACCAGGTTCTCAAAATGAAACTCCATTTGTTTTTGTAGGAGATGAAGCATTCTCAATTTCGAATAACGTCATGCGCCCTTACTCAGGAAAACATTTGTCGGTACAACAAAGAGTTTACAATTATCGACTGAGTCGTGCCCGAAGATATGTCGAGTGCGCTTTTGGCATCCTAGCCAATAAATGGCGCATATTTCATCGATCTATGAATGTGCAATACGAATTTGCGACAGACATTATCAAGGCATGTTGTGTAATGCACAACTTTGTTTTGAATCGAGATGGAGTACAAGCGACCGATGACATTATCTTTGATGATTCTGATCTGCAAATGTTGCATTTGCCCACAGCAAATGAAAATAATTTAAGCCCACATCTAATACGGAATGATTTTTGTAATTACTTTTCCAGTGATGTTGGCGTCCTAAGTTGGCAATTAAACAAAATATGAATGTTCGTATACCTACTCAGTTCAAAATACAAATAATACCTTAATACATTTGATTCAAACTATTTAACATGTTGTGAACTGCGAATAAACAATTTAAATGGCAATTTGGTTTTATTTATAGTATTTGTTTACCTTTTTGAATAAGAGCGCGAGAAAAAAATATAATTTTAACTTAGAGAAAATCTTTTGCATAGGGCATTAAAATAAATGGTGTATTTCATATGATTAAAAAAAAAAGATACATGCTACTTACATTAAACTACAATTTAAACCGCGGATCAGATTTTTACGTTTTTACTACAGTAAAAATTGTAGTTTTATTGTGAATAGTGATCGCGTAAACCTAAGACCAATGATATTAAATAAAACAAGTAGCCTAAGACTATATGTTACTACTTACCCAGTTTTGATTTTTCGGTTGAGTTTTTTTCCTTGTAATCAACATAAACGATCTCACAAATGCTTTTCCATGCTTCTTGTTTTATAAATTTGTCTTTATAGGTTTCGTCACTAGTATCCCACAAACAACGGTGTTCCTGAACCGAAGATATAAACAGATCGACGTCAACGTCAGACATTTTAATTTTAAAACTGCTTCTCGGTTGACACGTGTTGTTTGCAAGAGTGTTAGAAACAAACTGCATCCTTGTCAACAAGTATGACGTCATAACGCTGGAATTCACGTCGTGCGTTGCGGCGCCGCACCGCTATAGCGCACTGCCGATTTCAGCGGCGCGGCGCCGCAACGCGCTTATGTGTTTCGGCCCTCACTGTTTTGTTTGAAGTACCTATGCATGTAAAGAAATGTTTGGCAAAGCTAAGCTGTGTTGCCAGACTGTGACGAGTGTGGCCTATATTTTTGAGGTTTTTATTTAATTAAAAAATAAATGGGGAATTTAATTTTGATTTCGTACATGAAGAGGCCTTGCGCACCGTAGGCGGAGGCCCACTTGGCCCACGCCTAGCTACGCCACTGCTAATAGGCATAGTGAATAATGATAGCCTGCAGATCTTATCCAATTTAATCGTCCAACAAAATAATTGGACAACGATCGTATCATAATCGAGATTCCCTTCCGATCACGCACAATTAAAAAATTGGCAGATTAAATTGTGAAAGTAGCGATTTAGTTGTTCGATAGTCGGCCAACTTGAAATTGTAAGTCTGTAAAAAGAATGTTACTCTGTTCCACAAAAAAGACTTGATTGTAATATATAATAGCAGTTTAAGTATGAAATTACAATTTTATCTTCTTTCCACTTTGATTAAAACCTGCATGGTGTCAGGTTTTGGAGTGAAATATTTTTGATACAAAGACAAAAAATAGACTTCGAATATTCGAGTTTCAATTGTTTTTAAATTTAGTTTTTAAAGTGAAGATGGATAGAGCAAAATTCATTAGAATTTTTTAATACGAGTGACGACGTGGCACTTTTTGTGTTAACCGCTTTCATATTGGAAACTTCGACTTGAAGAATGAACCACGAGGTAGACCAACTACTGATGTAAGATGACAATGGAGGTCGATCCGTATCAAACTACCCAGGAATTAGCGGCATAATTTGACGTTAGCATACCCACAATATATTGACTCATTTGAAGCAAATCGGTAAAATTAAAAACTTGAAAAATGGGTGTCTCATGATTCGACTGAGCTCGTTGAAACTTGCATTTTGTTAAACCGGTACAGAAATTGTGGGATTTTGGAAATGTGGATTCTATACGACCACCATTAGCGCAACAACGCAATGGCCTGACCCCAGGTCAAACGCCACAACAATGCCTTACAGCGAAACTTAACCATATAGTTGATGGTAACTATTTGGTCATACATACATCATCTGTTACGTTTACTGTGCAGAATACAGTAAACATAACAGATATATACTAATATAATAAGATAAGAACAACAAAAACTAGCAATTATTGCACCATGATAATGCAAGACCTCACACTAGAGTCGAGAAATAGTTTTAACACTACAAGACTTACAGTTAGAAACCATCCGTCGTCCTGCTTATTCGCCGGATCTCACTCCAACAACTATTATTTTTCCACGATTTAGACAATTTTTTGCATGGGAAAAAATTTTCTTCTCAGGAAGCAGGACGAAAGGCCTTCACGCAGTTTGTGGAGTCCAGATCCCCAGAGTTCTATCACAAGGGTTCAAATGATCTTCCAATAATATGGCAGAAGTATTTAGACAACGAGGGTAAATACTTTGAATAAATAAACGTATTTAATCATACAAAAAAAATTGTTTTAATTTTTCACTAAGAAACTCCAACCTAATTCTTTAATCCCGAATATGTTTATTTTAATATGATATTAGCCCTTAAAGTCAACATATATTTGGAATGTCATGTCCTATTTAAAGAATGTTTTTGAGAGGCTCAAAGTGAAAGGTGCAAAGCAATCAGGTCACATTGTACTTTAAAACATATCACTATAACTTAACTGTGAATTATTAATACATACTATATTTAAAATGCAGATTAAATGTTGTTTTTTTTTTCAGCTCAAACCTAAAATTAACAATGAACTGACTGCAAATATAAAGATATTATAAGAAGATCGTTTTTCTCGAATGACAGATTTTTGTATTTTATGTTACAAAATTGTGCTAATTTTTATTGATGTTTGCTGAAATGAGTCCACCAAAGCTCTTTAGATTATGTAATAAATAATAAGAATAATTCTTTATTCTTCTATTCTAGCTCTTCATTTGTGAACTTATACTTTTGTTATAAACTTTAAACATTTTTAAAGTTAAAAATACTTTAAATCAACAATTTTGACACATAATACCTAAAAAGTTCACTATATAAAAGAATATATGTATTTATATTCAACTATAGACGTATTTTTATAAGATGTAAAGTATATTTTGTTTTCATATATTGATTATAATTTTTTGTTAACTTTTATAAGATCGAGATCTCTTTGTAATTTAATCTTAACTGAAAATGCCTAATAAAAAATAAAACATTTTAATAATAAGTAATATTTTATTTACATAAGAAAATTCAACTAACAGCTTCTACTAATACAACTAATTTATTGCCGATATGTTACATTAGCAGAGAAGACAAGTTGACATAACTGAACATATTCCCAAATGTACATAATGTAAAAATAATATAATATGTAAAGCGTATACATATATCTTCCGATCGAAATAGCATATTATATTATTATTCTGTGTGTTTATAGAACAAGAGTATTTGCAATTTTATTATTTTAATACATAAGGTAATTAACTACTAATGTAACACACCATAACAAGTCAAAACATGCACTGCGATTGTTCTTTTTTTTTTTCATTGATAATTGGTACTCTGTACCTAACATCATTTTAATGCTTTTGTTTATAGTGGATACCTACCTAAAATTTATTATAATGCCATAGTTTAATTTTTGTGAACTATTATTACAATTTTGTAATTACATTTTACTAAAGAAAGAAAATTCTTCATTTTATGAAATTATCAATTTGAAAAGGGTTGCAAAATAAGTAATCGATATAGAAAACACGATTTTTGAGGATAACTAACAATAAAATCTTCCGTTTGGTAACTAAATTTATTTCTAGACAGACTATTTTACAACAAAGAAACTGCGTTGTCATTTGTTACTAAGAAATTGCTTCAAATGTGCATTTTGATACAATTCAATAATTGTACCAAAGGTGTTAAAAATACATTACAAAATATCATACAACAAGTGAGGTCTAAAGGCGTGTTGCACTAAAGAAAACAATAAACAACCTATATTAATTAATAATCGGTCGCTCAAGGGTCTCAAACTACGTCCATACCATTTTTATCTAAACCAATAAAGCTGTTCAATCGCGAAAAGGTAATAGATAAACGGTTACATTCGAAAACATAATATTAAATATTATAGTATTCTTAATTATATTCCTCTTTCACTAATAAACATTTTTCGTGGTGCAAGAAAAATATAATCTACAAAGTGCAAGCTGGTCTGCGATTTTGCGAATGAACCCTGGACGTAAGCTTTTTAGGACACGTAAATCTTAGCGAGGACTATTAATAATGACTTTGTTTTTTTCTGCCATAGTAAAAAAACGTTTAAGCAGTCTATGAACATTAAACACTTAAAATTCGAGTTTTCCAAAAAAACTAATTATTTCATTGGTTGCTTAGTTTTTCTAATTAAACGTAAATTGCTCTTATTTTTTAAAATAACGTATTAAAAATTTGTTTAATGATGCTACTTTTAATTTTATCATAAGATTGCGACCCCACTTGCACAAAACCTAGAAACGCACGGATAGAGAAAAACCGTCAAGATATGTATTTAATACGTCCGTACGTATTAAATACCCAAGCCAAGTTCCTTAAAGGAAATATTTGTTAATGATTTGAGTTCTTGAAAAAAAATTAATCTCATTTTTAAAATTAATTCTTTTGAATACGGATATAAACATAAAAAATTGCATCGAAAAAAGTATACGATTTTTATCACAACGATTAAACGAACATTCCATTGTAGCTAAATTTAAAATCCTATTTACTTTAAAGCACTACTAAATCTGCTGTTATTTCCATGCGTTCCTAGCCTCATCAAAGACGAGATAACATAATTAATCATACAAATCAACGACAAACATATCAACACTTGATTCACTACAAAGCGACATAAATAAACAAAACAACAACAATTTACATGAATACAGAGAGACATGATTTAGTGGTCATTTCATAATTAAATTCAAACTTTTAACGTCTTGGCTACTATTAAAATATATGCCAATCAAATTTAGGTTTAATCAAATATTTAAGGAGCATTGTTATTTGTTAAATATAAAACAAGTTGTGGTACTCTACCATATATTTAAAAAAATGAAATATACCACTAACTCCTGTGCTATATTTTAATAAATAATACGTTAATTGTGTTATGCCTCCTGGCCTATACTCGTTTTTTTATTTAATATCATATCATCTTTACCCGTTACATTTTAACAGTTTTCTTAATACTGAAAACGCTTATGTTTTTGAAGCTGATTATTAACAAACATAATTATTTTAAACTCGTAGAGGGCGAATAGGTATAAAGGAACTAATAGCGTGAGACCGATTGATGTAATCCAACCATTTGCGAACGCAACCGAGTATGAATACACTATTATCTGATGAATTTGATTCATACTTTGGTCGGTTAACACCAATTATTTGGTATGGATTTTACCATATTTAGCTTTTACAGCCTACTGGTCAATACTGAAATTCACCATAGCTGCACTATTTAGTATCAAATAAAATATCGATTAAGGTTTGAAAACAATATTTCGAAACGACTTATTTTAGAGCAATTCTTTCGACACGAAAATCAAAAAAACTGATGCGCAATCAGATACAAAAAAGTCTTGTATTACCTTAATAATTCCACGTTCGCGCCTTCTTACTCATGCAATTATTAGCTCCTCTACCGTTCTCTCTCTACGGTTAAACTTAAATAAAACCGGTGGTAACCAAAAGTGCATCTCGGAAATGTAGCAATAAACGATTGAAATATTAATTCTGACCAACTCCAAAAACTAAGCGTCCTTTTGCGACTTTAATTGCTTCAATAGACAATTCTTATTAATCTTCGTTAATTTTACTTAAATTTTTACAAATTATATTTTTTGTCTAATTTAGCTTACATTTTTTAAATATTTTATTAATTTCGATTTTTTTTTCTTTCAAATCGCGTCATAAAATAGTTTAAAAACAGTGTTTGTTTGATTACAGTCAAATGCAACCCGAGTATCACTTCCAACACCAATCTCTTACTGAAAAGAAAACATATTTATTATTTATTTGGGATCTTTTGGGATAAACCAGAATCCACCAGTCATGGCCATTGTGAACACAGAAATATGTACCGGGAGGTTATGAATCATTACTATATTCCATTTCAATTCTATAACCTTTGAGTAAAATCTTTTATTTTTAAAATTACGTTCAGCCTTATAAGCAAACTCACCCACTTATCCTAGTTAGGCTTAAGGAAGGCATCATCGAACAGCTCCAGTTCGTGGCAAAGGTAATTGGCTTTGTTTCGGAGCTTCTTAGCGGACGTCGAAGCTTCGTCCAACATCTTGATAGCTTCGCGCACTTCCATCAGTTCAGAATCCATTTCGGTTGTCGCTTCGTCTATAAGACGACATAGTCTTGCGAACATTGTTGATAATTCTCTGAAATTCCATAATTTCTATATTACCTAAAAAAGCAAATAAATTTTTTTCAGAGAAGTAATTTTACTTGAAAATTACTTCTCTTACATTATTGTTTTCAAATCAGGTTATAAAAATTATTTCTTAATTTAATGTTTTTTTTCCACACGTTGGAAGGTAAAAGTGAAGTGTATAAATCTATGCTTCGGACTAATGGAAATCCAACTCACTGTTGCACTTGATGACTGCAATTAGCCGACGTAAGATCGACAATAAGTCGTAGTTTCTTTCCCGCGTGAGCCACGTACTGTTTCTTAAAGATCCTCTCTTGTGCCTTCGCTGTCCACGTGAGGCGCTCATACGCGTACAACGCGCCGTATATCACGCCCGTTACTACTACCACACGCCAGCCGACCGTTTTCAGTAGCTGCAAATTATATCTTTTTATTGAAGCGTCAGGATTAAGGAGCCACATTAAAAGAGTTGTATTATAAAATTGAAGAGGTCTTCAGACTTTCTTTCTGTAATACAAATTTAAGGTTATTCACCTACCTATAATATTCATTCACCTATGTTGGCTAATTTAAGGAATATAACACGGTACAAATTAGGGCATAAAGAGCTACAATCAAAATCCATTTTGCGCCTACAATTTAATACTACTTCCTACTAAATTTTCCAAAGTATCCACGAGTACTGTCCGAGATACGGATATCTTTATAACTTTACAACAAATTAAAGATTGGGCCCATAATTGTTTCCTCCTTACCACTAATTATTGCTATAAATTGCATTTAAATACAAATTGTGGTCCTCAATCTATACGGACATACTATTTATACATTTTTGACTTACCAAACCAGAGAGCAAAAGTCCTCCCATCGTGCCCTGGGACGTGAGAGCACCGAGGGCAAACTTTGATATCATGGACCATTCTTCTGCGCTTAGTGGTCCAATAACTGAACTACCGTTGCCCACTCGAGATAACTCCATACTGGGTGCTGGTGGACCCATTGAAGGAGGAATCTAATGGAAAAAATACCCATAGTCTAGCGTAAAAACTGTCAGTGTGGAAGGTACGATAGTCACTTAAATAAGTGATCATATCTGACCGAGTGAAATACACAGAAACAACGAATGCACAGCTAGGGAATACTACAGAATTATTACTTTCTTTAAGACAAGTTCTTTTGCGTAGTTTCAACTCACCGGTGTGTACTGAGGTGGATTCTTCAATGCGATCTTATTAGTGTTTCTTCCTTGAAACCTTTGTATGAGAGCAGTGATTCCATAAGAGAATCGGAAGGTGAGGTCTTCTTGGAAATCGGCACACAAGTTATCGCAATTAAGGCGGTACAGAACTTCGAATGGCTGCTGGTGTGGCATTATCACGCTCGCGGCTGCTGCTCGCTTGTGAATTGGTAGAATGGTGTACATACGATCTAGAATTTTAAAAAAACATATCGACCTATCATCATCCTTATATTCTAATAACATTTTAACAAAAAAAATTGGTAACTGAAGTTAAAAAGGTTTGTTGTTAAATAGGTTAATTAATGAGGAGTATCTTGCCTAAATAGAAAAAATTTCCTAGAAATCTTCGAAACAGGGTCAACAAATAAAGAAGTTCTGGGGTAACAACTGGTAATATATCTATTTAGTTAATTCTAATATACCAGGAAACTTTATTTTTATTATGAAAAATTATTATTATTATAATTGACATTTTTATAATAATTTATAAAAAAGACACTTAAAACTACACTGTCATAGACCACATAAGTCAAGACAAATATGCTATCTTGCTGACATCATCAGTCTGGATGTTGGTCTGTTACGTCAATAGCAGCTGTATTAGCATTTTTTGTTAAAATATTTTTGTACCAAGATGACACACAGGAGCTGAGCAAATAACTATAATTTTTAATAAATAATATTGTCATATGAATTGTTCAATGTAATAATTTTAATTAATATAATTGTATTGGTATTTAATGTGACTGTATATGTATTTTTAATTCAATGTTATGAGTTTTTGTTGCTTGAAAATAAATGATTATTATTATTCTTTCATTTCTAACCATTCATCTCCAAATTGCTTTTTCAGGAGATTTTCAACATCCTTTTTTATAAACAATTAACATATTTTGAAGCCATTTGCTGGTAATTTATTGAGAAAATTTTGTGAGTTTCTTTTTCTTTACTTTTAGCCGACTTCCTATCCCCTCCTCTAATTTCCTTGGGAAATTCTCTTTCGAAAGTAGCTGTATTAATGGTTTGTTTAGAAAAAACACAAACCGAACTTGTTTTTATTAATAACTATATTTTTTTATCTCGCAAAACAATGAAATTCACCATCACCACAGATAAGAAATAAAAAACAAATGTTGAAAATGGATTTATCTCCATTTGAACAGAAGCTCCTCAATTGTAATTGTGTAAATGTAATGTTAATTTTAAAAAGCATTGCGAAAGAAGGTAAGCGGAAATATTTCCGAAGTTTTGTCTCTCAAAAAACTCACCAGCCATTTCCTTTTGCGCTTCATCCATTTCATGTCCAATATCGGATGACAGTCTTTTCTTGAGCCGTGAGCCCAGCCCGGCTTCGACGTGTTTATGCAACGCCTTTTTGTATTGTTCTAAAGCAGCTCGCTCCGTGCGGAACGGCGTGTCGTATTCGTCAACCAGTGCCGATAGACGTCGGATCTCTTGGCTGAGCGTCAGTGACACCTGTATGTGGCCTCCAAAAGTTCATTTTTAATTTTTATTTATATTATCACGCCTATTTCCCGAAGGAATAGGCAACGACCACAGACTGCCACCTGCCAAGATCCCTACAAGATACCTCTGCCGCTTCATCTACTTTTAATAAATTCATACATGTTCGCCGATTGTGGGTGCTTTTTAATTTGTATAGAGAAAGATGAAAAATCCTAAAACCACTAGCTAGTAATCACCCTGTTTTGCTTAATCAAAGAAAACATTTTTTTTCAATCCGCAGTAGTCGTATCTAATACATTGAATGTCTGATGCCAGCACCGCTTAGCTACGGAGACGAATTATATCAGAAGATGAAAATGCAATTTAAAAAAAAAAATTTTTTGCAGAATTTAAAATACTAGTCGGGATGGTCCTACCTTATGTTCAACACTTTCAACCATTTTCCCGATTTTGCCCTTCATTTGCCGCGTTATCGAAGTTAATTGCTCTTCTATGGAAGTCAGGTGTTCTTGCAATATCCTCTGCTTTTCCACTTTCGATGCTTTCATATCGCACGCCGTATTGTATATCTGTAAAATTAAAAATAAAATCTTAAACGAATCATTTACTTATGTACATTTAGTAAAAAACTTTAATAAAAAATATTCTCATCAAAACTTGCAGGAGGAAAACACTAAATAACTGGTTTTGTTGACTTTTTCAAAAAGCATGATGTAAACAAAAAAGAATAGTTAAAATAAGTCGATTAAGAATCAATTTTATACCAGTTCAAGCGCCGCCATAACATCCGCAGCGATGTTTTTCCCACGGCGAGAGTGTTGAGCGAATTTTGTTTGAACCGCACTTTGGCTGATGCATTCTTCGAACTTACGCTCGAAGTTAACAAACTCGAAGTACCGCACTTGATGACCTTCTACTAGGATCGGAGCTGCAATATTAACATAAAAACTTACACCACTTACGTGGACGTACTGTGTACTGTTTGTTTCTTGTCAAATTGAATCTCTGGACAGAAAAATAAATTCGAGCTGGAGGGCACAGAAAGCTCACCTGCCCAATATAGTTAAAGAGAGATACTTACAAGAGACCGGTTTCTCCCTCTCTTTCATGCGCGTGAGCAGAGCTTCTTTGGCGGAAATGAAAAAGATTCTTTCTTCAGCTTCCTTGGGTGAGCAGACTCGTAACTCACGTGAGAGGAAGTCAACGCAACGATTTGCATGTTGACTACGAACCTGGTTAAATAAATATGTAATAACCATGTTTACCATGTTTTCATATAGTAAATCTGGTTTTCAAGTAAGTTATTTTTCTACCTTCGCCGTAAAATTGTAATATGTTTAGTAAACATATTACAATTAAATATATTACAATATTACAATTAAATATATTACAATGTTTACGTTATATAAATATATAACGTAAACTTTTTTTACGTTATATATTTATTAGACACAATATATGTAGTATGTACACTATATATTGATACTAAATTATCTCTAATAAAATTATAAAAAGGACTCTTATTCATAGTCGCGATGTTACTACCATCTTTGCAAAGAATACTTTGAAATTATTATAATTACTGATGAGGATCAGTACCGTTTTTATTTGAGAATGCAGATTTATAGAGCTAAAAAATCCTTAACATACAAAATTTGTGCAAAAATTTTCATTCTACGATAATAATTGACGAAGTTATGACAAAATTACTATCGAAGTTTACCGCGGTAGCTATGACGTCACTTAGATGGTCGCCGCCAGTTATCCATTGGCAGCCATAACGTTAGTTAACTTACTAACGTTAGTTCATACGTTTCTGTACTGCATAATACTATCGCTCTATCGCGGTGTTACTGTCGCTGCGTTAGTGACGCCGGGGCGGCGCAGCTCGGAAGTTTTTATAAAAAATTTAAAATAAAAAATAAAATATATATTGGGCAAAGGTTTTATCATCTCTTTTTACAACGGATTACCAATTTTTACGAAGTTTCCTAAAACTTGCCGAAAGACCTATCTTTCGGCACGTTATAAAATCGTTTTCTGGCGTTTTAATAGAAGTGTTTGTACATTTCAGCACTATATAATATTAATACAAGTTTAAAAGGTGAATTAGACATAAATCGGTCACTTTAATTTGTTACAGTCTTAATTAACCGAATAAAATATTGCGCGCCTTACCGCTATAAAGCGACTTCCGTCGAAGTGACGTCATACGTACCCGCGTACGTTTACTTTTACGGCACATGTTTATAACTTAATATCTTCGTAAGTAATGGATTTGGATAATTCAAAAAAATATAAATATCATTCTTGTCATAAAGAATAATGTGGATACCAGTTCTATTAAATTTGCGATAACAGTACTGATCCTCTTTCGGCGTCTAAAGCATACTTTGCAAAGGTGGCTGTTGAATTTGATCCTTAAACTCACTTGGTCCAAGTAATCCGGCTCAGAGGCAGAAGCATCCCATCGATTGTTCAATATAAATATGTTCGGTTGCGATATTTTAGTCGACACTTTATGAAAGAAGTTCTTTTCCTGAAAATCAAAATTTTAAAAAGCTTATCATAATAGCTCTTAAAAATTGACACGCGTTTAATTGTAATATTTAAAAGAAAAACATTGCACTATAATGTTATTGAAGCGAGTTGATCACACACTCAGTTATCTTATAAATATGTTTACACCATTTATAAGTTATAACTCAAGAATGGATGGCCTATTTTGATAATCTCTGAATTGTTGGGTTCGTCTAATCGGAGAATAGGAGAATAACTTAAACTATAGAAAAATTCACGAAGTGTTAAAGAAGAAAGTTCCTCATAGATTTTCTATGGAATGGCGTTTTACGTGACAGATGGTTTACTCACGGGGTCCACTAGTTTAAAATAAAGTTTTACATGATGCTTGTCGCTGATTCTATTACATTTTGTGTAATTTCCAACACAGAAGGGTTTTTATCCTAATTACTCACACCCATGCAACGAAATGGCGGATCAATAGTATTACAATAAAATCTTACAGTAAGCATTAGTGTAGACTCTGCATTCGCAACAAGCACGAAGACATCTGCATCGAGACAGTACTTGTCAATCCACTCATCTAAGTTCGGAGATACATCTACCCCAGGACTATCCACCAAAACTACGTCGTCTCGGAGAAGAGCGCAGAGCTCCCTTGGCCAGTATACATGCACTAACGAGGACTCTTGAAGACGGGTTGTGCATAAGGCATGGCCTAATTGGCTGACCGACTGGAAACATTTGCCATAATTATATCATTTCACATTCAGTTCTTTTATAAATACTTATCTCAAGTTTCATCAGCATGTCACCAAATAAAAGATACACCCAAATAAGTTTTTAAACTATTATAGTGTAAAGTATTAGATAAAACATTATGTTTATACTGTCATGATAGTTGAATATGTGAAATTAAAAATATAATTATATAAAAAGCCCAAGCTTACATATACGAGTATAATGAAGGCAAAAGTACCTGAACATTAAGTTTTTCCTCTGAACCCTCAGTTTTCAGGAAAGCCTCATCAGTGTCTGAACCTTCAACTTGTAGAAAGCAGTTGGTGGTGTGACCTATACCACTTGGCAGGATTTTATCATGCAACATGGCATTAATCACTGTGCTTTTACCATTACTGGTTCTGAAATATAAGTAGAATAACATCAAAAAGTTTAAGTTGTTAAAAAATCAATACCTGTTTTTATTTAAAGCTGCAGATTTGTTGGTAATGCTGAAATTTTATAAAAAACTAATTTTAATATAAAAATAGGACATAGGACCATAGACAACTTAATCTCATTTATATTCAATTTTTCAGTTGTCTCTGGTACCAGCCAATAAATAGTACCTTCCAAAAAAAGCAACTTTCATGTGATCCCGTTTGAGTACTTCACGTATAGCTTCAACTTTGCTAACATAGCCCTCAACATTTGCAACATCCTGTGCTGTTGCAATACCATTCTCCCCTGAGACAACTGAAATGTAAAAAAAAAAAAATATTTCATTTCAAAAACTGAGATTTACATACACATAAGGTACTAAATCAGTAACCATGGAAGGCTAATCTCAAGTTATTATTTATTTATTTATTGTTACAAAAAAAAGAATACAATAACTTAATTTTACATAACAATAAACTGCTGAGTCACACAAATTCTTTTATAAGATATTCGTTTAATTTATATTTTTTGGTTTTACATAATAATAAATAAATGGGTCTCATTTAATAAAGACGGAATAAGAGCCATAACAGTAGGCAGTTGCACTGGGATGAAATCTTTGACAACTGTTGCCTTTCTTAAATAAGTAGTCTTTAATAAACTTAAATATTAATAACTTATAATAAATACCTGCAACTCTTGTTTTTATGAGATCAAAAAAGTTTTAATTAACAAGATAAATAAGAGTTTTCAATTGATACATTCATAAATACTCATCATATAATGAGTGAATTACATGAAACCTTAATAAACTACCCCATTTAAAAAACAAATTTTACAATAACTTACAAATTAATTGAGTAAACTTTCTAACTGTGCCCATGCATGGCTTATCTTAATGTCCTGAACCCTTATCCTGTTTTATATATCAGTAAATTACTAGACATTTTAGAAAATAGACAACAGGTAAAAACTGCATTTTTGATATTACATTTATGTAGATTAATCAAAGCTAGACTGGCTAGGTGCCAGGCCCATAGCTTTTTATTCTAAATTATACACAAAAGAAAAGACAGATCAAAGTATGGATTGTATCAAGGCCATTAATTAAAACTCATAAAATAAAGCCTATGTTAAAATGAAGCAACCGTGACTCATCACACAATAAGTGTATAGACAAATATGTAAGAATTATGCACATGTAATGTGTCATATTCATAATTAAATAGCTGATTAACCAAGGATAATATCAATCACATCAACTAATAAACTTAATCTAAAGCTTCAGTTATTATCTGTATTCTATTGTAATTGCAACAGTGTTAATAAATAAATAAATAAATATCAATAAATTATTCTTTCTTAACTCTAGATCATGTACTTGTCTAAATAATGCTTACCATGCATAAATGTGACTGCATCTTTAACATAATCATCAATCTCAATAAATATGTCATTTATCTTCTTCTTAGCTCTCACAAATATCTGCAGAGGTGAATCCACATTACCCACATTTACACGCATTGTCCCATTGTTCATTGCAACATTGTGGGGCCCATCACCGGCCATCATCGACATTGTGCGGTTAACATAAGCAGCCATACGGGAAAGGAAATAGTCTCGGTTTTCGTTAGCTGTACCTTATGGCAATGCCAATATTACAGATAAGTCACTCCTACACACACAACATGCAGGTACAACTGCAACAAAAATTAAGCATAAAATAAAAAGGCTGTGCAATGTGCATAATGAAAATTAATGTTGTGAGTACTACGATTTTATGTTTTGTGGTCTAAGACTATTTCTTAGCGGCGGTACAATACTGTATGGAAGAAGTTCATTGGCATAGATTTAAATTAATAAACTCCTGATCTACTTTCAAAAGGTTATGTTTTTTGTCTTCAAATAAAGATTATGAAATATGCTAAAAAAGCAAAACATAAAAAACATTAGCATTGCTTCAAAAAAGAGGCACCTTATCATCCCTTTGCATTATAACCAACGTTCATCACTGCAAATGCAGTTGCAGCCGCGTAAAATATTAAACAATTGTTAATGTTATTTGTTAGAGTATGAGATTTGAAAATAATTGCAAGAAAATAATTCCAAAATACAATTTAGACATAAAACAACTGACAACCGCTGATATAGTCGACATTGAATTTTAATAGATCTGGAAGTATAGTTTTGTAATAACTTACCTATAATAATTTATATTTTATAATGGCATCTTGCACATTGTCCCTTTACAAAAAAAAAATATTTTTTTGGCTTAAAATATTGAATCTGAAGAATTTTTCATTTGCTCTTTTTTTAATTTTATGAACTTATTCTATTTCATCTGTGGACATTGCTAGACAGTGGCCAGTGGCAGTGTTACCAGAATATTTTTATCTCGAATCGCCTCGCCGGAGCGCTCGTGTAGCCCGAGATAGCCCCATTATGGCGCACAGGTAGTTAAGGCGGGAAAGTTAAAATAAATTCATGAGCTTATTATTGCTTTTATATTTATTAAATTCGTACTATTATTTAACAATAATTTGTTTGAAATAGAAATAAGATTCAATTATTGAAGTACAAATGGTCAAGATTTTTTTATTTATATTGATTGCACTTTGTTTTAAAAAGTATTATTAATTATTAAATAATTAAATATTATAAAATATTATCTTAATAAATATTATATTCTGTAATGTAATTTTTATCAATTCCGATTTTCTTATTTTGTAAGAATACAATAAGTCAGCATGAACAAAGGAAAGCCGGTCTTTTTCCAACACACAGTAACATACCATTGAAGTTCAATGGTACGTACTAATAGTGATAGTAGTGACGCCACTAGTACTAGGATTTGCTATATAAATAATATATATATATATATATATATATATATATATATATGTCGGCGCACGGTTCAGAAGGGTGGCCATGTGACAAATGACAAGCGCGGGCTACTCTAGCGGAGCGTCATGTTGGTGAAAGCGAGGTGGCCATTTTAAAAACAAAAGAAGATGAAGATTCATTGTTTTTGGCGGGATCGCAGGCGCGTCACCGATTCAATGACGAACTGCTAAATATTAGTGTGAAAATAATTAATCAGGGCCGATTTGTTTAATATTGTGATTTATAGTAATGATTGCATCCGATATGGATCTTGTATCTCTTACATATATATTAAAATCCATGCTATAACATATACATAAAAACTATTGAAACTGATTGTTGGTGTTGAAGTTCTTTTTTTTCTGCATAAAAATGATTTGTTAAATAAATATTTCTGAAAAAAAAAAGCCAAATCGGCTACCTGTAGCCAGCGGATAAAATAATATCGCCGCTCGGTAAGGGAGATAGCCCCATCTGACAACACAGCTAGTGGCATTATTAATGGGACGGTGACAGAAATAGACAATAGTATGACAATTATCTATGTCTAGTTGCTCCATTTGTTGTCTAAACCCAATTTTTATTTGCACAGCATGATATGATAGCCCTTTTCTACGAATCACGATTCACGATCAAGAATGGACTTGTAAGTTGTATTTGTACTGCGACAATAGACAGCCATTAATTATCAATTAGCAAATTTATTAAAAATTTATTTATATGGTCATGTAATGGTGGATAGGAATATAGGTATACACTATAATCTATATCGATGGAAATCAGAGACTACTGCATGTTGTGACTTTGACTTGAAGGAGTTGCCAGTTGGTTAATAGTACAGAGTACTATTGTATATATGGTTAATACTTTAATAGAGTTACTCTATTAAAACCAAGCTACTCTATTAGATTAGCTTCATTGTTGGCAAACGTACGATAATTATCGTACCTGTACCATAATTTGGTATCACCGTACGATGTACGATTGCGTGTCATTATCGGAGTCGGATGGTCGAGCGCAACATAAGTTCATGATAAATATCTATTTTTATTAATAACTAACGTTATGTTATTTGAACATGTACGATAATTTTTCGGCAGATACGATAATTTTACGCCCCTGGTACGATCAGCGCCATCTCTCACTTCTCAGGTTGCCAACACTGATTAGCTTGGTTTTGAGTTTTTCAGTTAGCTAATTGTTCTTGATGTTTAGTGTTAACTTGCAGCGTGTTTAAATGCAAACTATTATATTTAGGAAGGGTACATATAAGATTAGATCTAAAATTCTGAATTCGGCGTTCAAGTAAAAGTATACCTACATTGATATTGAAAAACTTTGTGTCACAAAATGTCTCGATCAGCTCGTGCCGATACACGAAACCGCGTAAAAGATGACATCAAAAGAGTAATGCAGGCTGTTGAAAAAGTTCGCCATTGGTAAGTAATTATTATTATTTAATTAAAAACTATCTTTTATTGGTTAGGTTATGACGGTAATGATACTTGATTTAAGGGAGAAGAAGTGGGTGACTATTGGAGAGACTACTATGAAAATATACAAATGGGTTCCAATATCTACAAACGAACAGAAGAAAAAGCACGCCGCTAGACAAGAAAACAAGGAAAATACATTGACTCCGAAGAAAATGCATGATTCTTCGAATTCTAATTTTGGAATGGCAGAAGATTCTAATACATGTGAGTTAAATAAGTTTATTTTGTAGACAGCATATAGAATTTTACTAGTTGCAGAAGGCATTTATAGAAATGTTGTAATGAAAAGTTTTTCATTAGGCTATTTTTAAGGAGTTTTGGGTACTCTAGTGTTTTTATAAGTCTATTCCAGTTCTCTCATTTTTTGTAAGCCTCCTTTTAATTTTGCTAAACATTAGTAGACAAAAAGTAGTCTTTCTTAATAAAACTGGGGATTAGATTTATCATTTCTATTATATTTATGATATGTTACATAAGTGTTTTTGTATTCTTATACAGGTTTCTCAACAGTAAGTGATTCACAAGGTCCAACAGACTTTACCTCATCACACATGAACTTTTCTGAGGATTCAAACTCCCAAAGTAGTGGCACAACAACACCTGCTAAACACAGTAGACAGTAAACAGTGAAGTGATTAACTTATTTGAGTGAAGTGAATTTTATGTTATTTGTTGTTATTAAATATATAATAATTATTTATAATAAGCCTGAATTACTCTGTACATTGTAGTATTGGTTATTTGATCACACAAATCTCAGCTTTAGGTAATAATATAATTTAGTTGTAGGGTTCCTAATAATGCAATAATTATATTAAGTTGTTACAAGGATTAACATACATAGGAAAATTTTAACTCAAGAAAAACTGTTTCTTTTTTAGAATTATTTTATAACCACTATACTTAAGAGACAGTTTGTTTTAGTTGTGTATATAGTTATATAGATTTTTATGTTTTGATATTTTTCAGGTATCTTTCCTATCTGGCCAACAATTCTGCTATTAAAAATGGTCATTAGCAATAACCTAATCATCTGTCAAAAAAAAAACTATGGGGCAGAAACATTTCTGTAATTGTTTTAAGTATGTCTTCAGTGTTTAGTTTACCCAACCAAGGGATTCGTACCCAGGAACAACCAGTTGTTATTCAAATAGCAGACTTGGGGTCACGATAATATCGGACATAAATAAGTTTTTTAAATGAAATGAATTAGTATTAATTGTGATATTTTGTTTGAATGTTGAGTTATGAATGGCTGCTTAAACTTATTTGTGTAAATTTAAGAATTAATGGTGGATATTGTTTTATATCTTCTACTTTTTAGAGCAACTACAAATTGTAAACCCATATGCTCTAAACTTAATGTGTATTTAATTACTTTAAATTCAGTGAATATTCAAGAATAAATTAATTCTTGATTTTATTTACTGTAAAAAAATTAGAAAGATTGTGATGATCATTTAATAAAATTTAACTGTACATATTATAATTGTTTTTGATATAGCTCAATATTTTTGATAAGTTTGTAAAAAGTTATAGTTAAGTGAAAAGTGTGGGCTTATAGGCAGACATTTGCTTTTATCAATGATAATTCTGCTAGATTTTATGATCTAAAGAGAATCTTGATAGAAACTTGGTGATCTGTTGACTGTCTTCTAAACTGTATATCAGATCCTGTTATGGTATATGTGACACAATACTATACATAAATGTAAAGCTTAACAATATAAAATACAAGTTTTTGCTTTATGTAATTGAACTAATTATTAGTTATTAATGTGTATATTTTGCTTGAGTGTTTGAAATTTTATAATAAATAGAATAAAGACAATAACTAGCATTACGAAATGCTTAGACTCAGCCTAATAAAAAAAGATGATTGCGAAATTAACCACCAGTTCATTCTCCAGTTGCCAGTTGACACTCACATTTTTATCGTATTTTATGTCTATGTTCTTTTCTTGCATTTTGATATAAAGTATTTCTCAATAACTATTTCGTTTAAATACAAAAATATTAAACAGTTGCGATATTTCTACCGATACATGTTCCAATTATCTATTAAATAAAATAACTGGGAAAAGGCGTAACGTAATTACAGACGACAAAGATGTGGCTTTATTTTACCGATAATGTGATGTTTCTATGTCTCGCACCATAAAAAAATTTTACTAAGATCGCTTCTCACAGCAAAAAGCTTTCGGTGTGGAGGATCCGGAAGTTTCTAGACTATAAAATAAGTAGCTAATATGATAGACTTATGATATGTACATAACTGTACTGTACTTTATATTTTCTTAAAGTTTAATTAAAAATACTTAATTCTAAAAAGAGGTTTTAAGTCTTTAAGAACAACTTCAAAATTAATCCATTAAAAGATATTAACTGTACACATTCCTCATAAGCAAAAGTTATTACGTAAGACTGCGGCATAAACGTCAACCATTTTGAATAATTTTCAAATGCAACCAAATTTATTATTAATAAAGTTAAATGTATGAATAAAACTCAATGGGCCTTATTAGAAAACATGGAGCAAAGATGTTACAGTATTAGTTGCTATAATACTAAACCAAAACAAGTCATTGTTGTATGAATGTTAGACTTGTATCCTAGCAACCAATACTGAAACATCTTTAATCCATGTTTTGTAATAGAGGCCAACGCTTTGTAAATTATTTATACATAGTTCCATTTCCAAAGAAGCAGTGGGTATAAGTATTATCATATAAACAAGGGGGCTTATATGATAATAAATATTGCAGTAAGATAAAATCAATTTATCTATTTCAAAATTTAGTTAATCTGGTAGATAAAGAAGTAGCATTGATAAAATATAATATCTTTAATATTATATACCTTTAACAGAGGAATATAATTTATTTAGTTACAACTATACAGCGTATCCTCATAGAAATCGAAATAATAATATGCGTCTCCAGTGCAGAAACAAAAATAATTTCTTAAACAATAAGCTACTAGGACAAACGCTGCAGCAGAAATAACACAACTGTCCATTTTGAAAACTCAAGAACTTCCGATGACTTTCCGAGCAAACTACTGTGGCTGCCTCGCAAGGCGCACATAGAGGCTGCCGCGTGAGCTCATGCGCCCGGTGGGGACACGGCTGTTAAATATATTTCAAATCTAATATAAAATCTTCAAATTTATGATATCGTATAAGTTGGTAAATTGGTTTGTTTGCATGCATAATCTATACATACAGATAAATAAAATTAGTGTGTTTGTAATATTAAAATAACCACATTTTACTAAATGCATATGGATGTATACACGGAACATATACCAAAATAACATTTTTTTACAATTTTTATCTGTCTGTTCGTTCCGGCTAATCTCTGAAACGGCTGGACCGGTTTGACGGGACTCACTGAAACGGGTAAATAGTTGATATACAACGTATAAGGAGTAACTTAGGCTACTTTTATTTCATAAATTAATATAAATAAAAAATAACTATTCCGCGCGGACGAACTAAGTACATAATATATAATTATCTATTATTTTGCCGTTCAATATTTTACTCTGTTTATAGGCTATATAATATCACATTACGACGAAATTAACGCAGATGAAACCGCTGGGCACAGCTAGTAATACAAATATAATTATTAAAAAATATCAACAGAATCGTGACCGTTATAGTGGGGGCGGTCTGTGAATTACCGAGAAACAGTGCTACATGAAATCTGACGCTAAGTGCTAAATTATAACGCCTATAATTGTTCGAAACTGCGTATGTTCGACTCAACGGCAAGGGTTTTGGAAGTTATAAAATTAATTACTTATCTCTTATTTTTTAGATTTCTTTGCGTGTCCGTTTCTTGCAGTTGTCTATAACTTTAACAGTGATGGATAAGGACATATTTCCCTTTGATATTGAAGACGTAACAGATTTTACTCGTAAGTATTTAAAAAGTTTAAAATAAAATTAGAGAGCTTAATTATATTAATAAGTGCTAATTGTAAACTGATTAAGTGTTAGTGGGTATGCTACTCCGTTACACCGATGACCGAGCGCAGCTTACTTAGGTACCTTCTTATTGGTAACACATCCCGAAATGACTTCAATGTAGACTATTCTAATTTCCAGTGGATGATCAGAAACTCATCCGAGTTGGACCTAAACGCTATTTGCTCCCTGGTGCATATAGAGAATTGGGCCCAAAGTATTATAATTTTCACATCCGTTCTGATGATGTTTTCCTTGTCGGATATCCCAGATCAGGTACCGGTTTATTTAAATCTTTTATTCTCTATACATATACAATAATCAAAGTACAAATATTATCTTTTATTACTATTTTACTACATTGCATAAATTAGCAATTTGCTCATTAATTTTTTTGCGACGTGTAGGTACATGTGTAACGGTTGCGGAGAACGTAGTTTTTAACCGACATCAAAAAAGAAGGAGGTTCTCGATTCAACGCGTATTTTTTAATTTTTTTTTTAAATGTTTGTTACCTCAGAACTTTCGACTGGGTGAACCGATTTTGATGATTTTTTTTTTGTTTGAAATCTGGTGCTTCCCGTGTGGTCTCATTTAAATTTTATCAAAGACTGTTGAGTAGTTTTTGAGTTATAATTTTAAGCCTTTTTTTATTTAAATTATTATTCTTCGTGGTTGGTCGCACTTCTTTCTGTACTTCTCAACATTGACTTGCGCTATGTCGCTACGCGTACGCTTTTCAGTACTTTTCAGTTATGTCAGTTAATCTTGCTTGCGGCTCGCCTGTCAATGGTGAGAATTGTTCACTTCTGTTTTGGATTCAAAGTCGTGCACAACGTATTTATATATTATATTTTCAAAATTCTTTGTATTAACTCAAAATAAATATGCTGACAGTAAAATATTTCACTTTATAGCGCTTTTAGGTAAGTAATTAGCAAATAATTAATTGCATTGCCGATACACTTTGATTGATCCTTGTCAAAATAAAACTTAAGATAAACTTAACAATTTGAAAAATATTGTTTTAACTGAAGAATATTTTCGTTTCTTCTAAGGAACAACTAGGTGTCAGGAGGCAATATGGCTCTTAAATAATAATTTGGACTACGATAAAGCTAAATCGATTACTGTTGATAATCGGTGTCGGCATTTGGAGTAAGTAAATACGATAATTTTAACTATAAGTAGGTATTTAATTGCAACAGTAAGACGCAAATCCAACGATTGAAAACAATACTTTTATGAAAATACTGTTAGAGGTTACGGGGATATTCATACTGAGTCGAAACCAAATTCGACTCAGGAACGGCAACTTTGTAAGATGACTTTTCAAGAAGGTAAGTATATTTTCAATTGACCAATATGAAATATATTGTTTGTTCTGTCTTCTAGAACTAGACACAATATTTTTTTACAAAACAACAATAACACTATACAGGTTAGATATGGCCAATGAGATGTTTTCTGTAAACATGAAGTTAGCAGAAACAAAAAAGGAAGAGGTATTTGAAAATCTTGAGTCACCTCTAGAATGGCTGCCGACCGCTGCCTCACCGAGGTTCATAAAAAGCCACCTACCGCTCTCTCTGTTGCCACCGCATTTGCTTGATACTACAAAGGTAATGTTTCTTTATCAATTAGGTAATTATCATAGATATTTGCTTTCTGACAGAATATCTGTTAATGTTTATTTTTTACCTTTTAATGTAAAGACAATTTGCGTTACATTTGCAAGTGGTAGGTAATCTTGTATGTATAAAATAAAAATAAAAAGTAAAAGTACTGAAACATAAATTATATACTTACCTAAAGTTTTTTCTTTTCTTCGGAATCACAAAATATTTAGAATATTTCTTCCCAGTAAAACGCGCCATCTGGACAGGCTCTAAGTAAATAAAAAGACTTATTTGAATTATGCGCGCGCATCTGAAAATGACTATCACATACCAGCTAGACTGCTTTAACAAAATAAGAATAAGGTTTCATGCCTAAGAAAAAATACAAAATTAAACATGTACAAGTTAAAATTGTTTATTTAAACACGAAATTGCATGAAATAAGCAAGTAAGACACTAATTTATACTACTGAACGCGATAACCCATTGTGATTTTATTTCGTAGCGAAACTCTTTTGAGAACAAAGAAGTTAAACAAAAAAGTTTTACTACATTATCGCACTAGTACGTAGTAGTAATCAAAATGGCATAGTTTGGTTACAAGCGCCTTCATACAGCTAAGTGCAGGGCGTTAAGAGTCACTTTATGAGCAAGTGTTCTGAAAAGTATGGCTTCATAGAATTACGAGACAAATACCTAGTATGTAAGATTGTTAGAGTGCAAGAATAACATTTTCATGTCCGGTTGTGCAAAAGTGAGACCCCACTTTCTAAATTTATTTTGTATATAAGTCAAGATTTTATAACTAAAATGCAATAACTAATTATTAGTTAGTATCAGGCTGACATGAACTAAGTAATAAACCCTATTACTCTAACTCATCTCCCATTACGACACTGCAACTGAAAGTATATTAATCATTAATGTTAAAGTAATATTACCTAGTAGGTACAGCCAGAAACATTTTTGACAACATTGACTCATATTATGTTAATGTATCTTTACAGGTGGTGTACATGGCCCGAGATCCAAGAGATGTAGTTGTATCATCATATCACATAATGAAACTTAAATTCCTTAAAAATGATAAGTTTGACCTGTTTTGGCACCTGTTCCGTGAAGGAAATAGTAAGTTTTTTAAAAAAAAAAAGTATTAGGTGCTTTTTGCACTTTATGCTAAATAACTTAAATTTCATTTGAAGCAAAATAATGTCTTAGTGAATTGATGCATTGTATATATTTGTAGTTTATTTTACACCCATATTTGAACACATCAAGGAAGCTTGGGACCAAAGAAGTCATCCTAACTTACTTTTTCTGACATATGAAGAAATGTCAAAGGTAAGTTTTACAATATCACACTCGCTTATCGTAATATGATACCTATTTAATATTTTCATAACAAATCATCAAAAAAATGTTTTATCATAATATAATATGTAATTAGTTTAGTTAAAATCATCCCGCATCCGACTAACAACTAATCATTCTAATTTGGAAATCGGACATAAACTATAGGTTTTTTTTTCGTATTACTGAGCCTCATTAATACGAGTATGTTATTGAATCCTAAATATGCTGTTTACCAAGTTATGTGTTTCAATAAAACGATATATTCATGCACCAGTCAGTTGTTGCGTAATAAAGAACATTTCAAGATGTTACTACTTTCTATAATTATATTAAATAATAATTTGAGTATTTTTATACTAGGACTTGCCATCAACTCTTCAACGTATGGCTGAGTTCTTCGGTAAAAAATACACTGACGAACAGATCAGAGATCTGTGTGAACATCTCAGTTTTGAAAACTTCAAGAAAAACAAAGCAGTTAATGGAGAATTCACTTTTTTAAAACCAATTGGCGCTATTAATGAAAGTGAACATGCATTCATTAGAAAAGGTAATCATAGAAAAGTTATACATATTATTCCGTCTTTTATTTAAAGATAATCATCTAACTGATGCGATGTAAAAAGTCTCTCAAAATGTTATACTAGAATTTCCAATCTTCATATTTCATATATTTACACTTAAATTATTCAAAATCGGATGTTTATCGAAATATTGAAATGTATTGAAAGTAACTAAATTTAATAAATAAATCGTAATATTAAAAAGTTCGTACTCCCATACGTAGACGCGCTACGATTGAAGATATTATACGAAATGAAATACTCGTAGCACTTTCCGATAATATTGAGGCGGTACACATGTGGGCAAGGCGGCGGCGTTGAAAAAAAAAAACATAGAAAATTTATGACATAGTTTTATTAAAATTTGCAGGTAAAGTAAGAGGATGGGAAGATTATTTTAATGAAGATTTAAAAAAGGAAGCTGAGCATTGGATGACCCAAAAACTTGCTGGTAGTGACATGCCCTTCACAATTTAATTGTTACAAATAAATGTGAATATGTTTTGAAAGCTGTATTTTAAATGTATTTTAGATTATACGTCTTATCTATGCTTCATTTTATTCGCTGTACATCTCAAGCCGTATCATAGTAGAAGCCTTTATTTAACACAAGTAGCAAACACCTACAAGGTTTAGTTTGACATATAAAATGCCTATAGTTTTTTTTAATGTGCTTTTTTGAAGTTTGGAATATGGCTATGAAGCAGACATGATTATTTTTTGAAATCCAAACAATGAAACGCTTAGGTATACAATGTTCTATTTTGTATTTAAATACCTACTTACATACTAACAATGTTCGTACTGAGTACAAATTTAAAAATATAACAAGATAAAACGTAAATAAAATTAAGGACAACATAAATCTTTAATGTATTGTGTGTTGTGTATGAAATGTTAGATAGGTAGGTACAATTTTATTTGAATCTTAATTCGAAGCTGATAATAAAATTGTAAGTGGAATATATACAACTTATTGTATAAATTCCACTTATAGGAGTTAAGAGGGACGGCGACTGGAGCAATTTCACCATTAATCAGAATTCTTGGCCACACATTTGCAGACATTTTAATAGGTAGTATATTACGTGCGTCCTTGGGTAATTCGAATATGCGCAACATTGATGGGATTGGCAACTTTCCCACCGACACATGGCAAGTTCCAGGATGGAAATCTTAAATCCGTATCAGCAAGATTATCTCCTAGCCACCTGTCAGCTTGCTGTATCATCTCTTCGTCGAAATAATCTCTCCAATCGCCCACTTTCCCTGGAAGAATTTTACAAATTATTCAATAATAAATTATTGTTTACATTTTGCTAATAATATTCATTAGTTTGAAATTTGCCTTCAAGTTCAGTATGTCGCCTGTCTTGTTTTTATCTGATATTGGAGAAAATGAGAATCTTATTTTTAACATCATTTCAAGAGACTGAGCAACGTTTACGAATAAGGGATTAATGTTTTAAATTAGCAAGTTATAAGTAGGTAGGTATAACTAACCTTTACGCATAAACGGAGGCTCGCCCTTATTAATAAAATCAATTTTTCCCAAGAGCATTTCGTTTACTGCGGAGTTTTCTTTAAAATTTTTAAAACTGAGATGTTCACATAGCTTTTCCACTTGTTCTTTTGTTGGTGACTTTTTCAGGAACTTTGCTATTCGACGAACCACTGATGGCAAATCCTAAAAAGCACCAGCGATAAAAAATTAAACGCCATTGTATTAGTAGTTAAGTACTTATGTAGTCTTGTGTTAAGTGAGTTGAAACAGTCATTTGCTCATTCAACAACATTAATTATTAAAAATCTCTACTTTTAAAAGAAAGAGCCGAGATTAATCGGTAATGATAAAGGTTTTAAAAAATGCTAAGATGGATGGGTCAACAAAATTGTCTCGTTGCATGGCTGGCTAAATTTAATAAACAGTTACTGAATTTTGAAATAATTTTTTTTATTGGTTAAATAATTCCTCGTTAACGGCTGCTTGTTGGCTTAGGTACTTAAATATGAGGTAATATTACCTACCTTTGATAATTCTTCGTAAAAAACAAATAAAAGGTTAGGATGGTCACGTAATCTCCACGCTTCTTTGACGTGATCCAGAATTGGTGCAAAATGATCTGAAATTTCATAAAATTAGTTACGAATTATACAATTTTTCTATGTACTTTTCGCAATTTATAGTTATATAACTTGAGACTTAAATTGTCACGAGAGAGATTGCGTGATTTGATAAAGTCTAATTATTACCTACATGTGTGCTCCAATACGAAAAAGCGATCTTGAAAACCTCTATAGGCAAGATACAAAAAATAACTTCAATTCATTTAAATGTTAAAAACTTACGTAAACCTCGTATGAGATAATTCCAGTAAGTTTTAAAATCTTCAGGTGCGCCTTGTATTTTGTACAATCTGCTTAGATGATAATGTGATATTGCGGCGTCTCTCGGATCCCTGGCTACGTAAACCACCTTAGCAGTGTCCAGTAAGGTAGGTGGTAGAAGAGATATTGGAAGGTGGCTTTTGATAAAACGAGGAGACGGAATCTTAGATACTTTCACCGCGCTTGGTAGCATAGCTGCTTCGATTATCTTTAGGCGTTCAGGATTTGATTTATTTTCATACCTCATAATTTGTTCATACACTGGGTGCACCAACGTGGAAAATCTGTGGAATTTCATTTTAGATAATAGCTTCTTAATTGATGTGAACTACGACTATGTGAACATTTCTATTGAAATTAATTTGAACCTGAAAAAATCTGAACATAATTTATAAACTGTGTTAAAAAAAATGCTTTGATTGAGTGTAAAACGCCTTTTCCCTAAAACTTTACGATTAGAAAGTCTCGAAATCAAAATTTGATATTTATTTGATTTTAACTTTGTGCTTACTCCAGGTATGGGAATCTAGCAGCTATTGAGGTGGCCTTTGCAGCTTCAAAATCCAAATCATTTTTCAACAACCACACCAATTCTTGAGTCCAAGTGGTACCTGTTAAAATTCCGATTATTTTGCGTTGCATTCGTTTAAGTCTTGTTGAAAAAAATGTATAGGTAAAGCCAGAAAGAAGTACTAGTTTTGCGCCAGCTTTACGATAAAGTAAAAAGTTATTTACATAAAAATTGGTTGATAGCACGCATTCTAAAACTAGCTGATACTAACATGTTTCTCTGCATGAGGTTTAATGAAAGAAGGTAATATTAACTAACTTTATTTATTATGATTAAAGCATGCTTAATAAAAAAATTGAGCGTATTTATAGCTCCTGGGTTTGAATCCTCGAAAACGATTAAAATGTTTCGTTTGAGTAGGCTCAAAAGACTCGTCCACCCACCTGAAAAGAAAGTTCTTACAGGCGCAATGTTTTTTCCCTGTGCTTGAAAGGTTTTTAAGGGCTTTTAAGGAAAATATTAATAGTCCTGACCTGATCTCGGATAGGTGACCACAAAAACATCATCGGTTCGAATCGGAATATTATAAATATCAGTTGCTTCTTCTTTGTACTTTTGAGGTAGGAAATAACCCTTGGGACCCACACGAACAAAGCCGGTCAGCTCGCCTGAAAAATATTAATAATACATTGACTAGGTTTTCAAAATAATGTATCAGCATTCTATAAATTTTTATGTACGCAATGAAGACGAGTGTTTTATAAAACAATTAAAAGTAATACAATACAAAAAATACCAGTATAATGCTGCATAAGTTCATCTGCGAGATTTTTCTCAACATCTTCAATTTGAAATGGGAAGTCCATACTCTTCAGAATCCCAACACACTCTGTCATGCACTTTTGCAAACTTAATAAGCAGTATTCGATAAGACAATGACCTCTTATGAGTTCACTCTGATGACCATATATTTATCCTCAAATCAAAATATACCTTTCCTTGTCTTTACCGTTTTATCTTTTGACCACTTTCTTTAGTATCCATTTATTTGATAAAACCGTTATTTGTTTTATCGAAGTAGGTTCGACGCTGGAAATTGGCAGGCAATTGCGTGACAGATAAATAGCAATAATAAAGATATATTTTTATTAATAGGTACCTACACTTTTTAGTAAACACTGCTTTATCAATGAAAATAGTTGCAGGTGTCTGTACGTGAAAAATATTAAAAGGTATCATATATGTTTGAAGCTTTTATAACAGTAAAAGCTCGAGACATATATGATACCTGACTTCGTCAGCGTGTCCATACTTGTAGAGTCATCTTAACAAACTCACATGAAATTGGATACATTCTACGGCGCAAAGGTAGATTTAACTTGAAATATCACTCCAAAAACAGGTAGATACGAAGTACAAAATGGCTTTTCTCTTATTTTAAATCCCTACTCGTGACAAAAGAAAGCGTTTTAAGGGAAATTAGTACTAAATTATAAATGTAGTTAATTTTTATTAACAAATTATTATTAAGATTAATCACAATCAGGCATCTTCAGACTCTGATGAAGTGACAATCTGCGATGCCATAGAGTCTTTAGTAGAGTAATCAGAAAATGTCTCTATATCTTGAACTCCGATTATATTAGTTAACAGCTCCGTTAAAGTTATTTCCTGAAAACAAAAATATTCACAGGAATTATTTTAAGTCTCCATAACTAAGTTGTAGTGTTGCTCCGGCAGCACGGGCTTCTTATATCGGGCTAACAATGTGATTCGGTACTTACATATTGTGAAGGAAAAGTATCATTGAAACAGACACAGAAACTTGTCTGCCTCAATAGCAAGAACTCCAGTAGCGAAAGCCTTAAAGGAATTACGGTTCTTGATATATAGATTTATTATGTTTATGTAAAACCTCTGGCATAAATTCGAAATCCGGTTCCTCCACTGTAGCACGGTCCTCAAAAGAGTGGCCATACAATATTGATAGTAAGTACCACGAAAGCTCTCGATCAAAATGTTCACCTACAAAATATACTAATAAAAATAAAGAATTCCGTTTTACATTTCATGAAAAACGAAATCCTATATAAAAATGATTTCAATGGAAAAACTTAAACTCACTTTTTGGCTACTATATGTACACTAGTTGGTACTACCATCTTACTGCTAAGAAAATACTATTGGCTGATGGCTCTACCAAGTTAGTTGATTCGCAATACTCCACACAAGCAAAAGGTTTTTTTTTAAATTCATCAGTGTATATCTGTGTGTTAGTGTGGTAAATATTAAATATTATAGCGCTATTTACTAACCATTTTCATGAAGTAATTGTACGAAATCATCACGATGAATTACAAATTCGTCGTTTCGATTAGGCATAGCAAAATGTTTGAAGGCATTTCGGATCTTTTTTATACTATCCGCAAAGGCTGGTCTATGATTTATGTACAGTTTAAAAAAATTTTCAAAATCAATCTCTATCGATGGGGTACGTTGATAAACATTGAACTTCGCTTCAACTATTAGGTTTTCCACCTAAGGAATTAAACGAAAACTTACATCTTTACATACATTTAATAAAGATAAATCACCTATTTATTTAACAGGTTATTTTTCGATTGTTTAACAGTCTATGTATACAATCAAAAACTACTTCCGTAGCTAAATTGATCACGCTTCTGCCATTCAATGCATCTTGCGCGGGAGGTTCTGGGTTCGATTTCCGGCGAGAAAAAAGTCCGGTTCTATGAACTTCTTCCTTCGAGTGAATAAACATAAAAATATCTACGGATTTCACTTGCTTTGTTATATAATCCAAATAACCTCATATTCTGAAGGAAAGTACCCCAAAGCCCTCATCATATCAGGCAGAGAATCAATTGGGATGTAGTCCTTGACTTTACGCATTTCTGGTGAAAAGGTACCCTGACACAGGATCTGTATATAGTAAAACAGATCGCGGATCTCATGGAAGAGCCAACCAGGTCTACCGTCCTCCACTAGGCAGTAGTAGGGATCTAGGTCCCCACCGCCTTGCTTTGTTGTCGTTTCCACAGCTCTGGAAAAAAAGTGAAATATCAAGTTCATTCACAACCTTAACAACTAAATGCAAGACAACAGGTACGTACATTTCCATTGTATGCATGTAAACTTAAAAATATAATTTGTATCTACAGCGCGATCACATAAAAATAACATTTCTTATGTGATTTTGTTTATGTGTGTTTTTACCTGTAATTCGCTGCCCATTGGTACACACAGGAATCTTTCGCTCCAATATTAAATAAAGTACCAGAATCTTCACGGAAACACATTCCAGTTATCTAAAATTTAATATTACTACTTTAACATCGTCATAACTTTTTAATAACTTTTTTATGTTAAGTACCTATTAGAGTCCTGCTTATAAAGCCAATACCAAAATATACATTTCGAATTAATACTGAAAATTTTACACTAAGCTTAATTATTATTTTGAATAATAATTTATCTTAGTAAATAGCTTAAAAAATAGGCTACTTTTCATCAATATTAGTAAAAAATTGAACGCTTTAATTTAGATAGAAGGGTATATAATATGAACTTATCCTTATATAATAACGTTTAAAGAAAATTGAAAAACAACTTGTAATGGATGTCCCAAAAGTCCAGCGTGTTTCCATGGATTGCCGTCCAAGGGTAAATTTTGTAGGCCGATAACATTTTTTGTAGCAAAAAGTAAATATCTATAGTCTTGGTCGTCCTCTTCATTTTTTCTTGTAATCAGTTGCAATCTTCGCACAGGATGCTCAAAACGCGGCCCAAGAATAGTAGAGAGGGTCATAGTTGTTCCATAGTTTATTATCTTGTATTTGTGCTAAAATCAATGAAAGCATAATTTGTTCTGGATCGCTCAAAGTTATAGTGTCCTAAATTCGGACTGCTTTGATTCGCAGTAAAAAATTATGTATAACCACTCTACTAAATGGCTATCATTGAGTACTAAGTTTAACAAATAAATCTTACGTCTACCTCATCATTAGCCACAAGTATCATTGGGATATCCGTTCTATAATATTCAGGGTCAACATCCGGTGGTGTTGGCCACGGAATTGCAGCCAGAGGTATAGCCATTTGATCTATTCTAAAAGATATGAAAGATAATAATAAAAAATTAAAATATAAAATTAAAATATTATATAATATTTATCTAGATATATAATCCGCATTAGATCAATATGACACACAAATTCTGTAGACCGTTTTTATTTTATATATTAATTTAATTAATCGCTGAATTTTCTTAATAAATTGCGTTTTTGTTTTAGCGTGTAAACGCGAGATACGTACAGAACATTATGTATGTTACGTACGTATGTTTCGTAATTTATAAAACCTTTTATTTATACAAATATCTATAACAAAAATAATTGTAATAATCATTCAGTCTTCATTTATAAATGCAAATTAAAAATCGGCTAGGGTTAAAAAAAAATTTTGTTGGAAGTTTAATTGTTGAAACGTACTTATAAAATGTAAATGTAAGTTTATTGTATGTAATAGGTACATAGTTGAGATACCTGTCCAAGCTAAGTATCTCAAGATATTCATCAGAGCTCTCTCCGATATCGTATTCCACCATTATTCTGTCAGCACCAATAGACAACAACTTGTATTCGCCGTTAGGATTCTTTTGTGGTAAAAAGAAAACTGAGGTAACGTCTTTATAATGAGCTCTATGCTTGCCTATGAACTGCCATTGGAATTCGGTGCAATTGTACTTATAAACACACACTGTCCTACCAACATCCTGAAATTATGAAATAAGCTACCATACACTAATGATTTTGGTTTATTATTCCTGAAATTTATAAGAGAATGTTTCTTTTAAATCAATTTGGTAAGAATCTCACCGCAAGCGCAAGAGTCAATGAATCGCAACTATAGTTGATTTCTTTGATAGCAGAGCTCGTGTCCTTGAAAGGAGTCGGTGTGAGGATGTCAATAGTGATGGGATCTAAGAACAGAAGCTCTCCCGTATCGAGGCCGCATGCCAAATGAAGTCCTTAAACATTTTAGAATAAAGTACAAGATATTGTCAGGACTTGGTATATGAAACTTCATCGGATATTAATAGTTATAACCTATTTTTTTTAACAAGCCGACACTGCAAAGGTTGTTTTGCCATGTAAATTATTTCTAGTGAATATGTTGGTACCTATCGATCGCAATTTTTCCATATTTTCTCACCGTTTAAACCTTCCCTGGACTACGACAAACATTTCAAAACCAAAATCAGCGGCCAAGTCTTAAAGATTAATAGTTAAAAATAATATCATAATCAATAATAATAATTCGACTCAAGCAAAAGTACCTTCTCAATATATATTACAAAAACTGTAATACGCTTACATATTAGCACAAAAATTATTATTTTACTTTAGGTAGGTAAACTATACTAGTTCATATGCCCTAGACTGTACTTATATACTTATATTTCATAATAAGATTTTAGTTAATACGTTTATAACTTACCGGAAGGCGAATATTTCAAGCATGTTACAGCAATTTCGGGATAATTCACTTCAATATCTCCTTTGATAGAGTCTTCGTTGGGCGGAATGATCACTTTAAATTTGTCACGAAGATCCACACGAACAAATAACTTATGCTGAAGATAATTGTGAAGCTCAATCAAGCCCTCCGCGTAGCCCACGCAAAGAAAAGCCCTTGTTAAAAACATTGATTTTAAATGTTGTTTTGTAGAAGTTGAAGCCTTTTTATCTAAAAGTTATAATTACCTACCCGATTCTATCACCTATAATTTGGGTACTCATATTAAAATGTGTCCTGACCTATGTCACTCTGTAAGAGTCTAGCTTTGAATCTTACCGTGGCTTACCTCCTGCAATTATATTAGTTAAGATAGACATACACGCACTATGGCTGTCTTAACTAATATAACTTGCCCGCACTCTTAATCTGTACAAAAAATTATTTGTATTTTGTATAATATAATCATCAAAATTAATCCTACTATACTTTACTTAAGCAATTAAAAGCTTTACTTTTCGGGATGCACTGTCAATGATAAGGCATGCATGATCCTATTATCAAGTATTGTTTGGAGAGTCTCTGTTGCAAAATTAACAAAATAAACTCCTTCATTATTTGTACCTGAAATTAAAGGTTAATTATTTGACAATTATATGAATCTGAGTACAATCTTAATAAGAAAACAAAAAATAATAGTCTTTATACAATCTTTATTTATCTTTACTTTAAGTCTATACATTCTAAAAGAAATACCATAAGCAAATTCTTGCTGTTGGTTTGAAATTTAACTTACACAAAATGAAATCTCGGACCAAAAATGGTTTGTTAGCAGTTGTTGCGTCAGACGGTATCGCTTTCTTCATTAACTTCTGTCGACCCATGTTAGTTTCTGGATCCACGCCAACTTTTACCTTTTCATAGCAAGGGCACTCTTTATTACCTAGAAATAGTTTGATTCTGTCAATATTTTTTATATATCTAGTAGGTACTTATCCTTAAATATTGTATTTAGTTAAGCCAGAAATAAATGAATAACAGAAATTTGATTATAGAAACAGTAAAGCGTATAGCTTAGATGAATAAAACTTCTGCTACCGCTAAGATACAGCGCTATCGTGCATAATATTAAATAAATGCAACACATTTGTTAAATTTCGCGTTCTTATTTAGGTTTAGTAACTAACATTTAGGATCTAAGATTTTGAAACTTCGTCGAATCTTGTCAAAACTCATGCCTCTGACCGAGTCAACCTGAAATCCGTGGACCCAATACAGCAACTTCAATTGCTCGTCATAGAAATGGATTTCACCACCCTCACTGCCCGTTACAATTATCCTTGAAAAGAATGTTTCCGTCTCTTAAGATGTAACAATTTCTACTTACTCCAATAAATATGGTTTTATCATTTACCCATCTATACTCTGAATTACATTAATCTTCTTTTGTTCAACTTTCAATATTTTTATAAATTTCAAATCCTCATAGTTTATACCGGCATTGTCCTGATTGGAAACAGACGAACTATACAAGACCACAGCACCTCGGCTTGTTCCCACAATCACCTGGGCCTTTGAAAAGGTAAAACAAGTCAATCTTCCAATTTCGGGAGCTGGCTTTCTTATCGGCATTCGAATTTTGAGCTCGTAATTATCAGTCTCCTTTACAATCCCTCTTTCGGTGATAAATATTTTCTAGAAATAAACTTGCTATTATTTTTTTGTTTTCAGGTACATAGTCTATAAAAATGTAATAGGTAGTATGTTTACAGCAGGTAATTTTATTCTCCTCCAGCCTCGCATTTTATTTATAACTATAAATAAGGTTTGCCAATTTAAGTAAATAAATTTTAAGCCAACCTTAGCTGTTCCAATCCATATATCCTGTTTTGTTAGAAGTAGAAACTGTAGGCTATTATTCGGATTAAAGCTCAAGTCAAGAACACCATCACGAGGTATGTCAACGTCGAGTGTCGCTACAAGAATATTTTGAGTCTAATGAATTTTAAATAATACAACTAATAATACACTTTGCTATTAAATGCCTGCTACATTTTCACGTCTAAATTTTTGAAGATTTTAGAAAATAAAAAGTGAATAGGTAGTAGATAATAGTTTTGTTATTTTGTATAGTTGTAGGCTGATAAAATGGGACATTGGATAATATAACAGATTTATGCAAGTAAAACAGACACAAATTTGTGTTCTTTTAAGGGACACGCTCCTTTTTTACCATGGGGAACGTCCAGCCCGAATGACCAAATCCACCAATGTAATACAGCTGAATCAGCATAGGCCAACGTCATCAGATATTTAGCATCTTCACTGAGAGAGACCTTTGCTAGTTTGCTGCTACCGTGAGGTGAAAACAACGTCTTCTGGGGAAATAAATCGCTAGAATCCCATATTATTATAATGTTTTCCGGTCCTGAGTCACCAGTGACCAGCCATTTACCCTGAGCATCAGTTGCTAAGAAAAGCACGACGTGTCTCTGAAGTAAATGTTATTTATTGGTTAAATCCTTGAAAAAAACACTGAGGCTGGGGACAGCGCGTTAATTAACTCCAATGAACATTTAAGAATGTAGGTATATCTTGACAGAGTAACACTAAATACACTATTTAGGCAGATAAGTACCTACAGTCTAAAATCTGAAGCTTAAAAACTATTAGTACTATTAAGTACCTAGGTTAAGGTAAGTACTTAATACTACATGGTATTTTTGATTATATTTTTTAAACTTAATGTACACAAGCTTTTGCCCTAATTTTTCTTCTTTTTGATGTTCTGTATAGAACTTAACGAAATCCCGAATAGATAGGTAACTTGTTCATATTAAAATAACAATAGAGACTTTACCAAATTATAAATTTCTTACATGTCCCTGTAGTATACGCATTTGTTCTCTCTCCCAATCATACACGACACCGCAATTTCCTGCTGCATATAATATTTCAGATTTGTCACCATCCTTTAAATTAATTACACCAGCTTTTGGGTTGTAACCGTAAATCCAACGGATATTCTGTAAGTAACACTAACTTATATTTTTTTATAAAGTCAAGTAATTTATACAAGGATAGGTAAACTTAAATTTTTTTTAACCTAACTTAAGTGATACCCGTTAAAAAAATAATTTAAAGATCAACTAACAAAAGATGCTGGCTTGTAGTTGTATTCCCCAAATTCAGCATGCTTTCGTATTTGTGAAAGAGAGATACTGTACAGCTTTCGCAAATCTCCTTCGCTTGTCCCAGCTTTTATGTTTTGTAGGGAGTGAAACTTTTCTAACGATTTTGTTGCCTGCATTGTATATTTATATTATATATTATATAAAATAAAATACTATAACTTACGAGAAGTTCAATGACATAAAATGACAACATAGAAAAATAAATTGAGAATTCAAATGTACATGAAATGCCATAAAGTTATCTGATCTTTAGCAACGACGTAGTTTGTTAATTTTTAAAAATGGCCGGTTGGCGCAATAGGTAGTGTCTCTACCTTCTGCGTCAAAGGATCCTGGGTTCGACTCCCGGTTGGTGCATTTATTTGTGTGATGAGCACGAAAGTTTATTTCCTACTCTATATATAGTATGTATTTATTCTGGTACCCTTGTTGTTTCTGATTACCAAAACTCAAGTGCTTCGGCTACTTACTTTGGGATCAGAGCAATGTATGCGAGTTGCCCCAATTAAAAAATTGCTATTTTTCTTAAGATTCTTATTTAAGGTATAGTCGAGGTAAGAAAAGGTTCGTCATCTTTAAGTTGATATTTGCTAGCACCATCAAGGCAATTATCAGTCCTGCCAACGTTTCATTTCAATCGAAATAAAAATATCACATTGACGTTTGCAATGACTGGCTAATCAATAAAGATGCAGTGAAATCTGTCAAACTACGTCGCAAGCCATAGCGCCATTAAAAATATATAAATAGTAGAACCTAATTTTATACCAAACATGTATCAACCACACAGACCCTGTAAATTATTCAAAATTATAATAAATGCAGTAACAAAAGCGAATGCATTTGCAAATAACTTAATATATTTTACATACACATTACTCACGTCTGATAGGGCGTTTACATCTAAGTATAATTATAATTAAACTTTATCTCATGTCAAAGTTCAAGTTTTGTTCGTCTGTCATCATTTAGTCTTGTTCGCGATGAACATATACGTGGTACTTTTTTTACTCAGTTCAGTGACTTGTGGTAGAATACTTCAAGAGGAACTTACAGTTTTATCGGTGGTAGATATTTCTTGTTTTGTTATAGTGACCTATTTATTTTATAAATTTGATAGTGTATTTTGTTAATCTTCTATTTTACGAAGCATGATCATTTTAAGTTGATAAATGTGTGATTTTTTTTATTATTTAAAAATTTATTTACAATAATGTACTTAAATATATTTTCAAAAATACAAAAGGCTCTTATAAGTCGTTGGGGTGCGTACCCAAAATATTGGCTACATTACCGAATTATATCGCTATTGTATCGTTGAAGTACTTACCTATTTACAATATTATAATTGCGAATGTAACTATTTTACGTTTTCATTACTAAACCACTGAACCGATTTTGATGAACTTTGGTATAGACTATAGCTTGAAGGGTTTGACATAAGTTTTAATGCCTTAAATGCCTTATTATTTCAATGGTTAGTTGTGTTTTTGTTTTTATTTCTGTTTTTTACTTTACACTTTTATAATTTTCTTTTTTTTAAATTTAGGCTCAATTTTCATTTTAAAATTCATTTCATACTCATAATGTCTAAATCAAATAGCATAATATGTCGCAGTTAATTGTAAATTTTAAATATTTTGTAATCGTTTTTATACACAGCAAGAGTTCTTAACGAAATATGGCTATCTTCCCGAGAGAATCAAAGGAATGGACTTTACTTACACAAAGAAGGCGATAGCAGATGGTGTGAGAAAAATGCAAGCCTTCGCAGGACTGCCACAGACGGGCGAAATTGATCGAGAAACGGAAATGGTTAGATTCATGTTTTTTTAATTCTCATTCAAAAGATTGAAGATGTTTCTCAAGAGTCTAAAAACGTAAGAGATTCGCATTGTATTTCTTTAAACTACTATAAATCTGCGAATCTCTTTATCTGGGAAGTTATGATGATCAAACTTCTTTAGTCGCATGGAAAAGCCAAACCTATCACTATTACATCCATTCATACAAATCTAATGCGTAAGTGTAAAGCGTTGTTAATTATTATGATCTTGCATAAAATATACCAATGCTGTGCTATGCTTGTTTAAAGAGGCGTATCCAGCATTTACGCATATAAAAAATGGAAATGAAAGCATTTAAGACATCAGCCAATTCTTGAAACTTAATAATAAATTATTTATTGGTTTTCAGCTTTTTAAAATGAAACGATGTGGCGTAAAAGATATCGTGACCAGCAAATCTTCAAATCGAAACAAAAGATATATAGTACAGCAAGGCTGGGATAAGAAAACTATCACTTACAGGTCCATATATTTTAAACTGTCGCATAGTGTTTTTGGACGCAAAACAAAAATCATATTCTTATGCTTAGCTAAATATTTTAATTTAACACCATTAAGAAAACATCACATTTTCAATGATGATACAAAAAAATTCTAGTGTTCTGAATGGGACCAGTACTCTCGAAAAATCTCGAGTGGAGGCGTTGATGGCTGCGGGTCTTGCTGTGTGGGCTCCTCACGGAGATCTGATCTTTCTCCAACAGGATACCAAGCCAGATATACAAGTTTCTTTCGTCAGCAGAGACCATGGCGACGGGTGAGACTTGAATAGTGTTAAGAAATAGAATTTCTAAATAACTGTTCTAACATTTGAAAGAGACGATAGTTATTTATTACTTACTCATTATTATAACAAACAATAAAAACTAAAGATTAAGTAAGTGTCCTACGCCTACGCACGGTAGAAGTGGTTAAGAAATTTTTTTTTAGAAATCATAACGATTAAATTAAAATCACAATTTGATTCAGATTTCCATTTGACGGTCCAGGCAGTGTCGTGGCTCATGCATTTCCACCGCCTCACGGCGCAATGCACTTTGACGACGATGAGCTCTGGGGTGATAATCCTGACGAAGTAGACGAAGATGTGACTGACTTCTTTGCAGTTGCAGTACATGAGATAGGTCATGCCTTGGGGTTATCGCATTCGAATGTGAAGGCATCAGTGATGTACCCTTATTACCAAGTACCTGTGGAGAAATTGCATGAGGATGATATACTGGGCATGCGAGAGTTATATTGTAAGTATTAACATATGCATAGGTACTCGTTAATCCATCGAAACTCCAGACCAACAAAAGCCATAATTTTAAAAATACTTTTATTCAACATTAATTTTTAGACATCATGTAGGTGACCTACATGATGTTAATCCTACAGTAGTTGACACATCTGACAACTATATTTAAATTTTCAGCTTCAGTAACAAATCATGACTCTGAAGATGATTCAGAGGAAACTACAGAAGCAGTAGCCTCTCGCTCTTCCGTCGTCCCTCACTTTACAAAAGCTAACTTTGATGAAGATGACATTCCTGACCTTTGCTTTACTTACTACGATACAATACAAGTTATACAAGGAAAGATATTTGTTTTTGAAGAAGAGGTATTTCTGTTTTAAAATTAAGAACATGATACTTACTTGATATTTACTTTCAGTACCTAATCTGAAAGACAAATAGAATTTAAGAACTTAAGAATTTTAAATGACCAGCACTTTTTGGTACTTACTGATATTATTAGATCTTTTATCTAGGTACTATACCATATGTACCATATATCACTACATAGTATAGAACATAGTCGCTTTTTCTTTCCCTATATCCTTTTATATGCTTAAATCTTTAAAACTACGCAACGGATTTTGATGCGCTTTTTTTAATAGATAGAGTGATTAAAGAGGAAGGTTTTTATATATGTTTTATACTCGTGCAAAGCCGGGGCGGGTCGCTAGTAATATATATACTACTTTTCAAATCTATATATATAATCTCTTATATATTTGAAAATCTATAGATTTGAAAAGAATATGAGAATATTTTTGTCCTCATTTGACGTACGTACATACTACAATGAAAAAAATGTTTAAGGTTAGATAAAAATATTGAACTGACTATTTTATTAATATCATAAATAATAATAATAACTTTAACAATTTTTAGTGGATGTGGGTGTTGTCGGAAAGAAAAGAAATAGATGAAGGATATCCGAAGAGGTTTCATGACGTGTTCATAGGACTACCTAAATATATTAACGTTATAAAGACCATTTATGAGAAACGGAATGGACATATTGTAATATTTTGGAGTAAGTTTAATACAATTGCTTGTTTGTTACGCTTGAGCCAAATTGTCTCGATTTGACCTTATGAAAATATCAAAATATAACATCATTTTGCACCAAAGTGCCTCATGGTCATTTCCACAAATTTTTAGGTATGGGGTGTTTTAATAGGTCCATATATTTACGCGTCTGTTTCTGACAATACCTTATTTTTCAACAGGCTGTTTCTATAACCTAAACTGAAAAATTTCACCTCTTTATTGAACGAGTACCACTCAGCTAATCGCATTAAATATCTACACCAAATAGTGGCTATTTTTTAGCCTCGGGCCAACGACGGGCCTCTAGTCTGAACTCTGAAGGGGACATCCGCTCTGAAAAGCCCAGGAGAATTTTCTACATTTATTAAGTTTTATCTTTGATTTATTTAAGTTACCTACTTTATTGCACAAGTTAAACAAAATATACATTTGTAGTATAAAGTATCGTCTAGTTTTAGGATTTATAGTATGATAAGGATAAATATTAAAATGTTCGCCAATTGTAGACGCAGCATATAAATTTTCTTACTATTACCTACATATTTTTGACACAGGCTAACGTTATAAAGACGACATTACTCCGCTGAGTCACCAAAGTTGATTACGAAGTATCTACTGACAAAGTAATAGGTTTGAATGAAGCTCCTGATTTTCAACACATTTCCAGGTCGCAACTACTGGGAATTTAGTTCTCGCTTCCGTTTAATAAAACGCGGTAGAATATCAGAATACTTGATCCCACCCATTGAGTTGACGTCAGTCTTCATATCCAACTACAATAATAGAACCTATCTTTTTGAAGAAGAGAGGTTCTGGCGGTACAATGAGGATACGGGGAAGATGGATAAAGGATATCCAAAAATGATGTCTGCTTGGAGAAAGGTCCCTTCGCCAATCAATGCTGCTATTGTATGGAAAGGAGGTAAATGTCACGTATAACAGTTAATATTACCAGTCGATGATTACCTAGGTAAATATTTCGTTGACAGAAGAAAAGATATAAACGAGTATATCTAACACTTCTATAGTAGACAAGTCACCGGGATAACTTAGTTCAACACAACGTATTCAAACTTCTAAGAAAAATAAAGTATAATGTTTTATGCAGTAAGGTCTAGTAATTTCTAACTATCCTAGATACCTGCCTACCTAGTTTTTTAATGACATGTCCATATTTTCAGATACATTTTTCTTCCAAGGACCACGCTTCTGGCGATTCGATAACAGATTAATACAAGCGCATGAGTACTATCCATTACCAACAGCGCAAATCTGGTTCCCTTGCGAACCAACGCCAGAAATGGAGAGATATCTAACTAATGACGAACCATAAAGTCATAGCCTCTAGATAGATGCATCTTCGGATGCATGTGCATGTCTGGCTTGCGAAATAATTTCTATAAACATAAATTTTCTTTTTTCGTACAAATTTTGTTTCATAACGGTATATTATTTTAACAATTTACACAATAATATACAATCAGAATTATTATAATATAACACTCAAAATTGACAAAAAAAGCCCCAGACATATTATTAATTACAAATAAAAATACCTCATTAATGGACGAACAGATCATTAAGATTAAAATTTATTAAGAAGCTAAGAACCATCTTGATTGGGTTAGCTTTCAAATCCTTCTTTTTGCGTCGGGCGTTTAAAATATTAAAGTTTGTTACTACGTAGAATATTATGTATGAAGATAAGACGTTCAATCTACCTTTAATCTAAGCGCCTTATAGTTATCTTGCAAGGCTTGTGCAGAGCCGTAGCTGGTAATAGTAGAACTACAGCGAAGTAACGACAACTATCTCTATTGCGCAAACAGGTGGAAATCTGAAGTGCAAGGTCAGTGCTGTATGGCGGATGCATCAACACCTCCCAGCCAAACTTTGTTTTTGCCGAGTGGATGTTCTATGGGTCAATTTCGGAAGTTTTCTCTCAACTTCTTGCTTTAATCTAATCAGTTGTTGGCAGTAGATGTCCGAATCAATGGTTTTTCCGACGGTCAAAACTCAAAGGTCATAATGAGCAATGCTCTTGCAAACCATACACATCGCATCACCTTATTGCGAGTCAATCCGGGTTTTGCCAGTCTGTCATTTTTTGCACCTCCTTGTCGTACATGATTCATTTTTCATCACAAGTTACCAATTTATTAAAAAAGGGTTCGGTTTCATTACGTCTCAATAAAGGATTGCAAATCTCATATTCTTTTAGTGAGCTCGTGTGACACCCAAATATCAAGCTTTTTTCAAATGAGTCAAAACTATTCTGTAGTCAATTCCCATCACTTCACTATTTTTTTACCTTTTTTCTTTAATAAAATTTGGCAGAAACCACTTATTTTGGTAGAAAAACATGAAAAATAGCTCAAAACAACATTTTACTAATTTGTTTCTTTTTTAACTCCATCAAAACTAGCTAGATACAAATACTACAGCCAAAAAAATTACTATAAATTTAAACATAATATATACGATGATTTTTTTTCCTTGATCTATCACAAGCAATCGGGTACCAACAAAACAGCATTTTTTTAAAATATATTATTTTATTAAGAATTACAGTAAAATCACATTAATATACCAAACGATAATACGATGCGTGTGCACCGGAATGTTGCACAATGCAAACAACAGTAATACTGGGTATAATTATAATTTATTTATTATTTTGATATTTGAAAATATACTTTATGAACAATAATGAAAGAAATTGAATTAGTCACACAAAGATCTTTTGGCACATGAATGAATTAAGGGTCTGTACTAAATTCTGAGGCTGTTTCAAGATTATTAATCTTTAGCTCTCGTTAACATTTCTGCCATGTGCCTAAACAACTTTGTGGAGGCGTGAAATAGAAACCAACTTCTCGTAAATATAGTAGTTTTTAAAACTTAACTGTTCATCACAGAATTTTGCTAAGATCTTAATAGCAACAATTTTTTAACTGTTATGTCTTTTTGTACTTTTCACTTTAAAGGCAAGGGATGTGAGCACCTATAAGTTAATATTTTAAAATAAGTTATGTCCGTTTTTTCGGAAATTCTGAATTTGAAAATTAGTACTAAATAAATATAATAATAATTAAAATTACATTTAGTTATACGATTTACCAAATATTTTGTAATAAACCAATGAAAACCCTAATATAACCCTTGAGGAATTTTTTTTGAATAAAATAAATTGCTTAAGATTAATTTAACTACAAATATTAAAGACGGATTTCGATTATTTTACGTCCGTGAGACACGGATGCGTGAAAGTGATTAAGCACATTGTCCGCTTAACATCGTTGGGTTAGTACAAAGATACTTCGAATAAACCAAAACTTGTGTATCGAAAATCTGTAAAACTGTAGGTGACTGAGAATTATATATACCTACAGAAAGAAAGGTACTGCAACAGATTTTACATACTATCAAATTAACATAAAATTGATTCGTTATCCCGTTATTAATCATTAAATAGATATGTCATTATATAAATTATAAAAAAAACCCAATACATTATATAAAGAATAACTGAGACCTATATTACAATGTTGTGAAGCGGCGGATAAAATTGTAATATTAAAAGAGAATCATAAGTGAGCCAATTATCGCCACACACCTACTACAGTATGTTAAATCTGTTACATCAACATTCGACATTTATAAATTTCCATCACACACGAAACAAGTTCTGCATAAACGCGTCTAATGACGCAGCCGTTTAACATGGTGTAAGATGAAGATTTAATTGTAACGACCGTTGAATCCCGAGAAAGCAAAGGATGTTTCGGTTGGACATGTACAGAAGGCACTTCCTTGTTGTAGTGTATGTTAATGAAGCAGACGAAGGAATAGAATTATTGGATTTGACGCGACAGTATTTTCGACCTTGTACTAACCCCTCGGGGTTATAAGTGACATTTAAACAGGGAGTGAATGTCCGTCCACAAATTTGTGAATGATTTAGCTGCAGCAAGAAGCGGGGTTGGGGTCTTTGCCAGAGCGCTTCGTGATGTTGAGACGGGTAAACTCTTCGGCCACAGTCGGGTGGATACCCACAGTGTTCAACAATTGCTCCATGGTTATACCACATCTGAACGAAAAATATGAATAAAAATAAAATTATTATATTAAGTATGTTACATAAATATTGGAATTTGAATGAAAAGCTTTCAAACCTTTAAGATTAAATCTAATCGTCCATATCTACACTAAAATTCACTAGTATGAACCACCTCTGAACGTTAGCGATGTGAAGTTCATTATGTAGTGGTTATTATTTGTGTTATTATGATATGCTTTTACTTGCACACACACTAACTTGACAAACATGTTCACCACTAATCTTTATAATATATAATACTATTACAATTAATAAATAAAATAAGTTAATATACGTTTCATATCCAAAATTCCAGTCATAATTGCTACAAGTCATAGATTTTTTTATACGACACATCCCTTAAATGCGTTCCTATAAAGCTAACAGCATCTTAGGCCGTATTCGCCCATTCGTACCATAAACGACTTACGAGAAGGCTCGTAGACTATTGAGACCATTTGATTTTGTAACAAAACCTTAGAATTATTTAAGTTCTTACTTGACGGCGGCAGCGAAGCCCTGAATAACCTCCCCGGCAGCGGGTCCAAGAAAGTGGAGCCCTAGAATTCGCTGGGGCGCTTCTCTGAGGGCCACGGCCTTCAAATAACAGTTGCGAATGTTACGCTGAGGAATAAAGAATTCCGTAGGTTTGTAATATGCGTGGTACACTTCGAGATTGTCTGCGCCGAATCTGAAATCACAAATAGTAAATTAGTATTATTTTCCTTAGAATCTGTAGGATTAATTCCTAACTTATTTGGTTAGGATACGTGCCGATTATATTTTCGTCCTTTTTCAAATGGACGTAAACACTTTAAAGTTGAAATGGTAAACATTTTTTTTTATTTTCGGTAAGTAGACTATGGATCAGAAGGGACAGTCAAGAAATTGTTAATCTGGATGCAAAATTGGATTTCCATTAAAATTGGTCGTCTTTTTTGAGAAACCATATTAATTTTAGACCGTATTTCTTATAGTATAACATATTTATATTAATCTTCCTCTGACGTAATAAGAAGTCTTGGAGAAGTTTTGCATTTGTTTGGGATAATCTTAGAAATGACTCAACCGACGAACTTCTTGTTATCTTCCGGCACAATGTATTTTGGTAGCTGATATAAAACGTATTACGGCTTTAACTTTTGAAAATTTCCAGCTCTTGAGTTGTCAGGACTTATTAAGTAATAGAAAAGTAATTATAAACCGTCTAGTTGAGTATACCTTTGCACCGCAGTCTCCTCGCTAAGCCCCACGCATCCGTACTCGAGCGGGGTAAAGATTGTGGTGGCCACATTCTCGTAGTCCATCAACTGACTTGCACCAGCGAACAATCTCCTTGCCAAATGTCTTCCGGCGTGGATGGCCACTGGAGTCAGTTCAGGTCGACCTTCCAAGACGTCTCCGACCGCATATATGTGCGGTATATTTGTCTGTTCCGTCTCGGCTACAATTTTGCCGTTAGATGATAGACTCTGTAATATTATTTATTATTTTTAATAATATAATATATTTTAGTAATTAAATATAATATTAAGGTGAAGCATTGACAAAAACAGCATAGGAGATTCGATTTTATACAGAAATTAAAGGACTTAGGAAAGTAGTTTTTGACTATATGACACTTCATGATATGGGTTTCATTTCATCGGTTACCGTTATATAATTCGTTAAATTTTGTAACAGAGAAAAAATTATCAAAGTTACCTCTTATTAAACATAGATTCACATTTTACAGATATACGGGACCAAAAAATTCCTCAATAATTTTTAAGTGGATTAGCCTATATACACACTTCATTTTTTTTGTACTAGTAACAGTTTTTGATTTAAACGTAAAAAACTGTATTATCGCATACGACCTTCTAATTTAGACGCGCCGGTGCCCGTTTTCCCATACATTCGATTCCCCCTTCACTCCGATACGGCTATTGCCAGCGACGGTTCTGTCTCTCGGACTGGCGCGCTCCGTCGAAACTAATTACATTAAGTGGGCAATACTCTACTCTGTCGCATAAAACATTTTTCTACGATCGGTATAGAATTCTATAGAACTCTAGATAGGTAGGAAAAAACAAAAATCTATAACGATCTCTATGAATCTATCTCTCAAACGTCTCTGCGTAAGAATAATCAGGGGGTGCAGAGCGCGGGACGCAAGCGCTCTATTTCAAGAGTTATCAATGCCTCACCTTATGCGGGTGTTTTAGTTCTTTAACCTACTTTTAAACCATGTAATCAACTCTTCTGTCTCTTATAGTTGTCCATATTTAAGTGCATCAGACATTTAAATTGAAACGCATAAAATGTAAATACTTGGTTATATTATGCAATATACTTACTACAACTCCGGCCGCTTCCAAGTTAAGTTGTTTGGTGAGCGCATTACGTCCCGTCGCCATTAGTACCGTGTCGAAAACATCTTCACTCCTGAAAATATTTAAGAGAGAAATGTTGCATTTTTCTATCGCTACGGCAGCGTTCAACATAGGGTAGTTTTATAGCAATTCCTATTTCCACAGGGATAAAGTCACGGTCAACTTGTAGTATAGAAAATTACTCACTGTTCCTGTGTCTCTGTGTTGAGCCATTTAGCTTTTAGCTGTCCAGTTTCAAGTTTCTCAACAGAGAGTGGTATGCACTTGTGGTGGAACTTAACTCCCTTCATCTCCATCTCATTGGTGACCATTGAAGCCATCTGTTGGTCAAATCCACGGAGAGGTACTGAACGGATCAAGACAGTAGCCGGGTAACCCAGCGAGTTGAGGAAACCGGCGCATTCGAGGCCAATGTCTGCAATTTTTTTGTAAATATCAATTTTCGAGCATTATTTATGCTTTACCTCAGTTTCTTGACTAATTTAATTATTTTTTGCTGCTGGCAACTTACGAACGAACTTAAGGATATAAAAAGCGACTCATGTAATAGAAGAAGTCTATCTGTACCTGTACCTATTCAAACTGAAGATTGTTTTGGTTCTATAAGTTTCACGATCATATATTGTTATTTTACTTTATTTTATTTTATTTTTACTTACATCCAGCACCAATAACGAGCGTTTTGCCGGGCGGATGCCCCAAGCTGAATATATCATCACTGCTTATACAGTGCTCCACTGCGCCGGGGATTTCTGGATAGTTGGGCCTACCACCCACCGCTATTACGATATTCTTCGCGGTCAATTCCTTCTTGCTGCCATTCTTCAATGTAGCGACAATGGTGTGTTGATCCTTAAACTCGCCTAAGCCATTGATGTATTCAATTTTCTTGTCCCGAAGGTCCACCCTGGTCACCCAGTTAACGGATTTTATATGATTTTGTACCGATTCCGTAAGTGCTGCCCAGTTTATTTTGATTTGATCTAATGCTGGGACCTGCCAGCCATACGAAACAGCTTCCTGAAATTACATACACATTTTTTCATCTGTCTGTGTATCAAAAATCACTTTAGCAGCTTAAGCGAAAAGCTTATCAGAAGTTTCGGTGATACATATGATGATTTAGATTAAGTATAAACTGATTACATATCATACTAGCGATAAGGTCACCTAATAGTAAATTTATTGCTATGTATAAATATATTATGGAAATTACGATCTTTATTCTTTATAGTATTTTGGGTTTTCCTATTTACTACGTTAATCCATTTACATATATTAAAACGGAAATTCTATACTATAACGTCATAAATAACCATGATAAGGAATGTGGAAATGAAGGAAAACAACACTGCAATTATTAAATACATAATGAGCAAAATCATGAGTAATATCCTTTTTGTGATTTAAGAAAAATATTTTTTTGAAAATTAAATTAAGGATTAACCATAAATAAGTTATCGATAAGAACAAAATATAATTAAATAATTATTAGGTATAAATTAAAGCTCAGCGTTATTACTTTTTATTTATGTATATAAACTATTGTGGCTATACTCTAACGCTATAATGTTTTACATAAAAATTAAATAACTTCTGTCTGCGATATCACTATCAGGATATGCTATACATATACCTACATTGAATATATATCACGACTGAAGCAGTATGTTCTAGTAAATTAAAAATTAACGTTGAGACAAGAAGTAATTGAAATTGGTTAATTGTTATGAATAAAAGAATTTTTACTATTTCAATTTGCAAAAGAAAAGTTTGCCTCACCAAATAATCATAAATTCTTAAATCCAACAACAAAACGAGGACATTTCAATGCATAAACAATCAATCATTGAACAGCTCTGCTTGCTGCGGTATATTCAAGTTTATTGACCCACAAATCCTACTCTCGTAACCTGTATTTTCAAAAGTTCAAAATGACTGCATATTTGATATTGAGTTTATACAAAATTGTAGATATAACAATGATGATTCACACTCATTGGAATTAAACTTATGCAATATGTTTGTACAGTACATAAATGAACTTATTAGGTACGATGACTTTTAATTTTTTAAATGTTTTGTAGGAATCAAAAATTTATAAAATTTGTAGGTAGTAAAAGAATATAGTAATGTAGGTAATTATAAAATTGAATTTCTTAGCTGTTCTCTCAGAGCAGGGCGCGTTCCCGAACAGCCTGTAAATTTATTTTGTAAGTTTGAGGTTCACAAACGATCATGTACATACATGGTATTAGGTGAATAAAGGATATTTTATTTGATTTAACTATATTTTATACAGCTGTGCGGAAACAGTTCATTTACCTTTCTTTATGAATATCTATAATATTACTGACTTGTTATCCGAGGAGCAGGAAGGAAACGGGAAAGTTTTGATGGAGGGAGTGTCGGGAACACTTACCAAATCCTATAACCAAATCATATAATTAGAATAGAGTTGATATTATATTTTTAACATATGATATGGTCTATTAAATATTCTATAAAATAATTATCATAAATTCAAATAATAAGCTTCACACCTACAACAGTATAATAAAATTTTATTATGGAGATAATTTTTTTGTGCAAATATTCTGCTTTAAGTTATATCTTGGTCAAAACTTAAAGTGATCAACATACATATTCTAGATTACTTATTGATTTTTTTATTGTTGTGTTCGTTATTTTATAAATAATATTTATATTGTTTGGATCAGACACAAGTAGTAGAGCAAGAAATTTTGATAAATAGTTATAAAATAACTCAATGTATCAAGGATTTATACATTATACTATATAGTATTACTTGTAATCTATAGAAATTATTATGATGTTATCTATTACATATTATTTAGTACTATAAAAATGAAACACTTTGAAATAGATAAAAAATAAAGAGCAAATCTTGACATAGAACTGACTTGGATTGCTTAAATAAGTGAATACAAAAATAATTGCAGTGTTGTTTTTTTATTTTTTTTTTATTTAAAGTAATTCTAATGAATCACCATTTCCTAATTACAAACATTCAGATTAGCTTTAAGTCCCTTATAAATCTATGTGTGTCTATGTACTTATATAATTAACAAAATTAAAATAACACTTACATGTATACTTTCTCCAAGAATTGCTGCTTGATGCATCAACTTTTTTGGTATACACCCAACATTGACACAAGTCCCCCCAAGACCCCATTTGGTCCCTTGTGGTGATGGAGTGACATAGTCTAAAACAGCTACCCTAGCGCCTTGGTTCACTGCTTCTTTAGCACATGCCAGACCTCCTGAACCTCCACCAATCACCGCCAAGTCATAATCAAATGCCCCATCTATAATTAGCCACCCAAGCAACATTTATAACTTACTACAGAATGCTATAAAAATCCAAGTTAAACAAAACATTACTCAATTCCATAGACATTTAACATAGTGTAGGTATAATATGTCCATTGCTGAAATAATTTATTATTTTTATTTTTCATGAATTTCACACCATGAATTGCACCCATAGAAAACATGGCACAGAAATTTTGATAGTACCAAAAAATACTGTGTTGTTTTTAATGAAATTATAGTAACTCATACACTAAATTATATAAATACAAACAAGACTGCACAAGAAAAACCATCACCATGATTATACCTGTGTCATCAGTCAAGGAAACAGATTTAGTTGTACGCCTACAACAGATCCAACCTATTTATGCAATCAGGTAAATTAGTTTTTCTTTCCCACACATAGATTGACAGTTAACTGCTAAAATTGTAGAGAAGTTACTCAAACATATCCATCTCAGATTCATGCCATAAATTTTAATCCACCTAATAGTCCACCCAGTGTTTAAAACTATGGATCAAGATAGTTCCAACTATAGTCTTGTACGTTTTACTATGCACCAACTTCATTCAATTGAAACATTTTTCTTTTACAAGTTTTACTGTTTATTTCCCTTTAAATATAAATAATTTATGTATACGAGCCTAACTTATTACTAGTAAAACTGCCACATTTGTCACTGCTAGCATTTACTCATCAAATTTATAAAAGTTTTATAGAAATGTTTTTTAATTCACCATAAATTCCCGAGGATTTAATACTGCATATACTTTTTTTTAGGCAATAGAAAAAAGAAGCTGAAATGGTATCTAAGTACCTAGGTACGTATACAAAACCAATGTGTGTATCAAATAAAAGTAAATTATTAGAATACTACTGAAATAAGTAATTACATTTTTTTTTGGAAACAGGTAATACCTACCTGATAAGTATTATGAAATACTGACATTGTAGTATGTAGAGGTTATATTATACCAATTAATAATTACTTCAAGGTAATGAACTTACTGGAAAATGTTCGTTTCGCCAACACAATAATATTATCCATTCCATTGTTAGGTTGCACAAAATTACGTACTCTCACAAATTTATTAAAAATTGTCATTTTGACGTGATCCAAATTTGTTAAATGACAGTAAAATTATTAACAGAGGATAAGAAAGAAACTAACCTACGTTCAGCACGTCGTTAATTCTTAACGCAGTAGGTAGATATTTCACAATTCACAATGAAATCAGTTTTAGTAACTGGTGCCAACAGGGGCTTAGGTTTTGGAATCGTGCAGTTTCTTCTTAAAAACAACAAAGTCGAAAATCTGTTCGCAACCTGTCGTAATGTTTCAAAGGTAAGTAATAATTGTAACTTACCTATCGGTGCCATGTTGTTTATCACTATTTTTCACTTAATCACGTTTAGACTTTAGATTGCACTAAAAATTCTTTTGCAATGTCGAAGCTGAAGCAGCAGGATTATTATAATCTTTGCACGTACTACGTAGAACTCACTTAGAAGTATATATCAGGAATTTCGAGCTAAAAGATTGTAAGAGAAGGCGATTGCAAAAAATGATTGCTTCGTCAGGCAACACTAATTATTAATGTTGATGGTTGAGTCATGAGTGAGCTGTGAGAACTGAGAACTTAAGTAGTAGGTACAGTAGGTACTAATCATGACTTGTCAAATTGCGTCATGTTGATGAAATCATTCTGAAAATATAGTTTATTTAAAAGAATAATATTACGATATATACTTTTTATTTAAAACAATAAAAATACACTTGATAACCAGGAGGTTCTCACCAAAAAGGATTTGGTGTTTTTGAATGTCGGTTAAAGAAAGCGAGATAATTCTATCAAAGATTAAAGATATTATAAGTAGGTAGGTATAATCATATCTTTCTCTACCTCTATTTACAGTACACTACTGAGTAGTTGAGTACCTACACGGTGTACTCAGTACTGTGAATAGTGGTAGTAAAAAGTAAAATAATGGTGTACTGTACACCATTATTTTATAATATAACATCCCTCCATCAACATTGAATTCTATGAAAAAAAATCATTTTAAAAAGGCTTATTTATACATATTACTACATAAATTATATTTAACATTAAGTAAATAAACCCCCGCAAGCTTCCTGGCGTCCATCAATACCTAGTGACGTAAAATTTTGACCATTAGTAGGTATAATATATTTTGTGTTTTTTTAATAACGTTTTAGATGAACCAATAATTAATACCTACCTACACAAATAATTAATTGTTCGTTACTTAGATAGTTGTTCGTAGTTCGTATCTACTTTATACCTCCAGTACGGTGATGTAAACGAAAAAATATATATAAGTATAACTTAAAATGTCACATAATATAAGTATTTATGTTAAGATAATACATATATTATTTACTTGATTGAAAAAAAAATTGGACGGCTGCAGTATTCACGCAAACGCCTTCAAAAGGGCCTTACCATAACTAATAACTATGACCTGTGTTCTTGAACAATAACTTGCGAGGAATAAACAATCTTGAAAATATACTTATTTTAATACATACTTATTGCTTGATAGTTATAATTTACTTAAGTACCTACAATGCAACATATTTTTCAGGAGCTTAAATCAATCTCCGATGAACATAAGAACCTACATATATTAACTCTAGGTAATAAACTTTTTAATATTCTATATTAGGTCTATCAAATAAATTTTATTAATCCTGTCATAACAAAACTTAAAAAAGCATACTTCATTACATTATGTTTTAGATGTTACAAACTACAAACAAATAGATGATGTTGCTATTCAAATAAATAAAGTAATGGGAGTCCATGGACTCAACCTTTTGATTAACAACGCCGGGGTGACCACTCGATTTACTAAACTCAATTTAGTTAAAGCTGAACAGCTTTTGGAAAATCTCACTGTGAATACAATTTCACCAATTTTACTTACCAAGGTAGGTAACAATAATTAGCTACTCGGTTACTTTCTCATATGGTATTTATATTATTATGAATATGAGTTTGCGACGCTACGACGCTTAATATTTTATGAAATAAAACATAAAGGTGATATTGTGTATCTATTTATGTTAATTTAGAGATACATCAAATTTTTATCGCTTCCGTAGCTAAATGGTTAACGTATCTGCCTGATGCGTTGTAGGTAGGTTCTGGGTTCGAATGCTCGAGCAACCAATTAATGATTCGGTTGGGAAGGCTCATAAATCTGATCACTTACTTGCCAGTGCATCAGTCGCAGAAATGTGTCCGCCCCACATAGGGGTCACGGGATTTTTTTTAAGTAGACAAAGTTGTGGGAACTTACAGGCACGATATTACAGCACTAAAAGAAAGAAACGTGAAAAGACGCATTTTTTTTTAACTCAATTACTAAAGAGGAATGTATAGTATATTTCTTTACCTATTAGACACATATGACATAATCACTACTTATTTTGTAACTTTTTATTAGGCTTTGGTTCCTTTACTAAAACAAGCAGCGGTAGCAAACAATGAAAAGCCAATGGGTATACAAAAAGCCGCGGTCATTAACATGAGTTCTATTCTCGGATCCATTGGTCAAAATGACCAAGGAGGCTTCTATCCGTACAGGTGTTCGAAGGTAATAATATCTACCAAATTTTAAAAAATTACCAACCTTTGATAGAAATATTTGAGTATGTGGTGTTTACTTACAATCTTAAGATGTTATATTTTATTTTAATATATTTTTTTAGTTTTAAAATTAATGCTATTTTTCTAGACCATGACATGAGATTCTTATTTTCAGGCAGCGCTTAATGCTGCAACCAAATCCATGAGTATTGACTTAAAGAAAGACGAAATACTCGTTGCTTCGATGCATCCAGGCTGGGTTAAAACTGACATGGGTGGTAAAAATGCTCCCCTTGATGTCAACACAAGCGTTGAGGGCATCTTTAAAACCATAGACAACTTAGGCGAAAAGGACACCGGCAAATTCTTTCAGTATGATGGTTCAGAGTTACCGTGGTAATATGTAGTAATAAACTATAATTTACGTACGTAGCTTATGGAAGAATTATTATAGAACTAAATAAAAAAGGTTCTCCATTTTAATTTTGTAGTAACGGTGTCAAGGGATATAATCAAGTAGGTACAATGTTAACGAGATTACGCTGCGGAAACACAGTTTATTTTTCTATTTTTCTCTTTATTATAATATATTAGTAGTATATTAACCTATAAACGCGTGAGTCAAGATTATAAGTTTAAATAATATGGTAAATTTATATCCTCTTAATATAAATAGGTAAGACGTTTAGAAGGTACTTCCACAATATATTATTTAAACAAAAATAAAAAGTGAACATTAGGACAAGTGGCCCGTGGCTACTCGTAGTAGGAACTAAGTAAGTAAGTAAGTAGGCTACCTAATTTCAATCAAAATTGCTTGATTATATATATATTCCTATTTTTTTTCAAGTGAGAATAACATTTATAAAAAAATTATGTTTGTGTAGGTACTTAAAACTTGATAGTGGTATTACTTGGAAATTATAAAACAAGCTTACCCTCCCAAATTGGTTTTATGGTTTCCTTCAATACAGCTGCATGCACTGTTACATTAGAATGTGGATTCCCTATAAACAGAAATAAGTTACAAGTACACTTCTAAAATAACTACGTAGATGAAGTCGCGGGCAAAACTATTTATAAAGATATACTTTGCGTTTTTGCTTTAAACAATAAGAAAAATTATGTTAAATGTTGTATCAGCCTTCTTCACTTTATCCTCCTGTCCACACTTTACAAATATATTGTAGATTTAATGTTTTACATTAAAAAACGCGCCTGGCGGGTTACCTTTGATTATTAGGTACATCTTCGTTTTCATATGCCGCAATGTAATTTAAGTTTGGTAGGGGCAATCAATTGAAAACAAATAAATATACTATCGAAATAAGTATCATGGTGTTTTATTTGATTAACATCCAGATATTCTCCACGTGTATCTATGTATATTAAAACGCATATAGCCTACAGGTATGTGAGCGTGACTTACAAAAACCATCCCACTACATTTTACAATACACATTTTCGTATTCTAATAAATTCTATTTGGTAGATAAAATCAATATTAAACCTACCGAATCTACTGCATGTATTCTTATGTGGGCAGAGCTCTATAAAGTTTGGAAAATTGGACATAGTAAATTCACTGAATTTTATCTAAATAATAATAAACTAACGATTGATGTCGATCAATCAACACAACTGATGGTGTCAAAATAAGATAGATTTTTTAATCAAAAACTAAAATCTATGTTTAGTGCTAAAATATATTACTGGAAAAAAGATTGAATAGATTTGGATAATCGTACAACTTCAAAAAAGTTTAGAAATGCAGAATAGCGCTTTTTATTAAAATCGTTTAAGTTTAAATAATCATTACTAGTTTTTCTCTGAGAATTTGTGAGTAGGTACGTATTTGTACATAAACAGTACGTACGTACATTATATTATATACAGCTGTCCCTGAACTCAACGCCAAGCTGAAACGGGGTGACACGATTGACTGTAACCATCATGAGAAAAATCAGAAAAAAAATCTATCCCATGCAGTTTTGGGCATTTAAGAAAAACCTAAAAATTCGGTCAAACTGTACCCATTTTTCGGTTATTGTGATTAATTTTTATTATTTTTGTTCATTTCAACTTTGGAACCGTAACTCTAAATAACATTTCTAGAACAACAGTCAAAAATAATGACAACGCTCATGGCAAAAATGTCCACTATCCATCACTCTCATCATTTTGCCGTAAAATTAAGAACCTACCAAGAGCTTGTGCGAATAAAAAACATTTGAACTGAGTAAAATGGGTTAGCAAAAATCGGGTTACTCGAGTTTTTATTTTTTTACTCGTTTTTTTTTGGTATGAACCTAACAAGTATTGTACCATTTTACAATCCTGATTAAATGCGCAAACTTTTGATGGCACTTTAGTACATTTTTTTAAAAAGAGGGCCTTTCAAAGTCGACAAATTTTGAAAATTTTAAATTCATAGTTTAACAAATAGTCTTAATTCTAGAAAACTTGGGGCAATTGTGTCATTATTTTTGACTGTGGTTCTAGAAATGTTATTTAGGATTACGGTTCCAAAGTTTAAATGAACAAAAATAATAAAAACTAATCACAATAACCGAAAAATGGGTATAGTTTGACCAAATTTTTAGGTTTTTCTTAAGTGCCCATAATTTTTAAACTGCATGGGATAGATTTTTTTCATGATGGTTACAGTCAATCCTGTCACCCCGTTTCAGCTTGGCGTTGAGTTCAGGGACACCCTGTATATTAACTTCAGGTACTTACCTACTTTAAAACCGCAACGGTATTTACTCCCTGGGTCAGCAAATAAATACATAGCTACATATTATTACGAATCTCGGTTAAAATTGGTGGATCGTGTGTCTAACTGCCTACTTACTTGAGGACTGACGTATAATAGGTTATTGACTAAACCCGTCTTCAATAAGAAATATTATAAAAGGATTTAAATACAAAAAAAAAAAATACAGTGTGGTATCAAAAATTGCTCTATATTTTCTTTTTATGTAGAGTTAATGCTAATTAACAATTTGCCAGGTTACAGATTTGGCTGCACAGCCAGGATCAAGCATTAATATGTACTTTTTTTTATAACAAAGATACAATTTTCAGACCTAATATCCTAAACTTACATATAAACTTAACTAATATAGATATACACAGGTAAAACTAGTCTATCTACAATCAATAAATTATATACAACTAACAATATGTTATATACACCTAAATTGTGTTTAGACTTATCTGTAACCTGAGAAACTTTGATTTTTTCTACATTCTGGACAGTACCATTTACCTTTAGGAGGTACCATGATACCAACACATTCAAAGTGAAACCATTCAATGGGACAGCCTTCGGCATCACAAGCTATCATTTCTGAGACCTCATCATATGGACATCTGCAGTAGCAGTAAACACTTTCGCCTTCTTTGGCCTCTCTGACTGCTGGTCTTTGGAAGGCATATGGTAAGCTCGATGTGCCAGAGTTCAAATATGATGGTGGTGGAAATGAGGTATTTTGTGCAGCAGGTTGATTTATCTCAAGAGGTCCCCCATGACTTGAATCAGAATCACTGGACTCCATTGATTCAGAATTCATGAGAAACCGAGGTGGCTCAGGGTCTGGTATGGGAGTTTTCATCCTTATTGTTTCATTGTAATTAAACAGTTTCTGGGGTACAATGGTTGATGGTAGTTCTTTTTTAGTTTTATGTGTGGCAGGTGAAGGTAGGTCTTCTTTTCTCCATTCAAGTTTCGGCGGCAGTTGTGGCTTCAAGGCAGTTGGAGTATTTGATTCTTCATCACTTGAATAACCATAAAATTTATTTGGAACTCTTCTTCTTTTGGAGGCTCTCTTGTTTTCTCCCCTGGATCCTGCCATGGTTGTTTTTAATGGATTTGGGACATTCAATGTGATTGGTGTTTCTGGTGCTTGTGGAATTTGTACTGTATTTGACTGAAGTGAAATAGTTATTTTATTTGGAATTAAAGGTGGGAGTGAAGGTTCAATTTCTGATTTTGTAATAATGTCTTTGGGGATATTTATTTTAATAGGAGAATGTTTTTTAGAGCTTTTAGATTTCTTTTTCTTTTTACTTTTCTTTTTACTGCTTGATTTTTCTTTACTTCCTTCTTGTTCTTGTTTTGGTTCCCCATCTACTTTTACAGGAGTTTCGTAATTTTTAGCTTCTGAAAATTTGCTGCCATCAACAGGGTCCACAGAAGGCATATTTTGATTGCGTTTTCCAATTGATAATTGATTTGATATAAGTTGTGGATTTGAATCGTAAAATTCTTCATCAGTTTCACTTTCCTCTGTTTCTAGGTCTGTTTCTGCAATTGTAGGTTCTGCTTTTTCTGGAACAAGGACAGGTGTTTCTGTCATTCCCATAACATCTACATTAGATCCATTGCTAACTCTTCTGTTTTGAAGTGTTTTCCGAGACAATTTTTTCATCCTTCTAGGATTTCCCTCTTCAGTACCAGACTCAGATGAATCAGAGTCTGAAGAACTTGATGAAGATGAACCACTACTTGATGAACAGCTACAATTTGATCCACATGAGCAACTGGAATCACTGTCACTACTGCTACTACTAGATGATGAAAAATGTCTTTTTTTTGGAGACTTTTTAGTTTTCTTTTTGTCAGTGTTGAATGTATCTTCGCCATTCAAATCTGTTGGTATCAAACAGTAGTCATGGTCAGATTCACAAACATGTTTTTTTCTTGGAGGAGGTGGGGTCTTTTCTCTTGGTTGTTCAATGTTGTTAGCCATATTATATTTTTGGAAATTATCCCATATTTCTAAAACTTGTTGTTCACAAGGTTTTTCATCCAAAATAGGGTCAAGGATCTCCTCGCCCTTCAGCTCTTGAGATTTGTCTACATCATTCATTATAGGCTTTGCTTCATCATTTTGTAAATCAATATTATCTGTAATTTGGTTTTTGCTTTCTTCATTTTTCAAAAATAATTCTGTTGTTTCCTCTTTATGTTTGTCCTGTGGGTCATCTTTTACAGAAGGTGGAAGTTCACTATCCGATTCATCACTACTATCACTTTCTGATAAATTAAGTGCTGGTAGATCAACATCTAACATTAAATCTCTATCTTTAAGTTTTTTCTTTTTTAACTTTTTAGGAGTAAGTTTGGGCTCTGTTTCAATTTTTGTTTCATTTTCAATATTTTTAGGTGTGTCATCTACCAAATCAATAACTGGTATTTGTTTTGATGTTTCTGTGTTACTGCTTGGTATACCAGATTTCTCTTCATCAAGATTTTCTATAAATAATTTCTTTGAATGTTCTTCTGTATGTTTATTTAATAATTTTTTTGAAATGAATTTTTCCTCGCATCCTTCTTCAGTACAAACATGAGGTAATTCCCTAGAGTGAAGCCTTTTGTGTACTTTGAGACAAACAGCTCTTGTAAATTGTAAATTACATTCATCACACGCAAACAGAGCTGGAGGGTTACAGAAATGATAGACATGAGGCCATTTCTTTTGAAGACACTTTTTACACAACACACTTTCAGTCCCATGTTTCCAGAACAAATGATTATTTATATCTAGTTTGTTTCTGTATGCAATACCACAACGAAAGCAATAATGATGTAATTTATGTTTCCAAACATGGTTGGATAACCGTGCCTGGCTGTGGCAAAATTCTAAACAAACATCACAGGTATGATGGATCTTACGAAGATGCACCATTAGTCTAAATGATGAAGAGATAGAATCCACATTACAATAGCAACACCTATACCTAATCAAATAATCAGAATCATAAGTTCCAGGACATAGATGACACAGTAATTCACTAAAAGTATAAAAATTATTTTTACACATAATGCACAATAATATAGATTTCTGGTGCATTTTCCGATTATGTAAGTAAAGATCTTTATGAATTGGAGTTTTGATGTAACACTGAAAACATTCAAAATTTACACTACTCTGATTTTGTTCCAACTTATCTTCACTATCATATGAGTCCAAGTTAATGAAAATAGAAGATCCTTCGTCAACCCTAACTTTAACTTTCGCAGCAATTGTTTCTGGCAACAGCTCTTCTGCAGTAATACTGTTTACTGTAGCTGAAAACTTATGTTCCTCTACCATGTGTAAAGCCAGCTGTCTGCAACTCACAGCTATTTTACGTGCATGGTTGCAATAAATACAATTAACATATGTATAGCCCAAAAACACTTTTAAGAGGTTTTTCAAAGGATATTTGTCAATGGGCCTATCTAGTGTCAATTCAATTGCTGGTGTAGTATCCATAGGAGAAATTTCTTCCACATTGATTTCATCTGCTATATCTTGTGGTTCAGGTTTAATTTCAGTTTTTGGACTTTCATCATGGCAAACTGATAGTAGTTCTTCTTTACCATTCTGTACAACTTGAGATTTGGCTGCTAAATCATTTATACTATCCAACACATCTATTGACTGAGTATTTATCTGTTCATTTATAGACACTTGATTGTCCATTTGATTTTCGTTTTCTACTGGTTTTATAATATTTTCATCAACTGTTAACTTGTCATTGCTGTCACTATCAGATGATTCATCACTAGATGATGCCTTATCAAGAAACTCTTTAGGAACTCTTACTGTCAATTTAGGCACCCTATTCAAGGTATTATTTTCTTGAATGTTATTATCATAAATTGTTGTTTTAATTGCATTTTCCGAATTTGTTTCAATTGCATTATTGCTCAGGTCAATGTTATTATTCATAATTGTTGTTTCTTTATTACTCTCAACGAAAGTAGTTTTAACAAATGGGCTATCTGCCTTATCACAAATTGTCATTTTAATTGGTGCTTTAATTTGTAACACAGGCTCTGGTGGTTTATCTTTTTCATATCGTTTTGGAGGTCTTCTATTACGTGAAGGTGGTTTATGACTTTGAGTGTACTGTTGGGCTACAGAGGGGTCCACAGTTGAATTAATAATTACTGGAGACTTGGCACTATTTAAACTTAGTTTTAATTTTATTCCACATTCCTTTTCTGGTATGGGATACAATTCCGATTTGGGTAAAGTTGAATCAGGTACTGAAGCTTTTACTTCTTGTGTCGATGGAGAATTACAGACATCTTGAAAATTTGTGTAAACCTTGTTGTCACCATTTGATATGTTATGATAACTCATATCTGAATTAATTGTATTTGGACTCATAAACAGCTTCGAGTTTGGACTTTCCATTTCTATTGCAGAGTCTATAGTATTACTTGTGTCTTTGCTGTCTGCATTAGAATTACTAGAATTTAAACTTAAATCACTATTCAAATTTTCACTAATATGTATGCTATTGTTAGTAGTTTTCTGGGATTGGTTTGTGATTGTTTCAATTTTTTGTTCATTGAAGTCTGGTGTCGATAAATCTTTTAATATTGGCCCATTTGTAGCATTTTCATTTGAATTCCTTGTAGGCATCACATTATTGGTTTTCAGTGAGTTTTTACTTATCAAAACTGGAACAGGTTTCGGTTTAATATTATTGCAATCATGATAGAAAAAATCATCTTTCTCACTGCATATTTCATCACAAGCACAGCACATTAAATAAAAGCTACCATTGTAAATATTGCAAAATTCTTCCTTGCTATTGTAATTAAACTCCTGTACATTATGTTTGTTAGTTAAATGTAATGATAGCTTTTCTGCTTTTGAAAACATTCCAAGACAAAATAGACAGATATGCCGGTTATGTACTTCTCTCATATGTAAGAACAAATTCCAATTCTCATAGTATGTGCCACATGCTGAACATAAGTAAACTTTACGAGTTACTCTAGAGGGTCCACTTGCATTTGCTTCAATGTGAGTTACCCCCTCTGGGCTTAAAGCTGGATCTTTTACTTGTGTTCTACATACCAACTGATGCTCTTTTAACAGAGCCAATGTCTTGAATGACATGGAGCAACATTTCCTACATTTAAATTTTACCATTGGTTGTAAGCCTAAGCTTTGTGCATAGTCTTTAAGCTGGGGGCTTTTTTCAATTTTCTTTTTTTTAAATTGTGATATTTGACTTTTGGGCACAAGACGCGGTACAGGTTTGTCTTGCTCATTATCAACCAATTGTGATGTAACATGAAACTTATGATCTACACGTTTTGGTATAAGTTTAGGGACTCGTGGTGTATTCACTTTTTTAACATTAGTATCACTAGATTTAACTGCCAGGGGTCTTTTCTTTTTACACACTGTATTATAGGTAGCCGAATTATCAACAAAGGGTCTTTTGCCAAGGTGTATTCTCAATGGATTGATTCGTTTTTTAAACTTGTCTTCATGTTGAGAGTCGGTGCTTTGACGCTTCGGCTCAATTGTGTAATTCGAGGGGCTCGACGGTTCACCTGCGAAGTCGTGTCCATTAGCCGTTATTAAATTGGGACTGTCACTGTAAAAGTTACAGGGCGTCGTTGAAGTATTGTTATCATCTCTGGAATTTGATATATTACCATCTTCCATAGTTTTCTGAAAAAATAAAACACGTGCTGAATTTGACTGCAAAGAAACAAAAGACATTCAAACAAGAGGAAATCAAATTTTGATACGAATAGCAACAATAACAATTACATTATAGTGCATACCTGTGAAATCGTACGTCCAGTACGAATACAAAAAACGAGATCTGATTTCATGCATCCGTTTGAGAGCAGCGTTCCTTACATCAGGCCTAATATGAGGCAGCCGCGAGCTGGTCATTCCCGTAAAATGGCGTCACTTCATTAAGTGTAGATTGGTGTTATCAGAATTACCACATCACATTTGTTCCATTCGTATCAGAAAGCACAAACATTTTACACATTTAGATAAACAAATTAACTTATTAAAGTGGAATTTAAACTCTAAAATTGTTTATTTCCAAACACATTCTACCAAATCGTAGCGCGCTCTGAGAACTGAGAAGCTAATTCATTTACCATAGAGATGTGCTCTATACCATAGATGAAAGACTTCTATTGTTTTTCTTTAATAATTGACGGAATGGTAGGTATCTATGGTAAATCACACGTGGTACAATCATAGACAAGTCACAGAATATTTAAAAAGAATACTAAAATAATTAGTGGCATGCGCAAATATTTGAAAAAAGTTAATAATAATGCCGTTCCTGAAAATAAACTGTGACTTTGTATGTCCTTTTGTCTGAATTTATTGCGCGGAAGACTTAAGAATGAAAGATACCGCCATTAATGGTTTCATAGAAATTTCGTTGCCTGTGATTGAGTAAGGACAGGGAACGTCCTTTTACGTTATAGAAAAACGTTTAAAATTATTCCCAGGTTGTAATAAATATCTTTTCTCATTGAAATCAGCAAGCATTAAAATATTTTATAGTATATTTAGGTAGAACAATGGAGAATGTTCACACGTTTTGATTTTTAGCCCACCGCATTTTATATTGAAAACGGATAAATCGTGTGAAAAAAAACTATTTGATACGTTAATTTGTTTTCCGGATACAGAATTTTAAAAGTAGGACGATGTGACGTCGTTTTATAACAGCTCATGCAGTTCGTCGCGTCACAGCTCGAGAAGAGAGACAGAGAGAGAAAAAGTGGAGTATCATATTGTGACGTCACACTGCTGACACGAGCTAACGAATTTTAAATGCATGTAAAATCAAAACTATTTGCTCTTCACTATCACTACATACTATAAAACAAAGTCGCTTCTTCTTTCCCTATATCCCTTTGTATGCTTAAATCTTTAAAACTACGCAATGGATTTTAATGCGGTTTTCTTTTAATAGATAGAGTGATTGAAGAGAAAAGTTTTTATATATGTTTTATACCCGCGCAAAGCCGGGACGAGTCCCTAGTTTTCTTTAAAGTCCTAAGTCCCCTGGATGGGGCAGAGGGCGTCCACAGTACGTCTCCATTCCTCTTGGTTTTGAAATACGCGCTTTACTTTGCTCCATGTCATGCCAACTGCCTTCGCCTCCGCGGTGATCGTCCGCCGCCAGGATTGCTTAGGGCGGCCATGTTTTCGCTTTCCTTGAGGGTTCCAGTCCAAGGCTTGCCTCGGTATATGTTGGGAATCCCTTCGTAGCGTGTGACCAATCCAGTTGCACTTGCGACGCTTGATCTGGTGGCCGATTGGAGTCTCGCCGCATCGTTTCCATAGATCCACGTTTGCGATCCTCTCTGGCCAGAATACACCGAGAATACGGCAAAGGCAGCGGTTCCACGTCTCACATCCGTACAGCAACACAGTTTTCACATTCGACCGAAATATCTTGAGCTTAACTCTTCTAGTCAGTTTCCACGATTACCATAAAGGACGGAGCTGGGCGAAGGCTGCTCTCCCTTTGGCGATTCTCGAAGCGACATCCTTCTCGGTCCCCCCCTCCGTTTCTGATACCACACTACCGAGGTAGGCAAATTTGTGGACCCTTTCCACCGTCTCCGTGCCGATGGACAGCGGCAAAGAGCTTATCGCTCTACACCTCATCTCCCGGGTCTTCCGGGTATTGATCCTGAGTCCCCTCTCCGTTCATTTAAAACTAGCGACAGACTAGACAGATGCGAAGTCTGTGGTACAGAAAAGAGTGCTTTCTCTTTTCTATAGTAGAGTATACTAAATAATAGATAGTAGATACCAATGATACCAATTGCTATTAGAGTTTAGTCTAGTGTCTACAATCTACATAATATTATTATGTAGAAGTTTAGCGATTGACGTGAAGGGAGTTTTTTGTGTTTTTTTTTACTGCAACTTTTTATTTATATTTCATACCCAATTCTGTAGACATGCTCATGAAAGATGATGTCTGATCAGTTTAGAAAAGTAGAACCATATTCACCAAAGTCCTCACCCAGAGGAGCAAGGTCACCAGTAGTATCACGGCAAGATTCTTCTGGTACCCTTAAAACCACTATTTCATTGGGTAAAAATCCCTCGATAGTTCATAGTGGACCATTCTATTTGATGAAAGAACCTCCAGGTACGAAGTGAATTGTATTTTTGTATTTTTTCAATTAGGATTTTGTTAATTCGTTTTAAAATAATAACATATATATTTTTAGTAGAATGTGACTTAACAGGAGCAAGAAATTTAATGGCATATTATGGACTTGAGCATTCCTACAGTAAATTCAATGGGAAAAAATTAAAGGAATCTTTGTCCTCCTTCTTACCTACTTTACCGGGCATCATGGACGGTCCTGGACAAGAGGATAATAGTACATTGGGTTCTGTAATCGCAAAACGACCTATTGGAGGGAAGGAACTATTACCATTAACTAGTGCTCAACTTGCTGGGTTTCGCTTACATCCAGGACCACTTCCAGAGCAATACCGTTATGTAAGTGCTACTCCACCAAAGAAACACAAGAGCAAACATAAGAAACATAAGCATAAGGATGGTGCCCCTCCTGGACAAGATACTCCACTTCAAGGTAAATTATTTATTTATATCTTCAATAAATTTGAACTACAACTGCATCTTTAAGGTATAGAGAAATTTATTTAGTAATGAAGAATTACTGTTCATAAGTATGGTATGTTTAGAATAATCCATACACATATAAGTAGAAAAATACTTACTATATTATAGTTACACGGAAAAATTTATACCAACTTTTTTATCTATAATCATGTTTCTATCATATTGTAGATTCATCAAACCCAGATACTTATGAAAAGAAACACAAAAAGCAGAAGCGCCATGATGATGATAAGGAAAGGAAAAAGCGCAAAAAGGAGAAAAAGAGAAAAAAACAGAAACACAGTCCTGAACATGGCGGACTTACACCGAGCCAGCATCCTTTACCATAAGTAACCATTATATATAAAACTTAAAAATGCATATTATTATTGTAGTGGTTTCCAATTTCTGAGGACCCCTTTTATAAAAAAATTGATTTAATTTATCTTTTTCGCAGCTGTCACAATCCTTATATGCCATAGATCCTTCTCTAACAATGTGATCTTTACCTTAAAATTTTAAAAGTTTTTATGTATTGTCTCATCTTGGTAATTTTGTTTTTATTTCCATCATTTTCTTTCACATTTAGGATTTAGAAAAACAGTCTCAATATGTTTCACAAGGTATAATTTTTGGTAATCATATTCCTATTTATGTTAGTTTATAATAATAATAATTGGGACACTCACATTGCATTTAATATGAATTAACAACCAATCTAATAATGATGTAACTAAAACTCTAGTGATTTTAGTGTTCCAATTGGTTTATTGGAAATAATAACAATTTTTTGACAAAATTATCCTACATATTGTTTTTTATTTACTAAGTTCAGATTTAAAAAATGAGTGTTGCTCTAATTAGCTTTAGTTATTTAAATGAAGACAAATAAGATTAATAGATTATTGCAAGCATGTTGTACTTTTTGTAAAGATTGGTTTTGTCTGAAGAATACATTGTCAGTTTTAAAATCCCAATTTTATATTCTTTAGTAAAATTAGATCAATTAGTAAGTTACATGTAAGACACTGAATATAATATATTTGAACTAAATTTAATATAACATTTAAACAACATAATATTTCAGTTTTTATTTACACAATAGACATTAAGTTTTACTAGTTATATGTTTTATAAGTTTCAAATCACAAAATTGATTTGACTGAAAAAACTGACCAAATTATAAACAATTTAGTTTTGAATTTATGAAACTTGTAGAATACAAATCTCATTTTCTTTATCTAATGTATGTAATATTTAAATATAAGTGAATTCAACACATCATTGATTTTAATTTTACTTATACATTAATTAGCTCTCAAATCCATCTGTAGATCGCTGTGCGTATATTTTAAAATGATTGTATACTTCTAATGCTGCTCATTCTATGTGTTTTATTTGAACATATTCAATGCAGTGAACAGTGTTTTGTTCAGTTAAAAATATATTTTTATACTATAGTGAATGTAGTGAATAATAGCTTCCAGATTTTTATCTAAATAAAACAAAGGCTAAAATGCGAAATTTATTAAAATTTACATAATATTTTTTGCTTCATACAAATGGGGTTTTAAATCAAATAAATTAGTAATGCAGCACCAAAATACATAGACCATTCTTACAAAAAGCCCACCTCCTCTCTACATAATACGCTTTGTAGTCAATCAAAGTTTAGTATCAATTTTTAATTATCACTGCAATATTACTTGTATAGGTATAGAAATATTAACAATTTATTACAATGTCTATTTGGTATTAAAGGTACAGAAAAAGGACATAACCATTTTTCTAGCTAAAATGATCAAATTATATGAATAACAAATGAAATACATAAATAACATGATTTTCTAGCTAACATTTTAATGCAAGTAGGTTTGATACTTTTAGCCCAACAAGAGCTATATACCTGACAAACAAGTCAGCTACAGTGAGACCATACACAGATAAAATGCATATTAATCAATTGCAAATATACAATAACCCCTCTTTTGAGCCGCAGTCGGGTAAAACGTTTCTCATTCACAGTGGACAAATGTGAAAAAAATTAAATGCAGATAAAAAATATATTGTAACAGATATGACAACTATTTTTGCACGATAAATAAATGCCCAACTCGCATAACAAGCAGTTTTAGAATTCTTTTAGCCAATAAAAATTTATTTAATGACTTCATTGCGGCATAAATTCACTCAAATTCGTTTTTTTTTAAATGTAACAAATTAATGTGGTAACTTCAAAAAGAAATCGTAAATAAATAAAATTTCTCGCACAATACTGAAACGACGAGATCTAATCCGACTAAATTGCGATAATTTTGAGCAAAATATTATATCCTTCTACAATTGATATACCTAAATACATTTTTATTTATTAAGAATTAAGATATAAATTTCATGTGCAACAAATACTTTTTTGAAGAAATACTAATTACGTGGTCGTAACAATCATCCGGAAACCCTGATATCAACCTCATAACTGGTAAGAAAAATGTATTTTTATTCTATTTCCTCTAATTGTTAATTATTGTTTAGTCGTTGACTAAACCATGTCGTTTCTAAAATAAATAGTTTTATATCGCATTAATAGAAGTGATTGCATCCATGAATTGGCAAGGAAATATTAGAAAAGCAAATTTTGGGCAAGCAATATACAAATCAGACTAACCTACAGCAATCGCCTAACTCTATGGCTCTGTAGAATAATACTAGTATTATATAGCAACGAACAGTACTATTGCACTTACAAATTGCAATGCTTATGAACCAAAAATATGTGATTTAAATTAAAAATTGTCACTAGTGTATATTGTCTAATTGTTATTTAAGCATTTATGAATCAAAAGTAAACATTGCAAGTTTAGAAATCACATTACATTGTGGTTCTTTAATAATGGTTGACCATAAGATTAGTAATTATTCAAGTGTCTCTAAAATATTTTATGAAAAATGTGACAAACTTACATGACCACTACTTATAATGCGTATTAAAGACTGATAAATAAAATTAATTAGTACATTTCGTGTTCTAACAACTTCACAAGAATCATTAAGTTTGGCGATATATACTTTCATACAATTAATTTGGATGCCACCTTCGTTTAATAAGCATAAGATAAGCTGTGATAAGTTTTGATGTAATCTCGGTAAAAAATAGTCAAATATTGAAATGTGACCCATTGGTCACCCAAATTCATTATATAAAATAAATTACACATTAAAACTAAAGTTATACATATTTATTTATGTTACAAGAACATTCACGTGACAAATTTACAATAAACATTAAAAACTAAAAGGGTTACAGTCTATAGAAATATCTACACCTTTAAAAAAATATGGCTTCCGCTCTACCACATTACATTTGTTGACTAATAAGAATTTCGTGAGCCTTTTATGTTAGGAAATAAACAATAAGGCAGCAATTTAGATTATTCTCTATATCTCAAACTTCACTCAAACTTAGAACAAGTTTCAAGATCTGATACACAATTTTTGAAAGTGCGGTTAGGTTGATTAGCCTGAGCTATGTTTAAAAATATCGCCCTATGACTCAGATATTATTTTAATTTTTTGCGAAAATTAATAAAAGACAAAACTTCTTTTAAATGTTTCATAATATTTTAAAAATAATGAATATTCCATATTGTTAACAAACGTAATATGGCGCATTACTTTATTTACAAAATAAAATATACACGCCTAAAACACAGTGTTTAAAGTATTCGTTATTAATTAGACAATCATACTTTTTAGATGAAAATTCGCAAATTTAAATATATATTCCACTATCTTAAATAACTGGCAGTTAAATAAATTAATGAATTGGAAGGCGTCTTGCATTATGTTGCAAGTCATCGTGACTAATCAATGCATAACTAAGAAATTTATTTTCAATAATTAAATTAAATTAAAAAAAAATATTAAAGTCGTCTATGTTAATTTTCATTAAATTTGTCATTAATACGTTATTTTTAATTACGTCAATCAACAATTCCTTTATTTCTCAGAGGTGTTAAGGTGTTACACGATGAGTAGTAGATACACTTTATTAGTGACAAAAACACTGTCAATGCGCAATAACCAATACTGATATATGCACACCTAAACAACTTAAAATATCTGTTACTATTCTGGTACATAGTTTATATAAATAAGATTTGTTCTAAAATGAATAATGAGTAGTTTGTCAAACGATCATCAAACTATTTATTAATTTAATTTCAAATCCAGTTAAATGTTTATCGTACGTTGAGGGATAGAGTAGTTACACTATATGGTGGGTGTCGTAGACAACATTGTCACAGCTCCTTGAGCAGTGCTGACTTGGCGTTCTTCAGTTTGTCGAGCCGTTTTGTTAAATGACTGTTCTCTGTCTCCAATTCTTCAACACGGTTGAGTGCTTCACGTGCCTGTTTACAAAAAATTAGTTAAATATCGATGAAGTCGCTTTTTTACTTCTATATCCTATTTCCATTGTATTTAGAGGTTTTGTATTATATTATTAGTATGCGCAGCAATAGAAAATAATACTGCTGGTTGAATGGAGGTCTTTAACTTTAAAAGCAATGACAGCAATGGCTATTTTTATAATTTCTTGGGTTTTTTTCTTTATTATTTTACATAGTACACTACATGCTATTGCACTGCATTTATACTTGTCAAATCTTTTAGCAAAACATGACTTTCTTATTGTTTGATTTGTTTAAATTACGCCCTGCCGTACACGGAGTTCTTGATTTATATTCATAAAGAATTATTATTATTCTATAGTCAAAAGCAAAAGCAAATTAATTTTATACAAGTGAATACTACAAAATATTAACAAATCATTATATACATTAGATTCATAAGAATTGATTAGTATTGCGAGAAAAATGTACAAATGTAATTTGCCCGTTTTTGGAAAACTGAAACCTGAAACTTTGTAATCTCTGTTTTATTTCTCCCGAATATAGCCAAGAAATTTGCACTAAAAAGTAATTGATAAAATATATAACATTAAACATTTAATGATATAAGAACCTACAATACAATTTCTAGTTATGATTCTCTATTGAAAAGTTGTTTTAACTTTGCAGTGATTGAGTAATTAACACAGAAAATTTCTGCATTTCCGTAAATAATTCACACTACACTCGAATTTGGAAAATATATTTTTTTAAATTACTTTCCTACTGTAACTATTTTTTTAATAAAATGTTTTATTTTTATGACAGTAAAATTTATAAAGACTTCGTTAACTACACCATGCTTTGGGCTTACAGCGCTCAACATATTTTGGGACACCATCTTCAGATCGATGTGATGTTTTCGGTTATGATTTGTGCATGATACAGACATCAAAAATGGTGTCAAATATGTCAAGCGCTCAAAAGTTAAAGGGTCAATAAAATCAGGTCCACACCGGGTTTTATAATAACTCAGTACCGTTAACTGTCACTATTATTGATAACGGCCCAGAAATCAACCACTTCCTGAAAAACACAAATATGATATTATAATTGTCTTTAAGACGATCCTAATTCACTGCTAACTTGGAAAAACTCCTAATTTGGTTGTTTGACAAGTCGCCGTTTCATGGAGAATCAGAAAATATGATGATTTTATAACTTTAACTTCTAATAATATGCCAATGCTCATTTAATAATTAATCCACGAGTTAAGAAACTAAAGCTATGAAAAATTAATCTATTCTAGCAACTATCTTGAGACCCAAATACCTATTTGACGTAATTTATCTAAAACCTCGAAAAATTACCTTTGGGCAATGTATGGAAGCACTATCGATATCCACTTTGGAAGACATGACGAATAATTTTAATTTTTTTATTTATTATTTGTCTTTTTGAATTCCTCTTAACGCCTATTGCGTTCAACGACCTATATATTTATGAAATATAATATTGTATTTCTGTGCAAATAACACTGTAGCTATATGTCCAAGAACATAATGTCTTAAATACAGGTATTACCAATAAACAATATATTCTACATAATAAAGTGAAAATAATACAGCGTCGACAATTTTAGCTTAGGATTTGTGGTCATTGCAAAGACCCTAGGGCCTAGACCAATTTACATAGTATAATGAATAGTAACATTGGCAATAAGTCAAAAAAGAAATGCAAGCACCTCTCTCTGCAGGCGCCGCCTTTCTTGCTTAAGCATCTCCTCGTGTTCATCTTGATGGTCTTGCCTAGCTCTTAACCTTTGCACTTGCGCTTCTAACCTGGCGACAGCCCCCGCTTGCAGCGCCGCTTCTGCTTCAGCTCGCGCCGCCCGACCTTTCGCTTCCGATACTGACTTTCTTAAAGTTTCCACTGAAACATTAAGATTTTACTATAACGGAAATGAAAATTTAAACATTAACAAACACACAACATATTTACTAAAATATTTTTTTAAATACATCAATATTTTTTTACGATTAAAACAACGCAAATTAAAACGTACAATAATATAACATAATAAAAGACGATGTGTATTTATAATCATTATAAAATTGTGATACATTACCATTTCTTAGATGCGACTTTCTACATGTATAAACAATATTAATTAATGAATACTCACATTCGTTCTCATAGTCCTTGTCGTGATGCGAGGCGACGCCATTTTGTCTGGCGGCGCGCTCCTCGTTCAGTTGTAGCTTCAGCTTCCGGACTTCCGACTCCAAGGCCTGCTTAGAGCTCACTAGGTTTTGTAACCGCACATCTGGAAGTTACATTATGATTATACACAATCAGTGTCTGTTTTTGTTATAAATAATAAGTTTCATAAATGTATTAAGTAGATATTATATGTATATTACATTTCTTTCAGTTAATTTAGGCAGTATAAGGAGTATCTTAAGACTTAAGTAAAGTTTTCCATGAAAAACAATAGTACAAACATACCACCAGCAGCTGGTGGTATGACACTTATTTTTGTTCAAAGTCAAAATCCTTTTAATCCTAATTATTATATAACATATACAATCGCGTACCAAAGTCACTTAGTTTATAGGCTGAAGAAATTGCTTAAGAACGCGCCCAATACCTAATTTGAGAATAAAGGAATGTAACGAAATTATTATTTTTTTATTATTTTTTTAGTATTATTGTTTTTTCTTTTTCTACTTCTATATAATATTTCACAAATTTGTTCCCAGCCCTGTATGGTTGTTATACTGTTGATGCTCGTGTGAACAGTTGTAATAATTCATTCATTAATTTTGTAACCAGTATCTATACGTGAAGACTTGTAATTGGCTTTCAAATTGCTACACAACTGTTACATTATCATTTAAAAGCTGTTAGTCTTCCATGAAAATAAATAAAAAGTAACCATTGTGTGTGTGTATTTAAACAGTGCATAAAACATATGTTTCCCTATTACTAGAGTGGCATATCTATTCAGAAATCGGTGGACCGTTAAAAGTTTTAAGTTCAAGGTCTATTTAATTTTAACAATAGCTGCAATCTTATTGAGGCAATGACCTGAGAAAAGCAGCATAAATCGTAGCTACTTTAAAGTAAAACTCATCAAGATTACACAACTTCTTTTAGTTTTAAATAAATCTTACCAAGTGTCCCTTCTCCTCCGTCCTCAAGTAAAGCATTTGAATGATGCGATACCAGCGCCAACGGCGGCACAGCACCGAACCCTTGCGCTTGAGCATCTCCCGACTCGACAAAGGTGAAGCCCGCGCCCTCCACTGCTGCGTCCCTCGCTCGCACCGCGTCTCGCGCGCACGTCACTTCGCGCTCGAGGGTCGCGTGATCGCGCTTCAAACGCTCGTGCGCTGAGCATTTCTCTTTGTATTCACGCTGAAATTCAATAAAAATTTAAAGCATGTAGCGTTGTGTTGAAGTCAGCGGCAAGGCAGTCAGGCAGTCTGAAAGGCGGTGGCAAATGTGGATCCATCATTAGAAAAAATGTAATCGCTAGACACGGTACGGGTCTTTAATTAATAGCGAAACAGACTCGATCTGTTGGTTTTAGAATTCGTGTTTGTATGTATGCGCATCACTCAAACCCGTTTTGTATGCGACTTTTTACTTTTATAAAATATGTAGGTATTTTTTTTCAATATTGTTGAATTGATTGAAGCATATATTTATACAGGGCAGTATTGATACTGTTTTGTACCTGTAACTGCGCGTACTCTTCTTGCAATTCCTCTATTCTATCTTTAAGCAGTTCCAGCTGATACCCGAGCGCCGCCTTATCATTGTCCAATTGAGCGTTTAATATCATTGCTTTGCGAAATTTCTCCTCCACTTCTTTTAATTCGTACTGAAAATTTTGCAACACTAATATGAGTTACTATAAATTTTTTTACAAAGGACCAAAGCACAAAAGGATCAGAAAGTCCGACGTACGTCCCGCCAGCCCTTTGATGATATGATACTATAAAATTATATAATATACTATTAGTTGCTTTTCATCGAAAGCGGCTCGAACTTATTATATCGAATTAGAATTTTTAAATCCTATAGAATGAGAGTATATATTTTTTTTACAACAAGAGACACAAGAACAGGAGGCACGCATTTTAGTCTTTACTTAACTATAGTTTAAATAAATTTAACATAAAATCCATCATATATAGTCACGTCACGTCACTTTCCAAAATTCATTAGATCAAAACAGATTTCAGAGTTTAATTCGGAGTCGAATATGAATATCTACGTACCCTCAGGTCCTTAATACTGAGTACTTCGTCAGAATCTTCTGAACTTCTCCTCGGCGAATGTAAGCCCGCCGGGCTGAGAGACGCTAGACGCGTGGCACCACGACGTCCGACAGTTTCTTAAATTTATTCATACCATTAATGTAAGAAAAGAAACAACACTAAAATTTAACGGATTGTAACCAATATCCAACGAAAGCTTATTTTTGGTGTGAAAGCCAACATAAAAAGGAATAAATGAGAGAAACAGGAAAAAAGGGTAGCCTGAAAGAAATCGCTTGCCAAAATAAAGCAACCTATTAACACTACTACTGTTTTTATACTGTACTATTAGTTTTATGTGGTGTATAAATCAATAAATAAATCTGTATAAAGTACTTGTTAAATGACTAGTATCTTGGCGATTACCAAGTAATGAGTTGAGCAAGTTCATTCAATTGCAAACATCCCACTTGAGAAAACCAATAGTCTAGAATCTAGATATTATAGACTGTATAAAATTGTTAACTGTAACTTGTATTTAATGTAATGTAAAAATGATATTTTTTGACCGTCGACCGAGTAGGGTCATATGCTAGTTTTATAATTGCATTAAGCACCAAGGGTTTCTAATCCTGTGACTACAAAAAAATATTTTTGTGTGCAATTATAAAACGCATACATGTTTTAGGTACATTGTATTATAAACTGTGTATAACTTAGTAACCGCCGTCGTTAATAACTCTAGCCTAATTATTTAACCGTATTAAATATAAAATCATGTTTGTAAAGATACCTACTATTTTTAAATTTATCAAACGGTCATTGTCGTTATATTAATCATAATATTCAGAACATTCAACGCTGAGGTTCCATGTTAGAAATGAAATTCCTTGTTTAATATGTGAAAACCGTCTTTTTAGTTCTACAAATGGTGCTAAAATGCTTTATAATAATAAAAAAACATGCATACAATCTTTTCAACTAAATATAAACTAACTTAACAAAAAATAAGTATAAAATTATAATAAAAATTATTCATATACAAAAGACACGAATAATAAGAACAAATTATCAAATAAAAATACTTATATGTTGTACCCAGTCCAGCTTTGCAGCAACCCCGGCGATCAAACCAGCCGTAGGTAGGAAATAATTGTGAAGAAGAATTTCTCATTACCTGCATACATGTCGTAAGCCTTGTCGGCATGATCCTCCTGTTCCCTCTGTTGTCTCTCTAACTCCCTCATGCGTATCTCACGAGCCTCCGCCCTCGCAGCTCGCCGCGCAGCCAAGCGTTGTTCAGCCTAAAAATTGGATTTATTAGGCTCCAACAAATAAAGTGAATTAGGACAAGGGATATTGCTACATCTGTCACAAATACCCTTTTACAGGCAAGATACCCAATAATAGGTCGTAGGTATATGTCTAATTAAGTTTCGGCAATAGGAGTAAGACAACAAAATTGGAGGTAAGTACGAGTTAAATGTATATCTAAATGACTATAGATAAATTTAATAGACGTGAATATTAAAAACATATTTTTACTAAACGACTGTAGGTATGCATTCGAAACAGATAATGAAAAATATTATGGTGAATTTGTTGGTATGTTGCTTTAATAATATAAATTCAAGAATTACTTAGTACCAACATCATGTCGAGGAGTTTTTAAACTATGCTCAATTTCACATAATACGTAGAATAATTTAAGTCGCCTAAAATTAAATCAGTATGAAATAAAATCTTTCCGATATCATCACTTTATTAACGTAGTGACTCCGAGAAATAACAAACTTCGACAGAATCAGAAAAAGAAATACAATGGTTAAGTTAATTTTTATTAATAAATCACTTTCGTTTCACATCAGCTTTCAATTGAAAACTATATGAAATTCCCTCCATTTCATCCCTCCACGCATCTGACGTTAAATGTGTCTCACGCGGAAGGTTTGATTCTCAGAAAAGTAAAAATGTTTAGGTTAGTTGGCGTAGAACTCGCCTTTAATGAAACATCAAAACCGCCACTAAGGGTTTTGCCACTGACATATACAAATGTTGAACTTATAACTAGAAAAAAAAACAAAGATTACAGCCCTAATAATCGCACCCATATTACTCAAACTCCTACTATCAAATCCTCAACGGTATTACTAACCGACCTTTACTACTTTCTACACAAATACATTAATGTATTATTCAACCTGCACCAATGAGTGCAATGAGCTGTTTATATTGATATTTATAAACATAGACGAATTACAAGACATAAAGGGACTTATTATTAATTCGTTGCAGCAGATAAATCAACAACGCTAAGCGAAAGATGTTGCAATTAGAACCGGAATAGGTAGACTGAGTATGTTACTCTGCTTTGAGGTAAAAAACGTTCGTAACAAATTAATCATAAAGGATAAATTCTATGGAAATGTTAATATACAATATCCACATATATAGTCCGAGCTTTAAGCCACTGATAACGATTGAGAAGGAATCCACACAGTCTAGAATCTATACCATTTAAAATTTGCCATATTAATAATTTGAATGAACAACTGTGAATTCCTTTGACATAAAACAGAAGCAAATATTAAATAAATAAATAACCATGTCTATTAACTACAACAAGTGAAATAGAAGACAAAAAAACCCGACATGTTTATTACAAAAATAATACCTCAAACTGATGAACATATCTTAATACTGTAGCCGATATCGAGCCATCTCGATCATGACAGCTTTCAAACAAACAAACAAAACACTCATCGAAATTGGTCCATTCGATTAGGAGCTACGATGCCACATATACAGACATGTATTTATAACGCCCCTCTTTTTGCGTCAGGCGTTAAGTTGTTTGTTTCTTAATTCTTACTATACGAGTATAATTTCTTTAACCGATTATGAATAATGTTTTTTCATTCGAAACAATACGTTCAAGTGACCAATCAATTAATCGTTTTGTTATAAGGTTATATATGATGTCTGCGAGACCGTTAGTCGTCAGGTTCATAAGTCACTAGTTGGAGATCCTTAAACGGTCATCGCCATTCTACATGACACGTTTAATGATACAGTAGTGCTTCCGGCTCGTTAACTCTAATCCGACGGAGAAAAAAAGCTTTAGAACATCAATAAGATCTACGTAACATTTATGAAACTAAAGGTTTAAAATTTAGATAATATAAACCTTAACTTTCTATTAGTAATGTCACAGATAAGGTACCACCAAAATTTAAAAAATTAAATATTTAAACTTACCACAAACTACGTAATATGTTTGATAAGTAAACACAAATTATAGATTATAAAATACAGCGAAAAGTGTGTCTGGTGTATGGTAATAAAAGTGTTTTTAAAGAAAAAATAAGCAAGTTACCTTCTCAAATTATTCGCTCATTCATTAATGAAACAAATATAGAAGTAATAACCATAAGTACCTTTAAGGATACCCGTAGCATCAAAGGAACCCTAATCGAATTTTAACCTAATACCGAATTACATTAAGATACCGGTTCTATAGCAAATAAAATGTAGCATTAATAATATCGCACCTATACCTGGCTTGGCTATACCAAGCAAGTTTTCATTTTTGGCAGCAGAAATTTAAATTTAATTTAAATTGTTTCTCCCGACTTGGAAAATAAGGATAGTGAAACGAAAGATCCTAGACGAAGTCGGTTTGTTTTTGGACAAAGCGTGAACGCTTAGCAAAAAAATCCACTTTCTCTTATGTGTTACATGAAGATTGGATTTAAATTTGTAGTAAGAGGCTTGTGACTAGAGTAAATTACATGGGTTAACTATGTTACGTCATCAAGTCATTGTTGTTGTCATTACTCATACTATAATATTCCATGTAACTTGTAACTATTTCAGATACACTTCCGGTAATGTCGACTAGTGGTGAACACAATAAAAGATAAAAATGTATTTAAAGAATTGGAACATTCTCGAATAAGAATAGTTTAACGATACAATTACTTTTATGCAAATGTTTAAAGTGCTAATTACCTGACAGTAGGCGGTAAATAAGCAAAAAGAAAATAAGATAAAACATATTTTCCAATATGGTTTATCTTATTTATTTTCAAAATGATCGATACTTACATACAAAAGTATAACTCTAGCTGCAATCCGTATGATTATCTCCGCTGATGACATATCGAATCACCAAGGTCACTTATAATAATAAACTTACACAAGTGATTTCAGCAAGGAACACATGTGCACTGCTAACATTGATCATTTGGATATGAACAATAGACAATTCACAATACTGTAAATATTAAGTCCAAAGTCACGAATATTTATATTAAAAATAAATGGTAAACTACTTTTTCGTGGCCTTTTTGTTGGAAGACTATTGAAGCAAAATTCGTTTATTGAATGTGCAAATTAAATTAAGTTCAAATATGTACTAAATTATACATTTTATGACATAAGCAATTCAATATTACTCAAATGACACACTTTTAAATATTTTAAGGAAATCATTCCGAAAATTCGATTAATCGTTCGACTATTATATTTTATCATTCTGCATTAGCTACGTTCGGTACGTTTAAACTTAGCGTTGATACCATGACATTTAGATTACACGAATAATGTGCCTAACCTCAATACCTTAAAATCATTTTTCATTATACTTGGTAGTGTACCGTATTTAACTAACGCTAGATTTAATTACTACAAAGGATCGCACATTTGTATTACAGACATTTGAAATAATGTCATAGGTACTTGACAAACGATAAGATATAAATGATTTACACGTTACAGCAATGCTAAAAACATAAATGAATTCCCGAAACAACAAATTTGATGACTAAGCCATGATTCAGTTTTAAAAAAAGTCGACGAATATGGAAATCTTTATGTTATCTCTTTTGTTACACATAACATGTATTTTGTCTATTTCAAAAGGCGCTTTAGAGGCCGAAATAAAATAAACAATTAGTACGGGGCGTACGTACATGACTGCGCTGGTCTCCAAGTATGCCGATTATGGATAGATTGTTATTATTTTCTTCATCAGAATCCCTCGCCTCAACTATTACATCTTCACTTTCTGAACCACCATTTGTTTCAATGTTTTCTACACTATTTACAACTTTACCCTCCAGTTCATTTGCATCAAAATTGCCTATTGTGGTGTTGATAGTTTCATTGACAGGGATTATTGCGATTTTAGCATCAACTTTGCGTTCAATTAATTCATCATCGCTGTCTTCAAAATCACCATCAGTGAAAGCTTCACCGCTTTCTTCGTCAGTATTTTCAGGAGTAGCCATTTCTGTTTTGTTAACCATGATAAGAATTGCACGTAATGTCACACATTCCGGCGGAGCAGTATTTACACTTTGTTTTCACATTCCCCCGTACAAACAATCACGTTGCAATCCTAAATGCCAGTCGGAGAGGATGTGCGCAATTTGCAAACGATTTTCTTCTGCACTGCACTGTGACAACGGTAAAACCTAAGTTTATTTGTTATCTAATCAACACTCTACTCGTATACTCATATCGATTCTCGATTACCCATTGTTTGCGGTTTTAAGCGATAAACTCCATTACATAGAAACCGTATATAATATAACTTGAAATAAACTACAAGGAACATGAATATTTCACACCGATTTTTCACCGAAGTCACTTAACTCGATTTAAATTTTTAAACGATTCAAAATGTTACGAAATTTTTATAAAACCCTGTGCGCACGCGTAACTTCTACAGAGTTGTTCGTCAACTGCGGCTGTCGTCTGAATACGCGTCATGTTGAACCGCGAGTTGCGACTATCACTTTCGTAATCATACCGTTACTGAATATCATTGTAGTTTTAAACTACAAAAGCACCCAGGAAATAAAAAAGTGTGACCTTGTTGAAGTATCAGACATTTTATCGCATTGTGATGTCACTGACATATAAAACCAAGTACTAATTACTTTAAACCCGTCGGTTATAGTATTTGTAAGCTCTGATGATTCTTATTCAAATTAAATACCTACCTAACTTTAAAGGATAAGTGACTTTGCTTGGAATCAGGCTGCAAAAATATTTAATTTTATGCAAACGGTGAAAACCTATTTAATAAGAAATGATAAGTTAAAATTAATGCTAATCACGTTATGAAACTCAAGTAAGTATATAAATCCATTTTTTATCAGTTTACATTATCTTTAATTAATTGGAACAGATGTCGACTTCTTTGGATAATTTCGTAAATAAATTAAATGATTAGATTAATTTTTAGTTACAAATAGATAAACATTACAAATAGATAAACATTTTTAACATAAGCATACCGTTGAACAGGAAGCAGGACCAAGTACCACCCATCATGAAATCATAATGCATTTAAGAGTTAGTGGTTTTTAAGAGTCTGCACAGTGCACACACATTTGACCCATAGCTGATTCATTGGGATGACCAAGAGGCTGAGACTGTAGTACCATATCGTAAACATATCCATACCGTGTCGTAATCTCATGTGATACATACTTATAAAATAGTGAAGAAAATTTTGGAAGACGAATTAATTATCTTAATACGAATTAACAATAAGAGTTTGTCAGAGGATAAAAATCGTTTAAATAGATAATATGTATTCATATACCTATTATGTATCATTTACATAATCATATATCATATTCCCCTATCATATCATATATATCATATTGTGATCATTCACGGGGAATTTTCGAGACCATATTCCTCCTCAGTCTTATACGACTTAGTCATGTTGTATCACGTACACTATGGGTCAGAAGTCTTCTTTTTCTTTGAACGTGGTGACCGTAAGGGCGCGTTCCCACTGAGTCGTGACCGCAGATAATCGTGTTACACGTTTATCGAGGCAGCCGCTCGACAAAAAAAAACGACAAAGCGACTGCCGTGAAACGATAAAATGTCGTCGCAATCCAATGGGAACAGCTAGAGACGACAGTCGTCCAACGATAAATTAATCTTTACGATATAGTGGGAACGCGCCTAAATGTGAATTTTTAGAATTATTAATTTGGTTCGAGCGGCTGCCTCGATAAATCTGTCGTCACGAATCTGTGGGAACGCGTCCTAATCCTCATTTGCAAAATAAAATGTGTAGGTATATGAAGTTCATTTTTAATTTATTTGGTACTAAATCACCATATAAATATATTATAATTTTATATTATTTGTTGATTTATTTAGAGAATTTTTATTGAAAGAATGAATGCCAGGGAATTGAATGGTAAGTACAAAATATTCGATAATCATAATATTAACTTATTTTAACTAGATAAAATTCAGACTGTAAACAAAAAGTATTCAAACAAACTATACCGATGAACGTAAATGATAAAAAAAATTAGAGGAAATAACAGAGCAAGGTTGACTTTATCAGAAAATTGGTACACAATGATATCAAGGTTACAATTTAACAATATAGTAGGTATCAAAACAGAATTATCTTATTAATTGAAATTTCAATAGTTTTAATAATTATAAGCCCAACTAATAACAATCTTATTTACGTCATGAAAACGTATTTAAAGTACCATTAGTATCATAGTCGGGGAATGAGTACGTAGTTAGTATCCATCTAGTCTAGACGATTGTAAGTGTTGAAAAAATACCGTAAGACATTTATCGAAGAATCAATTAGAAATTGATAACACAAAACATATCAGAGAACCAAAAGTGATTTTTAGACCTGAACAGCGGTATGTCTTCAAAGATCTTTCTTCTTCTTTTAATATGGGAAGGAAGGGCTTCAAACTGATGAGCCGATTTTTGTAATTAAAGTAAATCACAACATGAATACCTACATGTGTGAATACCTACGTGTAGATAATCAAAGAATTCACCACTATTTATAAATAAATTTAATAGGTTAGGTTAAAACCTTAAAACGTTCGGGTTTGTTTAAAACAGAATCGATGCCACCCTTGCACGCAATGAAGTTTAAGGTTAGAATTAAAAAACTAATAATATAGTATAAAATATAGAAATGTTTATCATACTTCATCTTTACCATCTTACCTATCTATACAAGGAGTTATGTACATTGCTTTAACGGTTTAACCGAACCAATTTTATTATATAATTCTGCAGCTAAGATTCAAAACCGCATCAAAATCGGTTCGTTCGTATAGGACCTACGATATTACAGACAGGCACACATATCCACAGACAGCCTCTTTTTATTTCGTAGATTCATAAAAAATAAGGATACTTAAAACATTTTACAATATGTACTAAAATTAAACAGTATTGCTAATATACATTTGTATACTCAAAATACCTTAAAAAGTTAAAATACAACAAACGAAGCACAGACTTATACACTGTAGTAAATACAAACAGCGACTGTCGAGACACAGATGTGAGACAGAAAGACTGAGATAAGAAGCGAACAAAAAGGCTATATCGGCCGATTAACTGTCCGGGCACAGCCAACGGGATCGAGCACGCGTTCGTAAATACCGTGACATTTGGTGCGTATGCGCAACGCAATGCGCATGTGGGATACGCTTTCTTAGCTTCAACGCGTGGGGTTTAATCGTCCCATTATTATCTCATGAATAACTAATAACTTGGTGAAACACAACCGGAACTAACAGAGTTATTAAAATTATTTTGTCGCCATGAATAAAATTTCCTTCATTCGATATTCTTTCAATAACCTGAAAACTATTGATCGTAAAAATTCTAAAAAAAAATGAGACTACTTCGACGAATTAACCTATCGTTTGACACCTTACTCATCCAAATCGGTTTACGGACGGCGACGTACGAGCGGAAATTCGGGAAAAAAAATTACGCCGCCTTTCAAAGAGCAACATGACAGTTTTATGCCGTTGTTGAATTTTACATAAATTTTATTTATCAACAATTTACGTCTTTATTTATAAGTAGTAGGTTCATTTATAATACAAAATTTATTTTTAACTTTTTAGTGTGTTTTGAGATCGGTTTTATTTTTTATTTAAAAATTAATTTATCATAAATTTATACAAGCTTTTGCTCAGAACTAGTCATGAAATGACGCAAATCGCGCCGTTGAGCCGCGTTTACACCTCGCTGCCGAACAAACATTCTGGTTGAAGAGCTCATTATGTTTGCTGTTACGTCAGTGCTCGTTATCAACAGCTACTATATTCAGCTGTATCCATTACAATTTCTGAACGAATGTTTATCCATAACAAAAATACTTGATCACAAGCTGAACTGGGGTGCGCACATAGAGGCGAAAATTCGTACAGCAACTATTTGCTTCTGGCAGTGCCGTAGAATGATTGGTAAGACCTGGGGACTATCCCCGAAAATCGTCCTATGGCTATACACAGCAGTGTTGCGGCCAATGATATGTTACGGAGCAGTTGTATGGTGGCCACGCACCAAACTTATAACGGCATGTAACAGACTACAACGTTTTCAAAGACTAGCATGCTTAGCAATTACCGGTGGCATGAATACTACACCTACAGCAGCGATGGAAGCCATGTTGAATCTTCTGCCTCTACATCTCTTTATAAGACAAGAGGCAGCCTCAGCTGCGGTAAGGTTAAAGACTCTAGGCCTTTGGAAAACTAGTAACGAACCAGACCCCAAGGTTCTGCATGAGGTGATGAAAAAAGAACCTTTGCTGTTGGCGGTAAGTGACAGATTTCCAAAGCAATACATCTTTGACAAAAAGTATAAAATACAGCTTCATGAAGACCCAAATGAAGGCCTAAATTTGAAGGACCTGAGAATCTTCACCGATGGCTCAAAAACTGGATCTGGTACAGGATACGGAGTATTCTCCGAAGATCTAAACATACAGGTAGCCGACCCCTTAGGAGCCCATAATACCGTCTTCCAGGCGGAGTGTATGGGCATCATCGCGGCGGCCACAGCGATTCTAAACCGTAAGGTAAAAGACTATTCCATCCGTATATTATCGGATAGCAGATCTGTACTACAAGCACTACAAAGCAACACTATCACCTCAAAGCTTATATACAACTGTCACCAATCCCTGACTGAGGTATGTAAGAATAACATCAATGTAACTCTGCAGTGGATCAAAGGTCATAGTAGCTCTCGTGGGAATGATGCCGCTGATGTATTGGCCAGAAGAGGCTCGGAGATGGCTGCGGTTGGACCAGAACCAATCGTCCCCCTTCCCTCTGGATGGCCTGCATCAGTTATAAGGCAACACGCCAAGGAGCTGCATAACAAATACTGGACTGAGGTGAGCGGATGTCGACAGGCGAAGCAGGCTCTGCCAGGTATAGACCGGAGACTGACTCGAAAGTTGATGAAACTCACACGACCAGAAATACGTAAGCTAACTCATATAATTACGGGCCATGGCCCTTTTAACAAACATCTGTTTAATATAGGTGTTACAGACAGCCCCATCTGCAGAGCGTGCTTGGATGGAGAAGAGACGGCAGCCCACATTGTTCTGGAGTGCTCGGGCGTGGCCAACTACCGGGCCAAACACTTGGGGTCACCACGGACCCTCCCCGAGGTTATTGGTGACACCAGAGGTTTGATTAACTTTTTGGAGGAGCTGGGATGGCAGGACTAGCCGCCCGGCTCAACACGCAAAATAGGCGCATGATAGACGTCAAGTTGCGGAAAACTAGCCCGTCAATACTGATACTGATACTGATACTATCCATAACAAAAGCTTGAACCTTCACATAGGCAGTGGCGGTTGTTCGCGCTATTGCGATTCCAGTTCTCTTGTAGAAACTGACAAATATAATAAACGATATACTTTTGGCTTATCATATTACTTTTTCATTCATTATTATAATTGCAATATAACCAAAAAAAGGTAAACGTAAAAGGCAAAAAGACAGCAGATTTTTTTTAGCTAGGTATGTATATTATTTAAAGCGACGATTTTTTTTTTTTTTTTTGCTTTGTGGATCCCAAATGCATGAAATCAATGAGTTGTGAGGTTTTCTCTTGATTCAAGTAGATGTGGTAGAGGCTGTCGAGAAATAAGCGTAGTTCTTCTCTACCATCGCACCGAAGCGACTAGCATTGTTAGTTCCTTCCGCTTTTTGCCATTCACCATGACGTCATCAGATCATTATGGACACGGGTCCGTAACTTGATGCAATTTTGGTGCTCGTTTCACAACAGCTAATATTATTTAACCGCTAATATTCCTAGATAATTACGTAAATAAAGGGAAACACTAAATATTTCTATTCTAATTTTTTTAAATTAAATTACAATACATTTTAAACTCTTCATTAAGATATTACTTGCAGGTTAATTTCATCATGCGCTACCCTGACAAAATACATATTGGACTTTGCTTGTAACTGGTTCATAAAATATTTTGTATCACAACTCGTACAGACAATTGTTAATAGTCAAATTTCATGACAACAACGTTGAAACTCACCAATTTAGGTCTAACATGGCAAACGACCGACCGAGCGGAATCTTCATCACTGCTCTCCAGACAATCGGACAAAGAAGGGGACCGTCTAGGAGGCCATGGTTTAGGTGGCTTCTCCAGACATTTTGATGATGTCAGGATCGGCTGCAACCACGGAGAGTGACCTCTCCACCACGATACCAACACCGGGGCTACACCCACAACCATCGCCAGACCTAACTTTACCATCATACCCGATCGTTATATCACATAATTCAACCAAGAAAATATTACGCCTCAAGGGTCTTTATATTATATCGCCGCATGTCTTTGCAAAGACGTCTATATAATAATTCAATAGGCAATGTTTTTGTTTTACAATAAAACGCAGTCTATTCAAAACGGTATGCCGACTCGAGTCAAGCGCGGCCATAAATATAAAAAATACTATTTTAAACACTGTCACTACACTGAGGGTTAACGTGATACAGGCACACGTGATTAAGTGGATAAATGAGGCGATATTATGTGAGGAATCCAGAGAAATTCTTAGAAAATGCAAGAGAACACGCACTGGGGATGACCTTTTAGGTAGAAGGACAGGCGTAATCCGATTAAACTACGATAATGCCACATGTAACACTAACTTACACATTTACATAAACTAAGACGGAAACTTAACCGGCGAAATAATAATTATAATAGGAGAAATCGTATGGGACGTTCTCTCGCGATCGCAGACTAGCGAATGGCGGTCGTTGACGTCCCCCGTCGCTGGAGCCCCTCCAGCCGCCCTGGCCACCCCTAACTGACCTGGCTGAATGCACATGCAAGTCTAATTAGGTGATTATTTTTGACTCGGATGTCGAAATCTATGTCATCGTATGTACCCCTGCATCCGTGTATCGTTGCATATGTTCTTAACTAAATACTATAAAATATACATATTATTATCACTACATAGTATAAAACAAAGTCGCTTTCTCTGTCCCTATATCCCTTTTTATGCTTAAATCTTTAAAACTACGGAACGGATTTTGATGCGGTTTTTTTTAATAGATAGAGTGATTAAAGAGGAAGGTTTATATATAAGCGTTTATAAGAGATAAATGATTTTATCTATATGTAGAAATTAAATTAAATATATTCCATTAACGGATATGAGTTATAAAATTATCATAATATATTATATTCTTTTGTCTTTTACATGCATTAATGTAAGACACACAACAACCATGATACCAACCTTACGCTTCAAACTCTAAACCTGATTTAATTTTGATTTTTTTAATATGACATTATAAGATAATAAACTCTGTCTAACATAAAACAAACCTACAAGAAATAATAAAAAAAATCCAGAACGAAAGTTTCATATATTCAAATAAATGCATCTTGTAAAGCAGGTTAAGAAAGTTTCTCCTTTGCATTTGCGAAAATACTACGAAATTGTTATAGTGGGGTCCGGTTTTAATAAGACACTCGATTCAGATATCTTTACAAATGTAAAAAGTTGCAGAAAATGCAGAAAGTTGTTTATGTAAATACATAAACAACTTTCTGAGGTGTATTACCGGATTAGGTAATTAATTCTTCGTAGTTTAGAAATCGAAATTTAAATGTTTTGTAATAGTTGTCATATAATAGAATCAAGAGTTAGGAACCATAGAACTGTTTAATATTTATGACATTAAAACTACGTATCACTTCTATAAAAACTAAATGCAGTATTTCTTATTTCTCCGGATAGTTGCATCAGACACTGGGAGTGCCGGGTGGTCCAAGAGTGGGGGTAGACGGATCGATGCTGAGCTCTAGTGCTTACGTCATCAGATTGCCAAAGGATCAGTTAGTACTAGCTCTAATCGTAAACATTTTAATAAATTATGTAGACAAAACATATTGCATAATATTTTTAATGTACTAGGGGTAGGTCGTAATATAACCTAACCTAAAGGCAAGTGTTCCGTTCCTTTAAAAATCGAAACATTTTTATTTCTCCTACTTTCATAATTTAAGCACAAAACTGACAAAAACTACTTACTACTTATGATTAAAACGAAAAAGTGATGTGGTATCAAATTTAAAAACTTAATATTTAATAATAATACATAATAATTAATCGAACTGAAAAACTGCTTTTTTATGAAGTAACGATTACGTACTATTTATTATAGGAATAGAAGTTCTATCACATACAGACACAAACACACATATAAGCCAACTTGACATATTACATACACACACTAAAAAAAGACACATTAAAACTACCTGTAAGTTTTAAAACTGATTCTGATTGAATTTCATGAAAATCAAAGATGTTAAGTAGGAAAACTTGTCAACGAAGAAAAACTTCCTAAGTTATTTTTTATGCGTCCAGTTTAAATCTCTACATCTCGATGATCCATACTAATATTATAAATTCGAAAGTAACTCTGTCTTTCTGTTACGCTTTCATGCCTAAACCACTAAACCGATTTTAATGAAATTTGACACAAACATAGATAATAAGTTGAGAAAGGACATAGGGTACTTTTTACCGCGGGAAAACTTCTCATTCCCACGGGAAACAAAGTAAATCTGAAGAAAAGCACCTCTGCGCCGCTTTCTTCGGCTGCGCTACCACGAATATACGAGATTCCATACTCAATATTATAAATTCGAAAGTAACTCTGTCCGTCTGTCTGTCAGCTACGCTTTTACGCCTAAACCACTGAACCTATTTTAATGAAATTTGGCATAAACATATGTAATTTACATAGATCATAAGTTGAGAAAAGACATAGGGTACTAGGGGACGTAGGGTACTATCTAATTTCACTAAGTGGGTACATAATATATTTATTGTGACCATTTCAATGTGCTCAAACACGGTACAGTGCTGGCTTACTTACTAATTATAGTATTATTATGATTATTGATCAGTCATATCAGGTCACCGAATACCAAAAATGGGTCTTAATGCCTTTACCGTCAGAAGCGAGCAGGTCGTCTTCAAACAAAAGAGATAAGAACTATTCTAATCCAGTCACTCTTACTATAAGTACCTATATAAAGGTATTTGACGTAAAAAAATAAAACTCCTGTCCAAAAAACTGTCTAATGCGGACGAAGTTGGGGGTACAGCTAGTAATTTTATAAATCATAAATAGCGTCATATTATATACTGTATTAAAATAAAGTGACTGAAATTCGTTCGGTAAATCAGTGTGCGTTTACTTATCTTAATATATATAAATGACGTGTCACGTTTTTGTCCGCGATGGACTCCTAAACTACTTAACCGATTTTAATCAAATTTGCACACCGTGTGCAGTTTGATCCAACTTGAAAGACAGGATATTTTACATCTTAATTTATAGTCGCAATATTATTTTATTGCAAATTCGTTTCTTCATACATTTTCTATGGAATGACGTTTTAGGTGACAGTTGACACGTTATTATTCGGCACTCTGAAGCGATACGAAGTTCGCGGGGTCCACTAGTAAATTATAAAATAGAGATATTTAATTAAAAGGTGACTTAAAATGTATTAAGTGTAATTTAATCGTATGCAATAATAGTAGTTTTGTCGTATATCATAAAGGACAAAATGGTAAGAAAATATGGCAATTCCGTATTTGTCGAATCAATTTTATGATGTGTGTTATATTGTCATGTTCTCTATTTGTGTGAAAACTTTTAGCTACGGTTCCCATAAAAATTAAACTGAAAGGCCATCATCAAAAATAACTCGCTATTTCGTCGTAGAATACGAGATTATCGAATGTATTAGCAAAAAATATAATATTATTAAATAAAAATAATATATTTTGTAATATTTGTTGTACATATTTTATTTCATTTATCAGTTTACCTTAATCAGATTATATCCTTTTGAGTAAAGACAATTCTATTGTTCTTGTGAATTATTATGAATTTATTATCAGTTGACAATCTTATCAGTAAACTTAATAAATGATAAGTCAGTTGGAAAAATTCTGCAAAGTGAATAGACTTGTAAAGAGGTATGTCACTTAATTATTTTCAACAGACTATGATAATGTGGAAATTATAATCACATACATATTATCTGTATCATATTCAAGCTTGGATAACCAAGCTTTTATATAAATACAAATGATTTTGTCACTAATAACCACTAACCTCTCTAGCAATCTGATCAAGGGCTTGCTCTTCAGCTGTAGCCTTGGTTTGTGTCCGTTGACGTCGAGATGGATCCATTGCATCCACTTCTAAGCTTACTGAAAAAAAAAATCTGTTAATTCCTTTGTTAGCAAACAAATCATATAAATATCGTGTTTTAAATATTCCAACAATTTTATTGAGTGAATTGAATTATATTTGTTTAGATATAATTGCATAGATATATAATAGATCTTTGTAGTATAGAATACTTCAATAGGTATTGAACTTGAGATAGGTAGTAATTGCTCAAATTGGTACAAGTCTTCAATGAAAAGGTGATTTAAGTCTATTCTTTAATATATCATATTTGTGACAAGGCAAACTAGGTGTGGAATAAAATTTTTAACTTTTAGTACAACACTAAGTAAAGCTCAATCCCTCTTCGATTATTCCCTATTTGATTGTCTAATTAAAAATTATATAAAATGTATATTATTAAATTGAAATACATTTCTTTACAATTATTATCACATAAGTAAACACCAGCAAATTCATAAAATTTAATTCAAAATGGTTAAATGGAGTATCACAAACAGATTTACTTTGTATACAGTGCATTCAAATAGTTAATGTTCTTCGTAAATAAAGCTATTATCAACAGTCTAAGGATATTGTCATTTGTTTGAGGTGTAAAACACTTGTTTCAATAATTTGAAACTAATTCCTTGCTTTTTAGTTGTTAGTAAAATAGGCACTAATATTTAATTGTGTAATAATGTCTGTTATCTTATAAGCAGACCTATCAAAATGGAATAACTTTTCCTGTATTACCAATAAAAAATTAAACATCAAAATGTTATGTTATTAAGGAATTCTGTATTTTAGAACACTAATCTGAAATTACAATTAATTAAACAATCAACATAGTTATTAAAGAGGATTGCATGCATTACACACTATGTATAAATTTTAAATTTACTGTTCTAACAGGTCAATAATATCCTGCTTCGCCTAACCTAAAGCATTCTCAGAGCTTTATCTGTATGGTTACTGCAAGGACTTCAATTCTAAGATCACTCAGATATTTTTCTGTAACAAGTCACAATAACCTTATAGGATCGCCGTTTTAAATCCGCGTGGATGATTTTACTAAGCTGTATCAAAATTACATTTTAAGCAGGAAAATGGGTGGGCACAAAGCCAATACATTTTTTTAATGGCAGTCACAAAATACAATGACATCATACTTACCAGTTACTGGATAATTTACAGATGTAAACACATCACTGCAATCAATACGACGAAGATATTTATCACAGCAATAGCCACATATTTAAGAAATTGCTAGTTTTAATGTAAACAAAATAAAAACATTTGAAAACACGCTAATTTTTAAAAAAATACGCTCACCAAACTCACGGCCTTTACGATTCACACAAATAAGTTTGCTAGGTTTAAAGCGTTTTTATTAGAAACAAAATTTTTATATCCTATAAAAATTGAGTTTTGATATAAATTTTTAAAGGAGTTTTTTAAATTATTTTATCAATTCTACAGCTATAAAATTATAAAAAGACGTTTCTCAAGTTCTGACAAGCATGCCAATTGCCATTTTTTTTATTTTATTTCTACCATCAAAATTCGTTTTCGTTCAAAAGTCAACGCTTCAATACATTGTCAATTCTATTTCAAATATTCAAAACAATCATGGAGGTTAGAGAGAAGGAGAACGATTGCTATTTACTAGATACTAAAGAATTAGCCGGTAGCCCGCCTGGCCCTGAAAATTTTTAGAATTTATAATTCATTTTTCAGCGGAGCTGTCGTCGGTAAGTAGTATCTGCAAAGTTAGCCATTTATGAGTATGACGTACTATGTACAAGTAGATGAAGTTAACGATCGCAGTGCCTCACTTAATTTGTCCACATTTCTGGGATACTATTTTCTCCATGACATAGACAACCTAATATGTAGGGTTTATTATATTAAAAAAGTTAATGTTGCTTTACAATTTTTATTGGTATCCACTTGGACCTTGGTAGTTGGTACCTAAATAAAGCGGTTGTGCACAAAAAGTAATGAGATCTAGGGCCATGACAAAATAAGTTGTCGCTTATCGATAACCACTAACGCTTATGGAAATAACGTTTGGTTTAAAAATTTGGTTTTAACCGTATACTCGATGAGTGCACTGATTTTGCGGCCGGATCTTAGACCATAGTAATAGTAAGGAAGTAGTGTTACGCTTAAGAAATACTTTGCGGTCTGTTATTTATAATAAACGCAGAATAAACTTAAATATATTGGACCGATTTTAAATATTTTCCTATTTTAAGTGACATAATCAAGATTGCCTGGAAGAGATCGCTCATTATCGATAAGACCGCTCATTTCACTCCAAGTACATAGCTTAAGTTATCTGTCTTCTATTGTTATTGCAACTAAGTGTAAATAAATAATAAATAATATAATATGATCACTGGTTCAATACATTATAATACTCACCAGTATCCAAATTTTACAGACGGTTTTAAACTATGGTAAATTACATGTCCATAGAAAAATATTATCAGGCTCCTTTCAAATAATAGACTAGCTAGACTGCTTTATTAAAAATAAGAATAAGGTGGCTTACCTACCTACAATAAAAATCATAAAATCTTATTTTAATGAAATACCTATTTATTAAACACGTACAAGTTAAAATTATTAATGTAAACACGAAATTGCATGAACTAAGCAAGTAAGACACTAATTTATATTAGGTACCTATTAAACGCGATAATCCAATGCAGTATTGACAAGTGGGAGATGGCGCTGATCGTACCAGTGGCGTAAAATTATCGTATCTGCCGAAAAATTATCGTACATGTTCAAATAACATAAAAACGCGTTAGTTATTAATAAAAATGGATATTTATCATGAACTTATATTGCACTCGACCGTCCGACCGGCCCGACACGTCATTTTTCTAACATTTGCGTACGATAATGACTCAATCGTACAGTTGTATCAAATTATGGTACATGTACGATAATTATCGTACGGTTGCCAACACTGATCCAATGTGATTTTATTTTGTATTAAAAATGTTGTGGGAACAGAGGTTTAACAAAAAGGTTTTACTACATTATCGCACTTATGTATTATGGGAATTAAAGTGTTAGTTTGGTTACAAGCACCTTCTACCAATGTGATGTGCTAAAAAAACTTAGTCATGCAACACTTCTGTTAGTATATTAAGTCCATTTTTCTTTGAAAGTCATGGACTTAATATACAAACAATATGTCAAATGTCAAAGTAATATTTGGACTTTTCCTTATAAAAGGGCAAAACTAAAATAAAACATAACAGACTAATAAAATCTTACAATTTCTTAATGCTTTAATAACTGATTAAAACACAATGTCTACTACTACATTTTACACTTTATTCACTCTTCGATTTAGGTGTGTCCTCCTTATAATAAAGGAAAACTATAGAGAAGAGGAACACTCCAAGCATCATAGAGAATGCACTGACATAGTATGGATATGCACTTGGTATGAAGCGTTCATATTGTGTGTGTTGCAGTGGGCGCACAGATACCTGAAATAAATAATTAGGTTATGACCTGTGAAGTTCCACAACCATTGACACTGGCATACCAGTATTTCTCAGGGGGAAGTTAACCAGTGCAGGAACAAGGTTGTTTGAAACCAAGTCTCTACTTTTAGAGACTTAAGAAAAGAGCGTACTTCTCCTTAAAAGATCAGCAACTCACCCATGGTCCGACTAGCGTTGTAATTGTCCATGGTTGGCGAACTTTTAAACCTACCTATCAATAATATTACCTACATGTTAAGTAACATTAAGCATTAATTAAGGATACTGACCTGAGTAGAATGATAAAGTCTTGTGTAACCAATTCTTTCATAATCCACTTTAAATTGGTACACACCCCAAACATCAGGTACTGTAAAGATAGCCTCATACACTCCATTAGATTTCTTCTGAAGAGTGATACGAACAAAAGGATCAATACGAACAAATTCTAACTGAACATCATTGCCCTCAAATGGCTGCCATTTGCCATTCTTTAGTTCATCAATCTCAATTCTATAGACCTGTAATAATTTAGTATTTTTAAACAGCTTTCAAGAATGTTTCTGAATTAAATACATAAGTGTAAAATTCACAATATTTAGTAGAGAGAAATTGTGAACATTATACTCTTTAAAAACGAAATATACTATTTATTGTCCTAGCAATTGTTATTTAAAAGAAAATATTAATATTGTACATTTTTGCACAAGCTAACTTTTTATCAAATAATGTTAGAATTAAAGTGATAAGATAGTCAACTTTTTCTCTACAGGGGCAATATATTTGTATATATCTGTACTCTACACTTTGTTACAATAAGAATTAACAATTTACTCACGACAGTGTCTGTTATAGTGTAGGTATCTGAAGACTCTTTCTCTCCCTGTCGGTGATGATGGACACGTCTGACGCGCAGTTGGCCGCGTTCACCAAACACCCATTCACTCAAATTCATAGCAAGATCTTTATTGCCAGACTTATCTGATTTTATTTTATCACCCTACAATAATTATAGTTTAAGTGTGTTACATGTTTTAAAAAAATTCATCAAGATTATTTCTTAAATTTTATTATTTTTTAAACAATCATGTGATTATGTGATGTTTACCAAATTAGCAAGATAAAAACAAAATTCTTAGTAAATAGGGTGGGAATTCCCAATTTTGTTACCCTGTAATCCCTTAGTGGGGCATGGGGCAGACACATTTCTGTTTCACTGATCATTTTGTTTACAGATAAGTAGGTGATCAGCAACCTGTGCCTACCCAACCATAAATTCATTTGTCTCACCGGGATTCGAACCCAGGACCTCCAGAGCATCACGCAGATGCGTAAACTACTTAAACACGGAGACGGTAAATAGTACAATGTTCAATAAAACATACAATAAAATTAAATATGTACTATACTTACATGAACTTTAGATACCGGTGCATTAAAAGCCTCATCAGAGAAGAAAAATAAGGACCCACTGAATACAATACGAGCATTATTTCTTGCCTGTAATGCAGCAATAAGTACAGTCTTCCGGCCTACTGCATGGGGGTATTCTTTAACCTGTAAACAAGAAGAAAAACCATAATAAATAAAACAACAAAATCCTTAATATTTTAAGAGTCGAGGACTAAATTAAATTATGTATTTACAATTTAAATTGATTTTAGCATTTTCAGATTGAACAGCAAATTTACAGCTGTTATACCTACCTGGCTTTTTGGATTATAACTGTATGCTGTGCTATCAGCTGTAAGAAGAGGCAAAACCAATGTGTTATCCTTATCCAAGATCAGGCCAGTGCCTTCAAATAAGAGAGGTTTTGTATTTTGAGCTCCAATAATAGTAGGTGCATTTATCAAGTTTTTTGGTGAAACAACAATTCTAGTATGGTCACCGTCATCCAATGAATCAAAATTGAAATGATCAATCACAGCTGCGGATTCTTCATCCATCTGAAATAGTAAAGTTTTAGTTATATACTTGTTTACTTGTTCTGAACTTCTGTAAGTGGGTTCATATATAAAAAAAATCTTTGTTTACTTCAAATCAATCAAGTTTCGCTTACTAATCCAAGAGATGCATTCTAGTTTTTTGAAAAATTCATCATAGAATGATTCAATGAAAGAGTCTCTTTTCATCATCAAACTTACTTCAAATCCACATTCAGAAGCAATCTCTCTAAACACATCACTGGCAGCAGAGTTACCAGCAACAAGGATGTTACCTCCATCATCAATAAACTTAGTTATAGCATCAGTATCAATTTGACCACCAAATTCCACTACCGATGGTGAAAATATTATCAGATTTTTGTATAAGTATTCACCATACTTTGAGAGAACCAGGTTAGCATCATCCGCTAACTTAAAAGATAGCGCATATCCACGTTCTGAAATACAAAATATCACCGAAAATTAAACTCTTTTAATTATATAAGGACTAGGACTTCAACCAAATATTACAAAATAGCATTAAAAGTTGCCGGTTAAGGCGACGCTGCTTCTCTTACCTTGTAAAGACTTGAAAAATTGTGAGTGCGTCTCTTTGATATTAAGATTATCTACCAGCACTAAAGTTTCTTGATATGAATATGCTAAGGTAATGCATGATAATACACCTAAAATTAAATTTATATTCATTTTATTATATTTTAGAAAAATCAACCTCTGGGCTCTGACGTGTCTTTGTAGTTTGTCTTTTCACTATTCAAAGACTACTAGACACTAGACAGTAGACACTTAGACAGTGACCAGTGTTGCCAAATGCCAACCGTAGTACGTACTACGCAAGGTTAATAGAATACAATACTAGTAGTTAGTAGTTTCTCATAACTTTGCGTACTACGTAATACGTACTGAACTGAACGTAGATGACGTTAAATGACTGACAGACAAGGGCGTGAAAACTGACAAGCGATTGACGTGGGCAATTGAATGGTGGGTGTTCATAAAATGGATGAAAAAAGTGCGTTCTGATTTACGCATAGTGCAAATTACCCTCTAGATTACCCTAAACAATTCTTTATCCTCAAAATTAGCCTGTCATCTCAATTTTACTCTAAATCTAAGTTTAAAATTACCCCGACTTGGCATTAGTGCTACAGATCAAGAATCAAGATTATAGATGATAGAAAAACTTCTTGAATACAACTAACATAAAAACTATTGTCTATTACCTTCAATTTCAATGTAGATAATAGTTGTAATTAAACTTTGTAGATAGAACCACAGAGTAGGTATATATACATTGATTGTGAAGGTTTAGACTATAGAGTGATCAGTGGATTTGTATTTTATGCAGTTGGATAGCGGATACCTCCACTACACAAATCCAGTATCAACTACCTATCGAAATCACAGAACTGAGAATAATAGGTACTTATCAAATTTTCAGTAAAATTTTTGTTTTTAAATTATGAATAATTACAGTCAGCTGTCATTTATAATTGACATTTGGCAATGACAAGTTGAATCTAAAACTAAAAACTAAAACATTGAGATATTTTTTGATTTATTGTTGTGTTTTTGCACTATCTATTCATTTTATATTTTAATCTAAATTAATTATATTTTAAAATCTTAAGTAATAAGTGTATGGTGCAAATGTAGTTAGTTTAGAATTTTAAATTAAAAAGCAAAAAGCATTCTAGAAATGATGATTTCGAGATCTAAACATCGGTCGTCTATCGATGTTTGTTCCGACTGCGGGGCATCGGGTAAGCAGCATAACAATAAATTCTCTAGATAATTGTTCTTAGTCAGTATAACGGACCAGAACCGGTGAAAAAATTATACTATTATTGTTATAGATCCGTCGTGGGCGTCAATAAACCGAGGATTGCTGTTGTGTGCCGAGTGCTGTAGTGTTCATCGCAGTATGGGTCGACATATATCTCACGTAAAGTCACTTCGACAAGGATCTTGGCCACCTTCGCTTTTAGCTGTATGTATACTTACGTTTTAGGTAGAATAATATTTAATAATAAAACAATTTATAATTTTTTACATAAATGTAATGTTTAATATTGCATTATTCTCAGATGGTGCAAGTATTAACAGCGCAGAATGTAAATAGTATATGGGAACACTCGTTATTAGACACATCTGCTCCAAAGCATCTGCGAAAAAAACCAACAGCAAAAGATCCATTACAGTAAGAATTGGAGGTTGTTTATATTGACCTATTTTTAACCCAGGCTGAAAAAAGAGTGGTGTTATAAGTTTGAGATGTCTGTGTGTCTGTGGCATCATAGTTCCTAAATAAATGACTGATTTCTATGCTTTTTTTATGATTGAGATGGATTTTAGCTACAGTTTATGAAGTTCGTCCATTAATGATATTATATTCTTATTTTTAAAAATTATAATTGTGTAATGGTCCATGAGGCTAACTCTGTGATATAGTTTATTAAAGCAATAACTCTACTTAGGAATAAATAATTATTAGAAATTTATAAAATTCCATCATGAAAGTTTATTTCACAGCCCTGTAAAATCAGAGTTTATCCTGGCAAAGCATTTGCGACTTGCTTATGTACTACGCGCGCGTCGTGACGAACCCCCAAATGAGCTGGGCAGACAGTTGCACAGTGCTGTCAGAAGCTCTTCTCTTGATACTTGCATGAGGTTGCTGGCACAGGGGGCTGATCCTAATTATTATAATCAGGTTTGAATAATCATATATGGTATATATTGAAATCAGTGACAGACCATTAAAGCTTAACTATTAGTATTTATTCATAACATTTTGATACATACAGATAACAGAAGACATATAATAGTGATTATCATGTCTAATGCTCTGTATTATTATTTTTAGCCAACAATTTTTAATCAAATTGTATAAATAATTATAAACTTGATCATTTAATATAGGTTCTTAGTTGAAGTCTTTGATAATAATTATCAGGTTTCCACTCCTTGCATTAATTATGATTTTTGTGTGATATGAAAATATTGTGTATATAGTACCTACATTTGCTTCTCATGTAACTGTGTCACTATTTTATCATATTCTCCTAAAGAGTTCATTATTGTTTGGTACTAAGTCTGTCCAAATGAAACGTTCTACGCGTGAATACACTCGCGCGCTTCAATTTATATTGCGCCCAAATGCCGCGTTTTACGCATTGTTCCTATGCAATGAGGGTTCAGAGAACACAGCGAATTTTTTTAAATTACTTTCGGATGTCACTATCATCATTTATATCATAAATTATTCAAGAAGATATCATGCTCCCTTTCTAACTAAATACAGTACAGTGAAAGAATTTTTGAAATCGGCACAGTAGTTTTTGTGTTTATACATTACAAACATACAAATCTTTCCTCTTTATAATATTAGTTTAGATTACTGGAACTTTCTATTCAATGGATGCTTTTCGTTTTCTACCTTTGTAACTCAGTTACTTACACATAGTAACCAAAATTATCAGAGATGTTTGCCTCATACTGAAATCCTTGGTAGGATATAAGGATTTAATTTTTTTATTGATTGCATAGGAAAAAGGCAATATGTGTTTACACGTGGCATGCCGTGCCGGTCAGCCAGCGCAGGCCGAGCTGTTAGTGGCTTGGGGCGCTGATCCTATGGCGAAAGACAGTGTGGGGAACACACCCATCGAGTGCGCTAGGTTTGTATATCTGACTTTTACTATTATATACAGCTAGTTTTTTCTATAAAAATAATTTTATCAAATTGTTGATTATTTTCATGGTTTTAGATTTTTTTATCAAAAACTTTTTTTTAAAGTCCAAAATAGAAAAATTATAAACATCAGTGAATTGTTTCTTCTTTATTCCAAATAAAGCCGAAATAATAAAGAAATGAAATCCCTTTTTTTTAATGTGTATTTTTCTAAATGCATATATATGAGTTTTGCCACACAATCCATATTATGTGCATTTAATAAAAGCTGCTACTATGACCAAACTAACATTTAATTTTTTAGAAAACTTCACTTAACTTTTCAGACTAGGTGGTCACACCGAACTCGCAGATCGCATGACAGAGCTGGTTTATGAAGCTACAGATCGAATGATCTACTTCTTAACTGGCGAGAGACCAGATCATGTCTCTGGTAGACACTATATAGTGCCTCGTGCTCATGACACTCATGAAATGACCGATGTGGCGAAGGCTGCACGGGGTAAATTGCAACTGGTATGTACCATGTATATAAAAGATTACTTTAAAATTACTGTAAACAGGGGTGCTTTTTTAATTTTAATGAAATTTATTGGTAAATTTTTCTTCCAGCTACCCAATCACCTATTTGAAGAACTGATTATGGATATCTACGATGAAATTGATCGACGCGAAACCGAAGCCAGTGAGTATTTTTGAGGAAATAGGCATACATTGTCTTCTTCAGCTCATGTGGTGCACGAAACGAGGTAATAATGAAAAGTGCCCGTTAAAAAAAGGAAACAAGTGCAGAAATATCTTTGGAACATGCCCCAGGAGTTGTTAAAGGGATTATGGGACTCCACTTCCTTAATTTTTTAAGATCATAAAAAAGTCCCAACACAAAATTGTTCATTAATAATATTGGATTCAAGTCTTAAAAGACAAAATGATATATGGATGGTGACAACAATTGTGATATTTGTCTGTGATATTTTTGTTTTCAGTATGGCAAACTAGTGCGACAGGACTGGAGCGTTGTGGAGTAGCGTTTCTACCTGTGAATCCGGCTCTTTCGGCCCCAAGGAATCAGGGTAGACAGAAGTTAGCAAGACTATCTTCGCCTGAATTTGCTACACTGCTTAGAGATGTTCTTCTGGATGCGACCAGAAGACAGAGGATTGCCAGCTTACAGCCTAGAGGTAGCGATTCTTATCAAGGTTTTAATTTAATAGAAACTAACATTTCAATGGATCATCAGCCATGAATTTTTTTGAAAATGATTTGTCTGAAATTACGGAGTGCCCACGGTTATAGTTTAACTTACATGGTTATCATAGATATGATGGCGTTTAAACAATAAAAAAATCGATCGAAAATTTCGTTAAAAAAGCAATAGTTGAAGTAGATAAAAAACCTTTTGTATCGAACTCGGGGCCTAGTTAGTTGTTATAGATAAACCAAGTTGACATTATTTTGTAGGTTTATGGTTGGGTAAATAGTAGATAACGAAAATATTCAGGTTCATTGAGATTTTTTTAACATATTTTTTTTAATTAAAAGAACATTATAAATTATCCCACAGGAACACAATACCGATATATGTTAATCCAGAGTATATTCTATTTGTGTGCCAAATTTCAATCAAATCCGTTCAGCCGTTTAGGAAAAATTGAGTAACAAACATCCAAACATCCTCAAAAACTATCGCATTTATACCTATACATATAACCTATCCTATATCTTCTCAAATGTCGTCTAAAACAAGTGTTTTATCATAGGTATATCGGGTCCGTTGAACCCTTTACTGTCCGCAAGTCACTTGAGACATATCTCTCAGATGTCGGATGACGAGCCGTTATACGATTCCGTCGCTTCAGACGACGATTACGCGGCCCTGGCTCCGATTGAATTAGACGTAAGTGTGTTTATAAAATGTTAAAAACTCATGTCTTCCAAATACGGTAATGTTTTTGCGACTTTTATAGATCAATTTCATAAGCAACTTATTCAAGCATGCTACGGTAGAAAATTATTTCAATTTATTTCTCCTGTATTAGAATCTAGGCTCTGCGTAATAGTGATTATCACTGATTACCTCGTAAAGACATATTTATAAATATATCACCATTTCTGGGATACAGGATAAGTTAGTTCTGGAAGGTTTAGTAAATAATAAACATATGAAAATGGATTCTACAAGTGTATAAATCATCAACTGTCACATATTATCATGTCATAAATTAATGTTTATTTATTCAGTTTTTCTACAAGAAAATAATATGAAAAGTATATTTCTATTTAAAACAACGAAATACTTGAAATTTCTAGTTGTCGAGCCTAGACCCAAAAGCGGGTGAAACTGTATCGTCCTCATACAACCCGTCCCTCCCCGAATCAAATGAACGAACAAACGCACCAACAGACCGGAACGAAATCGAAACCCTAAAAAAAGAACTCGACAATCGAGATTCAACTATTACTGAGCTTAAAAATCAGCTCAAAAACCTACAGACTATTGTCGAACAGCTGACCAAAGAAAATAGTGTATTGAAAACGAGTAGTGTTGATGAAGACAGTGTTTCCTCGACAAATGAGGGCGAGGAGAAGGAAAAAGGGAGAGACGAAGATATTAGAGTGAAGACTCGCCCGGTCAGTATGTATGAGACTAGAGAGGGACCAAGGAATAACTGGCAGGTTACTAAACATCAGGTACTAATTGTAGGTTTAAGTAGATTAATATTGGAACATCATACTATAGTGGCATGAAACTTGAGCCTTATTTATTAAATCCTGACAAATAGTAATATCTCAAATACTGAGCGAAATATATCCATTCGTTTAGGGGCTACGATTCCACAGACAGACAGAGACACGTCACACTTAAAAATCAGTAGAAGGGTTAGTTCGAGCCGTCCCGTTCGTAACAACTTTTTACATAAAGTTAAGTGAAATCAAGTTTCGCACCGCGGCCTTTACTAATCATTAACCGTTTTGGTTTGAAGCTAAAATTCGGTCATACTAATGGTCTTCTGATCTTAAGGAAAGGAAACAATATTCGTTTATATAGTTTGGTAATCCAAATATATGAGTATTTTTAGTCAGCCCATAGCCCATTTAAAATAAATATCAGCTATTTTAAATGTAGAAGTTATTTTTAAAAACTTGCATGTATTGTGTATATATTGTGCATTTAACTTAATGATTAATTTAAATAGTTAACGAATATTCCGGTCCTGGAGAGGTCGTTAACTCAGGGAGCGTTAGAAGTAGGCGTTTCGAGTATGATGGATATTGATTCTACCCGGGAACCGCTCAGTGCTGAGGTAAGAACTTGGAAACTAAGCTTCGTATAACATAGTTTAACTTGTACTTCGCAGTCTCAATAATAATTATAACACATTTTTCAGATAAAATTATGCCTATTTGCTTAACATATGCCTTAATACTTTAAAATTTTCTATCCTGAGTGTGAATTTTGGGAGACAAAGAAATTCTTCCCTTGGGTAGACATAAGTGGTAATAGTAATCAGTTGTTTCAGTCTGACGCAGAAATATGTCCTCCATAGAATTCCGCACTTATTTATTCGTGTGTGTGTGCTGTATTTGCGTTTCGTGAATAAACATTATTGTCTTTATATGAATTATATTTTGATCAGTTTTTAATGTCTTAGATAGTCCAAATGCGTGCGGAAGCCGTGACCCGAGCAATACAAGAGCTTTGGTCGGCCGCACGTCTACAACGAAGTCGCCTTCCAGACAGAGCTGATTCCATAAGACGAGCTACTGCCTCACTACTGGCGCTTTTCCCACAGGTACAACTCTCACTACTTTTTTTATTGTCAACATAAAATTTGCGGTTACTACTCAATTGTTATTTCTTTACAACTGCTGTGAAAATAGGTTTGCTGTTGTACAGAACTAAATTATAAGCATTGCTGAGACGTATAGAGACAACTTGACTATGTCATGCATAAGATCGGAGCTAGAATTCAGAGAATCGGGTTTGAGAATGTCTAAGAAAAAATTAGTTACTTGGTTATTTGGCTTAGCTTGGATTAAAGACAACGAGGCTCATTCGGTTTGATAGCAAGTGCTCCAGAGTCTAGACTATAATTTAAAACATAAAAGTGTACAATTGAAAAACAGTATTGTGAATAAGTTGGATCTATTTCTCATTATATCATACTAGCTGACCCGGCAAACGTTGTTTTGCCATATTAATTTTTGGGGTGGGCTACCCTTATCATTTAGGGGTATGAAAAATAGATAGTAGCCGATTCTCATACCTACTGAATATGCATATAAAATTCGGTAAAAATCAGTAAAGCCGTTTCGGAGGAGTATGGTAACTAACATTGTGACACAAGAATTTTATATATAAGATTTTACATACGTATCAACTGTTTGAAACAATTTAATTATTTTTCAGACATGTACAGATACATCACTGGAGCAAGTTGTAAGCGATCTCCGGTGCGCAAGTGAAGAGCTTAGCATTGCTTGCACTGCTCAAGCACCTATTGACCAAGTGCGGGCAGCAGCGTATGACTTGGCTAAAGCAACCAAACTTCTAGTGACACACTTTCAACCCTCCTAGCGAAGAACACTACACTACACTACCGTGTAGTGTCAAAGTGTATACAAGTGTTGTATCGCTTTCAGGATGTTCAAGTGACTGACTGATTTGAAAGACAAGTTGTCATATTGATTTACTAGTTATGAAAGTTATATGACGTTGTGCAAAATGTTATATTTGTTTTCCTGAAAGTTATGTGACCATTTATGCCATTGTCAATTCAGTTGTGGTTTATACTGAACAAATCAGCTAGTGGCACTATAAAGATATGCTGGATAGGTATTATGGATGGAGACTCATATAATTAAAACAGTCTTTTGGACATATGCTACGGCGTAGCAGCTATGCTATCAGCTGAATGATAGTGTAATGATTGAGGTTTGGTTAGTAATTATCACATCGGCTTTTATTAATGTGACTCACACATTTTAATAAAGTACTGTTTCTATGGGATTAAAAAAGGTGTAATTCTTAATCCAATAAAAATAAAAATTTATTTAAATTTTAGGGAATGTTTCCGATTTTTATATGTTGTATGCTCTATTTTGGATTTTTATTAAAATTAATAATTTTAAATGTTTCTAAAAATTTGCTATTGTGCGTTGTGATTTAGATAATTATTGTGTATCGAATTCTAAAAAATGTATTCTAAAATAATACTAAATATTCATAAACAATCAGTAATAATTGTAAGTAGTAACAGCTTTAATTTCAGTATAGTTCCAGATTAAATTGATACGATAAACTAAATATTTTATCGAAATAGCGTTATTATCGTTTATGTTTTTAAACTGTGACGTTATCGAATAAGACTATCAAATTATGGTACCATTTGTAGACACTCAGACCTTATATTCCCAGTTTATTTACAACAATAGAATTCAAAAAAAAAAAAAAAACGAGTTGAATTGATAAAATTCATCCTCGTGGCCTCTAGTGATGGTATTATAAAAACATTTCTTCAATATAATGATTGTTAAATTGTCAAAAGTGTTTAAATTTGTCAAAGAAATCATTGATATCATTAATCTAAAACTGAATATTTAAAATGGTTGGCATTATTATTTCATCTTTATATCTTGTAAATCTGTTTTTTATTTTTATTAATTAACATTAATCAATAAGCTCAGTTATATAAGATGCTATATTCAATTAGACTTCAACGGCTTTAGTGAAATTGTACCTACGTGTCACAAATAAGTGTGAGCTATAGAAGTAGGAGCGACTTTATTTAAAAGGAATTGAAGGATATTTTCAAAAGGTTTGTCGTTCGTTGAGTAAGGCGCTATTAATTTGTTCTCCAGAACCTTAATGGTCGCTTTATTCTGACACCCGTTATTTCTGTAACAGTATTTCTTAAAGATTCATCAAATTCAAAGAGCATCGTGAATGGTTGTAGCTTTGTAAGTGATTGTTATTTTTGCTACATATTTTATTGTAAAGGTAGCCTAACTGTGTTATTTTAATTGTAGCGTTTCGCAAACGATTTTAAATGTAACAATTGGCATTCGACAAATTTTATGATCGTTCGGAATTTTATTCATACACAAAGTAATAACATAAAAACTGAAAAGATTATTTACTGTTTTTACATGTAAATAGTAAAGAAAAACATCTTAAACTTCTTCCTATTATTTTTTTACCTATTGAAAGTGTACATATTATTGAACATTTCGAGAAATGTTTAAATACAGACATTTTGATACAAGTAAACAGTAAAAACCAAATTTAAATAAGTTTAATTTAAATATTATATTTCTAAACTACTAAATGAACAAATTCTAGAACGATCAAAAATTTCGATGGTAGAGCATATTAAAAAAATAATAATCAGTTCCGTATTACAAAGATGTATACTATTATTAAGGTGCTTGAAGGGTTGACCCAGTGCGTAGTGTTACAAAAACGTGCCTCAATGTTACTAAAGTAGCTAGTTTTTTGCAATGGCAATCCACTACCGTAAATATACTAGAGCAAAGCTATAAAGCAAATTTTGATATATCTTGATGCAATTTAAGATTTATTGTGGAAATAAATAGATTTCAAACGAATACTTTGGTAATGAATTTGCAATGTTGATGTGAAAGACGGGCTATTTGTAGTATTGCTCTAGTATAATTATAGGATTATGTAATTAGCATATTTTATAATTCATAAGATAATGCTAGGTTAGATATACTGAAATTGAATTTTTCAATGTTCTTTTACTTATATGCGCATCAAAGTTAACGACAATTTGGATTTTCACTGTGAAAATACTTATAATAGTTACTAAATATAATCACATTTTCAGCTTTAAGCTCTTAGTAATATGTATGATTATAGGAATGAATAATTTTGTTATTGAGATTATCCAGTTATAAATATAATAACGATTATAATACCTAAGTGTTCAAAATAAATGTGGTCGGATATACCTATATATTTCATTTAACCATAAAAATATAAGCAACCAGCTGATAGTCCCCATACAATTTCGCATTTGCCTTTGCAAATGAACGAATTAGTGTATGAAGTGTGAAAGATAACAAACATACCAACGCATTAGGTAATAAGTGAAGTGAAGTCCCGTGTCCCGTAGTGGGGTATGGGGCAGATGCATTTCACATCTGTTTCACTGATTGATTTTTTTCTTTAGGGGCAAGTACGTGATCAGCCTTCTATGCCCTGCCAGACCGAGTATTTTTTTTTATCTCCACCGGGAATTGAACCCAAGACCTCTTGGTTGTAACGCTTACGCGCTTACCACTAGGCCAAGGAGGCGGTCAGACCGCCTCGCGACTATTAGGTAATGGCATGACCTTAAAGATTTAATAGAAAACTTAAGTTAACGAAATAGTTATGGCGTTGGTTTTGGGAGTAAATTCGAAATACAGTTTTAAGCATATGCTCGGTTTTCCTAAGCAAAAACAAGATAAAACACTTCATAAAAAATCATTATTATATATTATGTTTCAATGATATTCACCAGTAAATTAAATAAAGGTAGGTACTCTCATATATTATACAATTATCTTCTTCAAACATAATTATTCAATTTTATTTACAAGTTAAATGGAAAAGTATTTTCCAACTTCAAAATAATATCATCTTTGGAGTAACTTATCTACAAAGTGCTTAGATACATATTTTAATAACTCTTATTTAACCATTTTCTTTACACTTAATGTAAAGAAAATGTTGTATCTCAAAATCTAATTATCGACGTTAAACTACATAATTAAAATAATAACCCAAAAATATTGCGAAACGGTTACAAAAGCCTACATTGTTTACGAGTAAGTATACTACTATTAACATAACAATAATTGCGCACAAATTATGGTGTATTATGTTCTTAATACAAGGTCATGTGTATAATCCTCACAAGCTATTAAAAATTTATATCTTCAACCGCCTATGTACCTACATAAGTAAATCTGTAATATTTTGAATGCAGTCATTGGTTCCAATTATCATTTATCTCACAATTAAAAGGCACAATTTTGGTTTTGATTGAATAGGTCTAATTATTAAGTCTAAACGTGTAGCCCTACCTAACTACAGTACAGTTTAGCTACGTGATGAGTCTACATTATTTTACCTTTCGTGTATGCGAAGGGCAGGGGTGTAGCCGTGCTATAGTACACTATATTATGTACCTAGACGTTTATATTATTGTCTGACCCTCTGATACCGCTCGTAATAAGCTAAGGGTAGACGAGTCTATCAGTAGGTACCTAAACTAGACTTAATTTTGTAGGTATAAAGTAGTCGTAGCAATTAGACATACAAGGCTATACGTAATTTGACCATAAGAACAATTTTAGTAAAAATTATAAAATTAAAAGCAATGTAATTATTATTGTTAGATAGGTAGGTACTCGAAACATTAATCGAAGTAATTCAAAATAGTAGGTAGGTTCAAATAAATGTGACTTGCTGTATCACATTTCGACTAAAAAACCTGTAAAAACTAGGTTCTGTAACGCAGATTCTCTCACGAACATTTCCAAATACAGACTGCCTGATTACCACCAAAGTACATATAGCATATGGTTGTACACTCGTATGTGATCTCGAAGCCGTAGCTCTCACCAACAACCACGTGGAATGCTGGACCAAACTTTTTGTCCATTGTTTCCTTGACCATTCTGGCAGCCAACTCGTTGTTTTGGGAGAACTTTTCACATGCAGTTACAGAGAGTTCCATCGCCTCTATTCGCATCTCTTCTGGCATATCGCAGTGCTGTGAATAGAATAGAGTTTTAATTTTATAGGAGTTCGAAGTTTTTTGAGCCAATAATTCTAAAGTGACAAGACATTATAGTTCACTCAGACTAATAAAAACTTAGGTAGGTATTGCTGTGAAATCTAGTAGGTACATTTGACCTATTAAATTTCTTAGGTTTAAATTTACATAAAATCTTTTAATCAAAGTAGGTATATCTATGCTTAGTTCAACTATTTAAAAACGTAGTTGTAGGAAAACATTAGGATTTTGGGATTTACTCGAGCTAGTCAGATCAACATAAGAGAAGATACCTTGAGTACCTACCTCGAGCAAGTATGAGTAATTTATATAGTACCTAGAGCTCAAAGCAACCTGTTAAATTAGTAATAGAAATCGATCATCAGAAATACTCTACCAAGTCTGATAAAGTGGTCTCCGCGACGCTTGATTGAATTCTGGGCTCTCCTACTATATGTGTTACAAATTACGTAGGTGCCTACTTAATGTCGTTAAAAAGCTGTTATTATTTTAAGTAATTTGCTCATAAACCTAAATAGATTTTATGTAAATATTTAAATGCAATCATTTTTCTTCACAGGAACATTGTATTGAACGACACTGATTGGGTGAATGGTACACCTGTCGATTCCCTCACAGGGTTTCCGGCTGATAAAATAAACAGTAACCACTTACTAATATCGGCTACAAACAAAAAAAGAATCAACAAGGAAGCTTTTAGTACCTACTGTGAATATCATCATTTGGAGCAAAATATGTGGTTGTAAACAACTAGACATTGCTTCCTTTGAACTTATTCAACTAGCACTATGGTACAGGTCCCTAGTTAAGACGATATCGTCTACTGATAAAGATAATATCTATGATGAATTTTATAATATTGTCATATTTTGCCTACGTTTTATAATGGACATCAGTTATCGGCTAGGTACTAAATGATATTTTCGAAACTACAAGTTTATCTAGAAAACAGTAACTCGATATCAACGCGGATAGTACGTGATACGTCCATCACAGGGTCGTAAACCATGACCGCGATCAACTTACCGACTTCTAGGGTTTCTATCAATTGATAGTACCAATACACGAGAGAAAGAGGAAATCAAACACAATTACATAATATTTTGTTTAAAGATTGTATGTAGGTACTATCTAAGGGTTTAAATAGAGAATTTGTTAGGTATAAGAGGTGAGAGAAAATAAAACTGTTAAATTAAAAAAATATACATATACAATTTTTTTTTTTTTTTAATAAAACGACTTTATTGAGTTATTAGTTTTTACAAGTAAAGTATCTAAAAGTAAAGAATATTATTTATAATATGTCATGTCATACTTACCAACAAGGAAATAAAATAGTAAAAAGTGACGGATTAAATCGTGGTCACTTATTGTTCTGTTGTATCTATTTTTATACCTCAACCGTTTTAAATAATACAATATTAAAAATATAAACACGCAGTTTTTTAAATCACTGTTTTATTTAAGTATGTTATTTATATAATATACTTTTCCTGCGGGTATCGTAGTGGCGCTAAAAGTTAAGAACTGAAAGTTTTGAGGGAGAAGTTATAACGTTCAAACTACGTTCTCTATTATATCAATATATAATAGAGATAGATAAATTAAATACGTACCCTTATCAAGGGGTAAGTATGTATAACTTTCTCTGCAGCAGCTACGCCACCGGCGGCCCCTTCTTCTGCCATTGTATCACTTCACTGTACTGAGTACTCCAAAGACGTATCTTATACTAACTCCAAAATATATCTTAAACATTCTTCACACATGCAACAGACGTGTGCTCCGTTCCATGCCTCGCGCCTGTTTACTAGTTACCTAGGCAACGTTGAGATGCGGGGAGATGTGATTGATTTTTCGATTTTTACGTTTGAATTTAGACTATAAGGTTATAGGTATATAATTATAACTTGTTTGTGTGGGGTCACGTGTGGGTTAAATCTATGGTCATTCAAGTTCCACATTCAAATCCCTACAGCTAGGTACCTATTTTATTTAGCGACTTTATTAACTCTATTTTTATTAAAATACTTGAAAAATTCGTCATATTTTTGAAGAAGTAGGTATACATAGGAAAGGTTAAACACGTTTCAATCCGTTGATAAGTATCGTATTTAATTATGAAACATAAACGCAGGATCAGATTTTTTATTTCGATATTTGACTTATAATTTCTGAATAATTGATGGTTTTACATATGACTAGTACGCCTTTGCAATTATACGAGCAATTTATTAAGCACAAGAAGCTTGTAGAAAACACTGGAGATTGCATTGCGAACAAGGTATTCAAGACGAAAAATATGGCCTTGAGATTTTCACTTATGTTCATTATCTCCTTCATTAGTGTGACCAATGACCATGTCGTATTTAAAATTAGGATAGACCCTAGGAACTAGCATAAACAAATTCCTTACGATAGACACATAAAATGTAATTTAAACGAATTATAAAATGTCATGTTAGGCACATACCAAATTCCTTTTTACATAAAGTAACTTACATAAATTGTTTAAACAAAGTTATATAACATACTAGCTGACCCGGCAAACGTTGTTTTGCTATATTAATTTTTGGGGTGGGCTACCCTTATCACTACGATTCACAGACCTACTGAATATGCATACACAATTTGGTAAAAATCAATAAAGCCGTTTCGGAGGAATAAGGTAACTAACATTGTGGCATGAGAATTTTATATATAAGATTGTATGTTGATGAAATTACCATAAGAAAATGATATCATTATATATAATAAAACTAAGTTGAAAAAAAATTTGCGTACTGATAAAACTTAAACAGGAGTCCCGGCACGATAAATGGACTTATATATATATATATATATAGTGTGATAGCCCTTTATCCCCCCTCAAACAAGAAATTTTCTGTTTTAACCTAAGGGGTGTGTTTTTAAAGATATAAGGGCTTTTCCAACCCTCCAACTTGGAAATTAAGTGTAGTGGCGCCATCTGTTGTCGAGTATTTGAACTTAATTCAGAACAACGATTATTTGGGTTGCATTTCGAAAGGCGCTGCGAGCGATTGCAGCTTGTGTAGTAATGGCGCTCAATATAAAATTCCAATTTCAATAAAGTCTTAATTACATTTGTTACTATAACAAAGTTATTAAATTTTGTGTATTTAAACAGCAGTCGCTAACTTATATTTTAGAGTTAAAGCGACATAATTTTAGTTATTCAAAATAGTTCTGAAAACATTTTAAAATTTAAGTTTTTAAATTTCGCGCCTTTACTACGTACGCAACAGTAGCAGAACCTATTGTTACCGGACGATAATGTCGAGAACATTCTAAAAGATGTGAGAAAGAAAATATTCTCAAACTTTCTCGAATATACTAGAGCCTAGCCTTCTGAATATAATATAAGAGCCCGGTGTCGCCCGCCAGAGTTAGTTCGATTTGAACAGCAAAACAAGCGATTTCGAAACGAAAAGGAAAGAAATAGAGGTGTGTGTCCCTTTACTTCACTTTGCAGCTTAAACTACACGTCGCAGACGCATAGTATTTGTATGTCGCAATAGGTATAAGGCTCCTATCGTGCACTTTGGTGGGTGCAAGTTGATACCTATAAGGGTGTAGAAGTTTAGAAGATACAGGGTTGAAACGTGATTTCTAAAAATGTGTGATTATCATTAATCTAGAAAATTTTAAATTGATATAGAATATTCCAGAATGATAAACAAAATATTGTGTCTTTCAAATTATGAAGTATTTGTAGTGATATATTATTAACATTAATTAACAACTATACAATTAAAAATGACCCAGTGAATCGGGTATTCACAGCTAGTTATAGTTTAAAATTAAGTTTATTATATTTCTATCCATGGAGGTTAAGGAGAAGGAGAAAGATCGCTTTAGAAAATAGTGTCCCAGAATAAGGATAAAATAAGTGAGGCGCTACGATCGCTAAATTGTCTCAATTCAACTATCTTCAACTACTACTTGTGCATACTGCATAGTACATACTCATAAACAGCTAACTTCGCAAATATAACATAGAGACGGTAGAGCGGCTGGTGGCTGAAAAATGAATTATGTATTTAAATTTTTTAAACTTTCAGGAATAGGCGGGCTAATTCTTTAGTACGTAGCGATCGTTCTCCTTCTCTCTATCCTATTTCATCCAAAGTTGGCATTACGGTTGGTTTGTGACAACAACTGACAAATAACAACGCTTCCAGAAGTTGACAATGAGAAGTCTATAATTATCATAGGTTAAAAATTTAAAAGTCGAATGGATGGAGGAAGCAGAGACATCAGCTCAGCTGATTCAGCTGTTTGTTTGTTTGCAACTTGAATCTTGAAGGCTTTTGATAATAAATTAAGTCAATCAACTGTAATCTAGGTCTCATTAAATTTATATAATGGCTGCAAGATTTAGTGGTGCATTACAATTGACGGATTTGGATGATTTTATAACGCCATCGCAGGTACAAAAGATAACCTAATAATTACTTTAGGCAGTATTCACAATAGTAACTGTTTAGATAAAATATAAGTCTACTATCCAAACCTATAATTACATTTCGTTTCCACTGCGAAGTTTTGTACTTGTTATTTAGTTTTAAAGTTAAGAGTTTTATCGCAAAGTATTTGCACGTCATGCTCTTGTTCAATAAGCATTAAGCACTAAGAAATTGCTTAGTAAATTACGACGTTGCAATTTGCATTAATTATAAACAACAATGTAAACAAGAATGTATAGCTTATTCAAAATTATTTTGACTTAATTATATTGTTATTTATTAAAACATACAGGAATGTATAAAACCAGTGAAGATTGAAAAGACAAAGAGCAAAACTGGCGCAAAGATTAAAATTGGTGAGGATGGCTATTTTGATATGTCCAATGGTAGAGAGCAGAAGTTACAAAAAGTTGAGATCACACTGGCTGACTGCTTGGCTTGCAGTGGTTGTATCACATCAGCTGAAAGTGTTCTTGTTACAAAACAGAGCCAAGAAGAATTGTTGAGGTATGATAATTACATTATTATGTAATTCTAATTTAATGAAATCATAATAAATCGGGCAAAGATTCCTTCATATAAATTCACTTATTATTTTAAAATTGTCTTTTGTAAATCTTCTATTGTACTGTAAATATTTAAATGTTTCCTGAAGCATAATTTAAAGGTTGAGGGGTTTTTTACCTGTTGAGGGGTCCATATTGAATTATGGAAATAAAGAGTATATTATTATATATTCACTATTCACATCCAATAAGAAACCATACCTAATTAAAATTTATTTATGTATAAATGTATATTTTTCTGTTTGTTATATATCACAAAAATTGTTATTTTCAGGGTGTTATCAGAACGAAAGTACACAGATTTAAAGGGAATAACAAATGAGGTAAAATTGGTAGTTGTGTCAATATCATCTCAGCCTCTATTGTCCCTAGCATTAAGATATAAACTGACTACGCAAGAAGCTATAAAGAAAGTAGCAGGTATTAGACATCAGGCAATTTTTATACATTGTTACAAAAAAATTCCATTTTAAAATTTGAGATTTTTCTGTTAAAGCTGTTTAAATAAAATTTTATATAAACTGTTTAAAAATAGAGACTTTTAAACTCAAACATTGAATGTGATTGATGTTTTTTTTTTAGGATTCTTCAAGAAGCTTGGTGCAGATTTAATTATAGATATGACACTCGCAGAAGACTTCTCATTATTGGAAGCACAACAGGAGTTTCTTGAGAGGTACAGGAATCAACAGATTGACCCATCTGGGAAATATCTACCAATGCTTGCTAGTTCCTGCCCAGGTAATTTATTCATTTAAATTTAAAATTGAAGTAAACCTTTGATTTAGCATTGTTCTTTTTAACATATTTTATCAGCACCATCTTGTAAAATATTAGGTGAAGCTGATAATTATTATGTTCTCTCATTTAACAATATAAAATAATATACATTTACTATAATATACATTTTTCTTATTCTTTTTTTTTATTATTTAATAAGCAAAATATTATTTATTTGAAACAGTGACACAAAACATTTTAGTAAAAACCCTGTAACAAGATACATACTTTCTGAAAATCTAGATGGATAATTCGTAAAAAAAATTATAACTACATAGCATAAGTACTTTTTTAGTTTGTAAAATTTTTCATAGGTTGGGTGTGCTATGCAGAGAAAACACATGGAAGTTTTATTCTCCCATACATATCCAGTACAAAGTCTCCTCAGCAAATTCAGGGTTCCCTGGTGAAGCAGCATCTTGCAGCACGACGGGAGTTGCAACCAGCCTCACTCTACCATGTGACTCTTATGCCCTGCTACGATAAAAAACTGGAGGCTTCTAGAGAAGACTTCTATAACGAAATATTCAGCTGCCAGGATGTCGACTGTGTTATTACTGCAAGTGAGTGCTAAGATCTATTAGGAAACTAGTTGTCGCCCAAGTTCTATATCCAAAATACCCGTCGTAATTTCTAATTAATAACTAAATTAACAACCGTTTGGGCCGTGAAAGATGACCTATTCTCATACTAAGTAAAGAAATCTAAAAAAATATATTTTTCAGTCGAGTTGGAACAAATGCTCGCGAATGAAGGCAAGGCCTTATCAGACATGATGGATAGTGACCTCGACTGGCCGTGGGATGAAAGTGGGGCGCCAGGTGTCAAGGGACATGTTGGCTCTGGTTCAGGGGGTTACAGTGACGCGGTATTTTTGTATGCGGCCAATCACCTTTTTAACATAACCAATCCACAGTTACAGTACAAGAACTTGAGGTAAGGTTTTTTAGTGAAACTTATTAAAATGTAACATAAATTCAAATTTAAAGTTACGTTAAATAAAACTTGAAAACGGAAAAAATCGAATTTTTACCAATAGATTAATCTTCCAAACCTTATTTTGAAATATTAATAACTAGAAAATAGAAATTTATCTCGTGAAAAATAAAGCTTTTTGTAGATATTTCAAGAAAAAGGTTTAATTCTATCATATATTAAAATTATATATTTTAAACGCAACCCGCAGTGGGTAGTACATAATTGGAAAAATGTAGAAGTTCAATTGTTTGAAGTTCAGTTGTGAAATACAAGACAAGTAAAACAATGCGCATTTTGTTGAACTGTTGCTCTTTGCTTCATGAATTTTAAATTTTTAAGATCTAGCTTTGTGTTGTGTGTGTGCTTCGGTTTATATTTAATAACAAAGTTAAATACACAACACTGTAATTAAAATGCAAGATCGACTTTTTGATGGGCACCAGGCTAGTACCCGTAATAGATCTAAAGTCAAAAAGACTTGTAACAGGCCCTCAGCCATCCCTCGCAGACAGAAAATGTAGTACAATATTAGCTAGATACGTACGTGTTTGTGTGTGCGAGTGAGTATGTTTGCATGTGCATCTTCTAACTCAACATTCAATAATATCTTGGTCTCATTATAATTTAGTCGATTTAGCAAGCTTCGTATTAATATTTCATGCTATAATATTAAAAGGCTTTATTAATTTCGTTAAGAGTTTAGACTATGTAAACAATGCCTTGTTAAAAAAGTATATTATATAAAGCTACAATGAAGGTCATTCATTCATTCATTGATCATTTTTTCATTTCCAAACGGTGGAGAAAAAGATTTTTTTATATAATATTTCAGATCTGCTTAATTTTTTTAAATAAAACTTTTTCTTAAAATAACACTAAAGGTGTGAACAATGATAAGTAGTAATAATTATAATGCATATTTTTAATTCATTTAATCTTTAAATTAAAAAAACGTAACGCATTTCCGATTCCTAAAAATTTCATAACAAGTGCGATATGCTTTAGTGTTAAGCTATAAGAGGTTTTTTAGAAACCCAGACTTCCGAGAAACAACACTAGAAAAAGAGGGTAAAGAAGTATTAAAGTTTGCAATCGCCAATGGCTTCCGAAACATTCAGAACTTGGTGCAAAAGCTTAAGCGAGGAAAATCTCCGTTTCATTACGTCGAAGTCATGGCTTGTCCCTCAGGTATACCTACTCGTACACTACTTCTATATTCTATTAAATGAACCTTAGATGGTGCTGTGTGATTTTACAATGTCATGTAAACAAGACCTTTATATTAAACAGACATTTTCTTTGTCATTTTTGTATGGTAGAGTCGACCTTAAGTAGTTTTAACTTTTAATATTTTATTTCCCTGAAACCCAAAGTTATCTATATCATTATTTTTATTTAATTACTACTTACAGGATGCCTGAACGGTGGCGCTCAAATTCGACCATTAAATGGAGAAAGCACTCGGGAACTAGTTGACCAATTATATACAATGTACCGCGACTTGCCCCAGAGTGTGATTGAACAAAACGGAACAGTCGCTCGCTTATATACAGAATGGCTAGCGGGTAAACATTCAGACAAAGCCCGAGCCTTGTTACATACCCAATACCATGCTTTGGAGAAAAATGACGTTGCCTTAAATATTAAATGGTGAAAATTTGTCCCGTATAGTGTCCCCGTTTTTCCCGAATAGTGGAGCATGGGTTGGGCGCTATTTGACTGATCGTTTACTTTGAAGGCTTTAAAAATCAGCCTTGCCAACGGTTATTTCATTTATCTGAGAATTACCCAGGTAGTCCCGCGCAACATGCATTGAATCTTGGAAACTTGACCAACACTATGAAGACTAATAAAAGACTCTAAAGATAAACAGCTTATAAAAAGCAGTGAAAATGAGTTTTGTAAATATTTGATAAGAAATTCCCTTAGTTAACTAAGGGAATAATATGTAAGTTAACTTTGTATAGCGACCGGTTGATAAAATTGAGTAGTTAGATAATGGATGAAAAGAAAGCAGGGAATCAGAAAAATCTAATACTTATAGAATCAACATAATTCGAATCGATTCATTTAGCCAAACCGGCGGGAAATATATACAAACTATGTATTTTAATTTAAAATTATTTTATCAACGATTGTATTTGAATTGAGAACTGTGTGCCAGGCTTCGATCAACAATACCAACTAGATAACGGATTACGTACCTACATAATCAAAGCGAAATGCTGTACGCGTGAATATGTACACTACAGAGACAAAAGTTTTAAAACAGCTTTAAGTTCAACCTAATTACAACCATAGCACCTAGTAATAAAGTCAAAAATCTTCATGTTATCTTATACTTACGATTATTACATTGGCTGTGTTTCAAATGAACTAAACAAAATAAGAGCTCAAGTCTCGAGTGCGCTGTTATTTACCGAGACGTGGTTTTGGCGCCGCCCCGATATCTAGTTGGTAATTTATTTTTATTTATTAATTAGCTTTATACCTTAAAAACTATTGTTTTGTAATATAGTTTATTCTTTATATTGTAAGTGTACATGAAGATTAAAATAAATAATAATTTAGTTGATTTGATTATTCATAATTCAAAGGTCGCAGCTGTGTATTGTTATTTGCCGTATTCAACATGTGGTTGTGAAGCTAATGTTTTGAGGGCTAACTACCGAATTTGACTTGATCTTGTTCTCAAAAATATACAAAAAAGGTTCTCAAACTAACGAGATCTTACGATTTTCCCCATATATATTTAAGGCTTTAGATTGTAGATGACCGAGGACTTAAAGGTGGTAAATGATAAAATTTAATATAATAAAAACCGATTACAATGCTAAACCCAAAAAGTGGCAATTCCTAGTTGTCCGTCACTATATTATATTTTTATCACTGAGCCTTATTTATTACGTGACGTAAATTAACATAGTGAAATACGTTTCAACTGAACACGTTTCAGTAGGTAGTGGACTACGACAGTGAACGTTTACAAAACATTCGTGGAAACATATTTACAAGTACTTAGGTATAGTGCAGTGAAATGGGGGATTTCAGAGTGACCGGCGCGACTCGAATATATTTTATTCTGTTTTGTACGATTGTTAAAACTGTAATTAGTACGGGGATGGGGAAATGTCCGATTTACCCACAGTTCCCGAATTTTGATATGACCAGAGTAAGTATACTAAAGTGCATAAATTAATTGGCATCGTCGTTGATTGTCACTTACTTTTCATAACATTTTCTTAGGCATTATTAAATAAGTAGTTTCTATTATAATATGTTGGAAGCTAATTAAAAAAACAATTGTTTAATAGTTACATATACATATTGCCAAATGTTGCTTGAGGATTTGGCTTCTCAAAATTGTAACTATATTGTTAAGGAACAACTAGTCTTTACAATCGGATGTTACATTTATGTACATAAATCTTATAATCATAGTATTTCAACAATGATTGCTTCAAGGATTAAATTTTAAATCCAAACTGATTTACACATCCTAATCTTTGAAACGTAATTGCTACGATTTAAAGATTTTTCTACGACCCGTGCGTGCGTCTTAATGCAATTCTTTAATTAATTCCGGATTCCTATAATAACAGGCGATTTTTAAGAGTATTCAAGATAAGTCTTAACATTACTAGGTTTTTTAATGAATTTAGTACCTAAATAAAAGTTTATCTATACGGTGACCAGAGGAAAATATAATCGTGATATAAATAACTAGGTATGTACCGACTGTTGGACCAATTTTTATGGAATTTTCATATTAGCGAATAGCTGTTGTAAAGAACAACTTGAGCTAAGCTGGCACCTACTTATATTTTCTTCGCGCATTCTGCTATTTATTTTTCACCCTAGGGCCTTGCTTACAACGTGACAAAAGTATTGTTTAAACGTATTGACAAATTCTTTAAATATTTTTAAAGAAAATAATTACTGGCTCTTTACACGAATTTTATAAAGCCATATATAAACGAAGTCAGCTGTGGCATCAGCTTCTTAATATTGTAATTTCAGTTAATACGTCGCCGATTAAAAAAATAATTATTAGATATAAACATTATTTATTAACCTTAACCCTTTGTCGTTCAGTCAACGGTGTATTTACATCCATTAATATTAACAAGTAGGTGAAGTAGAGTAAAACGTGTAACACTAAAACTAATTCCTATAGGTAGGTACTATACTAAGACAGACATGAGTCATATTGTTAGTAAAACTACTATTCTATCGAATTAAAATGTACCTAAGTAGGTACTTACATTTGCTGTGTCCGTGACTTCAATCACGTGGATTTTTATTTTTGTTAGACTGAATCCTAATACTTTTTTAAATAAAAGTAGACTAAAAAATGTATCGCTTAGTCTAACAATATTTGGATTTTTTAATATTAAGTACCTTCTTCAATTTTATTTATTTGTAGGTGTAGAATATAAAAATGTTATCTAATTTTGACCTAAGTACCTACATACTTTATTGTTACTTATTACAGAACATTATATTATAAAATATTTATTTAAAATTAATTATTGAATAATTTTTTTCCCATTTATGTAACTAAGTATTATTAAATTGATAAAAATATACACCTTCTTAGCTTACCTAAAGTCATCACTACATAGTATAAAACAAAGTCGTTTTTTCTTTCCCTATATCCCTTTGTATGCTTAAATCTTTAAAACTACGCAACGGATTTTGATGCGGTTTTTTTAATAGATAGAGAGGAAGGTTTTTATATATGTTTTATACCCGTGCAAAGCCGGGGCGGGTCGCTAATAGTTTATAAATTAATTTATTACTTATATTATATACTATTATTTATATATTATAATAAAATAAGTTGGTGTTTAAGTAAATTATGTGACTTTTTTTTACGTTGATAAATTCTTTTTAACAGTATGTAGGTATATTGACCGTTAGTGATGAATAAGTTTTAATTAATATTAAATTCAATTGGAACCGTTACAAGTAGATAGGTATTTGCCTAAATAGGCGTTACTTGCTTTTTAAATCTGGTCATTGAACTTCATGTTTATTTGAAGGTTTTGATGCTACGAAAGTAATCTTGGTGGTGATAGTTGATACCGAAGGAAAGCCTTGCCCAGTCAATTCGCAATGATCCCTATTCTTACTAGCGTAACTACATATTATAGTAAGCTGTTTTTAGAGGATTTTACCACTACAGTGGGTAATTGTAGGGTAGGTAGAATCATGTGCCTCAAGAATTAAGAAGTCCACGTGCCTGCCCCATGCCTGCAAGCAAGCCTAATTTCTAATAAATTTAATAAAATCACGAATACTTGGACGAGCTGAATTTTATTTACCTAGTAGTAAACCTTAGTAAACGCTCACCTGTTTTGACTTTTGTAGCCAATAATATTATTTTGTCAGTCGACCGCGAGCGACACACCTCCATTCGCAAATTCATGTATAATTCATATCGGTAATATTATCATATTTATACAAAATACAATTTGGTTTATCTTTATAGTTTAGTTATACTAATGAATTGAATAATTGGTTCAGTGGTGAACGTGAATGCGTAAGGGATAGACATACCTACAGAGTTACCTTCGCTTAAATGTGGCCTGCATTAAATTATTTAAATTTACTTTGTATTTTTTTTCCAGATGGTAGGTACCTGGTACGAAGTGGAGAGATCCTTCCATTTAATGGAAATTGCTGCTACCTGTACTGAAATCCACGTCAGTATCAATGACAGAGGATTCTTCGTAATTAATGTTCACACCACTAACAGATGGTAAATAAAAGTATTAAAGCGTAGTCAGTCATAATTAGTATGTCAGTACTTAGTCGGAGATTGTTTAGACTTAGATAGATAATTTATTAAACATCAGCTGTATGCTTCTAAACACTTGACATTTTAAAACACATACATTTTGTCTTTTTAATAACTCTTACTACTAGTTGAATAGTGACTTACATTCGTTATTTCTGCCCTGCACCATTAGTGCAGGGCAGAAAAGCGACAACATATTACAGCTTCGTTTTTCATCAAAAATACCAATCCATACAAATATTATAAATTCGAAAGTAACTCTATCTGTCTATCTGTTACGCTTTTACGCGTAAACCACTGAACCGATTTTAATTAAATTTGGCACAAACAGATAATAAGTTGAGAAAGGACATAGAGTACTTTTTACCGCGGGAAAACTTCTCATTCCCACGGGAAACAAAGTAAATCTGAAGAAAAGCACTGCTTTTTTAGGCTGCGCTACCACGAATATACTAGATTCCATACTAATATTATTATAAATTCGAAAGTAATTCTGTCAGTCTGTCTGTCTGCTACACTTTCACGCCTAAACCACTGAACCGATTTTAATGAAATTTTACACAAACAGATAATAAGTTGAGAAAGGACATAGGGTACTAGGGGACGTAGGGTACTATCTAATTTCACTAAGTGGGTACATAATAAATTTATTGTGACCATTTCAATGTGCTCAAACACGGTACCTCTGCTGCTGGCTTACCTACTAACTATTGTATCTATGTTTATTGATCAGTCGTGTCAGGTCACCGAATACCAAAAATGTCTCCTAATGCCTTTACCGTCAGAAGAGAGCAAGTCGTCTCCAAACAAAAGAGATAAGAACTATTCTAATCCAGTCACTTTTACTGTAAGCACCTATATAGGTACTTGGCGTACAAAATAAAACTCCTGTCCAAAAAACTGTCTAATGCGAACGAAGTCGCGGGTACAGCTAGTCATATATAAATCTAGGTCATAGAGGCTTGAACGAGTATTTTAGGCCTCATTTATGAATTACATATGCTACCTAATATAAATATCATGCTTTACAGGACTAGAAATCCGTCAACTTCATATGGACTGGGTATCCCTAGCCATGCAGGTTCATCTGCCTTCCGTTACAAACTGAATAATAGGATGCCGTACGTTATGGGACGTATGCTGCCAGGCGCGGGGCAGTACAACATATTGTTTACAGACTATGATCAATTTGCCCTTATATGGTCCTGTACCAATTACAGCATCGCACATTCAGGTGGGAACTTTATTTAGAATTTTTAGCATGAAATATTTTATTACGCCTGCTTTAATTATTAGTTAAAATCTTTAAATTACGTCTTAGCAGGCGTTAGATTTCACAACTTGTTAACGTCTGTTTTAAGTGATATGTGAAATCTGTACAAATTGCAACTGTAAGAATACCTACAGTGGTGTTATTTTAATAGGTAACATTTGATAGTTCATCAAAATTCAACAACGTAACCTTGTAACGGCGAATAAAATAATATATTTTTTCGTTTTGTTAGAACTGCACAATCGCTTAACTTTTTTGAATTACGATTAGGTACATATTTATTGTAATAATGACCGATACGAGTAATTTTACGATTTGATTTTACTAATAAATTATTCTAAACATAATAAACAATTTCTGATCTAAAAAACTGAACGTTGATACAATGTTGCGTCAGTTAACACTTAACCCTTTTTCTTTTTAAACACATGGGATTAAGGGATGTTACTCTAGAAATCGAAAGCTGATAAGTAGAATCGAATGCAATGATAGTTAAGAAATATCACCATAAATAATTAATAACCACGTTGTGATTATAATAAAACATAATTATATTTATTATTCTTTTTACGAAAGAAAAAATAATAATGGGACAGGGATTCGCCTGATGATTTTTAAAATTCACGTATATTTAAAGTCCGTATCGATTAATTCACTTTAATCGATGTTTTTAAGCAGGACACTTACTATGAAGATAAAACTGACAGACGTCAAATGTTACCTATTAAAATGAGTTCACTTTAATTTAAAAACGTTACGCTTTTTTGACAGATCGCATATGGGTATTAGGGCGGGAACGCGAAATAGACGCCAGTTTACGCGCTCAAATATACGCTATCATGCAAGAACTCAACTTGGATCCGGATCGGCTTATTATCGCTAAGAATAACAACTGCACCATTGTATCTAATAGTGAAACTAATAGTAATATACATAATACTTAGTAGTTATTAATATTTTATTTGTTTATCTTTTTAATAAAAATTAAATTTATTATATAATAAATTCGCCTTCAATTCGCTTCCTTTTATCACCCCCATTTCTCTTGATCGCGCATTAACTTTTGCCTAAATTCATAGGTATATTATAAATGCGAAAGTAAATCTGTCTGTTACGCTGTCACGCCTAAACTTCTGAGCCGATTTTGATGAATTCAGAGATACTAGCTTGGAAATGGACATAGGCTATAATTATTTATCGCAAAAAAAGTCAAGTGAAACTTGAAAGTCTGTATTGAAAGTCGTAAATATCGAAGGTTGTCGACACTTTAGAAATAAGGTACACGCGGACGGAGTTGCGGGCAGAAGCTTGTGATACATTACTGATTGATAATTGTAATTTAACATCATATTCCGTATTTACGACACCACACTTCCTCCGCGACGGTGAGAACAATATAAGTAGTTACCTAAGTACGTTAAGAGCATCGATATAGAAATATAGGATGTTTTTGTAGTGTGTGTGAAGTCCCGTGTCCCTTAGTGGGGTATGGAGCAGATGCATTCCATATCTGTTTCACTGATCGATTTTTTATTTAGGGGCAAGTAGGTGATCAGCCTTCTATGCCCTGCCAGACCGAGTTTTTTATCTCCACCGACCATCGGGAATCGAACCTAGGACCTCCCGGTTGTAACGCTTAATACTACTAGACCAAGGAGGCAGTAAATTTTGTAGGGATTAGGTTTAAAAAAACAAGTATAAATTATTTTGTAAACAAAATATTTATTTACAACAAATAAGTATTGCAAGTTAAAGGCATCGTATAAAAATGCAGTAAAGGTCAGGTAACGTGAACTGTGATGATTCACTTTGATTATAAAGCTAATACGAGTAAATAATGTGCAGCTTAATAACTTTCTTGATGTGAGGTAATACAATACAAATTTGGCTTTGGGTTATAATATAAATTAAAATTTCTATAATCACTATGAGTTTATTAATCATACAATATTTAATTATTCAGCATTTGTAGAAAGCGTAACAAATATTTTAAATCTAAAGAAACAAGAGTCTTTTCATACAAAGAAACGGTATAAAACCTTTAACAAAAATATGTAAATTACTAAAAAAACTTCACTTTTAAATATGTCGATTATTGAAGCATATTAAAATATATATTTATATATGTACCTACTACGATCTATGGAGATAAGTAATTTACAAAGAATGGAAGACAACGTTTACGCATGCCTTAATTAACTACAAAAGTAAATCGGTATTACATTGAAAATTTTTGTTTATCGGAGTGGTAACAACTTCTTTTATTTCTTGGCCACTGATAAACGTTTTGCATATTACAACATCCTTCGCCAGTAACCAAGTACCTACCTAAATCATATCCATTCAATGATGTCAAAAGAGTGCCTACCTACGTTCGGACGCTACTGGTGATGATTGTAATGTTCCATGCACCCAGTTTTATTACCTAATGTCTAATTCACCAATCATAAAAAAGACGGTACCATGTCCGAATATTACTCACAAGTCACAAACTTTAATATAAATTTGATTTGTTTCAGCTGCAGAGTGCAGAAATTAGACCTTTAATCACAATAATAGGTATATTCCAAAAAATTATCGCAATAGACGTGTATTATGCACTTAGGTATAAGTTGAATAAGTATTGTATATTATATTTTTAAGCATACGCAAAACGCAAATTTTTCTTTTTAAGAAAGATTCATAAAGACCCGAAAACGACTTCACCCGAAATGCACACGGCATATTAGGTACCTACATCTATATAAATTTACAAGAACATACACAAAAGTCCCCTTTAAAAGCTAAATACGACACAGTTACAATAAGATATAGGAGTGCAAAAAATTTATTGGTGAACTTGAGTGATTGAATCAAAAATATGCTATTTTGTAATAACTTTGCTTCATCAATAAAATATTACTTGAAAATTGTAATTATCTTTTTATGAATTACACTATTACAGGGTAAACAAGAAAAAAAAATGTTTTAGTTGAAGGTAAATATTTTTTTGTGTCTGAAAAATAAAATGATCTCTAAAATATTTTACCTTACCATTTGGTATATGTACATATGAAATTTTTATTTATATTATTTAATTTTTAACACGTAATTGGTATCAGTCAAACTCTATTATAACTCAATCTTTAATCAATTAATTATAAATAGGGTAATACTACTGGAATGTATAATTAATTAAAAAACAATCAACTACACAGTTCCATGGCAGCTAAATTAATGATAACAAATAAACATTCACCTAGAAATCAAGTTACACTCCCATCAATTATTATATTATAATTAAAATTACGAGAATTTGGTCATTGAGCATGATGTTAATGAACAACTCTTTGAATAATAAATATAATGATTAGGCCGTAATACTATATTACTTTACATAAGATGCATTCATTCATCAAAAAATAAATAAATGAAATAAAGTAAAAACCTATAAAATATATTTAAAAAAAAACAATATTGTTAGTATTTGGGGAAACTACTAATTCTAAAATATTAGAAAATGATGTTGCCAAAGGAGCCCAAAATAACAACATAACAAAAAAATAATAATAACTAAGGCTAAGTATCGAGATCTGGTGAATATAAGCACTCAGATATAAAGAAATTAAAAATATTCAACAACTCATTAAAAAAAATTAAATATAAATCTGTCAAAAATTATGACACATCACAAAACACACTATTAAAAACTATTCTCAGCAATACAGTTTCTTACTTCATTTAGTCTGATGACTTCAGAGTCTCTGTTTTTATATTCATTTTCAGAGTTAATACTGTCCACACTCTCACAGTTACTTAACGATTCCTTCATGTGCGTGTCTTGAACTCTGCTTATTGTGTATTGGTGCAGCCAAAGCTGCTTTTCTTCAACTTCTTTACTCACAACCACAAAAAGCTCTTTTTCCTTACAATCCAATTGCTCTTTTAGGTAAGTTATTAGGTCACAGCCCTGTGTGAAATTTGGAATTGTTATATTGAGATTTATATAATATGGAAATGTTATATTGATTGTTATGAGAGCAAACTAAGCATACATTCAGATTGGTTTTAAAGTGCATGGAAAGATACACTTAATAAAAATTCCAGGGCATTAAAATTGACAATATTGAACTGACAAAGACAATTAATTAGTATATCAGATGCTAAAATGTGTTTAAAAATCTATTGTAATGTGTTACTTTTTACAAAATTATGGATATGTATTTACTCTGCCAATAAGCTGAGGTGCGTCCAATTTAGAATCAAGATTGTAAAAGTTTCCTTGAATCTGTCTTATTGTTATCCAATGTCGTCTCCGAATTGGCAACATTACAAAACCTAACTTGTAGTCTGACGGTACATTCAAAATGAAGCCACAGATATTTGAAAGATCCAAGCAACCTGGATCTCTGGAATAATAAAATTGCAATTAAGTTTTTTTTAACAACAATATACTAACATTTATTGTATCTATATTATGATGTTATGGTTTAATACTATAAAGCTATAGTATGTTATCAGACATGGTACAAAAGCCAAGTTTTTTCTGAATCTGTTATCTTTTCAGGTTTATCAGAAACAAACAAAGCAATAATTATATTATTTGCATCTAAAAACATTGTTATCTTTGTTTTTTTTTAGTAATTTTTAAGTATATTATATTTGTCTCTACAACTTAATATTTAACTCTGTAAGAAGAGACCTCCAATCAAGAAAGCAAAACTAAGAAAAACCAGTTACTTACTTTCTCTTATCAAACCAAATAGCTTCACACCCCTGCTTTTGGAGTGCTGCCATTATAACATTTATGTCATAATTGCCAAAACCAAGCAATGATCTATGGGGATTTATCCAAACATTTGGTGATAAACTTCTGCATATTGTATCTAGATCAGACTTTGAAAATGTGTTGCGCATCTGTAATTTAAAGATCTTGCTTTAAAATTTACTCAATAATTAAAATACTATTACATAATTTGCCAAATATTTTTTTAATTTATTTATTACTAAAACAAAATTATTATTTTTTTAAATTTTAATGGCAGGTCATTGAAGATAAATTAAAAGGTTTGTCATCACCAACATATTAATCATAGAGTACCTGGAATAAATTATTAAGTGCATGCAAAGCACATAGCTCTTTTACTTGTTTTTCATGGTAAATATGAGGTTTCGAAGTCATTTTGTCACCATTTGAATTTTCCTTATAAATTAAAAAATATCTTCTGAAATTTCATGATTTTATTTGGTCGTTTTTTGCAAGAATACGACAGCAAAAATTAATTATATTTTAAATTTCACCAAAACGGAACTGAAAATTTTATTGTTTTTAGTTCTCAGTATTTAGTATTTACTAATTAACAGTCACAGAGCATTGAGTGATGAGCACTGTCTTTTAAACATTCACACAGACCTATTAGAGATGCACAGATATCTAATAAATTCACAGACAATATGATTTAGACTTGACATGCTAATATTTATGCTAAGATCGAGTTTGAGGGAGTTAAAGGTTAAAGGTACATACTTATTTACATTAAATTGAGTAGTAAGATAATGAATAATGACAAACAGAACTTGATTTTTTTTTTGTCAAAACAAACAAAATTATCCTACATTAAATCTTATGGTTACTAATTACTACAAGAAAGGGACACAGTTACCACATGAAGATGAAAATATCTCTCTTAGCTCATATTTTCGATACAAGCTGTTAGCTGATAGAATATTAATCCTTGTTTGTGGTCCATGTCTTGTCTACTCTACAATTAAATTTTGACATTTCACCATGGTCTTATCTACTTTACATGAAGACTTGACATTTCCATTGTTTTGGGATCCAAATTTGAATTTTCAGAAGAAAATAAGTTTTGGCGGCATTTCTGATAATTTGTTCATCTCAAATATATTTGCGGATAGAATTATTATATATTTTAGAAAAAATGCAAAATAAACAGGATTCTGAACATGAAAATGTTAAAAGTTGTTTGACTCTTTTCAATAGTTCTCTGATGCAGCAGTATAAGTCTTCCTTGAAAAGGTACCTATATTATCTTTGCCTGTATCCGTATCTACGATCCTTTTTCCTTTCCTTTTTTTTTAGACAAAAAACATGTTTAAATCCATATAATGATCACAAATTTCAGGTCTCCAAACTCTATTTCAAATACTATACTTAATGAGGTGCTGGATGTTAACATAGAACAATTAAACAAAAATTCTGATTCTATCTTGGAGTCTGCACATACTCTCTTACAAAATTTCAGTTGTCCACAGTCCAATTGGAAAACTTCATTAAGGTACACAAGTATTCAATTAGTATATTATAGTATACAAATACCTAGATCTAATATAACACATGGACTTTATAGAAAAGTACTACTAACTTTAATGAGTTTGCTATATTGATAAACTAGCCATTTATCGAGAGCAACAAAGTCAAGTTACAGATAAAGTCCTTTATTTACTACTTGGTTATTTATTATATTTACAGTACATTTCCTGATCCTGTCTTCATATTCAAGAAATCTCTAGATTGTAGAAACTGTGAAAAGCAAAATGCAGACTTGAAACATTTTCTTAAAACCAATTGTAACTGTAAAAGTGATGACACAAAAAAAAGTACACAGGATTTATTCTTTAAAAATTTGAGTCCAGAATCAGAAAAGAAATCTTGTGAAGAAAGGTTCAAGCCAAAATTTATTAGTTTCAAACATAGAAAAGGGCAAAACTGTATACAAATTAGTGATGTAGAGAACAAAAGTAAAGAACCATGCCCAGATTTTGCCATGATTGAAGAGGAAGAAAGGGCTCATAAACAACAAGTAGCAAAGATAATGTTCAAAACAGCTAAACAGCAATTCTTAGCATCCAATCCAGCAGCAAAGAGATCTTTGGGAGCCTCAAGGAAGGCACAAGCAAAGTTTATTTCTCCTATGATTGTAGGGCAGTAAGTATTTTTATAGAAAGAAAACTTTATTTGGGCATATATATATATATGTCATGACACAAGAACAAAACATGTAGGTAGTTAATTGCACATCACACAAATAGCAAGCTGCCTTATTTTGCATAAAGTTTGCCCTAACTATGGCAAAAATATGTTTACAGTTGTGCAATAAACTACAACCTAAATAAAAATAATTAAATCGCTTGGTGCCAGTCAAGGCAGTATTGCTATAAACTGTAAATGTAAATTCCTTTTTTGTATTAATATGATAACTTTATTATGAAACTGTAAAAACTTGCTTCTCATTGTAAAATGTGGTCTTGTGAGAAATACATTTCTTTAACCAACACATTTACTCTACACAACAGTGGCCTATCTGATGTTGAGAGTGCCCGTGAGCATTTATCATAAGTGAACCTGCCCATTAGCCTCATATTTTATAATAAAAAAAATGATATATATTAGCTAAACATCCATTTCAAAGGCATTAATAGTAAGTGGTACCTTCCTGAGAGTATAAAAAGGGTAATAGAGATATTATAAGTAATTTGATTTCATATGTATATCTAATTCTACTTTCTAGGTCTTAATAGCTGAACAAATTTTAGTAATTTTTTTGGAAATGTTGTTTTCTATATCTAAAATCCAGATTCTTATATTTTCGTTCCTTTTGGAGTAGAGAATTTGGATCCATGGAGGTCAGAAGCGCGTCGATTGCTTAAAGAGATATCGACCCGCTTAGTTGAAAGTTGAAACCCGAAAACTGGCTCTTATTTCGGCCAACGCGTTAGTATAGCGATACATTATACAACTATAAATTTAAATATTGTTGGGGTTTTTTTTAAAATATAAATTTTAAAAAAAACCCCAACACAGTTATTTTTATAAATAATATGAATAATATTTTTATAAAAAAATAATATAAATAGTAAGCTCTATTTTATAAATTTTAGGGAAAAACAAGAACAATCGAAAGAGGTAGCGGTTATAGATGAAAGACTGAAACACATTGACCCAAAGATGATTGAGCTAGTTGAAAGTGAAATTATTGATAAGGGATCTCCAATTGGTAGGTATTAATAGTTCAAACACTATAGATTAAAAATTATTATTGAATATTAGCGCCTTACATACATATGATTGTTAAAATCGACTCCCTGGCTTAGTGGTTCATTCAGTAACACGCATTGATTCTGCACCTCGTCAGAAAACGCGATGCAAAAATTTGGGGTTATGGTTTATCAGTTTTTCTCTGTATATTTAAATTCAACTAGCTATGCTCCGCGGTTTCACGCGCGTTAATTTTGTCGTAGCGTGATGTTATATAACTTTCCTCAATACAAGGGCTATTCAACACATCATTTACTAAATCGAACCAGCAGTTAATGAGATTAACGCGTTCAACCAAACAAGCAAATAAACTTTATAATAATAGTATAGATTTGTAAATATTAATATACTACTAATATATTACATACTTACTATTTACTATTGTAAATAAAACAAAAGATTGCGTGAATTTATTATAGGGTGGGATGACATAGCAGGTCTGCAAATGGCCAAGTCGGTGATACAAGAAGCAGTCGTATGGCCAATGTTAAGACCAGACATATTTACAGGGTTAAGGAGACCACCCAAAGGTATTCTGCTTTTTGGGCCGCCAGGAACAGGAAAAACTTTAATTGGTGAGCTTTTAAATTAATTTCAATATAATATGTAATTGATACGAGGATAAAGATGTTGTTTCCAAACCTCGGAGGGAGTGAAAAAAAAATATATTTCGTTTTGGAAGACTGAGCTTATCAGTTTAATAAAACTGCGCATAATTTGATTATTGTTGATTGTTTTTACTATAATTTTTAATTATTGTTGCCTTTCACCTTTGATAAGTGGCAATATATAACATAATATACATATATACATTATAGATGCCTACATACAAGTAATAAGTCGGTTTATAGAGATAATTTTTATAGGTAAATGCGTAGCAGCTCAATGTAAAGCGACATTCTTCAGTATATCAGCGTCTTCATTGACGTCAAAGTGGATCGGTGATGGGGAAAAAATGGTCCGGGCGTTGTTTGCCGTCGCACGGTGCCATGAACCAGCTGTGAGTTGACTTAATTCTTAGACAACCGCGCATTGAGCCAATTGAAGCCTTCATGGATGTTAGAAATAGCTTCCACCCGCTTTGTTATCGTCTCTTCACAGGAATCATTTCCTTTACAGGAAAGCCATCAAATCAATCTTCCATGTGCCTACCCAACCGAAGTATTTATTTATTGATTTCGTGGATATCAGAATTAGTTAGTAATTTGGTCTCATTTATATTCATGGATAGTCCGGGTTTTTAAATAATAATTGGGACAACTCACATGCTCTGATCCCAAAGCAAGTAGCAGAAGCAATTGTGTTATGGTAATCAGATACAACGAGGGTACCACAATAAGTTTATAAACAACCAAGACTCGGAAACAATTATTAGTGCTCATCACACAAATAAATGCACGGGATTCGAACCCGGGACCTTTTGATGCAGAAGGCAGGAGCACTACCAATTGCGCCAATCTGTCGTCAAACTATTATCTTTTTTACTTTCATTATTGAGCTCTTGTATCATTTCCCGTAAGTTTTCTGGCAATAGATCCTTAATAGTGAATATAAAGTATAAAGCACAAAATATGTATTTTTGTTTATCTACACTATTATTATAGAGAGGAAAGATTTTTGTTTATTTGAACCTAACGAATAAACTCAAACTGCAGCATAACTGCAAATTATTTTAAAATATTTTTACTAATAGAAGGTTGACATCAACCGAAAGAATTATTTAAAGTTGTTCTCACAAAAATGGTTTATTATCCGATTTTTAAAATTTAACTCAGATAAAATGCTTAATATGTTACAACTTACAGGTGATATTTATAGATGAAATAGATTCCTTGCTCACACAAAGAAATGATAGCGAACACGAAGCCACTAGAAGGATCAAGACTGAATTTCTTGTACAGTTTGATGGTGCAGCTACCGGTAGGTTCATTTATATTATTTATTAATACTTTGTTACAACGTTGACCGCCTCCTTGGTCTAGTGGTAAGCGCGTAAGCATTACAACCGAGAGGTCCTGGGTTCGATTCCCGGTGGAGATAAAAAAAAAGCTCGGTCTGGCAGGGCATAGAAGGCTGATCACCTACTTGCCCCTAAAAAAAAAAAAAACGATCAGTGAAACAGATGTGAAATGCATCTGCCCCATACCCCACTAGGGGACACGGGACTTCACTTTTGTTACAAAAGAAAGAGTGAAAAAACTAAATAAAGATATTTATATGCACCTTAGCGGTAAAAGCTATCTCATCCAAGCAAAAGTACTGAGTGTATATCCATTCTAGATATTTAATAATAAATCTTATTACTGTAATTTCTCTTGTATAGGAATAGCGTCTTTGTGCTTTCCTATAAAGTTCTATTTCAACAGACTTAAAAAGGAAATTTTCAAATCGGTTTTACGACTATGTAGACTGTAAACTACCTATATGATACGAGAACCGATTTTAATAATTATTTTTAAACGACCTTCAAAAACACCCAAAAAGGAGGTTATTAATTCGACGTGTATTTGTTTGCTGAATTGGTCATACTTCAGTGGTTATTCCATAAATTATTCGATGTACGATTATTCCTATTTATTCTTGTCCAAAATATGATCTTCTTTGTATAGACGCTGAATTCTTGTCTATTTTCTACTATATTACTCAGTCATTAAGTCTAAACTCTTATTATCTGGGTATACATACCTATTATAATGTATTAAGGTTATAAAAATATGTTTTGACTTTAAAGTTAACTCTACTGGTACTATTAAATTTGATTTTAAGGTGAAGAAGATCGCCTACTCATAGTGGGAGCTACGAATCGACCACAGGAATTGGACGAAGCCGCGCGACGTAGACTAGTCAAGAGGCTTTATATACCGCTACCCGATGCACAAGTAAGGACTGTAATCCACTGGAAGTGAGGCCAGCAATTTTTGTGTTGTTTTATAGACTTTCTTTTCCTTTAGAAAAATTTGGTTTCATAAGTACAGAACAAATTTCACCCTTTCCCTAACTTGAAATATTTAAAATGGAGTAGAAAGACTCTATTGCCACCACTTATTTCTAAAGTCTGCCCGCAAATTTAGGTGCAGCATCATCAGTTAAGATTAGTTACAAGGGATAGATTCAATGCCATTTTTTTTTCATTTCTTATCGTTTTATTTAACAATATAAATTCATCAAAATCCTTTCAGTTCATGCTTGGCTTTTTTTATTTCATATATTAAATGCTAGCTCATATTCGCAACTCGAATATTGCGCATAATAATTATAATAAATAGGTATGTTATGGTAGACTAGCGTCTGTAAAATTTAAGATGTTATACAATTTGTTATGAGGTGGTGTAACTTAACATATTTTTCACATTGCACACATAAACTTGCTATCAATCCTAATTTACAGAACTATTAAATTTTTTTTCTATGGATTTTTTTTCTATAGGCTCGCAAACAAATAGTCTGCAATCTACTTAAAAATGAAAACAATGAATTAACACAACAAGACATGGATGCGATAGCAGATCTAACAGACGGTTATTCGGGAGCCGATATGAAATCACTTTGTTCTGAAGCAGCCATGGGGCCTATAAGAGCTGTACCTCTGTCACAAATTGTGACTATAGATAGAGATATGGTATATGTATACTTTTTATCTAAACATTATTATGTAAAAAACTGAAGTAGATAGTAAGGCAAGTTGTGTGATCGGCCCAATGGAAAAAATTTTTCCCCTGGATTCGAACCCAGAACCTCCGGAGCAATACAAAAAAACATAGTTTTGTTTTCAGAGCTATGCGGGAGGTACATATGGAGGTGAGGAGGCGCTTAAAACATATTTTCGAGCGGGTAGCGTACGGAGCAATCAGAGGCTCGTACAGGCTGCCCGTTCAGATCTGGAACCTGTCTAAACTACTAAACCACAGTGGCATACGGTTATATGTTTATAGATGTGCCCAACAAAATTATTGCGTACCGATGTTTGAAATTTGAATCTTAACAACATACATAAATTTAGTGAAATTAAAACAAAAGAAATTCTAAAACTAAAATGCAAAAAATGTTATACAACAAGAAATGTAGTATAAGTTCAATCGGATTATCGTTAGACATAAATGCTACAGACTTACGTCTTACATAACAAAGAAGCAATCAAGCAAACAAATAAAAATAACGCCCCTCTTTCTTGCATCTTGAGTGAAAATTTCCCATTTAATCTTAATTAATAATTTTGTTTCCTAGGTGCGACCGGTCAATGCTCAAGATTTCAAAGCGGCTCTTCAAAGAGTACGTCCCAGCGTATCGCAAGACGATCTTGGGCAATACATTAAGTGGGATAAAACCTATGGACAGGGTTTTTAAAACATTAATTAAAACCATGGACAATTTAACCGCTATTTTATTTTGACGATTTTTATAATGTACCAATACTGTTGTGATGATTAAAAATATAACTCATGAACGCGATCAAACCACCTACGTTTTTTAGAGTTTTAGAGATATTGAGGTTATAAAATAAAAAATTGAAAAATCTTCAATTAGTTCGCTTTAGCAATAGAGATGTCCATGTTATATTAAATATTTACTAATTCTAATAAATTCATTTTATTAACAGTCATATTTTCAAGCTTTTGACGGAATTTTATGAAAATCTAAGCACATATTTGATGTTATGGAGCAAAACTTGTCAACAGAGAAAAACATGTCGTACGTTATTGTTTACGCGTCCAGTTTATATCTCTATATCTCGATGTAATATCAAATTATATCGATGACTTATATATCATTTTATAAAACATTAAAAGGGTCATATATGATAGTAAAATCAATAAGGTAGAAGAAATACTTCTAGAGATAGAGAGAATATAGTAACTGAGTTCCAACGGTAAATCACAATGTGCGTTCACTTGCTTACTATAAAACACCATGAAAACTTAATTTATATGAACGATATTACTTAAATCTTTAGTATTAAACTATTCAGTTTTGCGTCTTCTTCTTTTCATTCATTTTAAATTATTAAATTAAATTAATTAAATTAGTTTTTAGTGTATAAGGTAAGCGTAAAGTTAGAGCGTCCATGTTAGTTTCGTTTTGATGGTATGATAACCAACTAGATAACTTAGAAGAGCCACTCAAAAGTATAAAATAAATTAATTTTAAACAAAAAAATAAAACCGACCTCAAAACGCACTGAAAAGTAAAAAATAATTTTTGTATTATAAATGAACTTACTATCAATAAAAGACGTAAATATAGTGTTGATAAATAAAATTCATGTACAATTTAACAAGCGCATAAAACTGTCATGTTGCTCTTTGAAACGCGGCGCGGCTAATTTATAATAGAATGCTTTCGTGCTGTAGTGAGGATGTCTATCTTTCGTGCTTTAGTTTTGGAGGGAAATTCTCAAAGGAATCTAGCAAGTAGCAACACTGATCAATAATCAATTATAGATTGCAATTTGATTGCAAAAAAGCGCTATGCCAAAAGGATATTTTATTAAAAACAATAATCAATATGCAGATAATTAGTGTACTTTATTAATTATAAGATGTGTATTGTGTAGCGAAATGGATCTTCGGAATAGAGTGGTAGTATTAATTGATATGGATTGTTTTTATTGTCAAGTTGAAGAAAAATTAAATCCGGAATTAAAAGGAAAACCGATTGCTGTTGTACAATATAATCCATGGAAAGGAGGAGGGTATGTACTCATTAAACCCTAACCTTTGATCCTAACTATGAATTTAATGGAAGAGTAAGAATTTTATACTTTTTTCGTATTAAACAACCAATAACTCATTGAAACATATTTAAAGGCATTTAAGTATTTTAAATTTATTAACTTCTTCTTTATTGGTCTAGAATAATAGCTGTGAACTATGTGGCCAGAGCTATGGGTGTGTCCAGACACATGAGAGGAGATGAAGCCAAGGAGAAGTGTCCTGAAATACAGTTACCTTCTGTGCCTTGTTTAAGAGGGAAAGCAGATATTTCTAAGTAAGAACTTTTGTCTAGATATAATCATTTTTCATAAAAATAGCTTAGCTCAGTATCAGACATTAATTATTGTTTACAGATACAGAGATGCTGGTAAAGAAGTTGCAAAAGTTTTACAAAGGTTCACAACACTATTAGAGAGAGCGTCCATTGATGAAGCATACCTAGATATAACAGCTCCTGTAAGTTAAGAAACAATTTCTGCGATTTTGAAAAAAATTAGTAAATATGTATTTATAAAAATGAAAGTTATTAATAAAGATAATACAAATGTTTTCCCTTTACATTAGTAAATAGATTTACATGTTATACAAATCATTGATATTATATGAATGATTTGTATTATATTTTAACATGTATACATTTAAAAAACATTGTTAAGAAGTACCTACATATATAAATGATATACTTCTAAACAATTTAACAAATAAAATAAAAGTTAACATTGGACCAATGTTTAATAAATTAGACAACAGATAATGAGTTTCAAGTCATTACAAAGGAATTTTTTTCCTATAATTGTATTGTAATAAAATATTTCTTAGTCTTTCTTTTGCAGGTACAGGAACATATAAAGAGTTTTAACATAAATACTATAAGTCTAGCCATGATGCCAAACACGTTTGCTCTCGGCTACCAAAGTATAGAAGAGTTAGTTTCAGATGTACAAAATTGTGGAGGAGAATGTATGGAATTTGATATGGAAAATGCTACACAGTTGCTTGTAGGTGCTCTTATTGTTAGTGAGATTAGGGCTGCTGTGTATGAAGAGACTGGTAAATATTGTTTATTTATGACTAGCTATTGCCCATTTATTTATTTATATTATCACACCTACTGCCCAAAGGGGTAATCAGAAACAACAAACCACTTCCACTGGCTTCATCCACTTTCATTAAATTCATCATACATGCTCGATGGAGCCCCTGGGAGATCTCAATAGAATAGTCTATTGAGATACTGATGATGAGATAACAGGTGGGGCTTGGACAAGACCAATATTATGGCAAACTTCCATGTTGTGCCTAGTCCTTTTTTCATTGAGAGCTCCCCTCTGTAACTCGAGAAGTTTCCACAATACCTTAAAAAAAATTCTATCAGTGTTTACTGCCAGTAATAAATAAGATAATAGTGCTGAGACATGGTCCCTAACTGCGAAACTTCTTATTCTTTACATTTTCAGGATACCAGTGCTCAGCAGGCATTGCTCATAATAAAATTTTAGCAAAGTTGGTATGTGGGATGAATAAACCTAACAAACAAACAGTGTTACCAAAACATTGCATTAATTTGCTGTATAAGTAAGTTAAATGTTAATTTATCAGATTTCCAACAAATAAAAAAGAGTGTCCAGACATTGACTAACAAAATTTGTATTTCAATTACCTCAATTTTACTTCAAATGTTAAGAAACTTAAAAGCAATGTTAATTTTTATGTGAAGTTTTGCTATAAACAATTATATTCCTAATATATTGTGAAGATGTTTGGTGTAGATTGTAGAGGGACAGTTGAAAAATAGTTTTATATTTATTCTATACTTACAGATTTAATTGCTAGCCAAGTTCACAATTTATCATTTTTACAGAACTTTACCATTAAAAAAAGTAAAGCATTTAGGTGGCAAGTTTGGTGATGCGGTATGTGAAACTTTGAAAATCAAATTAATGGCAGAGCTGCAACTATTTTCGGAAAAGGAACTTCAGGCCAAATTTGATGAAAAGAATGGGTATGTTGTACCTATATTTGAAAAGCTCACAAATAGTGTGAAATCTTTTAACCACAAGAAATGTAGGCAAAATATGTTTTTTGAACCACAGTAGGTACATAATATCCCTAATAATTTATTCATTTTTAGAACATGGCTCTACAATATAGCGCACGGCAATGATCTAGAGCCAGTTCAAGCTAGATTTAACCCAAAAAGCATTGGATGTTGCAAACAACTTCGTGGAAAATTGGCTCTTACTAATTTAGAAAGTTTAAAGCGATGGCTAAAGGACCTAGGAGATGAAATTGAGGATAGATTAGACAAAGATGCTTTAGAAAATAATAGGACTCCTAAACAGATGGTGGTTAGTTTTTCGACACAAATCCCAGATGGCAGAGATGTTAGTAGTAGTAGGTCCTATAATTTTATTCCTGAGGATGAACTTTGTGGGGAATTATTCTCGTTTAAGGCTCTTGAGTTGATTTTAGAAAGCACTGAAGGATGTAAAATTAAAGGTTAGAAATCTGCCATTTTATTGATGTCGTCTGGTACATCATTTTATTCTTTCAAGTAAGTAAAAATATATTTTTTTTGTTTTCAGTTGATGAAACCGATCGAAAATTAAAAGCACCGATAAAATTTTTAGGTATCAGTGTTGGTAAATTTGAAGATAATGATGCTAAGAAATGTAAAAAAATCAAAGATTACTTTGGCGTCGGTAGTTCTGCAGGACCCAGTCATATTAAAGAAAACTTAAAACCCAATACAAAATGTAGTAATAAAATATCTGATAAAGAACACATATTTTATAAATTCTTCCAAAGTACAGAGGAATCTGATGAAAAAGTGCAAAGTTCAAAAGAAAATTTAAAAAATGACAATGTTGACAAATGTGCAATAAAAGATTTACAGAGTGATGGTCTATTTAAAACAAACTTAGAAAAACAAGAATCATTTTTTGCTAAGTTCTTAACTAAAAAAATACCTGATAATATAAATGAAAGAGCAACTACACCAGTTTGCAAAGTAGTAACATGTGGCGATGAAAGTAATGATACCAATTATTCTGGTTCAACTATTGACGAAGAAATTAATAAAAGTATTGCTATGTTTGAAGATGATCCACATGAAATAGATCGAGTTAGTAGTATGCGAAAACTACTTGACACATCAAAATTGGAGACACAAAACTCTGGTGAAAACTCAGAGGAGAAATCTGGTAATTTAACTATTGAAAAACCTGAAATGAATATAGAAATTATGGTATGTTCTGAATGTGGAAAAAGTTTACCTTTAGTCGCGTTTGATACACATGCAGACTACCATCTTGCCTTAAAAATTAGAAATGAAGATAGACAACGTATGCGTGAAGTGAATGAAATAAAAAAGAAAGACGCGTCAAAAAATGAGATTAATACTAAAAAATCAATTGCTAATTTCTTAGTTAAAATTGATGATAGGGTTCCAAGTAAATTATGTACAATATGTGGAATGAAAGTGCCATTGGATAAGTTTCAAGAACATTTAGATTTCCATGAAGCTCAGAGATTAAATAGAGAAATAAACAAGCCAGCTCCAACTGTGAATAATTCTAAGAGGAAAAGAAAATCCACATCTCCAGTTAAGAAACCTAAAATTCAATGTAAATCTATTGATTTTTTTTTTAGATGATTAACCAAGGGAAAAATTATTAAATCTGCTGGAATTCAAGGTATTAAGGCAACACTTATTTGCTGTGCTGCCGACATAACTGTACTATTTGGTGAAACGCACTATAGTATCACAGATATATCACAGAAAAACTATTAATTCACAGATAAATAACCATACCACCGTTCAGTCATTCGGGTATATTTTCCGTTTCACCGTATGATGTTATTTTCGTTGGAGTGTTACTAAATGATTAAAATTAGAAAATCTACACTACATACATTTTGATATCTATTTTTATTAAATATAGTTTTAAGATATTTTAATAGTTTGTTATTAATTTGCGCTATTCTCCATAAAATAGCCATTAATATGAGAGAGGATACATTTCCTGAAAAATAAAATGAACAAACTTACTTCTGTACTAAACCAGAATGTCCCAAACACACTGCGAGGAAATATAAGAAGACAATTTATTTAAACACATTTTTAATGATTCATTTTTTTATTTTCTAAAATTGAAATTTGAATTAGTAATTTTTAATTTTGCTATTTCTATAATATATTTATGTTCTTCCATTATTTCTAAGTGCCTTTTCTTGAATGCTGTGTTCCTTTCCACTATTTTTTTTTTTTGTATTTCTTCATTACTGAAAAAAATAAGTAATGTTTAATTAATTAGTCATAACACAACCATTAAAATTAATTATATACCTATCTTATATTATATAAAATTCTCGTGTCACAATGTTAGTTACCTTACTCCTCCAAAACGGCTTTACTGATTTTTACCAAATTTTATATGCATATTCAGTAGGTCTGAGAATCGGCTACTATCTATTTTTCATACCCCTAAGTGATAAGGGTATCATCCCACCCGGCACCCCAAAAATTAATATGGCAAAACATTGCTGGGTCAGCTAGTAGGTATATAATATTTTTTGATTAAGTAGGTACCTTATTTGCAAGCTTTTTTTCTCTTGGGAGCTGGTTTATTTTCCTTTGAATTAAATGTGAATTCAATTTTAATGTTCTCAACTGATATTATAAATAATATATTGCTTAACATTTAATTTGTATACAATTATGTATTTTATTTTGTAAATATATTTAAGTAGGTACATTATTGTATAAATTTTGAAAAATATAAGTATGTTTTAAGACAATAGAAAAAATATTTAAAATTTTGTGTTCATATCTATAATCCCTAGTATCTCTTTTAATATTATGAATTATGATGATTTAAGAAACCTTTCTCTTTAATGGGAATTTTTTCTTGAATATCATCATGATGTGATCTTGAGCCAACAACTGATACTTTTCCATCATCGAATTCATTGATTCCCACCATCACCGCCATGTCCTCTAGAAAAGGGTATGGTGGTTTTGCTCAACCGCTGCGCCGGTTTACACACCATACAAACCATTAGATTAAGAAACCTCAAATATCTATACAGATAAATTGGTGTCTGATAGTAATATTAAAATAACCGCTTTTTACTAAATGCATATGGATCATGGATGTATGTATAGGTACGGTACATATACCAAAATAACATTTTTTACTATTTTTGTCTGTCTGTTTGTTCCGGCTAATCTATGAAACGGCTGGAACGATTTTGACGAGACTTTCACTGGCAGATAGCTGATGTAATGGGTAGTAACTTAGGCTACTTTTATTTAGAAATTAATATAAATAAAAAATAACTATTCCGCGTGGACGAAGTACATAATAAATATTATTTTGCTGATCACTATTTTATACTGTTTATAGGCTGTATAACATCAAGTTATGACGAAATTAATACGGGTGAAACCGCGGAACACAGCTAGTTAGACATAAATACGTGGGGCATCCGACACATATTATTTAGGTATACTATATGCAATATGTATATAGGTACGGTATCTATACATTATATATCTTTCTATTTATCGTCTTCGCTTTGAAATCTAATGGGTCTCCACGACGCTCGAATAAATCCCCATATTAGCATCGTGGGCTGCCCTACTAAAATAAATAAGCCTTTATTGCTGTTTAACACCTTAACAAAATTTACAATCTAAACTAGATTTTGTTAAACTAAATATTATTCGGCATCTATTCTGTCTCAACAGCTTGTCTTTCGACAAAGGCCTCCTCTAAGGCTTTCCACTTATCTCTGTCCTTTGCTGCACGCATCCATACTGGGTCTGCCACTTTTTTAAAATCGTCGCTGCCGTACTATATTTAATTAAATAAAAGTACACGTCGATTTGATAACTTTTTTGGTTTTTTTGAAGGTCGGTTAAAAAAATAGTACCTACAACTATATATTTTTTATGAATGATGAAAGGGTTTTGTTATCGGAAGTGGTATTAATACCGAATGTAGTATTAAAAAGCAACAAATTTTAGAGAAATGAATTTTATTTCGTTTAAACGCTATAAATTTCATTTTGGACCTTCCTCCAAGCATCTAAGGGTCCGTGCTCGGGCCGATACTTAACGTTGCATCCATCATTAGCAAAACGACCTTCATCGCGCAGACGCTCGTATTCTTCGCGTTCGTATTTTGTGAAACCCCATTTCTTGGAAATGTAGATCTGAAAAATAAAAAGATTATTTACTGATCTATAAATTCAGTTTTTACATTAAGTTTGTCTGACGGCAAAACAAATAAGGTGGCTTCATTTAAAACTTAAAATGGCTGGGAATCTAATGCAATGTTGCTAATATTTATATTATAAGTAGATAAAAAATATATTAAAAGTTAGAATATTTCTCATTTTGACATCCTCATGTTGAGAATCAACATTCTTTAAATTTTTCATATTGATTATTTTCACTACTAATAAAACTAAGAATCCTAATTAACTCAATGAAAAGGAATGTCACAGCTGCTTTACTTAACATGCATAAAAATAAAACACTATTTTAATGTATTTAAATTATTATAAATATGATCATCATGCATCAGAAACACAAGTTCAAAACAAAAACTGTTTTTATAGGGCGGTCAGATCTGGTCTTATAAACAAGAATCTCACACTTAATTAACACTCACTGTTATAATGATAAAAATTTCATTTCTATACAAATTTTCCAGCATTTGTGGGTGTCAAGAAATAAGCATGAGATTTTTGCTCCCTGGTCACATACCTTTCAGCATGTAAAGAAAACAATTAGTGAAAAAAGAAACGATTAGTATAAAAAGTGTCTACCTTATTAGTAATGGATAACTATAAAACCTTTTAATACACCACTAATATAAAATTTAAGGTTACCTTCTGACGACCAGGGAACTTGAACTTGGCACGACGCAGAGCCTCAATAACTTGCGCCTTCCAACGGTCACTAGAACGCACTGACATGATTGGCTGCCCAATTCGCACTCGTGCCACTGTACCTTGGGGTTTACCAAAAGCACCTCTCATTCCTGTTTGGAGCCTGAAATTAATTTAAAAAAAAAAATTGTTTAGACCTGACGTATTTTATATTATAAACTTTAAAAAGAGCAGATTAAGATTTAAAAATAAAGAGAATTTTGAAAATGTTGACATGATTAACATATAAATGATAATACATACAAATAAATGATAACATATAATTTTAAACAAAAAAATAAAACCGACCTCAAAACGCACTGAAAAGTAAAAAATAAATTTTGTATTATAAATGAACTTACTTTAAATAAGACGTAAATAGTGTTGATAAATAAAATTCATCTAAAATTCTACAAGGGCATAAAACTGTCATGTTGCTCTTTGAAACGCGGCGCGAAGCCATTCAATTATTTTTTTTATTAAAGTCCAGGAATATTAATTCAGTCTTTATTTATATATTTGGCACCGCCTTTCAAAAAACAACATGAAAGTTTTATGCCCTTGTAGAATTTTAGATGAATTTTATTTATCAACACTATTTACGTCTTATTTAAAGTAAGTTCATTTATAATACAAAATTTATTTTTTACCTTTCAGTGCGTTTTGAGGTCGGTTTTATTTTTTTGTTTAAAATTAATTTATTTTATACTTTTGAGTGGCTCTTCTAAACCGTATAGTTGGTTATCATACCATCAAAACGAAACTAACATGGACGCTCTGACTTTACGCTTACCTTATACACTAAAAACTAATTTGATTAATTTAATTTAATATTTTCAAATTAATGAAAATAAGAAAACGCAAAACTGAATCGTTTAATACTAAAAATTTAAGTAATATCGTTCATATAAAATAAGTTTTCATTGTGTTTTATAGTAAGCAAGTGAACGCACATTGTGATTTCCCGTAGGAACTCAGTAACTATATTCTCTCTATCTCTAGAAGTATTTCTTCTACCTTATTGATTTTACTATCATATATGACCCTTTTAATGTTTTATAAAATGGTATGTAAGTCATCGATATAAACTGATATTACATCGAGCTATAGAGATCTAAACTGGACGCGTAAACAATAAGGTATGACATGTTTTTCTCTGTTGACAAGTTTTGCTCCATAACATCAAATATATGGCTTAGATTATCATAAAATTCCGTCAAAAGCTTGGAAATATGAGTTTTAATTAAATCAATTTATTATAATTAGTATATATTTAATACAACATGGACATCTCTATTGCTAAAGCGAACTAATTAAAGATTTTTAAATTTTTTATTTTATAACCTCAATATCTCTAAAACTATAAATCAAATTATCTTGATTTTTATTCTCTCTTGTTGCAAATTTAATTTTAAATCGAATAACATGTAATTCATCGATAAGGATTCATAAATCATAGAGTTATAAGCAAATAAGCACGACATGGTCGCGCGGAATTCAGCGATTTCTCGTCCGATTGTGAAACTATTCTTTCAATATGCTGAAAACTATTGATCGTAAAAATTCTAAAAAAAAATGGGACCACTTCGACGAGTTACCCTATCGTTTGACACCTCACTCATCCAAATCGGTTTACAAATGGCGACGTACGAGCGGAACATCGGTAAAAAAAAAAAAAAAAAAAAAAAAAAAAAAAAAAAAAAAAAATACACGTCGAATTGATAACCTCCTTTTTGGTTTTTTTGAAGGTCGGTTAATAATGATATAGGTTCGTTAAAATAATAAATTGTAAAAAAGATTTGCTCTTACCTATCAGCTCCAGCGCACGATAACATTTTGTTGATGCGGATTACATGAAATGGGTGCAGCCTCATGCGAATGTGGAACTGATCTTTACCACAGTTCTTAACAAGGTACTTGTTACAACAAATACGGCCTGCCTCCAGAGCTTCAGAACTCAGCTGCTCATGCTCATCTGATACCAAGTGCACGCATAGAGGAAAATCATCTACGGCAGCCTTCTTTTTACCCAAGTCGAAAATACGGATCTTTGGGTCAGGCACACCACGACAGAAACGTGACTTGGGATATGGTTTATTTTTACAATACCGATAACTGAAACATAGAAAAATTATTAAATACAAATCAACTGGACAAACTAATTACAAAAACATAACCAAAATTACCATCTCGCTGGTCGGCGCCCCATTGTGCCCTGAAATATACCAAAAGATACAATTAGTAAACAAGGACAAGATGCAAGAATAATGATTTAATAAAACTAATCAGTAAATTTTATGATTATTTTCGATTTAAAAAATAAATCGCACCTTCAGTGAGACACACAGACGTCGTAAGAGAGAGCTGTCAAAATTATTGCAATCTATTTAATAGAAATGTAAATTGTCAAATTAAAATTATATATAGATTATATTTATAAACTATAACAAAGAAAGCAGGGCGATAACCTTACATCATAATGTGCTATAAGTAAATACATATTAATTGTAAATAATTATGATGTAAATATATTGAACGAAATGTAAATATATACCTCACATGTAATGAAACAAGAAAAAGAAACACTCCATATTTAATATCAAACCAGCTAGGTATTGCATTGTCTATGGGAGATATAATATTTTGTGTTCTCTTATCATCTTGTGAATAAATATGTAATTATATCTAACTATATGTAAATGACCGCCTTTTTGGACTAGTGGTAAGCGCGTAAGCGTTACAACCGAGAGGCCCTGGGTTCGATTCCCGGTGGAGATAATAAAAAAAAACTCGGTCTGGCAGGGCATAGAAGGCCTCATCATCAAACATGTTATATAACTTTGTATAAACATTTTCTGTTATTTAGTTACTTTATGTAAAAAGGAATTTGGTAGGTAGGTGCCTAACATGACATTTTATCTCTAGTGTAAATTACATTGTATGTGCCTATCCCAAGGAATTTGTTTAAATTAATTCCCAGTTCTATCCTAAATTTAAATAGGACATAGTCACCCTAATGAAAGTGACAAAAAAAATTGAAGGCCATATTTTCGTCTTCAATAAATTGTTTGCAGTGTAATTTCTAGTGTTTTCTATAATGCCGGCTCTACACATTGACCAATATCTTCGTTAATGATGTGGCAGAAATATCGGCCAAGAGTTTGTGTCCAAAATCCAATTTTATTTTAAACTCGATTTTCTTAATAGTCCTAACACACGCTCGGATTTAGTCCGGCGGACTGAATCCGCCGACCAAATCCGCTCTCGCTTCACACGACCGAACCGGACTGGATCAGAAAGTTGCTTCATTTACGCCTTCATGTGCACACGTTTAGTCATCATGTCGTTGGACACAAAAATTATGGTTTTTAGATGAAGATGATTTTAAAATATACCTGCGAATGAACCGCGAAACCTTTAAAGATTTATTAAATTTAGTTAAACCTCTCATCACAAAAAATTATACTGTTATGAGAAAGTCTGTTTCTGCGGAAGAGCGACTTATTGTCAAAAATTGTTTGTTGTAAAAAAATTGAATGGCTTGGCGCCACCTTTCAAAAAGCAACATGACAATTTTAAGCCTTTATGAATTTTACATGAATTTTATTTAACAACACTAGTTATGTCTTATTTATCGTAAATTCATTTATAATACAAAATTTATTTTTTACTTTTCAGTGCGTTTTGAGGTTGGTTTTATTTTTTTATTTAAAATTAATTAATTTAGTTATCATTTCATAGTGTATGGCTTACGTTGTTATTTCAAGCAAATAATTGGCATAATTTTATTTGCCAATTACTGCATTCTTCATTACAACATGGCTATTGCCATCTTCGTCTAACAAATGATGTGGAGCGGTAAGTCTCTCTCATACTAAACATCTAGTCCGGTCCGACCCTCCACACGTGCGGATTTGGTACGGAGTAAACCATATCCGATGTGCAAACCAGCGGACTGAGGCGGACTCAATTAATAATAATTATTTTCGCCGGACTACTCTACAGACGGTCAGATTTGGTACGGAGCAAACCAAATCCGTTGTCCGCTCCGTACTAAATCCGAGTGTGTGTTACGGCTATAATGAGTTCAGACTAGATTAGGATTAAAATAAGGTGCGTGCAGTCACTCCGGTAGCTCATGTGCCGGCAACGTGTGTATGAGGCGGCCAATAACATTGCCACAAACACGCTACAATCATTTAATCTGCGTTAAAAAATCACACAAATCTAGCACCAATGTGTAGGCCAACCATCTAATGCCTGCAGTTCATAGCCCACCCATCGTTACACCCATACATCTGAATCCCCTATATAAATTTCACCATCTTTTGAATTAAACAGTTCTTTTACACACTTCGATCTAGTAGTTTCATTTAAAAATGCTCTCGAAACCTCCCAGCAACTTAATTGGCAAGGTGACCAACTAACCCTCAATCTACATAATTGCCATTGGTATTGGTTAAAATATTGGCCAACGTGTAGAGCCGGTATTACGAACACATAGGGTAATTAATGACGCTTTTGAGTTTTGACATTTTACAAGCTTATCAAGCATAATATTTTGCTAAACTAAATTTATTTTGTTAAATATTCTATAACATATAAAGGAACTTAGAGAATAGAAATGGGTGCCCTAACTAGCAGACAAAATGCTGGTGTAGAAGAGGCTGATGTCGTATCGAATCATGCCTACAAGTATCCTCCTAGATCAGGTGAATGAAAATATTATTGACCTTTAACATGTAAATTTTTACAGTAGTTTTAATACAACGTAAAAATTCATACGTATTTAATTGTCAAAGCATGGTGTTTTAAAACATATGTTTAATATTGTTCAATTTCACACTTATCAAACCTTTACGATACGAAAGAGAATTTTTTAAATATTTAAATGTTTACATGATTAAAAATTTGGTGTTAAATTTTAAACATAGGAAATTATTTTGGAAGCCACTTCATCATGGGTGGTGAGAGATTTGATACTCCACAACCAGAGGCTTATTTATTTGGTGAGAATGCTGATCTCAATTTTCTTGGAAGCAGACCTACACCTGTGAGTATAAGGACAAAGTATTTTTATTTTAATATATATTTGAAATCCATTTATAAAAACATTTGAGATAAAATCAGTTCATTAAAAATTTGATAATCTATAACATATTTGCGTCCAATTTGTTAAGAGATTTCTTAATTTATGAAATATATATGAAATATCCTATGCTTTATTGAGTTGGTTTTAAAAATTATATGGTTTTGTAGTTTCCATATCCACCACCACAATCAAATGAGCCAACAAAAACACTAAGGAGCCTTATCAATATCCGTAAAGAGTCTTTGCGTTTTGTTCGCTGTCCTGAACCTGTAGGAAAGCTAAGTGAGGCCAATAAAATTGGAGATGGTCCTGTCAAAACCACTGAAAGTAATGGCAAGGGCACTTATTACAATATTGAGTTTACATTTGATTGTGATGTCAGATGTGCTATTACTGTGTTCTATTTTTGCACTGAAGAAGTTACACCTACTGGTATTGTGTAAGTATATTACCATTTATAGTAACATAAACTTAACTCTTGAATTTTTATTTTTACTTCAGAAATAATTATGTATTTAGAAAAATATATTCTATCTTTTATTTTAATGCTTAGATAAGCTCATAAAACAAACAAATGATTGATTGTTAACTTGTCTTTCTATGCCAACAAAGTGGCAAGAGTAGTTTGTTTGTTAGTCACAATAGTAAATTTGTGTAATCAAATGGTAACTCTGTATAAAAACTTTCTAGCTACTACCCTCGGGACTCGTCAATGTCCTCCCAGACCTATCACTACAAAAAGGGTGCTAACCAGCAGTTTTGTCAAATCTCCCACGTTTTTGACCCATCAAAATTTCCAGAAGAGGATCTTATATACACTGCAGACCGTGAAATCATACCCATAGCAATATATTGTGTGGTAGATGAAGGACAAGATGGTAAGGAAACAAAAATTAAGAATTAATAATTGTAGTATGTAGATTTTTGGTATAATTTTATTGCTTGCCTAATTTGGTTATTATTTTCATTTTCCCAGTATCTGGACGGATGTAAATTGTTTTTAATAAAATGTTTCAGAAATACGGCAGTCCCACACTACTATAGCCATAATAGAAAAACATTTGGATGGCACTTATGTGCTGAAAGCTTTAAAACAAAAATTATTTGTTGATGGATTGTGCTATCTCTTGCAAGAGATCTATGGTATTGAAAACAAAAATCTTGATACAAAGGTATGTGCAAATACCATTATTCTGTTTAACATTTCAAAGGTTCTCAAAAATTCTGGTGAACAAACGACATAGAAAACTGATTACTGTCCAATTTTACTTAAAACTATGTAAGAATTTACGAAAAAAGTTAAAAATAACAACTTAAATTATCTTCTACAGCCCAGCTCAGATGAAGAAACAGAAGATGGAGGTTCCGAATGTGTGATCTGCATGTGCGATGTTCGTGATACGTTGATATTGCCTTGTCGCCATCTGTGCTTATGCAACTCGTGTGCTGATTCACTTCGGTACCAGGCTAACAATTGCCCTATATGCCGGGCCCCCTTCAGGGCTCTACTGCAGATACGCGCCCTCCAGAAGATAACGGCTTCCCCAACATCGCCTGTTTTGCTTCCTGCTGCAAGTCCGCCTGATGTAAGTGCCAACATTTCATTATAATTAAAAAATTATATATAAAAAAAAAGTGTTTAGAGAGATCATAATTATTTCCCTGGTTTAATGAGAGTAAATGTACAGAATATGTTTTTTACAATACGCAATATGTTGCGCTCTCATTATATTTTATGTAGCTTTGAGGTTTATACATATGTATGTAAACTTTATTGCATTGACAAAAATCAATAAAAAATATTAAAAAAGAAAAAAATTGACGCGTGGATAATGGTTCAGAAATCAGTGTATATCAAGCTTAGTCGAGATTTTGTCGTAAACTTAAATGAGCAAAAAGCTACTTGATATTAACTGTTTCACATTTTATAGTAGGTATTTATAATATATAGGGCAGTATGGAAAATATCCCAGCGGGCTACGAGCCAGTGTCCCTCATCGAGGCACTAAACGGTCCTCGCGTCCGCCCGGCGCCAGTTGCTCAGCCCGCCCCAACCATCGCTAGCCCCGATACTGATACCGCCTCGCAGGTAGTTTTTTTTAAAGGTTTTGTTCTCATTTTTATATGTTCTCATGTTTGCTATTGTAAAACAAACTGTACAAAACCCAGACAGTTTTATTAAAATTCTTATTAGAAATTAATAATTGTAGTATCTTTTTAATTCTTGCTTATTAGCAATGAAAGTGGTAGCAGAACTGGCGTCTTAAAGCGTCGGTGAACAGAGTATGCTACAGTAAGGTCGGTTTTGGTTTGTTTAGTTTTGAACGAAAGACAATAATGTTAATGTTAGTTGTATTAAAACTTTATTAAATTTTACTTGAACTAAAAACATGTTAAGGGGGTTCTTGGTCAATTATATAGATGTTTATTGTTTAGTATATTTTAGGCGGCAGAAGTGCTAAACCGTTGTGTGGTGGAGCGCAGTTCTTCAACCAGCTTGGGCAGTCGACGTAGCAGCTGTCGAGATGAGAAGCGAGACAGGCTGACCCAGCATCCTCTTACGCCAGAGGTACCTCATTTTATGTATAGTAAAACCTCATTCCAAACAAATATATGCGTTTAAACGTCGCAAAAAAAATTTAGCAGTATCAATATGAATTTTTTTGCATTGGGCTTCATTATCAAATGGTGTTGTGAATGTTGATCTTATATGTTATAGTTTAATGTGAATATGAAAACTTTTTTAATAAAATAATAATTGGAACAACTCACATACATTGTTCTGATCCCAAAATAGGTAGCCGAAGCACTAGTGTCATGGTAATTAGAAACAACGAGGGTACCACAATAAATACATATATAAGTTTATAAACAACCAAGTTTCCAATAAAGCATTTCTGCTCAACACACAAATAAATTCGAACCTTTTAGCGCAGAAGGCAGGAGCACTACAAATTGCGCCAACTACTCTTCTATAACTAACGTGCATTTTCGTTTGATGCTAGACAAAAAACAAAAGTTACATTTTATCTTAGGTGTGAACTAGTTATAGCTATACGTATATTATTGATATTTTTTCTTGGTTTCCGTGTAAAAATTTATTGCGCGTTTGTAGTGAAGAAACGAATTTCTCGATTCCTAAACGACTTTTATGTTTTTTCTCAGTTTCGTATGTCAGTTCTGCTCGCTCGTGAACAGCAATCAAAACGTGACGAGAAGGCAGCCAGTCCACTCCTCTACAAACACAATAGCACCAGCGTTCCTGAAAGGCTGTCCAAAAGCAAGGTAAAATGCCTATTTCAAAATACATTAACCACCTTTATAACACTATAGAAAGTAATATACATTTTGTGCAATGTTGTTGAATTTATCATATTTGCATCTGTAAGAGTATAAAATTTCAATTTAATCCGACGTTTTGAAATAGATAAAAAAAACTTTGAAAGTTCTGCTTATATGGTTAGATACAGAGAAAGGGGGTTTAAAAAAATTGAATTGAAGGTGGATAATCCTGTGTTGCAATCCAAAAATGTTCAGACTGCCAAGGTACAGAAGGCTGATTGTACTTTATAGTAAACAAAATTATCAATGAACAAAACAAAACAAGGTTCACTTTATTACTAGCTTTAAGTCTAGCCTATATCACTCAGAAAGGGTCTAGCTTTCCGTCAGTTTTAAAAATAGGTTCAATAGTTTTTCATTTATTATAAACAAAAATGCAAATCTTTTCTCTTTATTTGTATTGATGCTTAATCAAAGTCATTATTGATACAGACCTCCCTGACCTCGATTCCGACATCGATCCATCGCTCTGAAGAGGAAAGTTGCTCTTGCTCAGTGGAAGGTCGCAGCGAGATCGGTTCTGGGGAATGTGAGGCAGATTGTGGAGCCTGTGGAGCAGATTGTGGTGAATGTGGATCAAATGGCCTGGAAGGAGGCGAGGACGGAGAGCCGGATAGTGATGCGGAGAGACGCTCCCCACTACTCACACAAATCACATATAACGGAGTACGTACAAGTCGCGCTCAGGGGCGGATCCAGGTGGCTCATGGGGGTCACTAATTTCATTTATGTATTTTACTGTCAATGCTTAGCTAATAGCTTGTATTAAAGTAAATCATTGCTGCGCAGAACTAAATTTTAGATGGCGCCATATGTGATAACGTAGGTATCTACGGCTTGGTTACAAATGAGAATACCGCAGTGCAGTGCAGTTAAACTTATATTTTTGTTATTGTAAAATTGATCAATTTATCATTTTAACTCTCAAATTCAAAATTGGTTTGCAGGCAGTAAAGGCGAATGGGTCTCTCCGTACACCGAGCATAGAAGCGATCCGTCCTGCTCTTGCGCATATCGATGACACCGATAATGAGGAAACTGAACAACAACACTGTAAGCATACTCATAAATTATATTATCCTGGTTTTTTATTATATTTATACCTATATATGTTTAAGGCGCATGTAACCAACAATATTTTTTGTTGTTGAAAATTTTATCAATCTTTTAATATTATCAACAATTATAATAATATTGTTATTGTGCATTTTAAGAATGACAACTATTGCCCGAAACGTCTGTAGATTTATGATCATAGCCAGAGGCGGATTATCTATCGGTAAAGAAGAAAGATGATTCTAACTAGATTCCAAAGGGCCGCATGCGCAAAATTTTCAGTTTCCTACTACTTCGGCTCTAATGATTTAGGTACTTAATAGGGCTCTCTCGACATTTAGTTCGTTTTCATCGAGGACCCGTCTACCGTCAGAAATATTCATGTGTATCATAATATCCCGATTAAATCCCATCCTAATTGAATCTCTAAATACTTTTATCCTTTGCAGGCGATATCGCGGGCTGTTTAAAAAGTTTTTTCTCAATTGTATTGTACAAAACTGTCTCAAACGGTATAATTGTGAAAAGAAATTGTTTGTTTATTAATGTTATTGTGAAAGTCATCTAGGTGACTGATACTGGTGACGTATGGCTATATTGGCTATGTAAAAACTTAAGATCTATACTATTGTGCTTTGCTCCCATTGGCCAATGGTGCTAGTCATTATCAGCAGTGGAGGCCTATGTATGTATTTTGTGGCTCAAGTACTTAAAAATCGAGACGAAACTAGTATGATGATAATACGACGCATAAAAGACGCAAATCTTTGTAACTTGATGATTCAGTCTGTGCTCATAAGTGACGTTTATTTGGAAAATAAACGTTTATTTAAATCGTTTTCGGGCGTTAAACCTTCTGTGGCTACCACTGTTCGTTGCTAACAAATTGGTATGGGCACGCAGCGGAGTTGCCGTCTCATAGGAACGTGGAGTCGCCGGGCGTGGCCGAAGACTCGGACTATTTCACACCGGAGGATACTAACACCACCATACTGACTGTTCCCAAGCCACCTAACGCAGTAAGTTGGCGCGAGGTTGTTTTGAAGGATAGCGGTCTATGCACGCCTTGTTAACGTTCTACGATGTTTAGGGTTTTGTACTTGCAATTACGTATTCGTATCATGATAATTTCAATTATGGTTCTTTTTGGAAAGTTAACACTAAATACATGCTATAAAGTAAAAACGTAAAATTTGCTCTAAAATTTCGTCTTAATTCGAATTCTTACAGTGAATGATATTTTTACCATACTATTTTTAAGTAGATCTAAAATTCTTTAAAAATGAAATATTTTCAATTTCGTTTCAATTATTAATAGAATCTCATTAGGGAGAACAGTGGAATAACATTTCTTACCTTAATCTTAGTACTTAGCTTACTGAGCTCAGCTCACCATTTTCCTTTCAGTACTTTAGGTTCTTATCCGGTAAACTTATCACCGGATAAGAACTTAAAGAATGATTGCGCGTGCAGCGATTGTTACACTTCAAGTATCACAAACAGCCAAGCGCTTAAGCGATGCAGTGTAGCCGTTACAAACTATTATGCCCCGAAATAATTATTTGTTTATTCTAAATATTTATTAAGAAGCCATTTGAATGCAATATGACCTTATTTGATGTCACAACACTGCAACGTCAGTAGCAACTAGCATCGTAGCTGTGAAACTTGCTTCACGCCTCTCCATTATTTTCGTTTGGGTTTTGTGTGCGTTATATTATTTTGGCTTTATGTAACTAGTCTCGCGTCATTTTGTTTTTAATATCTATGTTATGTTTGTCTTGTTATATGTGGCATAATATTACGATTTGTTACAGGATATAGGTAATAAGAGTGAACGCGCGCCACAACGCTGGGCTTTGCCACATCACGTTACTTCTTTGCCCGGTATGTATAAATCTTTAACACACCATTACCTCCTGATACTTACTGTAGATGTGCAAATTCTTACCGACTTTCAGCACTCGTTATTTCCTTTAACAATAGCTTTTTTATCCATAAAAATAAAACTCCGGTTGTGGTGCGAAATTTATGTAGGTAATAATTAATCTCGCCAAACGAATTTAATGTATCAAAATCGGTTGAGCACTTAAATATTTACGAGTGAACATAGGGACGGATGTTGTATTTCTTAACCGACTTCAAATAAGAAGGAGGTGCTCATTTCGACTATATTTCTTTTAATGTTACCTCAGAACTTTCGACTGGGTGAACCGATTTTGATGATTCTTATTTTTTGAAAGCTGCTGCTTCCTGTGTGTTCCATTTAAATTGCATCAAAATCTGTTCAGTAGTTTTAGAGTAACAATTTGAAGTTGTTGTTTTTTTTTTGTTAAAATTATGTAACTGGGAAAAAACACTGTTAACTCAGTAGTTTATTTATTTCATGAACACGAAGGTCCAAAATACTATAACTGTTTTCACTAATCTAAAAGTAGGTGATTCCTAAGTGACATGTTGTCTTCTTTGTTACCTTTATAACAGTAAGAGATAGGTAATTACTTAGAATTCTCCTTTAAGATTAGGTTGGTGATAATAGTCATAAGCGCAACAAAAAATCTTGTCTGAGTGAAAATTAATATATAATATACCTACTTAAGTACATAAAAATTTACATGTGTTTTTTTTTGTGTTAGGTACTCCGCTATCGCAATCCAGCATACGTTCTTCGGGAGATTCTTACAGTTCCTCGTCTTCCACTCGGCAGCTACTCGCAACCGCTCCACTCACAGCTGATACTCCTTGCTAATATATTTTTTAAAACATTTACTACTTCTTTTTAGTGTATTGATATCTAAGTTACACAAGTTTTTGTGCGTTTTTATCACTCCTGAACAAGAAGTGGAAAACACACAAAACTTCAAAATATGTTATATTGTAAGCAGAGCCGCTTTTAATTTATAATTCATATAAATAATAATTGTATTTCAAGTACCAAGAATAAACTATTTATTTTAAGAACGGATCTTAAGACAGGGCTCAAGTATATATATAATTTCAAGATCTAGAGATCATTACATTTGTATGGTCTTAATATTATTTGTCTTCTATTTATATATCTTAAGGCTAAAAACACCAGATTTATAAGTAAAGCACTCATAAATGTTTTCCCAAAATGTTAATAATCATGACTCAGAATTGATTAAAGTTGAAAATTACTTTTAAAATTTTTACTTTAACAAAACTGATTAAAGATATGTACCTAGGGTAAATTGACTCTGTCACTGATCTGTTAAACGTCTAATTGAAATAAACATTCGACTTCTTCGATCAACAATGCCAACTAGATATCGGTCTCTTTTTTTGTTCTCTTAGCTCTTATTTTGTTTGTTTTTTGGGACGAATAAATATAACAGACTTACAATTTCAAGTTGGCCGACTATCGAACAACTAAATCGCATACCTACTTTCACAATTTTATCGGCCAACTTTTTAATTGTTGTGTTATTATTAAATCGGAAGGGAATCTCGATTCTGATACGATCTTTGTCCGATTAAATTGGATCAGTCTGCGGGCTATCACTATTCACAATGTCTATTGGAATACTCAGCGATTTAGTTGCCCAACTTGAAATTGTAAGTCTACGATAATATTTTGACGATTTGTAACTTTATTACTAAGTGTCATGGTTGTAAATAGGTTGAACTTAACACTGTTTTAACTTTTGTCTCAGTACGAATATAGCTAGATAAGTACACGTATATATTCACGCAGACAGCATTTCGCTTCGATTTTGTACGTAACCCGTTTGCTAGTTGGTATTGTTGATCGAAGCTGAACTGTCAAAAACGAAGATATACTTTATTGGGAATGTTGTTCTTTGTAAATATTTGACGAAAGATAATACTAAAATTGTGGAAAAATTAATTATAATCTAATAAGATAGATCAGAAATAAAAAGTTCTCGTGTCAGAGAGCAGATCTAACAAGTTTAATTATAGTATGTATAAGCAAATACTTTTAAGACTAAAAAACAACATAAAAATATATTGTCAGTAATTAAAATTATGTTTTACTACATTGTGATCTGTATTTTTTTTTTTACAGGAATAGTGCCAAACTTCATGATATGAATGTACTAAACCATCAGCCAGTGAGCATAGATAAGCAATCTGTGTAACCTTGTATCATACATCATAATAATATATTCCATACCTCATGTCAATTTACTCTTTATTGTTGTAAAATTTAACATTTAGATTTCGTTTTTTATCAAAATTCATATTTTTTTGGTGGCCTGCACAGTTGAGCATCGTATACCTACATTCCGGTTTACGTACGAAATTTAACTAGCTGCCTTACAGGCAAACCTGTCAGTTACAACATACCCTGTTTGGCAACCTTACCAAGTGAACATTTAACTTGTTATATAAAATAACAAGTTTTGGAAAAAGATTGCAAATAATTACATACATTTTAAAAATATATCCATAAGCTACAAGCCATTCACAATGCAGCTTTGTAATAATGCTATTATGATATTAAAATTAATGATATGTAATTCCTACATAGTAAGGTGATAAACATTTCTTCACTTGAACTGAATCTCATTTATAAATCTTTAAAATAAATACCATATTGATGTCTTTTTATTTTTTTAAATGTAAATGAAGCTCATTAATAATTCTTAGATAAGGACCTACATTATGGCCGGTTCACACGGAGTTGTGAACTGGGTGAGAAAACTACTCGTTCTACGCATGTTTCACGACTGCTTAATTTACACGACCACCGGTACCATTTTTGGTCGTTGACGACTACCAGTTCACACCAAGTAGTGATCACGACTAATTCTCCTAAGTAGTAGTATTCACGACTCGATGTGAACCTACCATTAGACAGTCATCTTTACCTTGTGATGTTATTAAACTCATCCATATTTTATTTTTATGCTTCAACTTAAAATTAGTAACACTAATCTACTAGGCATCAAGATTTGTTTACTTTCATTATTATATTAATAGGTTCAACCAATGTCTCTATAAAAATTTAAAAAAAAATCTGATAGATACACTGAAAATGTATAATAAAATTATATATAGCAAAATACAATTACAGTGGACCCCTGGTACTCCGACAAATGTTTTGCAGGGCAGTGTCGAACTATCAAATTTGTCTGATTATAGAGTACTGGCTAGAACCCCCAAGGCCGGAATATTTTACAAACAAGTATATACCTTGTAATCCAACAAATTACAGATCCAATCATAAACTTTATATGTTATATTCTGAAGTACTTGCAATTACTTTGTTGTCATCTTCCTGATTCATAGTTGTATCACTAGAAATCTCTTCTATAATCTTTTCGTCAGACATTTAATGAAAAATATTTTCGCATACAAGTTGTAACCTGCTCAATCATGCATTATCTACATTAGCGAAGACAGTAAAAAAAAAATATTTAATAATAATAGTCATGTCGGATTACAAGGGGTGCCGTACTAGCCCGAGGTCAGATTACCGCAGGTCCACTGTATTCACAAAAAGTTGAAATATAATTTTAAGTATTAACTTAAATTAGAATCTGTATAAACTGTGCCTATGGATGAAGTATTTTTATTTGCTGAAGTAGCTTTTTTCATGGCCTGTCTCCGAGCAGCATATGCAGACATCCTAGCTAGTCTGGCTTCTCTCTGTTCTGTAGTTTCATTAGCAAGTCTCTTTGCTGCATAGGCTGACATCCTTGCAAGCCTTTTAGCTCTTTGCTCACTTGATTCCGTAGCAAGTCGTTTAGCTGCATAGTCTGACATACGTTTCAGTCGTATTGCACGTTGCTCTGCTGTTTCATTAGCTAATCGTCGTGCTGCATATGCTGACATCCTGGCCAGACGAGCAGCCCGTTCTGCAGCAGTTTCATTTTTAGGGCCTGAAGTTCGCCTTCCAATACGAAATGAATTAATTTCTAACATTGCCAAAGGATCCGTATCTTCTGAAGTGTCATCATCTTCATAGTTTTCAATAACATTATCATCTTCAACTTCCTTTTTAATATTAGTAAAGTTACTAGTATCTTCACCTATAGAAAAACCGTCTGAGCTCATTGTTTGTTCAATACTTAACTGATCAGTTTTTATCGTAGAAACCCAATTATTTTTAGACTTCGATAGAACCATTTTCTTCCAAGAACAATCGGACGCGCTGATGTCTTCATCCATATTGATTGTTCAACGATAGTTGTATCCAAAGAATCATTTTTTGAAAATGCAAGATTTTGGATTAAAGTAGTAGTTATTCTATTTAAATGCAACAAAAAAAAAATTAAAATGAATTTCTATACAGGTATGTATAGGTACAAAGTTACTCTATGATAAACTGCATAAACACTCCAAATTCCAATAATATTGAAAAATGAGTAATGACCAGTGGTCTCGAACGTCATAGAGCGAGATCGGTAGAATTGCCAGCTAAAATCGGAATATTTGTACCCAAAATCGGTATTTCACAAAAAATAATATTCGATCAAATTCGTTAACACAAAACACAGACTAATTTTTAAAAATTAAACTTAAGTAGGTATAATTATTTTTTGTAAAATTCCCGGCAGTGGTAGTCGTTTCAAATTAACACCCACCCCCAGTAGGAGTCCATCAAGTGTGTGCGTGCGTGTGTGTGTGCGCGATATAGAATATTTTAGTATTCTGGTAACTATTGGGTTCGTTTCGGTTTGGGTTTGTATTTGAGGACTTCTTGGGATCTGGGTTCCTTCCAAAAACATAGAAATACAATATTTTAAATAAATCAGTCGTATAAGCCTTTCAGAACTCTCTTAGAGTTGTATTGAAGTTCACAAATTATAATGATACATAATTTTATTTCTACAGTACAATTTCAGTAAACTCAATTATATTATACAATTCATTATTCTATATAGTATCTACTGAGTACATGAACGGTTATGTATGGTAATTCGACTCAATTATTACATTATACCATTTATTATTTTACACAGTACTACTAGGTACAAATTAAAAGAAAAAAAATGATAAGAAAATAAATAAAAATCAATAAAGAAAGAAATTTCATAAGAGATAGCGATTATATCTGAGCTCATTCTTTACGTATTTCGTTGCTCTTTAAACAGCAGCTCGGGACATGATATTATATTTTATTTTAATGTACTCCTATTTCTTTCACTTGTATCACTGCCACTAGCTACGAATGAGGTTAGGAAATCAACAACACAGGGTCGCGTGACCAGATTTATCACTGCAAATGAGCGACGAGCGGCTGCATGACGTAGTAGCTTTTAAAGTAGCAGGAAATTTAAAATGGGGTCACGTGACCACATTTGTCGCTGCAAACGAGCGTCGAGCGGCTGCATGAGACCGTACCGTAACATTGAGTACAAAGGTCAAAAGGGAATCCCCAATAGGCTTCCCCGTAACATCACTATCATCACTTACATAGTATACAACAGTCGCTTTTTCTTTCCCTATATCCTTTTGTATGCTTAAATCTTTAAAACTACGCAACGGATTTTGATGCGGTTTTTTTTAATAGATAGAGTGATTAAAGAGGAAGGTTTTCATATATGTTTTATATCCTTGCGAAGCTGGAGGGTCACTAGTTTAAACATAAATAAAAGATAATGCCATGTTGTGAAAAATCGGGAGAATTTCCATCGTATACACTGAAATTGTAGAAAAATTGTTATATCTCGGTAGAAAAGAGCCCAAATCGGTAGAAATGCCGAAAAATCGGTAGGTTTGAGACCACTGGTGACTACGGTACGGTGGGTACCTAGAAAATACCTACAAATTACAGTAAATTGTAAAATGTTAATAGCAACGTGAATGTTGACTATTGACATTTTTTTTGATTTTGAGTAAGTACCTACCTACTACGAATTGAAACCGGGTTTTGACACAAAAGTGACAGTCACCAGCGTTTTTAAGGTGAGATGTCAAATTTAATCAAATTGTTGGCAAAAAATCGGTACACGAATATCCATCTGTTTTTGTAAAATCTATTTTTATTTATTGAAAAACGGGCTATTTTGTAAATGATTGTGTGCAAACTAAAACAGTTCCTCGGAAATTGCATAAGACTTGTAAGTTTAAGATATCTTGTACAGTGTAATTGTTCAAATTTAATATAAATAAGATTGTTGTGAAAGTGGAATCGGAAACATATTCAAAATTGTAATTCACTGACACAATATATTTTAGTATTGCAGAATTAGTCTTTATTAGTGTAAATTTATTATTGTTACAGACTGAAAGTAGACAGCTTATTATAAAATATCACAACAAAAGCGTAATTTTTGGTTGAAAGTTTATTCAGTCAATATGGATAAAGCAGGAGATTCAGAAACTGTTGCAAATCCTTTACCAGAGCCTGAGGTTCCAATGGAATCAGAGACAGATTATTCCAGCATTAGAGGAAAAGTAAGTTAATCGTTTTGTGTAGTTTTATGCCTTTCATTTTTGTAATCATAAACAATTTTATTTTATTTTTAATCTTTAAGATTAGATAGGTTCTTAGTAATAATTGATTTCCTCCATTAAAGATAAATACATTTTTTGATTGTATATTCATAATAGAGTTAAGTAAGGAGCTTTATGTTTTCCGAAAATAGACTTATTGATGTAATGAAGCAAAAAATTACATCATAATTAGATACATTAGGATTAATTTTATTATTATGCAACATTTTCATGTATCATTTTTAAAATTGGAGTACATACTTAAATTATTTTATTCAAGTAATATTAAAAAAAATACAAATTCACATTAAAGGTTTTATTCTTTTGCTGCTTTGAATTAAGTTAAAACAAATCAGAAGTTTTCATATTTTATTTATAATTTTAGATTATTCTGGTGAGTCCAAGTACAGAGGAATATGAACTATTAAAAAAGCAGCTCACTGAAAGACTAGAGTCAGGGAATGGAGAAATAATTTATGATATAGGACATGGTGAAGGTGAATAAATTTGTCACATGATAATGTTCAGTTAAACTAGTGTTTAATATGTTTAAAAATGAATATTTCCAAAAACCAATGATAAAAACTGTAATAGTCATTACATTGGAATATAAATTTAAATTAATTAAAATTAATAAATTTTGAAAAACAAAAAAAACTTAAATTTTGGTAAACAAATGTGAGGTCTTTTCTTGAGAAAGCCACTGCACCAATAAATATAAGGGTGAAATTATAAGAGTTTATTTTTTATTATAAAACCCTAAAAACTCTGCTAAACTCAATGTGATACTGACCAAATTCCATAATAGTACAATTTTTATTGAGTAACTAGCTGACCCGGCAAACATTGTTTTGCCATATTAATTTTTGGGGTGGGCTACCCTTATTACTTAGGGGTATGAAAAATAGATAGTAGCCGATTCAGACCTACTGAATATGCATATAAAATTTGGTATAAATCAGTAAAGCCGTTTCGGAGGAGTAAGGTAACTAACATTGTGACACGAGAATTTTATATATAAGATTAATGTATTACACAATATTTACTGACTTTGAATCACCTTTGATTAATGAATATATTCAATTCATTTTATAAAGATATATTTCTAACTCTACTGCAAGAATACAAGATAAAAAGTAGCATAAATATAGATTTAACTTTAACATTTCATATAAAAATTATTAAAATAAATTCAGTGACTTAATTGTGATTATAAAATCTGAGACCTAAAAAAGAACAGAGGTAACACATAACAAATGTTGTCACTTTTGAGTTTAATACATGCATTCCATCAGTTGAACAATAATATTTAATTAAAATATGATCTTACTTTTAAGATACATTATTGTGATTTAGCAGGTTTTACAAGCAATTTGTAAAGTTTGTTGATTAAATTTTAAACCAATCTTTTCAGATGGTAAAGGGCTTACAGAGGATGAATACAACGCATCAGTGGCAACACTACAGTCCTTAGTAAGTGAGAGGGTATCCTGTGTAGAACTACGCAAGTGGGAATGTGGCACAGGTATTGTGGGACAGTATCTGCTGAGAACTGAACTAGATCACAATGACTTTATGGAAATCAGGTTAGTTATAATAGCAACTTTGTTCAGATATAATTGATTTGAGCAAAATATTTATTGCAATGAAATGTAAAATAAACATTATTTTTAATTTTATTTTTTATTAATTTTATTATTTTTTTATTAAAAATAGCTTAGAATTATTGAATTACAATTTTGTTTAGATTTAATTTATTTTATCTTTTATATGGGGCTGCTAATTTTCTCCTTAGATTTTATAACACAATGAACACTGAGCTCTGTCGAAATAAAATGTACTTAATCTGTTTTTTTTTTTTAATCTGATATCTTGAATTGATAAATAGTTGGTCTGAGAAAAATAATTCTTCAGGGTTGCAGTAGTGGGTAATGTAGATGCAGGAAAATCTACTTTACTGGGAGTATTGACACATGGTGAGCTAGACAACGGAAGGGGACACGCGAGGCAGCGCCTCTTCAGGCATAAGCATGAAGCAGAGACTGGCCGGACCAGCTCTGTGGGGAATGATATACTGGGCTTTGACAGTATGGGTGAGTGCCCAATATTTTTAATATACATATTTTTTATCTCTTTGTCTAGTGTATGGATTTACAGCTAGATTTACATTACCACCTTAACACACATTTCTTGCATGTGTTTCACTGATCACTTTCTACAGCCTCAAAATATTGATCACTTGATCAACATATATAATATATATTGTGTGTATGTGTGTGAATATATATATGTCCCGAGCTCAGCTAATATATTATATATTAGCTATGGTCAGCATTTTCACCAGCTCTCGGGATTTAAAAAAAATTAGGTGGGGGTAGGGTGAAATATACTTTACGATTTATTCTCATACCTAGCAAAAACACATAACATATACATAATATATTATATATTTTTAGGAAATGTTGTAAATAAGCCAGACCATGGTACGCTTGACTGGGTTAAGATCTGCGAGAAATCATCCAAAGTGATCACATTTATTGATCTGGCCGGACATGAACGATACCTCAAGACAACAGTCTTTGGGATGACTGGACACGCTCCGGATTTTGGCATGTTAATGGTAAGCCAGTAAAACTTTACTCGTGAATATGGCTATCCACTCTCACCTAATCTTAGTTTAGAAGATTTCTATCTCATGTCCTCTTTTCATCCACAATAATGCCTACACGGTCAAGGCAGGACAGACCAATGTTATAGAGGCTGTTATTATCTATTCCTTTAATGATTTTTACACTACAAACTAAAAGTAATGGTACAATACAAAACATAGTTAAGTGAAAAAACTTATTAGATTACATTTAAAATATCTAAATTAAATGTAATGAATATTTTTTTTAGATTGGTGCAAACGCTGGTATTGTGGGCATGACCAAAGAACATTTGGGACTTGCGCTTGCACTTTCTGTACCCGTATTTGTTGTTGTTACAAAGATAGATATGTGCCCGCCTAATGTACTTCAGGTGATTATATCTCTGTTATCTTGAACTAGCGGCCTGTCTCGGCTTCGCACGGGTGGACATAAGATTTTTTTATATTTTTACCTTTTATTCATGTGATCGCCCCCCTCCCGCACCGCTGCGCCGTGTCGAACAGTGTTACTGCTACACCGATTTCGGTGTTGAATTTAACACCGGAATTTTTAACACCGTACACCGCTTGGACTCACACCGGTTTTTTTTAACAGTGTACTTTTGTTCTATCATCAATAGTTTCCGCAGCGAATGCGATGAAAGAAGTTTTAGGGCACTTTTTTTACACCTTGGGTTACGTTACTTAAGTTTTAGTAAGGATTTCTAATCTTTTCTAGCAATAAATATAGCCTATGTTACTCAGGGTGAATGTAGCTTTCCAATGGTGAAAGAATTTTTGAAATCGGCACAGTAGTTTTTGAGTTTATTCATTACAAACATACACACAAAAATACAAATCTTTCCTCTTTATAATATTAGTTTAGATGAATAAAAATTTTAATAGTATTTGTTGTAAATGTTAAAAACTAATAAAAAGCAAACATTGTTTTGTTATAGGACAATCTTAAACTATTAATCAGGATACTGAAGTCTTCTGGCTGCCGCAAAGTCCCAGTTATGGTTAAGACGAAAGATGACGTCATTGTCAGTGCAACTAATTTTGTATCACAAAGGTAAGTTTAAAAGTACTTTCAAAAAAATATTTTTTAATAATCAGATTAAAAGCATCTTGCCGGATAAACTATAATGACTATGTAATATGGACTTTAAAAATGTAAAGGATTTTTAATAATATCTGATTTAATAGAATCACATTTTCTCTTCCCTGCTTTCTTATATTAGACCAATAAATCATTTAAACAATCGAAATCGAAGGCAATTTAAAAAAAAACGGAAATACATAAGAATACATCATAAATGTATGAATAGATTCATATAATATTGTAGTTAAGATCGAACTTCAGCTTTTAAACAAAAAAATGCAATTGATTCATTTAAGAGCTATGGTGCCTCAGACAGATACCTCAAACACACAGATATGACTTAATATAACACCTCTTTTTGTGTCAGGAATTAAAGAGGATTAATATACATATAATTACTCCCATACAAGCTTTCAATTAAAAACAATTTTATTTAAGTTAAGCATTTTTCCAGGCTATGTCCTATCTTCCAAGTATCGAACGTGACGGGTGAAAATCTCGAGCTACTGACTATGTTTCTTAATCTCTTGAAGACCAGAATGCCTTCACAGGACGACAAACCAGCCGAGTTCCAGATCGACGACACTTACTCTGTCCCGGTATGTCAATTTACCCACATACATTATCTAAAAGATGGAAGCCATGTTAAAGTGAATTCCCGTAGTGGGACTGAGGTAGATACATTTGTGTATCTGTTTCACTGACCATTTTCTAAACAGGCAAGTAGGTGATCAGCCTTCTGTGCCTACCTAAAAATAATCTACAATTACTTAACATTAACATTTTTCGCCTCCGTGGCTAAATGTGGCGCTGAAGGTTATTTTGTATGCAAGAAATGCCCATTAGGGTCAGATAAAATTTATTTATTACTTTAATGCCAAAATATTTTTGAGAACTAAAACTTTAATACTTTTTAGGGTGTAGGTACAGTGGTATCAGGAACTACGCTAGCTGGGGTTATTCGACTAAACGATACACTTTTACTAGGCCCAGACCCTCTTGGGAGATTTGTGCCAATAACAGTCAAAAGTATTCACCGTAAGCGTATGAGTGTACACGAGGTGAGAGGGGGACAGACTGCTAGCTTCGCACTTAAAAAGGTGATATAAAAAGTTTAATAGTTTAAAAATTAAAAATAATTATTGTAATATATAAAAACTAGCTGACCCGGCAAGCGTTGTTTTGCCATATTAATTTTTGGGGTGGGCTACCCCTATCACTTAGGGGTATGATAAATAGATAGTAGCCGATTCTCAGACCTACTGAATGTGCATTTAAAATTTGGTAAAAATTAGTAAAGCCGTTTCGGAGGAGTAAGGTAACTAACATTGTGACACGAGAATTTTATATATAAGATAATAATTGGGACAACTCACATACATTGCTCTGATGTTAAGTAGCTGAAGCACTTGTGTTATGGTAATCAGAAAGGATGAGGGTACCACAATAAATACATATACATGTTTATATACCACCAAGACTCGGCAATAATAATTCATGCTTATCACACAAATAAATGCACCTACCGGATTTGAACCCAGGACATTTTGGCGCGGAAAGCAGAAGCTTTACCCGTTAGGCAAATCGGCGCTTATATTTTATTTGACTTAATAACCAGTTTTATTCATCTATTTATTTAATGAAGTTTTACCCTACAAATAATGATACACTACAGAACATAGTGTAATGGGTTGGCTTATCGCTACTAAGCGATCTCTTCCAGGCAACCAAACCGTGAGAGAGGAGACTAGACAGTGAAATAATCAGAAATGAAAGGTTTGGCATGTCTATGTAACGGGTTATTTTTAGCAATTTTCTTTTTGGCAATACTGTTTTTGGCAGCTCAGCTGTTTTCGTGAGCCATGTTCCTGTTAAACATATTCAGTTTGGTCTATAATTTAACCATGAATCGACTGACAAACGAAAAACACTTGCAGATTATTGAATGTTATTAATATTTATGCTCGGTTAAGAAAATGAATCGTGCACTTCTTCCATTTTATGATCAGTTTTTATAGTTTTTATTTTTTTGTAAAAAAAATAATAATTATAATTGCATAAGTTAGTAAAAATGCAGCATGTTAGTAAATGTAGTAAGTAAAAATGCTATGCAATAGCTTTACCGCGGTAGTCCCCGAGTGCCACACATATTTTTTTTTAAATTAAATAATACTCATAATAATCATTATAATACTTATGTTAATATAGTAACAATGAAATATTATTTTCACTTATTGTTTAATAAATATAACGGACCACATCTATCTGTTTAATAAGTACCGTGTTTTTATTGTAGTAACTTTATTTGTAAACGTTTTCTAGTATGTAACGTGGGACTAATTTTACTATTGAAATATAAAAAGTCATTAACAACAAAATTACATTCAATTCTAAACTAAGAATCATAACAAAGAATTTTTTATTCAGATTAAACGTTCAGCAATCCGCAAAGGTATGGTGATGGTATCACCAGCATTGAACCCTCAAGCTTGTTGGCAATTTGAGGGAGAGATTCTTGTTCTCCATCATCCCACCACCATTTCCTCCAGATACCAGGCTATGGGTAATATTATTTTTTTATTATTAAAAACTAGACACTTCTTTTACCTATGTATCCCGCTTCTTCTCGAACTTTTGATTAGTTTATTGTATCCGTATCATTTAACTTAATTGATAATGTTCTCTTCTTTAACTATAATCCGTTTTTAATTAAGGGTATAATTAAACAGTTTGTATTATGAATTAATAGTGCACTGCGGCAGTATCCGTCAGACGGCGTCAATTCTGTCAATGTCCCGCGACTGCCTTCGTACAGGCGACAAGGCTCGCGTGCGTTTCAGGTTCATCAAACATCCCGAGTACCTGAGACGGGGACAGAGAATGGTAAGAATTTTTATCGTTATCAAAATAAGAGTATTCGAATGTATTTTACATTATTATATACAACCTCTTTTTAACCAATTTTGTTGTAAAATATAATATTGTCTTGTAATGTTTTATCTGTTAGCTTATAGATATGAGTTTTATAATAGAATTTTAACTTTAGGTTTAGTGTACATAAGGTTCAATTCTGTAGGTATACTTTAATAATGTTCTTTAGATTATTCTTGGTTTTAACATAATATTTTATTTGTATATCTTGTGTACGTATTAGGTATTTCGTGAGGGACGAACTAAGGCGGTTGGCAACGTACTACGTCCCGAGCCACATGCGCAAGCCACTGTCAGACACCTTAGGCACGAGCACAGGCATCTCAATACGGTAATTGCTCTTTTATGGCGCACGTAAAATAATAAAGATACTTGATATCACATTTAAATAAGCTATATATACATATAACAGCCAGAACTGTAGTTTTTAATTTATTCATCTTTAAATTTATTATTATCTTATTAATATTAAAACAACCTTCTAGCTTTTTTAAATATAATTTTTAAATTTAATATAATATGTTGCATGTGCTTGGTTGAATATTCTTATACAATACGTCTGCCACAATATAGACAGCATAATATAACTCAGCTACTGGTGGTTGTAAATAGAATATATTCACAATGTTTTAGTGAATTTGATTATGACCTAGCACAAGCTATTGTTTTTAGAATATTTATACATTCAACATGAACACTACCTACATTTATTAAATCCAATGTTCCAGTTAAATTGTAGTAGTAAAAATATTATCTAGTCCTTTTTAATACTTAAATTTTTATTACGACTTGTAGATAGAATCTTGAACATAATATGCAACTGGTCATATTTTCTAGGTACAAGAATCAGACGAGTCTGGTGCTAACTCACCGTTTGAGCTGGCGGGTGATAAGCGACGACGCGGACGCAAGCGACACGAAAAACCCGGGCGACAAACTCCATCAGCATGCTAATTATTTACAGATATCATTATCCTTTTCAAGTCAATCTGAACGTACCCAAGTTATTTGAAAGAAATAGTCCAAAACAAAGGACGTAAAAATTGTCTAGAGTTGGTTTTATGGGTTAATCGAATCATAGACTGTTTTGGTTGATTGGTGCAAGATTTTGTTAATGTCCGAATTCGTACATGTCTCGAATACGTTTAAATTGATCATGTTTTTTACTATATACATAATTATACTCAGATACTTAAGAGTAAAGACCTTCCAAAATATATTTAGAGCTTCATCTTGTATGAAAGATTTGTATGATATACACTGAAAGGTACTACATCATATACTTACTTATGTCAATATGATATTAAAGAAACTGTATATCTGGTTACTATAATATCAGATTGACATAACTTTATAGTTCTACTTATAATTTCTTGTAAAAAAAATATTTTGAAATAATGTTGGGCATGAATATAAAATGAAACTCATGATAAAATAATTTTGTCTCTACATTTAACAAATTATGAAATGTCGTTAGTTGTAATAACTAGAAAGCAGCAATAAGATAATTTGATTACTTTACATATGATGCTTTAAGCATTTTTTTCCTTTAGTACATAAATGTAAAAGCACTTAATTTGAGGTTCTGTGACTGACTCTAAAATTTGTAAACAGATCTCTCTTGATCACATAAAATAGCACAACATTTTAACAAATATTTTAATATATTTCTTGTATACTTGTCGCTATTTTATATATTATGTTTATCATATTCACATATTTTCATATTAACAAACATATTAGATTTTAGACATAGTCTTTTATAATTTTTAATGGTTATTCTATTGTAAATGTTAGATTCAATGGGCTACCAAGTTTGGTGCGTTGAGATAAAACAGAACCGCCTAAGTCTCAGAAGTACAAGGTACCACTGTGTACTATTATTGCCCCCTAATAGTATGTAACTAATACATATTGTAGGAAACCCTCCATTTTATTAATATACTATTTACTAAAAAAAATATTATATTCTAAATTAATTTATATTAAGAAATTTTTATTGAAGAAATTGGTTGTTTGTTTTTAAATTTAGAAGTATTATTTTGAGTTAATTTTTAAATTACACCGAGGCATTATTACAAAACATTGACTAAAGATGTTTCTGATATTGAAACTAGGATACAAGTCTAATGTTCATACAAACATGACTTGTTTGGTTTAGTATGATAGCACTAATAGTGTAACATCTTCAGTCCATGTTTTGTAATAAGGCTCCTAGTGTATAAAAATACAAAATATTTTAAAAGTTTGTAGTAAGATTAGCTTTTTTTACCTTGATTTTTCTACTTCAAAACTTTTATATTGTTAAGTTAAAAGCTCAGGCTTTTCTTACCAGTAATATTAGTGATGCTAGCTGCAACCCATATCATAGATATTCAAATATTCCATATTTGTTTAGATACCATTATAATGTGATTTCTTAGCATAAGTAATCAGATATTTTTATTAATTTGTTCAGAATTTGAAAAATAAAACTAGCTCAATAAAATTGATGTTTTATTTTTACAATTATAGTAAAGCTAAAATATTGTAGCTAAATAGTATTCAGTCATTTCTTTAACTGTTTTTTAGCATCCTCAATTCCTTCTCGTATGTTTTGACTAAACTTTCTGAAGAAAGGCATGAGCCTGTTAACTTTACTTGGATCAACATCAGATAGTTTTTCTTTGCTTTTAAAAAATGCGGAGGCTGCAAGTTGAGCAGCCCGTCTTACTGGATAAGATTCAGCAATTTTCTGAACTAATTTTTCATTATTCGCTAAATATCTTAGTATTGCTCGAAGAGGCATATTTAGTCACTTGAATGATGTTTCAAATGAGCACATATTACGATATTTCTGGAGAAGTTCTCTCTTTAACCTCAGTTGAGTCTGAAGTATCTCAAATTGCTTTAACTGATCCTGTTTATTAAATTCTATACCTGGTAACCTCTTTATCTAGAAATAGAACCGTGTTAAACTTACTACAAAAAATAAGATATGATTTATATAATATTATATAGTATACCTGAGAACGGGCAAAGTCTAATTTCTTTTGTAAATCTAAAACTTTAAGACTGCAGCCTTGTGATTCTTGGACCTTTATCGAATTATCGATAAAATCTCGTTCTACACTGTAAAATACATAACCAAACTGTAGTCTTATTTGTCTTAATATCACTGTCAAACAATCATTAAGCAATCTATAAATAAATATTTTAAGACCGTCTGTACCTTCGTATTATTTCGTAAACAATCGGTAAAAAATCTACATCTACTTCTTGAACAGTGATAGGACTTAATCGTTCTGAATGCTCATTATTATTTTCCATTATAAACACTCGTTACAATCACTATTAGGGACTAATACTAATTAATAATTTTATACTAATTATTGTAAATACCATACTCAATTCCAAGACTGATGTAAAATGTAATTGTCTGTCTCAAATCTCAAATTATGATAAAATTCAAACCAAATAATTGGTGTTAAGTGTTAACATACCAAACTATCAAAGTGCGAATCACATTCCTCAGTTTTCTTGCATTGGAGGGCAGAATCTCTGGTTAAAGATTGGTCACACTGGTTATATGTAAAATTCCTAAAATTATACTATAACCACACCAAGAGTATAAAGGTACGGCCTCATGCAGCCGCTCGACGCTCGTTTGCAGCGACAAATGTGGTCACGTGACCCAATTTTAAATTTCCCGCGACTCAAAACGATACTACGTCATGCAGCCGCTCGTCGCTCGTTATTATACCGGTACGGCCTCATGCAGCCACTCGACGCTCGTTCCCAGCGATAAAGCTCAACATTTTCAGCTTTGTCGCTACATATCACGTGCTAGATTTTTGAGTCGCAGGAAATTTGAAAATTGGATCACGTGACCACATTTGTCGCAGCAAACGAGCGTCGAGCGGCTGCATGAGGCCGTATCTTTAAAGATGAAACTATATAAACTATTACAAATCTGAAATCAGATAAAGGTTTTGACTTTTGTCCCACAGATTTTAAACTACCTACACTACAGAGTACAGTCAGTGTCTACAATGTAAGTCGGCACTTACCCGTGTTGCAAGGGTATAATTATATGTAGACAATTCAATATGTATCTACCGAATATAAGCTATAGCTCATAGATTATAAAACTGTACCAGGTGGTACCTACTCGTTATACGTTTACAAAAAATCAACAGAAAACTGCATATTTTTAGTACCAAATAAAATATCAATTAAAGTTTGAAAACAATATTTTTTCTAAACTGTAATTGTTTTAAAACCAAACCCTTTCAGCACGAAAAAATTATCAGCCATCAACGGCACCGATGGCAAACAAAGAACATCAATACGCAACAGAGACAAAAACTAAGTCTCATCTTCCTCACACTTCCGTATTTTCACATTCACGCCTTTTCAGTTTTCACACTTGCATTATCATTCTATCATTCTATATTATGCAGTCGTCTAGTGTGAAGTGTCTACCCCTATTTGTCTATCAAAAATAAGTCCGAAGTCAGCCCAAGTGACAAGAGGAATTATAAATAAAATTATGCAGCTGTCTCTGACCTGTGTTAACTGCTATTGTTTTTTCTTAAGTTTTATGTTATAAATTGTCGACAATTATTATTAATAAATTAAAATATTCGTATTAAAAGTATGGATGAACTTGCTAAATTAGAACATCTTTCTCTTGTCTCTAAAGTTTGTACAGAATTAGACAATCATCTAGGCATAAATGATAAAGATTTGGGTAAGTTAGCTAAAATACTTTATTTTTTATTTTAAGCCGTAATGTAGCGTAATTGCATATTCAATTTTTATGTTTCAGCTGAATTCATAATTGATTTGGCCGATAAAAATCCTAACTTTGATAACTTTAAGAAAGCATTATTAGAAAATGGGGCAGAGTTTTCAGACTCCTTTATGACTAACTTGTTGCGTATAATCCAGCATATGAAACCAGTAGGTTCGCAGAATGAAACAAATAAAACCAACATAAAATCTTCCAATCCGTTAGCCAAGAAATTTCCAGGATTAGCTATCCCTAATGAAAAGCCCATTTTTTCATCGGACAATGAAAGTGATACAGATGAAAAGGCATTCAAGAGAATTACCACAAAAGACATATTCAAAGATGAAAGTAAAAATATAGTGAGTAAAGATGATGCAGTTGATCAAGCTATGGCTGAATTGGAAGCTTTAGCTCCGTCAAATAATAAAAATAGTGAAGTAAAGAGCACACCAAGTACAGATCAAAAGGAGGTCAAAGTTACCAGACCTAAATCTAGAGATAGAAGAAGTAGGCGTAGCAGAGATAGAAGTAGAGATCGGAGGAGTAGAAGTAGGGATAAAAGTATTAGAAGTAGAGATAAAAGAAACTGTAGCAGAGAAAGAGCACGAGATAAAGACAAGAGTAGAGACAGAAGAAGAAGATCAAGGAGCCGACATCGTGACAGATCTAGAGATAGGCGTTCAAGGTCTAGATCAAGAGGAAAGAGATCTCAATCAAGAGAAAGGGACTTCAAAAGAGATAGAGACTGTGGCAGAAAACTTAGAAAAAAAAGTTCTGAAGTTGAGATAAGTGATGACCCTGAGTCTGGTAAAGTAAGTTTTTGTTTGATAAAGCAGTTCATTGTGTTATATATGTGTGTATGTATGTATTATTATATGTCTGGAATAACTGGTATAGATATTTACCATTAATTGTAAAAAATAAACTTTTCAATGTAATAATATTTTTATTATATTCAGTGCTTGGATACTGTGAAAATATGACACAGTTTCTTGTAGACATAGTATATGTTGTGTTAGTATGTTTCTATGTATTTATAGAATTTTGATGTATTCATATTTAATGTTTACATAAATTATTATAAATCCTGCCTCTACCATTTAATTTTAAATCAAAACATATCTAATATATTAATATGAATTATTACAGATTTACAGTGGTCGAGTGGCTAATATTGTTCCTTTTGGTTGCTTTGTGCAAATGGAAGGCTTAAGAAAGAGATGGGAGGGACTGGTGCATATATCACAGTTGAGGGCTGAAGGACGAGTAACTAATGTTTCTGATATTGTATCAAGAGGAGATAAAGTTAAGGTATAAAAACTATATTTAAATATAATATGCTGCCTATTACCCTAAGGGGTAGACAGTAATCACAGTCTGCCACTTACCAAAATCTCCACTTTCATTAGATTCATTATACATGATTGCTGATTATGAGTACCTTTGATGCAGGTCGATGTACTTGCAAGCGGCAGCCCTTGCAAGTACATCCTAGATTCGTCTTCCCTACATATACATTCATTCCATTAAGGTTCTATGCTTCAATTACTAGTGTCACAATTTTCATTAGCTCTCTTGTAGACGATGCAAGTAGTACTTGATAATGTGTACAGGACATTTCCCTAATTCATCATCCATTCTTACTATTTTATATATATTATTCTATAAAAATTGGAATAAATCTATGAACCAAAAAGCACAACGATGAAATTATTTACACATAAGGTTTATTTCAATAATTGCAGTAAGTAGTTATAAATCTGTTTAAATTAGGTAAAAGTACTATCTGTGACGGGACAAAAGGTGTCACTAACTATGAAGGATGTCTGTCAAGATACTGGAAAAGATCTGAATCCAACTTCTCATGCTCATTTGGAGGTATTTACTTTTTTTTCTATTATTTAATTAACAAAAGCAATTAGTAATTACATATTGCTATGTAACTTTTTCATTAAAATACAATATGTAGCAAGGCTGTTTTGAAGTACTTTAGACATGTAATAAGATATGTCATTATGATACCAATTACCAGGGTTACTTGGTGTCGAGAAATAAGTGTGATGTGATGATTCAAGACTCAAGAGCCTTGAAATAAATAAATGTGATTTTCTATTATTAAACATGTAGGTTATTACATCATATTTTACTATCATAACCAAGAAAGTTTGAATTTTCTCCTCGAAATTTGAAAGATGCGACTTTTTTGGGTCAATCGATTAAGTTACATTATGAATATGTCGTTACGTTTAGTTTTTTTCGATTTTTGCATTATTGTAATACTTATAAGGCGCCAATGTTTACTAAAATGAGATTAAATATTTTTTTCCCATCTGGGTACTAAAGCTTACTTGTCTTACTAAATTTCACACACACTATTATTGTGCTGTTTACAGGCAGAGCGAGCTGGCCGAAACCCCGATAGACCTCCGCCGGCGGCGACGGTGCTTGCAGGACTTCAAGGTGGCCTTGATCCTGACGAAGATTCCAGTCGAAAACGGGTCACCAGAATATCTAGTCCAGAGAGATGGGAGATCAAACAGGTATTATAATGGATATTATTATAGTCTATGGTTCAAGGACATTTCTATCTAAATATAAATAACTTATGATATTAAATGAATTATTAATTGTTTCAAATATATTGAACTGTTCGATTTTGTTTATTTAACGCTCCAAAATAGACTTGCTCAAAGACACTCAAAAGCTGTATTTCAAAGTATTAGTAAATCAACTTAATATTTTCACAGATGATATCATCAGGCGTAATAGATAAAAGTGAGTTACCCGACTTCGACGACGAGACCGGTCTTCTTCCGAAAGACGAAGATGGGGAAGCTGATATTGAAATTGAGCTCGTCGAGGATGAACCGCCTTTCCTTCAAGGACATGGAAGGGCTTTGCACGATCTATCTCCAGTCAGAATTGTCAAGAATCCTGATGGGTCTTTGGCACAAGCCGCCATGATGCAGTCAGCATTGGCGAAGGAGAGAAGAGAGCAGAAAATGCTGCAAAGGTGGGAACTTCAAATTCAAAAATATATTAATGTTAGGCTCTGTAAACAACTATAACACTCTGTTAACACAAATCATATTTTTATTAATATTTTTAAAGATTTCAATAATATTTCATCTCAAAATATTTCAACAAATTTTACCATTGCTTTTCAGAGAGCAAGAGATGGAAAGCGTACCAACAGGTCTTAATAAGAATTGGATAGATCCGCTACCAGAAAACGATGGTTGGGCGCTTGCTGCCAATATGAGGGGGACTGGGATTACCACTCAGGATTTGCCTGAGTGGAAAAAACATGTGATTGGTGGAAAGAAATCCTCCTTTGGAAGAAAAACAAATTTGTCCCTTTTAGAACAAAGACAGTCATTGCCTATTTATAAGCTCAGGGATGAATTGATTAAGGTAAGATCAACATATCTTGCCGAAATCTATACACATACCATAGTTAAATCAATCGGAAGCTTGTGCTTGGACCCTAAATTGAGATTTAAATATATGTTTTTACGTGAAGTAACAATATTAGAAAATACTATTGAAACAATATTTAATATTGAGTCTAAACTAACGGGCATAGACACAGCATGTAGTGGACTTTTAATTATTACCTTGAATGACTTCCTAAAGAAGTTCCACATTATATATATTATGTGTATAATATTATATAGCTTAATATAAAATTATAAACAATTTCTTTTAGGCGATATCAGATAACCAGATCCTGATAGTAATTGGAGAGACTGGTTCAGGGAAAACCACACAAATTACGCAATATGTCGCGGAATGTGGCCTCACTGCCCGAGGTCGTGTGGCCTGTACCCAGCCCAGACGTGTGGCGGCCATGTCTGTGGCTAAGAGAGTTGCTGAGGAATTTGGTTGTCGCCTTGGACAAGAAGTCGGTTATACAATCCGTTTTGAAGATTGTACCTCACCAGAGACTGTAATCAAGTAAGCCATTAATACTAAGTTATTATAATTAGTTATTTGTGATCCCTACGCTTTCAATTCAAAGAGTTATTTAATTTTTTTAAGTATGTAAAACTAACTTTTAATGAATAAACAGACACATTGTCCAGATTGCAAAGAAAAAAAGTAGCATTATGTTAACAGAGTTAAAACCCTTTTAAACTAATACGTAATACTTTCAGATACATGACAGACGGTATGTTACTTCGCGAATGCCTCATGGATCTAGATCTTAAGACCTACTCCGTAATTATGTTGGATGAAGCCCACGAGCGTACAATACATACAGATGTCCTCTTTGGTCTATTAAAACAAGCAGTTCAAAAACGTCCAGAACTTAAATTGATAGTTACATCCGCCACGTTAGATGCCGTCAAATTTTCTCAATATTTCTTTGCCGCACCAATTTTTACAATTCCTGGGAGAACATTTCCTGTAGAAGTCCTTTATACTAAAGAACCAGAGACGGACTATTTAGACGCCTCGCTTATCACCGTGATGCAAATACATTTGAGGGAACCGCCGGGAGATATCCTTCTCTTCTTAACGGGTCAAGAAGAGATTGACACTGCTTGTGAAATTCTCTACGAGAGGATGAAGTCGTTGGGGCCAGATGTGCCCGAATTGATAATTCTGCCGGTCTATTCGGCTTTACCATCGGAAATGCAGACCAGGATTTTTGAGCCAGCACCTCCAGGGTCCAGGAAGGTTGTAATAGCAACTAATATAGCGGAAACTTCTCTCACCATAGATGGAATATACTATGTGGTGGACCCAGGATTTGTCAAGCAAAAAGTATACAATTCGAAGACCGGTATGGACTCGCTTGTTGTTACACCGATTTCGCAGGTTTGTAACTTCTTATTACGTAGAAAGCATTCCCAAAAAAAAAAAAAAATCAAATGAGTTTATGTTCTTACATCGCTTTTGTATTATATATAAATCATTGGAATAACACGTAATTTGAAACATTTGACGTTCATACATATATCTTATGTGTAAATAGTGAAATATGGCGGGAGTTGTGCCAATATTGTACGAAAGTGTAAATTTCTTATTTCTAAATGCTAAAATTCACAGTTTACATGGCCATTGGCCAGTTATGTATCTAATTCTACACTAAAATCCAACAGGCTGCGGCAAAACAGCGAGCTGGTCGCGCAGGTCGAACCGGTCCCGGGAAATGCTATCGCCTGTACACGGAAAGAGCGTATCGAGACGAAATGCTGCCGACGCCTGTGCCTGAGATACAGAGAACTAACCTTGCCACCACTGTAAGTTTCAAATCCTTCGAACAAGACTTCAAATAAAAAAGAAGGTTCCTAATCGTTCGAACTGTTCCAATTCTATTTATTTGGATGGCTATATTGAATCTGGTATTTGATTGAATTTAATCTTTCGTTATAAACTTTTTAACCAATAACGCAAATAGGGGGCTGTTATAAGTTAAACGTTTCTGTGTGTGGTATCGTAGCTGCTAAACGAATGGACCGATTATGATGCGTTTTTTGTAAAGCTGACGTGATCGAGATGGATCTTAGCTACAATTTATGAAAATCTGTTCGACTATTTATGAGGTATTCATATTTGTAATTGACATGTCGGGGGTTTTTAAAGATTTGTAATTTAGATTTTTAATTTAAAGTAGTTCAGAGAAAATGTAGGATAATTAAATAAATTATTAATGAATTCAAATAAGGGTAATGTCAAACAGAATTTCATCGGGTAATCAGATTTCAGCGAAACAAATTCTATTTAAATTCTACTCTGGACGCAATGTTAGAAAGGGGTACCAATTAATATTCATTCACATCAATAATATAAATCACCCAAGTTATGATTAAAGTTCTTATAAACATAAAGGACGAATAAGTATAAAATGGCATGTATATATTTTATAGGTACTACAACTGAAGACGATGGGCATTAACGACTTGCTACATTTCGACTTCATGGACGCGCCGCCCGTTGAGTCGCTTATCATGGCCCTAGAACAGTTGCATTCCCTTTCTGCCCTCGACTCTGAAGGACTATTGACTAGACTTGGAAGAAGGGTGAGCACAATTAACTTACGCTCAATTCTATATCGAAAATACTAATCTGTTTATATAAAAATGAATCGCTGAATGCGTTGGTAAGCGCAAATCTCGAGAGCAGCTGAATCGATTTCGCTAATTCTTTTTTTATAATATTCCTTGAAGTACGAGGATGGTTCTTACGGAGAGAAACATTTGGAAAATTATCGAAAAAATGAAATGAAAGAAAAAACATTTTCCTCATACATTTTCTATGGAATGACGTTTTAGGTGACACGTTATTATTCGTAACTTTGACGCGATACGAAGTTCGCGGGGTCCACTTGTTTTCAATGAAAGCTTGGATGATAAAACAGTAAACTCCTAGTGGAGCGTGTGGTAGAAATAATATGTAATTGCCTGATCATTTTTTTAGTTGAGGTATCCGTTAATATCCGGTGTCATTCCATATCGAAACATTTTTGTTTATGGATCGAATACAAAACCTTACGCAAAAAAGAAATTTTATGTCGCATACTCTTAGTTGATAAAGCAAATTCAAATGCATAATTTTTTTATTTTAGATGGCGGAATTCCCTCTGGAGCCGAACTTATCAAAGATCCTGATAATGTCCGTAGCGTTGCAATGTTCTGATGAAATCCTAACTATCGTCTCAATGTTGAGTGTTCAGAACGTTTTCTACCGTCCGAAAGATAAGCAAGCTCTTGCAGACCAGAAAAAAGCCAAGTTTAATCAACCTGAGGGAGACCATTTGACTTTATTAGCGGTGTATAATAGTTGGAAGAATAATAAGTTCTCAAATGCTTGGTGTTACGAGAACTTCGTGCAAATCAGAACCTTAAAACGGGCCCAGGATGTAAGAAAACAACTGTTAGGGATTATGGACCGGTAATTGTTTTACTTTAACACTTTGTGGTTCTGAGACTTATCCATTACCTTTACAAGTATTCTTCTATCCTCCTAGCATCCTTATAAGCTGTAATAACTAGTCCATCCTGGAGCCAAATTTTTTTAATCCTTGATGCGAAATTATATAAATTTGACGTGACTGTGTAGTTATTAAACGAATATACCGAGGTGAACCGGCATCAACAACTCATCAAAATCAAATTCACAAATAAAATACTATTGTATGATTTAGATGCATGAATTCCTCTGTTTATTTATGAAAAAGCTATTTTTTTTATTACAGACACAAATTAGACGTAGTGTCAGCGGGTAAGAATACAGTGCGTATTCAGAAGACGATATGTTCTGGGTTCTTCCGAAACGCTGCAAAGAAAGATCCTCAAGAGGGTTACAGGACTTTAGTGGATAGTCAAGTGGTTTATATTCATCCCTCAAGTGCTTTATTCAATAGGCAGCCGGAGTGGTAAGTAAAAGTATCATTTGAATGAGTTTGTATTTATAAAACAAATATTAAAACAACAAGGTTTGAAAGCTATTTATTAGGCTTGCAACGAATAGTATATTCGGAACTATACCGAATACCAAATATTCGGCGAGCCCCCTGACCGATTAGCCGAATATTAGGCAAAAATATTCGGCCGGATTTTAGCGAAAAAACTTACAGATGTGATTGTTTCGCGCTCGTTTGTTCTAACGTACTCACCGCTCGCGCGATCCACGATTTAAAATTAATGTTTTCACAAATTAACTGCAAAAAGAAAAAGCGAAGCAGTATGTATTAATCGATAGCATAAAAATGAGCTGTGAAGAAACAAGCGACGATAGCACGAGTGCATCCCCTACTTTGACCAAGAGGATGAGAACTGAAGATCAAAGTCTAAATCAGACTATTTACTCAACTTTTATGGATTGCTTCGAAGAGCTGATAGCAGAAAAAAGCACAGCTCATAGAAACACATCAGCAGAAAAAAATGCACTTTCAACAGAAATGGATCTTTTCTTAAGTATTAGTACTGTATAACGTCATGACAATCCGTATACTTGGTGACAAGCAAGGAAATTTAAATTTCCGTGTTTGATGAAGATTGCAGCAAAATATTTATCGGCGCCAGGAAATAAAGTTTATTCAGAGCGACTTTACTGAAGCTGGGATGATTAACGAGAAAAAAAAAGTAAACTACTTCCTAAAAATGCAGAAAAATTAGTATTTCTGCACCATAACCTTCCGCTTCTAAATTTTGATTTTGTTAATAATTCAAATACATAGAATCCTTAACATTTCTAATACAGAAGATGATTATGTACCAATGACTACTTAAATGATTATAATAGAAATGAAAAGATGAATACGTAATCATAATGAATCGATTTTTTTCTTCATTTTACCAATTATCTCCCTATAACAAAATAAATTACGTAAGTATTTGGTATTCGGCCGAATATAATAAAAGCAGTCGAATAGACCGAATACCGAATAGTAACCGAATATTCGTTGCAAGCCTACTATTTATACTATCAGAGTGGTGACTTTATGATCTTCATTAACACTAAAGCTACTCTGCACTGTTCATGCCGATGATGTTTTTTTATCACTCATCATGATTTGTCATTCAGTCCTGGAAGACTTCTCCAATAATATTATATATTTTAATATTTTTTTTCTTATATTTCAGGGTAATCTATCATGAATTAGTCCAAACAACCAAAGAGTACATGCGTGAAGTGACCACAATTGACCCAAAATGGCTAGTTGAATTTGCACCAGCTTTCTTCAAATTCTCCGACCCGACAAAGCTATCTAAATTTAAGAAGAATCAGAGACTTGAGCCGTTATATAATAAATATGAAGAACCAAACGCTTGGAGAATATCTAGAGTGCGAAGACGAAGAAATTAAGTCATCTCTATTGAATCTTTATATTCTTTCTGTAGACGAGAGGTGATCGTGAAGTGTAATAAGGCTCGTACTCTTTAGTGAAATACCAATAAAACTTTAATTAATAGAAATTTAATATCTGAAAATAACCTTTTTCGTAATGCTGTTATCAGAGACGTGACTTATGTAAGAAAGAAGTATCTGAAATACAAATATAAAATACAAAATTCGTAGTTTCATCTTGTATCTAAAATATTTTTTTTTAAAATTTATTTTGTATCTTAGTATTTTGTAGATACTCAATTCGACGTTTTTTTTTTCAATGTTTGTTACTTACCTCCGAACTCGACTGGATGAACCGATTCCGATGATTCTTTTTTTGTTTAATAGCTGATGTGTGTCCCGTGTGGTCCCGTTTAAATTTAATTAAAATCTGTTTAGTAGTAGAGTTACAAGTTAGTCGGTTTTTTAAAATTTTCTTTCAGGCGTTCACGTAGAGTGCTTTATTTTCTGTCATTCATGCAAATATTAATAACTTTCTTTTGAAGGCGTAATGTGTGAAAGTATGAAAAGGGCCCGTTTCACACATGTCGTATATTGTTAAATCCACCCCATAATCATTATAATAATATTATTCAATGTAGAAATGATATATATTTTTATGTACTTTGTAGTCCTTATTCTTACAGCCTGTCCAGATGAGGCGTTTTACGCGCGTTCCTTCACAAAGAGGGATTTGCCAGTTACAATATTATTTCTAATAGTTTTTTTTTAAATAATTTATTTACAACTGTATAACTATTACAGATAATATTTACTTAAGTTTTTCTATAAAAACAATTACACTAAATCTTAAATTAAAAATAAATAATATTAATAACATAAAAATTTGGAAATACAAAATATAGTTTTGTATTTTTGAGGTACTTAAGACTTTTTATTATTTTAATATCAACCCAACTTTTGTGCCTATGAACTAAGAAAGAATCAATTTAACAAAAAAAAATGTGAATCATTAAAAAAAAAATTTCTACATACATCATTCACTCACTCCGGATACGCGCGTAATACTGGACGCGTACGCGCGTAAAACGGCTCATCTGAAGAGGCTATTACTGATCGAGAAATTTTCTTCTGTGATAAAAAGTAAAATGTCAAACCAATTACCAAGGTCCAATAACCAATTAACTAATATTTATTTCAAGTTTGAGGTTATGTTAATTAATATATTATTTCAAATCAAAATACCATGTAAGTTTTAAATAAGTGGGTGTTAATTCAGCGACACAATCTAAATTCTTGTCGTAAAGTTAATTCAAGATGGAATTTCTTTCGGAAATAATTGGTGAAGCGTTAATTTTAAGTATTGATTCCTTAATATTGGGGTTTTGTGTTAAACAGCTGAGCAAATGTAAACACATACTAAATGCCCTCCAGGTAATTTTTTTGTGATTTATATATTAAAATTACTATGTATATAGTTATTAATTTTATAAACTTTCAGTTTTAAAAAGTACAGTTGGATGAGTTTCGTCAAAATCTCTTATTTCACATATAAATTAATTAGAAGTCTAATCCGTATTACAGACAGCTCCTGTTCTTGATATTGATAATAACCTCGACAAAGAGATACACAAGTATTCCAACTGTGTGATACCTTATGTTGTTGTGCGAGGTCTGGTAAAGCCTCTTGGAAACCCTATCACAAGCAATTATAATCAGTCTGTCACAGGAGTAATTCAAAGGTATATAATATATAACTATGGAGGTATTTTTCTTGTCCTTTTAAATACTTTGTGCAATAAATATTGATATAATTTTTATAATAGTATTAACGTTGGTTATAGGCAACATACAATTCAGACATACTTGTTATTTTTAAGTTTTACTTTGATAGAAGTTATAATATATTCATAAAATCTAAAGAAAAATATTACCTCTTCAATAGATTAACAATAAAGGAACATGTAATAGCAAGAACATCAGCTGGTTTCTGGTCTGACCAGACTCGCACAATACACGAAGTCTGTAATTCCACACCGTTTGTTCTCACCAATGGAAAGTACAGCATTGAAGTTGCAGATGCTTTAGCAGCTGAACTTTTGGGTATAGTTTCAAATATATTTTTGAATTAGTTATAACAATATTGACAGCATCTAATAACACAGTAACCAAGTTACATCTTCTATATTATTAAATGTAATTTGACACTTATATGTCCATGTTCAGAAATTACACAATCTACTGGACTGGTTTTGACAAAATTTCAAATAGTGGTAGTTTATTGTAGCAGGTGAGGACCACAAAATATAACTGTCACCAAAAACAATAATAATCAGTCCTGTTATTTGTCTTTAAAATTCTGAATACTTTATAGATTTGGATGTAATATCTGACAAATTTGAGCCAATGTCTCCTGGAGTAATTGACCATGTTTGGGGCTTCTTCTCTGGTGTCAGGCAGAGAGGCCTTCAGACAATGGAAGAGATGTTAAGAGCTGGATCTTATATCACAGCAGTTGGTGAACTCAGTAGAAATAGCTCTGGACTAAAAATTCAACCACCAAGAGATGGATTACCTCTTTATTTAACAACATCAACTAAATCTAGTCTTTTAAAAAGACTAGCAAGTTCTAGAGATTTTTTAAGGTATGACAAACTTAATTATAAGGTTTTCATTTTTAATAATAATAATATAGTAGGTAATTGACATAACAAATTCATTTGTTTTCAAGTCATTAATTTTTTAGGGTGATGTTGGTGATATTTGGCACGGTAGCAGTGGTGGCATCTGGACGAATAGCCTACAAATATATAAAGAGAAGGCGACGACGCACAGCTGACGAAAATTTGAAGAAACAACTTGCAGCTGGTCGGCGTGAGCGGCGTGCCCAGAACAGGGATAAGGATCTTAATGAAGTGCAGCTTTGCGTTGTTTGCACTGATAATCCAAAAGAGGTGAGTAGATAATGAGACACTGTACTTTTTATTGATTGTAGAAGTCACTCACTATATGCATTCAAGATCATTCAGTGATCACTTTTTCATGTATTGCAGATAATATTATTGCCCTGTGGACATGTGTGCTTGTGCGAAGATTGCTCAGAAAACATTCGCGATACCTGCCCTATTTGTCGCGAGAGAATCCACTCTCGAGCACCTGCTTTTATTACATAGAGAATATTCTATGATGAGTAGCTCCTTTAAAACCAAGTAGGAAAAATCAGTTATTAACATAACAAACAATAAGTCATTAGTTATTAACATAACTAACTTTTATCTCCAGACCAAAAAATGTTTCCTATATGGTTATCAATCGGAATAATAGTTTTGAAAACATTAACAAGTATTGGGTGCACTGTACTTTCTTGCGCTGGATGAAATCATTTGTATTAAATATTGAGTGATACATTTTAAGAATTACTTATTCAATTATAATTTGTAAGCTTTGTCATTGTATGTATATTACAATTATAATTAGATTTTCAAATCAAAATTTAATGCCTTTGAGTGCATCAAAGATAATTTAATAAAAAAATATATTTTTATAACATTGTTTTATTAGTAAAAATTGTTATCATTATCAAAATGCTAAACTTCCATCCACACCACCACAGCCTCCTTCACAAGTATTTTCTTCTACTAATTCATCAATAGTTTTATTTACATTTATACTACATTCTTGAGGTTCTTCAGATAAACTGTATTCCTTTAATAATCTGTCAATTTTTGGATTTTGGGGTAATTTTAATTCATTTGTGCATTTACAATGACTACTATATTTGCTATCATTTTCTCTTTTATTGCAAGCAGATTTACAAATTTCACCCTCGGTGATACAGTTATTGCTCTTAAACTCATCATTTAATTTTTCTATTTCAACTAATTTTTGTTTAGCATTATATTCCTCTAACATTTTTTTGGCTTTAGAACTTTTGCCAATCCCAAGTTTTGGTAAGCCTTTATTTAGGCCTTCCAAAAGTACACAAGCCTTACAAACCTCTTGTGATGATACAAACTTACACCTAGAACATACTCGTAATGTTGGGAGAGATACCTCTTCTTTCACAGATAAAGTTTCTCCTAAAATTAAAAAATAATCAATTAAGATCTTTTAAGACATGTAAGTGTTATGTGTTTACATAATTAATTGCATTCAGAAAGACTCAAGAATTTCATAACCCAATCAATAGCAACACAGACAATCTCAGAACTCTTGAAGTTAGTCAATTTGTAACAAAATTATAAATTATTATTTACCTAGTATAAAATTATTTTTAATTCAACTATCAATTGTATTAAAAGGTAATAAAAAATATAATTCTATAAGGCAAATATTTGGAAGGCAACACCCTTCAACCTTTTTATATTTTCTTTATAAATTTAGCACCACTTCAATATTCCTCTCAATATTACCTGAATATATTATATCCATAATACAAGATGGTCTGATCTTCTCCAAGTCCTTAAGCAGAGCTCTTGCATGTCCTCTGTATGCATTTGGTGCAAATATACATTCTGTTGAGAAATACACTAGCTTCTTATAATGTGCATACATGACTATTTCTTTTTCATAAGTATATTTCAAAGGCTTCACCCTGGGTATTGTTCCTTCACTACCCTGAAAGTAATATTATACCAGTTAGCTTTATTTCCTAAGTTACATTATTAAGCACTTAAGCTATTTTAGTAGAAAAGACAATGGAAAAATAGTAGACTTTTAGCTAAACACTTGTTTCATATAGTAAATGCATTTAAAGCTTCTTAATATAAAATCTAAATACAGTTTATTCTTACAGTAGTAATAGCAGTGCATCTTTTTAATCTAGCTATATCTCCTCTCAATACATTCATAAGCACTGTCTCAGCTATATCATCTGCGTTATGTCCAGTTGCTATACACTTTACATTCAGCATTGCTGCTCCTCTGTCTAATGCCTGTCTTCGAAATACTCCACAAAATGTGCAATTATTTTTTCTTCCAATCTGTCTAACTATCTCATCCATAGTCCACCCATATAAATCTTTGTATGACAATATTTTTAAATTCATTGCATAATCATCCCTATTTCTTTTAACAGTTTCAAGACTATCATCTCTGTACCCTGTTATACCTTCATCTATAGATAGCAACATGAGGTGAAGGCCATAATTGTACCTCTGGTTTAAGGTTTTTAATACATGAGCGAGGACAGTTGAGTCTTTACCACCTGAAGCTGCAACCGCCACTGAGTCACCACATTTAAACAATTGTCCTTTTACTATTGTAAAATGTATTTCTGTTTCAAAAGCCCAAAAAAAACAATCCTTGCAAAGTGCATCTCCGGTTTTTGGCCTCTAAAAATTGTATAGAGTAAATTTTATTAAGTAACTAGCTGCCCCGGCAAATGTTTTTTTTGCTATATAAATTATATCTACAGGTGAAAATTATTAGTGCTGATATTGCTATTAAAAAATGGGGTTTGGTAGTAGAAGGGTGAAAATTAAGGGTTACATGTATTTTTAATGCCAAATCATAAAAATTGTGGTGGGCCACTCTTATCACTATTAGGGGTATGACCTATTTTCAGACCGAATGTACATAAAAAAAATATAAAATCGGTCAAGCCGTTTCGCAGGAGTTTAGTAACAAACATTGTGACATGAGAATTTTATATAAATAATATATTAAAACGTATTTCAGAACTATCTTAAAAGGTTACCTTTAACATTGCATTTTTCCCACATCCTGTTTTACATGGGACTGGCATGGTAAACTTTTTTTGTTTTTACACGAAGTCCAATATTATTTTTATGATATTTGTTATATCGTGTACCTATACGATATTTTTAATTTTTAAAATATACTTAATAAGAACACACTTTGCACAGATTAAAAATTTACTTTTAAGTTTTAACCTATTCCTTCCTTTAGCAGTCAGTAGCCACTAGCCACTAGCCAGTAGTCACCAATAAAACAGTATAAAGCTAGACGTCCACTTGGGGCGGTTCGGGCCGCAACGGTACGACGCGCATTTTTGCGTAATGCGTCCACTATACAGTATACAGGCAATCCGCGCTGCATCGGCGGATTTTTAACAGTCAGTCGTACGTTTAACAAGCGAGCTACGGTCTACTAGAGGCGGGGCGACCCCCGCCGATCTCGCTGAGCGATCCGCCGACGGATTCCGTCGCGGTCCGGCCCGCCCCGTCTCTAGTGGACGCAGTTTCATACAAAATGTATAGCAAGCGGATTTTTGCGTTGCGATGCGACCCGATGCGGCCCGCCTGGTGGACGCCTAGCTTTATATATGTGACTGTCTTTATACAGATTGCCGTGAAGTGAACGATGTTTTATTTAAAAAACAAGTACGAATTTTTTTCCCAAAAATCAATAAACAATAATTTAATTAAAAATACTTGCGGCCACATTTTGATAGGCAACCTAGTAGATATTATATATTCTATTAATCATAAATATTCGTAAAAAAATGGTAAACATGAAAACAATTCCACCAAACGCGACATAACCCTAAATCATGGTGTCTTAATATAGTGACGTTTATATGCAGTAAGCACTATAGCATATAATTGCTATTGTTAGGTTTGTTATTTTGGTTGGACACTTGGGGTTCGGAAACATTGTGGGAATTTGTGGTAAGTTTGACGTGTGTCAACACTGTAAACGATGTGATGTAGGTAGTCTTTTGAAATCATTCGTTGGCGCTCTCGATTTGAAATTTGAATTGCAGAGAGAAACGAAGTAGTTAAGGCAGTATAGAATTAGAGCGACGGGGTATAAATATCACAGCCTGGAAGTCACGGGGCCCGTAACCACATACTACAACGGTCACGGGGCTCGTTTACGTAGCGGCGCTACCAGGAGGTTAGAGGTATTGTGAATAAAAAAAAATTGTGGTATTGTGAATAGTGTGTATATAAATTCAAATCAGATCAATTCTGCGAGCAGCACCCTGCTGTTGACGCTACTACGCTACTATTCGCCGCGGCGACTTATTGGCACTACTTTTTTGAGTTGCGGAAATTCAAATTCTTACCTTTAAACAAAAAAATCCAAGAGCAAATACTGAAAAACTGTCAGGATTTACTCACAGTCCTACGAGTAGGTGAGAGCAGCGACTTCTAATTTTACGAGTTGTATGAGGAGTTACAAAATATGATCCCAAATTAACTCCATTAAAGACGTGAAACATCTGCTCTAAATCCCAATATATCATAGAGAACGATTTGAAAGAAATTTTCCCAGATGTTTACATTGTCATCAGCATTTTGTTATCAATACCTGTAAGTACCAACTGCTTCCGCTGAAAGGAGCTTTTCAAAATTGAAACTGATTAAAAATTATTTAAGAAATAGTAGATTCAAGAAAGACTTTCAGCATTGGCAGTTTTATATATTGAAGCAGATATAACATCTAAGATAAATTACAAACCAATCGTTATAGAGTTCAGTAAAACTAAAAGTAGAAAATTTCTTTTTCTTTATTTTTGTTTAACATTCCAAAGAAATAAAAATTTAGGTTTGTAATTTTTTTATTTTATATTTTCTTGTACCAACAGTGTGTTTCGCGAAACACACCCACATTAAGTTTAGGTGTTGTGCCGTCATTGAAGATACATCATGGACTTAATATAGGTAGGTACTAACAGAATTGACCACTACTAAAATGTATATTTTCTAAAATGATCTGTATTTACAATTGTAAAGTTTAGCTTTAGCAATGGGAGAAATGTATTTTATTTATTGCACTGTAGGATCCTCTGTAATACTGTGTATACCTCTGTAATAGTTAACTGCTTACGAAAACTTCAATAAATTTGTTTTAATAATTTGATTTTGTAAAATTACGGACTAAAAATAGGTTTAACTTTCTTTCACTATACGGCATGTTATGAGTTTATAAATTACTAATCTTATATATAAAACTAGATGTTAAAGTTGCGCTGGCCCGCAAGCGGCCCGCGTGACCTTAATTAACTTTATTCCAATGTAAGATTCTCTATGAAATTTAAACCAAATTCGCAAACAAAACTCGTCCAACACAAAATGTATGAAAATATTTTACGAATTTTTTCATCGCTCTTAGAGATGAACCTTAGTCAAATTAAAGCGTGAAAATTGACTTTAATAACTCATCCCAAGTCTCCTCTATTGATTTCAACAAATTCCGCTAAAATATCTGCAAGTCGGTCAAATTAGCCATCCCGTGGGAGATGGCGCTCCATAAATTTAAAAAATGATCAATGAATGAATGAATGACCTCCATTGTAGCTTTATATAATTGTCCTGTCACAATATTAGTTGCCTTACTCCTCCGAAACGGCTTTACTGATTATTACCAAATTTTATATGCATATTCAGTAGGTCTAAGAATCGGCTACTATCTATTTTTCATACCCCTAAGTGATAAGGGTAGCCCACCCCAAAAATTAATATGGCAAAACAACGTTTGCTGGGTCAGCAAGTATATTATAAAAAATTCAAAATTATTAAAAAAAAAAAAATCTTACGTTCACCAACTAAGAATGTACTCACATATTATTATTACGTAAGTAATAACTACAATATTCAGTAGCTACGTGAATAATAATAGTTACGGTAATACGTGACACGGTCCCACAAAACTCAAAGCTCGCTAGATGGCGCTACTTTTGCCAATTTCTAGTTTTTATTTTTTTGTGAAATTATCTTTGTATTTGTATACATTTTAATAGTCTTCGCGCACACTTTATATAAACATTGTTATATCAAAACAAACATTGAACAATTCATTGTACAAAAACCATCCCTAAATGTCGACAGAGTGGTTCTTCAGACTATTTTAAAACAAGGAACACTCTTAAGCAATAGCAAGAAGCGGCGTGAGTCGTGACCACAACGAACAATGAATAAGTGTTACCGCAGATCGCAGTAGTAGCTAAGGGCAGACCATTTAAAGTACTTGGTGATGACGGCTTACTGCGGCCGTGCTTAATTAATATCATCGCCTTGGCAATATGAGATATCGCGTGATGACAATTGACATGGTGCGGGTAGGACTAGGGACTAGGAACAGGATTTTACTCGCTTGCTGGCTGCTGCAGTCTGCACTCTGCAGTTACGTAAGAGTTGTTTGTTTGCATTACATAAGACATTTTTGTAATCATTAGGTAGTTGATAAATTAAATTCAAGTTTAAATTTTATTTTATTTCATTATATTATGTTAAGTTTAAATTTTAAGTAGTTATATTTAGTACCACTATACAGGTACTTGTAAAATAAACTTAAATTACTAGAACTAAACCTTAAACTAAAGTATAAAAAAATACAAACATTATGTAGTTTTTTGTAAAAACCAAGTCTACCAGAATCTGTCTTAAATAATGACTGAATCACCTATGGGAAAGCATCTATAAATACAATGAGAAAATATGTATCTATTTATATATATGTATAAATAATTCATCGCAAATATTATAATGATTGTCTTCAAAACACAGTTGTTCTTACATTGTACATAAGAAAATTTTGAATTTTATAACTATGGAGATAACATACACTTAATTTTTTTGAATTGTTGTATAAAAAGTAACATTATAATATATCATTTATTGAGGTGTAAGTACTAGACATAGTTGGTTTTCGTAATCTTTGTTTGTGTGTGTCACAAGGTGATGGTGTTGAAAAATCAAACACTTTAATATTACTATCAATCTTTTCATGTAGGTATGGAGCCGCTACAGGTCGTAATCGTGATGTCAAAACTTTTCCAAATGTTGAAGGCTGGCCTTCACAAATTTTTTGACTTAAAATATATGTAAGATCTGATGTGCAAGTTAATGGCAGTTCAGAAATATTGGAAGTTTTTGTTTCTTCCACAGGAACAGTCAATTTCAGTTCAAAAAGTGATTCAAAAGAACTGCTACTACTGAGCGCTTCATTTTGGCTTACTTGTTTTTGAAAATTATAAGGAATTTGCACAGCCTTCATCAAATCAATTACATACTCACTATCATCTATGAGCTTAAATTGTTGCATGTCTTCAACTAGCTTTTGTTCTCTATCTTCTTGGTTTTTTCGTTCTTTAGTCTTAAGCATGTTGGCTACCTGTTGGGCTAAAATACTTTTTATAGGACTTTCACTTACGCCGACACTGAATGGTGATACAGGAAATTTCGGTGTTAAAGGTAATTCAATCTGCCCATCAGACGAACTATTGGTAGGCCCATTTCCAAGAGTTGGCAGATTGAAAGGACTTTTGGAATTATTACCAGAACTTAAGCTGGTTTTAGACAGATGGCTGTCTACCAGTGCAAATAAAGATGAATATTCTGTAGAATCCGTCATAGTTTTACGAAGAAAAATAAAAACAATAAACAGTGAAATTTGATAACAATCAACAATGTACATTGTTGACTGATCACTGTTGTTATTTTTTATAGGTAGGTACTCCGTACAAGGTATCTACTATCTACCTAACTGTCGAACGCTGCTACAGAGTACAGAGTGTAGACTGTAGACAATTATTAGGTAGGTACCATTTACTTACGTCAGGCGCACTTAACGCCGACACCTCTTTCCTAATGTGAAAGTTTCAAAATACTAGGTATAAGGTAGTTGAATTTTCCATACTATATATTATAATATATAGAAACTTTGAAAGTGGCTTCAAAAGAAATCAAATTAAAAATATGTTTATTTTAAACTTCTCTTGGTTTGAGACTTCACATTTGAGGAGATAGCTTCAGTTTACTTTAAGGTCACAGAATAATAAGAGAACACTGTAAATGTATTGGTGTCAACACTGCATTGAGGAAATACAGTACCAATAGAATATTAACACGAGACTTAATTCCCCCTTGTGTATGTTTTTAACAACATACAAGTGTCCGGGCCTAGACTATAGAAAACCAGTGATTGACCTGTGCGTTAGGCATCCTTTAATCAGTAAAATAATTCAAATGAAAACAGAAACAATCGTAATGGTGTATTTTTCTATTTTGTGTGGAAAAAAATACCAAAACGTCAAACTGCAAAAGAGATGAAATCACATTTCATCGTTAAGTAACCGAAATTCATTGATTTCGAATAATTTGCTTTCATTTTACTTCGGCTCAAGTTACCTAGATTGAAGGCCTTAAAACGTAAGTACGCACCCTAACGACATGTCGTAATTTTTTTATGGGAATGACAATGAATTTGCGCTAACTTTCAAACGTCAATTGTCATTTCCATAAAGTATACTGTACTCTTGTACTCTTTTGTTTGGCAAGCATTATTTTTTTTTTAGATTTATTATTCTTCGGTTTTATTCTATGACTTCTATGTAAAATAAATTATAAAAAGAAATTGAATATGAGGTGTTTAAAACTTTTTTGGTAAACTAGTTTTATAAATATTATATAAATATAAGAATATCATTCCTGTGTACATACGTTACAAAGATAAGACTATTCTGTAGCGAAGCGATAAACTAGTTTTAAGTAGGCGGTGTTGATGTGTCCAAACAGTGGAATGTTGTGGATTGTGTTAATTAGATGACCCTTATATTTTGTTGTTAACCCAGAAATATGCATGAATTGCTAAAACACGTGCTTACCGAGCGCGACCTTACTCGTGCAGGGGACATATTCGCGATACCCGATTCTGACATCGTCGATGATATCAATGAAGTTGTAAGTAAATTACATACTCAAAAGTAGATCAACATCTAAATTAATAATTACTTATTTGTATTGTTACGGCTTTGATGAGCCTTTCGTATTTTTGTAAATATATTTAAGTACATTATTGTAAATTTTTAATAAATAAGTCTCTTGTATTTATTTATTTTCTTTTGAAATTTATTTTGTAGGACATATTTATAAAAATATTGTTTAGTTTTTTTTACTCTTAGTATAGAAGTAGGTCTGTTTCTCTTTCATAACAAAGTTTCCTGAATTTCTTATTCTTATTTTAGTACAATTTTCTCTCTATTACTTACTTAGCTGCCCTTTTTATATAATTTTTCTCTGTGTTTGAACTTGTGAGAGTATCTTTGTACTTGTATTTATATTCATGTCAGAATTAGACATAAGGACATCAGTTTAATTGCTGTATTGTCACAGAAGTGAAAACACTGTGTTAGACTCAGGTAAACTTGGACAAACAGCTAGACTGAACCATATGTTAAATTCAAATGAAAACATGCAATATTGTTTCAACTCACACATCATGAATATAAATCAACTTGATCTTATTACATTAGATTATAATTAATATCTGTTTTTACAGTTAAAACAAATAACGGAAATTTCCTCTAGGCCAGATTATATTCGTAATGATCGTGACCAGGCACTGATAGAAATATGTATTACAAGAGTAACATCCTGTATCAAGGAGACAGGTACTCTAGAAAAGTATTGCAGTGTACTAGTTGCCCTCCTAGAGTCCTGTCTACATCATAACTTAATGCCAGTTGGACATCTAAGAGATGATGATCCCCCTCATGCCAAAATTGCCTCTGATGTAATTTCTTGCATTGTTCTTGTGAGTGTATTTTATTTTTTATTTTAAAATCTTTTTTTATTATGTAATTATGTTATATAATACTTATATTATACAGGTACTAAAGACAATAACATAATTTTCTTACCTAATTCCCTAATCTAAACTCATCAGAATCAGTTTCGCCATTTAAACATGATAGAAAACCAACTTTTGTAATAAAAACAAATGTTGATTTCACATTTTACACAATATTCTTCTATTTTTTTTTTTTAATTGTAAGTTAATTGATTGTGTTTTTCTTCATTCAGGTATCATTTCCTCTACAATCAGACAAAGAAACAAGTAGTACTGCAGAAGTCATGGAACTATTTTTGCCAGTGGCAGTGCAGTTTTTACACAAGGGCAATCGTGAAATATCAAGACACATGGCTAGATATTTGTCATTAGCTGCTGTACATCATGCAGTTCTGTTGAAACCACATGTCCAAACAATAATGGACTCTATTATGTCAGGTATTTGAGATAAAATTATATCGGTGTATTTTCTTATATAATATATTTGTTTTAAAAAAATTAAAAAGTTAACTAATTAAAAAGAGTAGGTAGGCGATTAAAACTAACAACTGGTATTAGTTCATTTTCATATAATCTAGAATTGTTTCCCTTTCTGGGTTGTCTTAAAGTTTAGTTTAAGTTGTTTTATTTATTATGAAATACATTGAACATCCATTTAAAATAACTTTGTCATAAAGTGCAAATTGTCTTTATTTATAGTTTTTTGACTGACTTTAACTTTCTCAGTTCAATACACATTCTTGTATTATTTAATGTCAGTGTAATTAGCTTCTGAACATACAAATTTTGTAGGTTCTTAATACTAGGTTTTTTCTGTTTATACCTAGTGGACTCTGATAAAACTTTCCACAACTTTCAGGCAACTATCCACTTTGTCGGATTCTGATAAACTTGTATGAAGTGTGTCCTGAACCTCTTGAGGGGCATGTTACTGCTTTAGTAGCATTGTTACCTCATGCTGAGCCAATAGAAAAAAGTTCTCTATTTGGCCTATTTGAACAAATAGCAGCCAGAAGACCAGAGGCTTTAAAAACGGCAGTTCCACAGTTGTTGTCTTATCTGTGTCCCAATACTGCACCACAGAATGACCCAGGATGCATGTGTATTGATCTTCTTCAGGTTTGTCATGTCTTACCACTAATAATAAAGTGAATTCCCGTAATCCCTAGTGGGGCATAGGGCAGATACATTTCTGTATCTTTCACTGATAATTTCTCTTAACAGGCAAGTAGGTGATCACAGCCTCCTGTGCCTACCCAACTGAATCATTAATTGGTTTCCCCAAAATTCAAATTCAGGACTTCATTTCACTTCTCTTAGCATATGATTTTAAAAGTAATATGTGCTTTGATAATATTAACTGTCAATGATGGAACTCATCTTTATATACTGCACTACAAATACCCACTGCCACACAAGTCATTTTTGGGTCCTTGAGGAATGTTAATGACCGCCTCCTTGGTCTAGTGGTTAGCGCGTAAGCATTTCAACCGAGAGGTCCCGGGTTCGATTCCCGGTGGAGATAAAAAAATGGCAGGACATAGAAGGCTGATCACCTACTTGCCCCTAAAGAAAATATCGATCAGTGAAACAGATGTGGAATGCATCCGCCCCATACCCCACTAGGGGACACGGGACTTCACTTGTGAAATACTTGTGAATGGATTTTTTTTTTGTTTAAATGATGAATTGAAATGAAATGAAGTGAAAGATTTTATCTATATTTTGTCATATTCTAATTTAGAATTAAATTGTTAGGGTTTCTAAATTTTAGTAATGTATTTATAGGTTATAGCCAGTGTAAGCGCCACACGCCCTTCGTTGGTGATTGAACAGACGAATGTAATAAAGCGAGCTGCTCGTCCACCTCATGCGGGCCCTCGAAGCGCTGCTTTAATTGCAACTATACTTGCACGTCTTGGGACAACTAGTAGGGTGAGTCACTAAACTTAAAAATATCATTATGTATATCATGATTCATGTCATATTTATTCCCGATGAACTCTAATCTATTAAATCCATTGAACTTAATATTTGTTTACATTTTGTGCGAATAAATTGGGACAAATATTTAGAGATAGTTCCTATCCCAAGTATTTACATTATTTATTTATTAACACTTCGTTGCAATAACAATAGAATACAGGTAATAGCTTAAGCTAATCACATCATAATCAATAATCATTCGCACATAAGTGCGAAACTGGGGCAGACTCACCTTAAAAAATTGATTTAGATTTTTTTGTTTGAGAAGAATATTTAGTTTAGTAATATTTATATTGACGTTATTAATTATGTGTCAATTAAAAATTTATATGAATTAACTAGTAGCTAGTAGTTTAGTTTGTTCGCGGTATATTATTGTATTTATTTCTACAATAAAATCGTATCAAAAGTGGTCTGTAGTTTTAAGTGTGACATAGTAAACAAGGTCCCCTTTGTTAAATTTAACCCTTTCATATTAAATTATATAAGAACTCCTACTAATTCCCAACCACAGAACTAATTTTTTCTCCATTTCCTTCACTATCTCTCCTATCAAGCTTTGAAATTCTCTTCCCAATGATATCCATCTTGCTCGTTCTCTTTGATCTTTGATCAATCTAATAAGAGGTAATGGTTATGTGTGAGTCACACATAACTATTACTTCATATTAGATTATTACCTCTAGGTAATCAGTCATAAGAGAGAATACTAGACTAAAATACTAGAATAAATAAGAATTAAAATATTCTTAATTATTATACTTTTTTTAGTATTAAAACTTTTTTTATTTATTTTAACTATTATACTGAATATTTTAGGACAGAGCCCAAGAGGCTCTAAACTTTGTGGTGGAACGTCTGCATGGTGCGGAATGGTCGGAACAAGCGGCACTCATCAGAGAAGCGACTGCGCTATGTAGCGCTTACCCTGCCTTATTCACAGACCGTTTACTTGCAGCTCTACGAGCTAATCATAGGTAAATGTATAATTTAATAAAACAAAGTCGAGTTATTTACACCATTTAACACTCAAGAACCGATTTTGATGATCTCTGATTTGTTGGATTTGTCTAATCCGAGTATAGCAGTATTACTATTAAAAAATGTAGAAGAAGTAATGAAAAAGCGTTAAGAAGAAAATTTGTTTAAGTTCGAAGCGACACAGTTCGCGGGGTCAGCTAGTTTAATACACTCAAGCTTTGGAACTCCCTTCCCAATGATATCCCGCATGGCATCCTTCTTGCTCGTTCTCTTTCCTCTTTCACGACTCTCCTACGTAGCCACTACCTCTCCATTTCCTCTAGTTAGGTTATTTCACTGAGTTGCCTGGAAGAGATCGCTTGGTAGTGATAAGGCAACCCAATCATTACACTATGTTTTTTTATTGTAGTTTGTTATATTGTGTAGTATTAATCGTTAAATAAATAAATATTTTTTAACAATTTTAATTCCTCATGCGTTTTTTCAATGTGATAAAACTGTTTCGGAACTTTACAGTGACATTTTCTTTCTTTTTCTCATTTTTAGAGAACGCGACTCCTGTTCTTGAAAGTAATATAGTCTTAGTTTCAAGAATTTTACTTTCTTAGGCAGTTTAACATCTTTGACAGTGCTTAAGATTAGATTATAGAAGTTACATTCCGAATCTCCGGGCCTTTTTTTATTGACATAAGTTATTGATAATGTACGATGCATTTGCAGCAGTCGTCCGAAATCGACGCTCGGTGAAATAAATCGAACATCGGGCGGTGTGACCATTGTTAAACTGAACCAAAATTCAAATGACATAGTAACGCGGCCGGTTACGGGGCCTCCTGTTACCCCAATTGGTCCTCCGGTTACCATAGGGCCCTCTGTTGGGACTACGGGGGCTCCAGTGGGCTATACGAGGCGGGCTAAATTGGGCGATTCCCGAAGCACGGGTAGACTGCACCCTGGACCGAATTCTCATAGAAGCATGACCCGGTTGAATGTGGCCGGTGAGTACAGTGTACAATAGTGAACTTTTGAAATAACTATTTAAAATTTAATGTTTATCCTGTGAAGTTTCGTAATCATTAATACAGTGGCAGACATTTCTGCGATCCATCTCTGAAATTTAACATAACACCTTCCGCGCATCGTTGCGTAACACAACTTCAATCACTGCAATAAAAATATTAGACATGTTTTCATATCTCTTGCATCGAAGTTATAAAACATTTTTGTACAAAGGTGGTTCAGTGGGCGGACTACACAAGAGCATGACGCGACTTTCCTCCTCACAACAGATCAATGCACAAAACGCCAATCTCCCAGCAACAGGTATTATTCTAATCATTTCTATTATTATTTTCATTGAATTCATTTTCATAAGAATTCAGAAGAACCTCTCTGTTTTAGCTGTGAATTCCAAGAACGTCGTGACTAAATCCATTAGTGGAGTGAATCCAGTCACGGTAAAATATTTTTTATCTACCTTTCTAGCCCTTATTTATTTATTTTACAATTTTTACAATACATATAACAATACAATACAAGAAACACATAGTTACAGTGCCTTATCCCTACCAAACGATGAACTAAAAAAATTTTAGTTCATCGTTTTTTAATTTATTACTAATAACTGTTTCTATGAATTTATTATTCAAATTTTAAATGTATGTTGTGTATAACAATTGCAGCTTATATATCACTAGCTAATTCATGTAACTCTCTGTACTTTTTCTTACAGACATCGACAACATCACCCCCCTTTTCATCTCAATCAATATCCGTGAACCCTCTTATTGGAAAATCATCGGAAATCACTCCCATTACTTCCTCAGTTTCTATACAACATTCGAATACGGCCCTCGGGCAAGTCTCGGTTATCAGGTCTTCATCTCCAACTGGGCCAATTTTGACTCAAACTGGACCAATTTTAACCCAAATTGGGTCAAACCCAGTATCCATATCCGGTCCAGTCACAGTGACATCTCGTAAAGCGAACAATACGAGCGTGACGATGATAAATACGAACAACAGTGATGGGAATCATCGAATATCTGTTTTCGAGCCGTATCCTATGCGGGATACGGTACAACATTTCTGTGAGAAGCACTTGGATAAGATTAAAGCTTATATGGATCATGTTTCGACAAGAATACCGCCGCCTGCGAAATGCACTATTGAAGGTAAATTTATTAATGAGCTTGTAAAAGGCATAGCTCATGTATATTGCGACACATATATTGGGATACTGTACGGAAAAAACAACTTCAAAGTTCTTAAATCTTTTATCTTAATTTCTGAATAGTTATGCAAACTTGTCCTATTTTCATTTTAGTCTTTAATTATTATTAGGTAAATAGGTAAGAGATTATACATTCAACATGTATTTTTTTAATTATAAATAATCGTGTGCATGTTATAATTAATCTTATAAAAATGTTTGCGTGAGTCTTGGATGCTTGACATAAGTGAGCTTAATAAATGTACATTTCACAGAGCGTCGTTCAAAAAAGCAAGCGCGTTTACAATTCGCGTGCGGGCGTCGCGGTCCGCACTGCCTATACGCACGCGGCGCGTTCTCTTTGCGTACACGGGCACCGCGCGTCTGGATACACCTCATGTTCTTAGCACTACAGGCGAGGCATACCGCTGCTTTATCTTCGCGAGACCCAACTGTCGCCAGTCTTAAACATTGCTGGGACATCCTCAAGTGCGAAAATAAGACTTTTCTCACCCTTGTCACCAGCGCCTTTCCCGGTTTGAAGGTTTCTATCTTTTTCTTTTTTATCATCAAAGTTCATTCTTAACTCCCGCCGCAAAAAGATGAATGTCATAATTTTGAAGTATTCTTAGATTTGACTAAAATCGATTAAGCTGTTTATAAGTAATTCTAATTTAGAATAAAAATGAAATAAAAAGAAAATTATTATATGGGCGTATTATAAAAATGTTATAGGAGCAAGAAATGCTAGTAAACGAGTTACGTGCAGCGGGGTTCTTCGACGTATTCGAAGTCAGCGCTGGTGGGGCATGGGGCTGTTTCCTTTGTACACATCCTGACAGGGCGGTTGGCTTCTTGGCAGCGGATGGACAGCCAGTGATTGAGGGACAGCTCAAAGAGAAAAAGGGTCGTTGGAGGCTGTTCAGACGATGGCGGACGAGATACTTTACATTGTCGGGTGCCCATCTCTCCTGTAAGGGATCGGTGAGTGATCTTTTTATGTTGTACTAAAGTATGGCCAACGAGACAGGAAAGAACGTAAAACAATCTAACCTCAACTGAGTTACATCACGAAAGCAAGCGGTTATTACTGCCCTTGTCAAAAAACGCCAGTTGTGTTGGTTCAATCGCTATCTCTGTCTGTGTGTGATTCGTGGTACAAGAAAGTAGTCAGCACTGCCTACATGTGGTCCGATTTTTTGTGACGACGAGATTTACAATATCAAATATTATTTTCTTTGTTATGAACCCCTGAGACTAATGTTGTCTTTCGTGTCCGCCACGGTGGCAGAACAACAATAGTTTTATTTCAAAAATAAAGTTAAAATTCTTTTTCTCTTCTCATTGGCCTTATTTTAAGTATATATTTTCTAAAGTATATTATATAACCAAATAAGTTCCTGTCAAAATTCGAATGGCTTGAGTTGAAAGAACGCTCGCGATATTGTAGGTCCACTGAATTGAGATTAATTGTTTCAAAGATAAAACATTAAAATGTTTCGCTTTCTGTTTTTTCTAAATCCGCCCTTTTTTTGGTCGATTTCCCCGAATGTGGAACTTCACTAATACTAAAGTATTATATACTTTATATTTATATAAATATATAATACTAAAGTACTAAATCTGCGTTCGCTACGTCGATATAGTAAAGCCTGGATACATTATCACATACAGATTCAAGTGGAAAAAGTGTCAGATGCTTAGTTGTAAGCATATACTTAATACAAAATATAACCAATGACAACAACATACTAATTGTTTTTACACTTTTTTACGGAGCACATACATATCCTAAATCAGATTTCTAGTACATTTTTGTCTTGCCATATTTTGAGCATTGATGATAAATCGTGGGTTTACTACATCGACGGTTCGCTACGAATAACGTAACATTATATTATGTTTATAGAGCGGTGGCGAAAGTATAGATATCAATCAGATCCGGTCAGTAAAAGTCTCCCGCGGGGCCAGAAACATACCGAAGGCGTTCGAAATCTTCACCGGAGACCAGACCCTGATTCTCAAGCCTAAAGATGGTAAGAATGCTGAGGAATGGGTGCAATGTCTTAGTATAGCCGTGGCCCACTCGCAGGCGAGAGACGCGCCAGTGAAAGCCAACAGCTTGCCCGCCAGAGGTCTTACGCTTAAAAGCTTTTAAATAGCTATATCCAAAAAACAAAAATTGGTTTTAAAATAATTTGGCGTTCAAAAACGTTCGTAACGCGGTATATCACCATTAATATATTTAGCTGTATTAGTTAAAATACATGTTTTGAATGTTTGAAAAACGCCCTATATTAGGTACTATTTTAATTTTTATTATTTCCTTCGGCTTATCATCGCAGATATCTTATTAACTGCGTGGAATTCATTTTTTGTACTTATAATGCGTACTTAATTATCAATGAATTGATGGATACCTCAGACTAACATAGAACGCGTAAAAGAAAAGATTGAAATCAATTGACGCTTTCAATGTGTGCGTGTGACAATGATGTCTGTCAATTTCCGTGTACCGGTAGCACTAACGGTGTGCGAGTAATGTTGGCATCAAATGAAAAAATCTCCTAACCGTTAATATCCGTTATAATAAATTTTATCTGTAATTCTTTTTTGTTAATGATTGGGTAAATGATTATGAGTGCCTAAAAATATGAAAACTCCAAAATGAATAGAAAATATAAATCTTATAAATAAAAGAATATTTAAGTATTTGTGATACAAATATCGATTCTCCGTAATTCAAATCTTTCTTTTATTATTTTGGGAATAACTGTTTCCGCTATTAGATAAATGTAGACGTTAGAGCGCGTTTCTAACTGTCGTGTAGCGTCCGCGCGGCAAATGGCGGCCGCCTTGACACGATGTGCATCGCATTTAAATTTTCCACCAACACTGCAAAATATTTTAAAAAGATTTGTTGAAGTGTTTTCAAACCTTTAACCACACAGTATGGCATATTTACAAAATTTTGTTCAAACATGATTGGATGTGCGCACTTGTTCGCGGGTCACAGAGAGTGAGGGACAATGTAATGTCTTTTGCTATTTACTATTACTTTAGGCGACTCCAATCTTTTGTTGTACACATTCTGTCTATGTATTCTGTTAGTCTGAGATCGATTCATCTGCTAAGGGAATTTTTCAAAAATGAAAGAATTTTTTTCTTTAACATTCCTCAACTACGTCATTTTTTTTAACTAAGCCTACAAAATAGTTAGTATTATTGAATTTGCGTTGTGATAAACAAAACGTCCAATAATAATTTTCGGTTGTAATTTTTGAGAATTTTTCGTGATTATAAAAAGACGACTTGCATAGGATTTTGAGTACAATTTCTTTTATATACATATATGTATATTGAATTATATAAATTGTTGTTTATAGATTAAGTAAGACTTAAACGTGTGACACACTATTGTAATGTTGATTATTATTAAATTGGATTTTATTTGTATATAAGATTATTACAGATTGAGATTTTAAGATAGAAGACTGAAAATCTGGTCACGTCTTTTTTAGCCTAAAATATGAAAATACTCTAATATAGAGTAAGTTTTGGTTAAAGAACTCTGCCCACTACAACGTTATGATACGTTGTACAAAAGTATCAGGCAAAAAAACAATATTCTTTGTATTGAAAAGTAAGTCACCCACCAGCACCGTCGCGTGCTATGCACGGAGCGTCAATAATTGTCGGCAAGAATATTTTGATGCGTTCTAGTGGGCATAGTAGAGCATATCGTGTTGCTTTCCGATCCTAATACGTTCATGGTATGGTACCTATGAATAATAATATGTCTAGAAACGTAACTCTCATACAGATAGCGCTTCAAAAATGAACCCACCAACATTTGAGCTTGAAACATCAAGGTCAATACATTCGCACGTGATTGGTCAAGTCAAGGCGATGTGACCAATCACGAGAGAACAAGACCATGCAATTGGTCGCGTCAAGCCGATGTTACCAATCACGAGATCAAATATGCACCTAGGTACATATTTGCGTAGTGCCATTTTTGAGTTACACTTCTATACATATTATTATTCTTAGTATGGTACAGTATAGTAGCACTCTTTAATGTTGCACACAAATTTTGATTTAGTTTTTAGACCGATTCAACGTACCTACATTCAAATCAAAAATATTCTCTAATCGTAATTATTTATTAGACTTCGATGTAATCTGTACTTAAAAGTATTATAACAAAAAAATTGAATAATAATCATCCTACGAATGTTTTGGCTATACTATATGTCTCGTCCAGGTATAATGTATTTTGAACACCTTTTTTTACTCACATTAAAAAAAATGCCCGGAATAAAATATTTGCAAATACCCACCGTAAAGTAGACACCCTAGACAGTTATGTATAATGTACTCACTGCCCAGTTGCCATTGTATAAAATAATTATAATAGCATATAAATACTTAAGTTGGTGCTATCTTAGAAATTTTACTTACATGTATAGTGCTTCCAATAATAGGTACATTAGTTTTAATATCCTATTTAGTACTAATTTAAAAATATTATGTAATATTTATACATGTACAGGATGCCAAAATTATATATTTTATGATAAAATTTTCTCGAATTTGCGCATAACTTAAATCTTTCGTATTATGAATAAAACTTGTATATCTAAAACAAATCCAAGAATCAACGAGGTACTCAAATCAAGCGCTAAGCACGTCTATGCGCTTAAATTTATTTGTCATTGTACTGCACAGCATATGTACTTATTTCACTATTAAAATACGACCAACGAATGAATTCGTGATCGAACGGCCAAATCACTTTGATTGGCGCAAAGATTTATGACGTCACACATACCTGGTGTAACTCTTTTAGCCAATTAAAGTTGTCGTCCGTTCGATGGCCTAGTGATCGCATTCTTTCGTCGGTCGCACTGTATTTATTAGATTATACAGTTTTGTTTCATACATTTGCCTTTTATTTTTACCTAGCTTTAATTTGCATGGGTTTATGTAATAAAACAATATTGCATATATATGTATGCAAACTATGGCATATGTTTATGCCACTGAGATTTTAGCAAAGAATTCCTTCAAATCAGAGGAAGAATTTGAGAATCGATCCAAAAACTTTTTTATTACAAACAAAACACATACATTTTTTTATTAGTGAATGAAAATGAAATTAATTTTATAAATAGTATAGGAGAATTTATTTTCACTCTAAGAGAAGCCAGTAAGTTATGTCCCGATTGCGGTTTTGTTACTACCAAATAATTTTCTTAATAGGCAACGTAAACGAAAATATTTGGTTCCTGACAGTCGACCCTAGGTTCTCTGAGTAAAGCATTTTATTTTCGATGCATGAACTACTAAGCTACAAAAGCCCATTAGATACTAATGAGAGTTATAGTCACAGCTGGGCATTAACTCGTTAATCGTTAATTAACGAAGTTAACATTTCGACTAACGGATTAACTTTTAAGTTAACTTTAAAAATTGTAAACAGACTCCTTAACTACCGTTAAATTACCTTAAGTCCGTTAATCGTTAATCCAGTACCTACTATTTACCAAGCCGCCGAGAAAAACTCGTTTGTTCAAAGGACAGAGACAGTTTAGGTGGCGGAAGCAGCAACGCGAGTAAAAACGACGATAAGGAAAAACCTATGAGTCACAGATCTTTAAGAAGTAAAGCTCAAAATATGGCTTGACATGAGATCAATCGACGATTTCAACGATGCAGCATTCCTTGGAGAACAGATTTTTACTAATCCGTTTGTTAAATATAGTGCTATTCTTCCACGGGAAAAGATATTTTAACGCCGAAACGAGCCTCGCTTTCAGACGAAAACTTCAACAAATTAATGTTTATGAAGGGCAATATTCACATAATGCCAGATGCAGAGGCGGCGCAAGGCGTGGGCGACGTGGGCCACCGCCTACGGCCTCGCGGTCCAAGGGGCCTCGCGCCTCGAAGGCCCGCGAACGCAAATATAGATATTATTACTCATCTAGAAATAAATAATTAAAAATACCGGCTAGCAAGTATCTGGCAATACTAACCTATCACATTCGTTTTTTATAGATCTAATCTAGTAATATTTTCTGGCGTTGCGGGCGGTGAATGACGCCGGAAATCCTTGCTTCGCCCGCTGTGTTTAACTTTTGCTATTCGAGGGACTCTTATATTTTAATTCAAACCAAATGTGCGTCTGTTATTGTTTTGTTATTATAGTTCGAGGAACTTATTCTATTCAAAAAACCAAATGTGCGTACCGACTTTTTTGTCAATTTTATTACAGTCAGTTCATAAACAACACTTGCGAAGAAAGTTCATGTTCTTAATCATAATATCTAAACGAAAACTCATGGTGCTGTCTTTAAGTGATAAACTAAAAATTGTGTGTACCTACCATATTTGATAAAATTTATGAACTTGAAAAAACATACAGGAATATACCTAATTAGGGCGTCAATTTGCGGTTTGCCGTATTTGTGTTCCAAACAGATTTCAATGTGAAAATAAGTGTTGCGTTTCATTGTTTGAAAAATAAAAAGTAAATAAAGAACTGTTTTATACTTTTATAAACTATTGAGTATTTGTTGAGTATTTGTGATTCCATTTTTATTAAATAAAGTTATTTAAGCTCTTTGTATCTGTCGAACCCTACGGCTAACATTATTTACAGATTAGGTATAATATTTGAGGCCTACTTAACATGTCAGGCCCAGGCTCCAGTAGAGATAGAGATATCGGGAGAAAATGGGAATCTGGTTCAACAAAACGAAAAAGAAAAGTTGAACGAGCTGTAGCAAATCAGGTTTAAAGTTCAAGTATGATAAAGTTTCTCAAAAAAACTCCTTCAGAACCATCTGAATCAATTGTTTCGACTTCCACAAGATATAAACATTTCCAATTCCGAGACTCTGTCAACTTTGGAAAGCACTTCAGACGCACTGAGTACCGAACTAAAGTCAGAAATACAGGTAGAATCAAACTCTAGCCTATCAGACTCTGAAAATTCTGAAACTCTCCTGTTAAGCTGTAGAATTCACGAAGAACAAGTAGTTTCTCCGCCAGTTAGCAGTGATACCAGTGATGCAATCAAACAAGCATTTGTGTGTTTGGATCCGGCACAGCGGAAGTTTCCCATATCGGATTCTCAGCGTCATGATATGGTTCAAAGCGGCCCTACACAGCAGTTAAAAAACAGTGATGAAGAATACCCGAAAGATGAAGATCATAGGCACTTTTCCAATTTTTATTTTACAAGAAAACTAAAAAATGGTGAAATTCAACATCGTCGCTGGTTGGTTTATTCTAATTCCCAAAATAAAGTTTTCTGTTTTCCATGCAAACTATTTGGCAATTCACAAACTCAGATGGTCGAGAAAGAGTCGCCAAAAAGAAAAGAATTTTCGATTATGAAAGAAGCGATGAACCTATACATTCTCCCAAAAGACGGTACGAAATAATTTTTTTTAACACCATGATTGATTCCATAGTGAGCAATATGGATTCAAGATTTAAATCTCTAAATCAACATTTTGAGAATTTTGGTTTTCTCTACGATATAAGAAAGTTGAAATTTTTTTCAAAAGATTATATATTAAAAAATTGTCAAGATTTACACACAATCCTGCGAGTGGGTGAGAGCAGTGACTTCCAACCTTACGAATTATATGAAGAATTACAAACAATGGTCCCCAATTAACCTGACTTCATGAGAAATGTGAAACAGCTGCTTCAATACATAACTAAAAATAATTTAAAAGAAATTTACCCAAATATTTATATTGTAATTCGAATTTTGTTAACAATACCAGTAAGTACAGCTTCAGCTGAAAGGAGTTTTTCAAAATTAAAACTAATAAAAAATTATTTAAGAAGTACAATGGGTCAGGAACGACTTTCAGCGTTGGCAGTTTTATCTATCGAGGCAAATATAGCAACTAATCTGGATTACTACACAGTTATTAAGGAGTTCAGTAAGGCTAAAAGTAGAAAATTTCTGTTGCTTTAATTGTTTACTTTACTGTTAGTAGAGGTACCTATACTTAATAATGTAAAATAACTACAATGAACAAGTTTGCATTTTTATGAATAAAAGTTTGAGTTTCAAAAACTTTTTTCTCAACAAAATCCTTCATCTTGCGTCATCCATGAGGGGGCCTCGCAAAATATATCTTGCCCACATTAAATTTAGGTCTTGCCCCGCCACTGGCCAGATGTCTAAATTACACACTTGAATTACCTATACACCTTGTTTTTGTTATTAACCTGTTAACTTCCAGAACGCAAACCAACAGTTCTTATGAGTAGGTACATATATCATTAACATGATATGATAAAAAATGAAATTTTTATCATGTGTTAACGGATTAACGATTAACGTTAACTTGCGTTAAATCTCGAAATGTAACGCTTTAACGTTTGACGGTGTTAACTTTTTTAGTAACGGATTAGCGATTAACGAAGTTAATTATTTGATTAACGGTGCCCAGCTCTGGTTATAGTAATATATAAATATTTAACCATACATATAAATAATAACAATGTATCGCAATTACCGCCAAAATTGTTTGGTTTTAGAGAATTCTTCCAGGGATCATGTTACGCAATTGTTTTAGGAACCCGTCATTGGGTCTTATGCAAGGTCGTTTGCTTTTAACAAAATCGTATGCTTCTTCAAAAGGCATACTCTTATAGTGCATTAGATAAGCAATGACAATTGTAGAAGTTCTTGACACACCAGCATTGCAATGCACTAAAACATTCTCTTTTTCATCTACAGCCTCTTTTATAAACATCAAACAGTCAGGTAAAACTAACTTAATATCAGTTTCTGGCAAATCTAATATTTTAATTAATTTATTTTTCACTTTTATATTCACATTTATACCTAAGCTCAAAACATGGCTTATATTATATTTCTCTATAATTCTATCTACAGCACAATCTTGTGATCCTATATATAAATGATCAAGTATTAAAACCGGTATATCATCTGGTTTTGTATCTACAACAAAGCCATATGCATTTTTATTTAATTCCTTAGTGATTTGTCCAGTCTCTAAATACTGTCTTCCATCCACCCTCGTTATCACTGTTGAAATCTTTTTTAGATTGTCTTTTTGTTTCCTTAATTCACTTAAAAAACTCATTTTCCATATCTTCAGAAATCATTGGCTAAAAACTTGCTGGCATCAGCATCATAATTTGTATGTACATATAATAGCAGCAAATGTTAGGGTTACTAACTTTAGCTTTATAGCTCAAAGTATTTTCACTTTTCACAAACAATGTCAATGTCACTATTATTATTTGTATCTTCAGGTTTGAATATTAAGTCCTCAGGTTTATATTCAACATTACATAGGTAAAGTCCATTGGGTGGAATTGATGAAATCTGACTATACCATGAATGTTTGGATGGTATATGAAGCATTAATTTTATATCTTTTGGTTCAATTTTTCCAGCAGCTACAGCAATGAGAGACCCGATCATACGTCGTATCTGAAATAAAGATTGCTTTCTTTATCATGATTAATTGTAGTAAGCATTCTTGATTGTAGCAGAAATTTTAATAACTGTTATCACTATTGTTTAAAAAAAATGTTATCATCTACTTTTCTTCACAGCTTTTTTCAGTCCACTGTCTATTGTCGTCTTTTCTCTATATCACTACCTGGTTATGGACAAATGATTGTCCTTTTATTTCAACATCCCAATATTCGAAGTGCTGAAGCTGTTTGGCAGTATAGCTAGTTACAACAGGTTGTCCTGGTCTCACATTAATGGAATAAACATATCTTCTGTTGTGCTTGTGCTGTGTCATTTTATCAAATTTCTTGAATGTAGTGAAGTCATGATATCCTTCAAAATATTTTGCAGCTTGTTTAAATTTCTCTATATTAAATTGTTTCTGTCTGAAAAAGGTTATGTGAGGTGAGTTATGCCTTTTTCTTCTTGTCTCTTTTTTATATATAATATTTACTTTTATCTTTCTTACCTAGTAAACAAACATCTATTCCATTCTTCAACTGGTATAAATCGCCCTATACCAAATTTTTCTGATGTTACTATATTTTCCTTTAATACTGCAAACCTGTAATTTATATAAGTATATAATGTAACCCTATTATTTAAAAACAAAAATATATAATTATTTATCTAAGTTGGTATTTTTAAGAGCTATATTGTTTATTAATACTTTAGATACTACTTACTTACTACTTTTACTTTAGATACTACTTATTACTTTTAATAATATGTTGCCCAAATTTTAATATGGGCAACTTGCCTTAACATATTATTATTTGTCAAAAATCTGGCTTCTTTAGGGTTTTATTATTAGTAGGTATAGATATTAGATATGTATACTTAAGTCTAAACATGTTTCAAAAGTTTAACTGTTTAAATCAGTTTTATTTTTAAATAGGTATGTAGTTATAAGATACCTATATAAGTAAGTCCTACTGATCGCATTCCTCCTTGCACTGAAGTTGTCATCCACTCTTATTATATTCTTTATAAATATACTTATATCTCTTTTAAGAAAAAAGTTATTAAGTTTATAGAGAATTAAGTCTGGATCAAATACTTTAGGACCGGGTCTCTCTAAGTCAATGTGAGCCGTTGTGTTGAGTGCATGAACTCCACCATCTGTACTAAAATTTTTGTTTTAAAGAATTAGAATTCTTGAATAATTGTACCCTCTATAACAGAAAACTAACAAAATATGTAACAATTTATTTTATGGGTTGACTATTTTGTATACAAATAGAATAGAAGAACTTACCGGCTTGAAAGATATACTGCTGGGTAATTTTCAGACTTCAAATTTTGTAATGCAATTTCCATAATACCTTGTACACTTTGTGGGTCTGGATAATTACGACCCATTTTTATCCATAACTTCTCAGAGGCTCTGCAATAAGCAATTTACAACTACCTAATCTTTACTTTCTTAGGTTTGTAGGTTATAACATTATAAGTTTACAAACCTAAACTTTGTGCCTATGTAAGAAAAAAACGTCAAGTAACGAGCTTTCATCCTTTTTAACTTATATTAGCTCTGTGATTATTACGGTTTCGTTGCTCAATCTTTTTATAAATTCAAAGCGTGCGAAATCACTGGATTTCAGATTAGTCACATAGGTACCTAAATATCTAGAACCTACAACGAAACAGTGTACGATGTAATCGAAAATTATCTGTATTCTGTAAAGGTAGTGGTTACATTATCTTTAGGGATATTATCTTTAGGTAAAGAGAGGGTCTATGGGGGCAGTATTGTCAATTTGTGGAAAATTACCCAAGTTGCGTGGAATTATAACTCGTTTGGAGATTGCATATACGAGGGAAAAACGTAAGAAAGTTTTGATTGATGATTAAGAATAGATAACTATTGAACGAAAATATTTTACTTTAAAATTAATTTGTTTTAAAGGCATGAAAAACGGCCAGCAATTTTCTGGCAGCAAAGACCATACCTTATTGGCTGCCACCAACCTTGCTCGTTTGGGAACTGATCTCTGAACTAATACATTTAAAACAATATTATGATATACCTATGGTTTTATCCCAGCTGAGTTGTGAATTTAAATTCATTAAATTTTTAGATCCAGCAACTATTCAAGCATTTCTCGCCTCTTGCAAACCCGACACCTCATATTTTAAAGTAAAAGAACTTAGAATAGGTATTACCTATGAGGTGAATTGTTTTGTAACAAGAAAAAAGAAATGCTGGAAGAACTACACTAGAAATTTTGCGTAACTATATATAAACCACCGTTGCGAATTAGAAGGGTTGCTTGAGAAAAGAAAGATGCAACATTATTATAAATCTGACTACTAAAGTGACCACGAATTCTTGTTATGTGGAAGGTATAGGATTTTTTTCCAATTATTTATGATTATAACAGATTTCCGAATGATTGTTTATAACTAATTAAAGAAAGACTTATTAGAATCCATCCACTAGTACGAGTAGAGCAGTAATCGCGTAATAAACACAAAAAACCATTGAGTACCTCCGTCTCTCTATAAACATAATTAAGTTTAAAGTTAATTAAACTATTAAATAAATATTGTAGTTAATTTTAAAATATTTTGTGTTTATGTAGGTTTTTTCAACATTTTAATGACGCCACAATACAAAAATATTATTTATATTCCTTTATTACTTGTACATAAGTTAAATATTAAAAAAAAATCATGATCAAAACTTTGTCTAGTTTCAAAACGTTGTTTAATAAATTATTGTTTAGAGTTTAGACACTATAACACAGATCGGTACCTTCTTTTATATACCGCACTAGTACACGATGTAGAGTAGAGTAGCCAACGAAAACTGTCCACGCATTATTATTTTTCTATAAAGGTCATATATACATATATCAAATAAGACAAAATATATAAAAATGAATGTTTGTCTATATGTCCTTTATAAAATGGTAACTAATATCTTCATAATACACTTTAAAATTACGGCTCTTAAAACATTTTAAAAAAATACTTGCTGAATAATAAATAGTATCAACTCCGTTTAATCAGTGTATAGTCATGGTTAGGCTCTGGCCGCCGAGAGTTGAACCCAGCAAAACGCGGCAAATTAATTTTTTTTATATGGTATCACATAATGTAGTAGGAAAAAAAGGTTTTGATCATTTTCTGGCTTAGGAGCTTTATAGGATGTTACAAAAAGGGTATTTACATCTAAATGGAGGTGAATCTACCCATGAAACTGAACAACTCTTCCAAAGAAACCCATATCTAAATCCAAAAAAATGTTTTCTATCTCCCATAAAAATTGTCTGGTCACGTGATGCAAGTTTTTTTTTCGGATTCCGATATAGAAACATAGTGGAATATCGTGAAGCAAGACATATTTTAATATTAAATTTTCTCTCAACTAGAAAAGTTCATCAGGATATAAAAAAATAGGCAATGTATATTTTAATATAATCAAAATCATTAATTTTAAATATCAATTATAATCAAAATCAGACTCTAAGTATTCTACTCCCATTGATTCATCAGAACTGCTGTCACTGCTGGAGTCACTCTCACGAACGCTGATAATGAATTGTTGCATCTGCTCGGTAATCCCATCTCAGGTCTTATATTTTTCTTCAATATGATAGCTTTTAATAGCTTTTGATTTTTCCGCCTTTTTTCTTGGACAGCTTTCGTTGGCCAGACTATAAAAGATCACGACGATCGACGTGTACTATTGACATATTATTAATCATTATGTGGGACAACTGACATTTGCATTAGAATGTTTTATTCTTTAGTCTTCAAATTTACTCTTGAGTTTCAATTTTTTTAAATTTGTCTATTGTCAGATAAAGATGGCTCGACAGACGTGGCATATGTTTACTTTATTTACGATAATATTTACAATTTTATCATTCGCGGGTGATGTATTAACGACAACTGCAGCACCATGGTATGAAAATCTTCCTGCAGTCACAATGGACTACAAAGTCCATATAGATGCCGGGAAAGAAGATTGTTATTATCAGTTTGTGCAACCCGGTGCCACTTTTTACGCAAGCTATCAGGTAATTACTTTCTCTTAGTTATAGTCAGAGTTATCTCCTATTTGAAATTTTGTTTTAAATCATAAGTGTCGTTATAGGTGCTGAAAGGAGGTGATGGAATGTGCGGTTTTGCGGTTCGGCATCCCAATGGTCAGATTGTTCACCCTTACGAATGGCGACAAAGTGCAGAATACGCAGATCAAACAAGTTCAGGCGGATACTATGCCATCTGTCTTGATAACCAGTTTTCGCGATTTGCAGGAAAATTAGTAAATTTGTATTTGTCAGTTATTAGATATGACATGTGGGAGAAATATGCTAAGGAAGTAGAAGAATTAGACATGAACATCAAAAACTTTACAGTAAGTTATTACAATTTATGTGAATATATTTAACTATTCTTTATCACAAGTAAGCTCTTCTCAGAAAACATAATACTTTTGTATAAAGTTGTTTTGCATAACTTGATTATGATTAGGTACTGTAGGATCATGTAGTTTATATAAATATGATGATTACTTTTGTATGTTCCTGCTTTTGTAGCTCAGTTTGTGATTAATTTGTTTGATTCATTCATTAGAAATTCACAGAATCAATAATTTTGTTAAGCAGTGGTTGAGTCACTTTCACTTGATTGTTTACAAAAATGATTATTGAAACAGACCATAAAAATATCTAACCTTTGCCATGAGACAACATATTCATTTTGAAACACCTATTCCTTGATTTCAGAACTCGATTCAATTTGTGGAGCGAAATATAAATGATATCCTGCAATATCAGTATCATTCAAGAGCTAGGGAATCACGAGACTATAATCTTCTAGTTGATAATAATACATATGTTTTAAGGTATGCCATATAGTTTTTAGTGAATATCTTTATCTAAACACAACTATGGTGTCAATTAAATCAAGTGTTACAAAAAACTACATAGTTTTAGACCTACTAATAATAATATGTCTAGAAGTGTAAATCAAACTCAAAAATGGCACCGCGCAAATAACTCTCATACAGATAGCGCTTCAAAAATGAACCCACCAACGTTTGACCTTAACAAACATCAAGGTCAATACTATTGGTCGCAGGTCATGCAAATATGTACCAGGTATCTATGTTTCTAGACATATTATTATTTGTAGTTTTAGACTAAGTAATAATAGTAATATAGTAATAGTATTGACGGGCTTGTTTTCCGCAACTCGACGTCTACTATGCGCCTATTTTGCGTATTGAGCCGGGCGGTTAGTCCTGCCATCCCAGCTCCTCCAAAAAGTTTATCAAACCTCTGGTGTCACCAATAACCTCCTAACCTCCTAACCGGGAGGGTTAGACTAAGTAATTAAAGTATCAGTTAAAAGTACCATTGAAGCTATCGGCAATTTAATTGGTTTTGCATTTCTTAAATAATAAGTTTCCTGCAAAATAGTAGATTTGCCGCCAAAATGTAGTCACTGAAGAATATAAAATCAATTCCACAATAAATCACCTAAAATCGTCGGGATATATGATCAAGTGCCAAATAAATGTTTTTGCATTTATTATTAAGTTTGTCCTAATAACAGTATAGTCAAACTAAACGAAAGAGATCATTAAAAAATGATATACATATATAATGTCACTTGAAAAGTTCATAAAGCCCCAGAAAAATGTAGGGTTGTCATCATTGTTTAAGCCGAAAGGCGTCTAATGCTGGATATAGGCCTCCCCGAAGGATTGATTTCCACAGGTAGTATAAATTCACAATAATAATGTGTATTTTAAAAATAATATAAAACAATCTTATTTAAAATGAAAATAAAAACTAGTGTAAATAGTACTAGTGACACAATAACAAATAAAACGAAGTCGCAATCTGGGACCGATAATCGATTTATTTGGTGACAGATCTACCATTCTGAGTACTAAGCTATTTTTAAGGAATAAAACTATTATTCTAAGAACGAAGTTTTTACTATCTAATGAACTATGATTTTGTTGGTAATCCATCTTATTTTAGACATACATATACTGATATTAATTTGAAAATTCATACCTGTGGACACTATTTATCTGAGAATTAAAATATGTCGTGGCGATAGATCTATTAGTAAGATGATAATACAAGTTGGTAAAAAATATAAACTGCTGACAAAAAATTTAATTTCCTTTTATTAATAATTTTAACAGTACCATTTTAAAATATACTGTTTTCTTTTTCAGATGGTCCCTCTTACAAATCATAGCTGTTGCTGCTACAGGCACTTTACAGGTGTACTTTTTAAGAAAGTTGTTTGAGGTTAAAGACAATTCATCAAAGACACGAATTTAGTTTAAAGACATTATTTTTTATTGCTTTACTGACATTCCTTGTTAATCTGTTGTATTAATATCTTTTTATTGATAGGTATTTAATTTCCTTTTTTACATTTTTTAAATATTGTCTATGATGGAAATGACTATGCAAAAAGGCAGGTTCCAATTTGCATATTTTTTAAAATTTAATTTATGCTTTACAATTATTAAAAATAAGGCAGTTAAAAAATTAAGTGTAAATCTTTTTAATTGAAATCTCAAATATCAATTTAGATCAGAAGTTTTTGTTGGCTTAGGTTTTTATTTAATAAAACATTTTACGCTTTTGTAATTTAAGACATTAGTCGCTGATAAAAACCAACATATTTTTATATAAATTTAGGTAAATATTATACATAAAGTTTTTATATTTTTTTACAATTTTTAATTTTATGGATAACAGTGTTCAAACGCAACATTTATGGAAAGTGCAATTTAAATATTGTTGTGTACTTAGTGCTAAAAATAGTAATTATTGAATAAATTTTTAATGGAGGATTATTGTTCCTTGTTTTATTGCTGATTTTTCATAGTAAGGGTAGAAACAAAGAAAAAAAAATATAAGAGGTAAAACATATTATTATTATTACAATATTTTTGTAATTTTTTTTAGAAAGGGTAAAATTTTAAATTCAATATTAAATACCAGATTTAAAAATATTATAAAACCATTTACAAGAGAATGAGGATCAGTGCAGTTATCGCAAATTAAATAGAACTAGTATCCACATTATTCATTACGACATAAGAATTTTGAATTATCCAAATCGGACCATTAAGTTATAAACATATGCCGTTCCTGCCCCTAAAAGTAAATGTACACGGGTGCGTGTGACGTCACTGGGACGGTCGACGCCTTACAGCGGTAAGGCGCGCAGTATTTTGTTTGGTTAATTGTGACTAAAATAAAGTGACCGATTTGTGTCTAATTTACCTTTTTAACTATGTATAAATATTATAATAAATATTCTATTAAAACGCCAGAAAAACTATTTTTTAACGTGCCGAAAGAGCCAAAACCTCGTAAAAATTGGAATTCCATTGTTAAAAGAGATGATAAAACTACCCTTTACACAAGCTACTACATATACATTATCAAAACTAACAAAACAGAAAGTATAGAGTTACAGTAGTTATTCATAAGGATTCAAAAGCACACTCGGTTCGATATAGAAAACTGCGACGTTTATTAATTCTGAATTGAAGTAAATAAAGGAGGAAAACGGTGCATCGCAGCTGAATTTTGACGAAATTTTCTGTACCCCCTAGGTAAAAAAGTAATTTTTTCTTAAAATGAAAACAATATTATTATGTAAAATTATATTTTCTGGTACATTACACTATTTCTACAATGAGTTTATAATGGTATAAGTGTTTCTATAAAATAATTTAATGATAAGTACATCAATATTATGGTTCCTTACACATCAGTGATATTACTGGTAAAATTGGTATACATTTAAAGGGAATGTAGTAAAATAAATATATCATCATTTAAATTTTCTCAAATGAGCCTAAATCATTGTAAACCGCCTATTGACTAGTAGTTTTTAAGCAAGTAGTTAGTAAGTACTTAGAAGTAATTAAAGATAAATCAATTAAAAATAGATTAATAGATGAAGACCACAGACAAAAAACCGAAGCACCATAGGTAGTCTATAGGAGTCCGTTGTGAAAAAGAGAAAAGCTCTGTACAATTTTCAAATCTCATACGTAACTGTACATTCAGTAACTACTCTTATAGATTTACTAGTAATAATTATAATATCCTAAAGCACCGTCGTAATTGAAGGAGCTTTACAGTATATGACTAAAGTGCTCAAAGTACCTACAGGCAGTGTTTGGACGGTTCATACAACTAAAATAGTGCGTTTAAATCTAAATTACCTATTTACAGTCAGATAGCAATTATCTGTACGCATAATGCAGAAAATTTTAAAAAGAATCCATTTATCCACCTTCGCTATAGTAACGGATTGGTAATACATATTTATATTTTAATACTTTCATAAATATTATTATTACATATATATAATTATTATTAAAAAAAAGACTAAATTCAAGTAGGCCGTTTCTTCTGTCCGAGGTAAGTTCCAGAAAGAGCGAGAAGGCGATATCGCTGTCTCAGGTTTCGAGCGCGTACGTGAGGCGAGGCAATTTCGACGGTGTAAGAACCGGGAAACCAACCAGATTCGCCATCTCGTGTTCGTTCTCCATAATACCACCCTATTAAATTGTAGTAAGTATTAATATAAGTCATTTTTGCATTATATGGATGTCATCATTTTGTAACTGTAAAGGCGCCATAATTGATTATAGGGATATATATATATTTTGATACCTATTTTTAAATAAAACTACTAAGTAGGCTCCAAGAAAAAGCCACGAAATTTATAGCAGGCTAATTATTTGCAATAGTGTTCATGCTAAAATAAGATTTGAGGCTCTACATAACGTTTGTGAAGTGAAGTCCCGTGTCCCCTAGTGGGGTATGGGGCAGATGCATTTCACATCTGTTTCACTGATCGATTTTTTCTTTAGGGGCAAGTAGGTGATCAGCCTTCTATGTCCTACCAGACCGAGTTTTTTTATCTCCGCCGGGAATCGAACCCAGGACCTCTCGGTTGTAACGCTTACGCGCTTACCACTAGACCAAGGAGGCGGTCACATAACGTTTATTCTAGCAAAAACTTTTCAATTCTTGTAAAGTGTCAGGTCTTCCACTTTCTCAAAATAGTTCTTCAAAAAGGATATTCAGTTAATTTTACAATATTTAAAAAAATGGCGGACTCAGGAGGATACTAATACAATGAACTTGTAATGTCTATAATTAGATTATAATAGAATTAAACTTATAATGAAGGTGATCCTATAAATATCTTACCCTCGCTTGTCTTCCTGGTGACATTGACAATATCGCCCTCATTCAGTCCTAACTCGTCAGGCTGCGCAGCGGTGTAAGCGTAAAGCGCAGCTACCTGTGGGCAATCCCATCCCGCGTATACAGCCTCGCCTTCATGGCAAGTAGGCGGGGCCAACGCCTCCGTCCATCGTCGCGCATCCGTCTCGCTCGCACACGACATCAGCTGCACGATAATGGGAGAAAACTATATTAGTTTGTAATTAAAAGTTCTAATTGACACTAGAATGAGGCACGAGGCAGACATATTATCTTCTCTGATAATAATTTTTAGACTCCATTTCTTCGATCAACAAATCCAACTAGATATCGGGTCGGCGCAAAAAATACTTCTCGGTAAATAACAGCGCACTTGTAACTCTCTTTTAATTAATTTTCTCTCTAGAAAGCTCTTATTTTATTTTATTTTTAATGACGAATAATCGTAATTATAGGATAATATTTTGAAGATTCGTGAATTTATTATTAGGTGCCATAATAATAATTGGGACAACTCACATACATTGCTCTGATCCCAAAGTAAGTAGTTGAAGCACTTGTGTTATGGTAATCAGAAACAACGAGGGTACCAAAATAAATACATAATATATAATTTATAAACAACCAAGACTTGGAAACACACATTCGTGCTCATTACACAAATAAATGCACCTACCGGGAATCGAAAAGAGGACCTTTTGGCGCAGAAGGCAGAAGCACTACAGCTATATGTACGTGACCCGTTATCTAGTTGGTATTGTTTGTTGATCAAAGCTTAATTTATATGTGTTACGTAGGAGATCCTTAGTTTGAACTCCGAAGAAATGTTTTTAGGTTCGAAAGGTCCTATTGTAAAAAATAATGATTTTGCTCTAGATACTTTGAAATAAATAGATTTGATACTTACCTATGTACGTTGCTCTTTTCTATTTATATCTCTTTTCTACGTACTGCATAGGTATAAAAAATTTAACTGAAAAATTTGAACATGAACAGATCTCAACTTATAAGAGATTTCAGATCGATTAAAATGATAAACATAAATACTTACCATTTCAATAGTTCTCCCTTCGTGGTTCTCCAAAAGTGTGAGTAATAAGGCGTATTTCGCATTAGCGGCCGCGTCACTCGAACACACGTCCACCAGCGACCGAGGACAATGATCTATTGCTACGTAGCAATCGTCGCTGAAGAAAAGAAAATTGTAAATAACATTCATTCATCGTAAGTGGTTAGTTACTATTGATACTTAATTGCAATTTTTTGAAAAAATATCAGGGTGCAACGTAAGTATCCATGTCGATTGATAATGTTGAAATGGAAACAATTCTAGATTGTATTGTTTAAATTGAAATAAAATTAAATATCTTCAAGTTACTTCCCTTTAGCAATTGTTGCGTTCATATACTTATACTATAATCTTACCAACATTTACAAAAATAATTTTTGGAATAAAAAAATTCCAAGCGAAAGTTATTAATGAGATGATTACAGTCGCATTCACATTTTCCATACAAATGCTTTACGCTGACGCTATCGAATAATGATTAGTCACTAATCCATCACCAAAGTCAAAGAAACACGGTTCTGTGAATACAAAAAGAAGTTTGATCACTTAAATTGGATTTTTAAGCGTACCTCTTCTTCTTAGTGATGATTAAATGGTCGTTAAAGAGGAACAAATGTAGCGGGAGTTTGTGGAACTTTTTGCCGAATGTCAGTTTCAGCTCATCAGTCTTCCACACGAGTTGTGTCATCTCTCCAGAACGAACTAGCCATCGGATTGGTCTGAAATTTAAGTATATATTCAATTTGATTTATGCATTTAGTGCACCAGATTGAATATTAATCTGAGCCCGACTTATCGGCAACAATTGAGTTTCTGAAAAGTGTTCATATTGGGAAATTTTGTATATAAGACATAATATGAACGTTAATTAATATTTTCCAATTTCTTCAAATTGCTAATTTTGTACGTGTAGTGTGGGTACACCACACACACATTGTTTTGATTTAATCTCATAATTTAATATACTAGCTTGACGCTTCAGTAATGTACCTTACTCAACAACATGATAGAACACAATAGTTTTATAATCAGCATTTGTCTATATAACACAATGAGAACCCGAATAATCTTTTCAGATTTTTAAGCCTACATTACTTCTTATTTAATCCACACCATTATCAATATTTACTCTATTATCTATATTACTATACAGATATATAGTGATAGTATATACTGTGGCGACTGTGGCCTCCTTGGTCTAGTCGTAAGCGTTACAACCGTTAGGTCTTGGGTTCAATTCTCGGTGGAGATAAAAAAAATTCGGTCTGGCAGGACATAGAAGGCTAATCACCTACTTGCCTCTAAAGAAAAACAGTGAAACAGATGTGAAATGCCCAATAGCCCACTAGGGGACATAGGACTTTACACACATACAATGTTTATCAAACATACTTGCGATCCCGTCGGTCACAAGCAGGCGCTATGTTAGGCGCGTGTTTAAGCGCGGGCGGGAAGTGTAGGACGGCGCTTAAGCGGAACATCTCCTCAAGACGTTCAGTGTTGCGGGCGCCCTCGTTACATTGGGATACAAACTGGAATATAAGGAATACACTGAATTAGCTATTAAATTAAGCATATATTGGTATTTGTATCATATACCTAGTTATAAATTTTGTTCTTCAAGAAGAGCGGGGTCTACTATCACAAGTAAACTTAATTATTTAGAAGGAGCTCCCCAGATTTAATATTGCAACGCTAGGATTAGTTAGCGAAATAAAATATTTTTATAAATAGAACAAAATAGGAAATATGCAGACTGCAGTAAATTTTTTAGTATTTAAACACATATTTATGTATCACTGCGTATTTTCTCAGGAAAATGACTTATTCTCCTCTCTTACTCCACCCTAAAAAAATAAGATTAAAGTAGGGCATGCTGGTAAAGTATTAGTGACAGGAGATTTTGTATATTGTTTGTAATCAAATGAAACTTCTGTTTTTTAAATGTTTCATTTTCTCATAGCTATTTTACGGTTATTAATATTAGTAGTCGTTTTATTTTCTTGAATTGCTTCAGCTACGTCCGTGTCATACGAAGAAAAAGTAAAGAATTCTCAAACTTACGTTATTAAGCGTGGCAAGGGCATGCATACAGCCGTCATATTCATCATCACCAGAGCTGAGGTTCCTCAGGACAGCATCCAGGAGGAGAGGAAGTCGAGTGATCCGTTGCATGGGTAGCATCAGGAACGAATGGAGGGAAAGGCTCTGACAGGCGGGGTGGCTTTCCATTCTAATTTTTACCAAGATAGAATCGATTTTAATTAAAATTAAAAATTAACCTACTACTAAGCTGATTTTGATTGAATTTGTTGTAGATTGAACCGCAAAGAACAAGCTAATTTAACTTTAATTACTTTGTCTACCTTCACGACTGTTCAAAAATGTGCATATGGAGAACAGCAAATATTATATATCCCTATACATAGTTTAATATGTAATACATTAAATTAAATATGTTTTTTAAAAGTCAACTAAACACGTAGATATAGGTGTATACATATGTATAGGTTTTCAAGACGATGTCATTAACTGTCATAGAGGTCCCTTCAGATATTTTTAAGTATATTTTCGATAAAACGAAACAATAATATTAAAAGCGAGTAACAATTACATATTAAATAATACATTTACAACTATTACAATCCTTTAAACCTGTCAAACTTGTAGAAGTATATTTTGAGCTACTAACTGTTTCAGTGCAGAAGTAAAGTGCGGAGTGTCTCTCAATCGCTGCAGAGTCCGCACCATGAGTGCCTGGTTCTCGCAGTACTTGACATATGCATGGAAGCGCTGATCCGCGTGACTCCTTACGATGTCGCAAATACCAGTGAGGAGAATGTTCTCTTGCCAACATCGCTCCATATCCGCGAGTAGCATTTGAGAACATTTGCGGACTGCAAAAACAAGGTTTCAGTTTTATCGCTTATTTTGAATAAAGCCGCATTACGTCAGGAAAATTGCTGAAGATTTGTACGAGCGGTAAGTAAAAAGAGCACGAGCTGTTTCATTGATAACTTTCTTTACAGGCAAGTGATCATCAGTCTACTCAAAACAAACATTTTCTCTTTCACCAGGCTTCGAACCCGGGGGCTCGCACAACACGCGGCACATAATTTATTGAGAATTATTATATAATTCTGTATTTTATCATTAACCTCGGTAGCTCATTTGAACTGATACATCACGTAGGCTTGATTTCAGTGATAATATACATTTGTTGACCTTGATTGAATAAACCTAGATAATTCACTTTATTAGGTATTTGTATATATATTTATCGTCATAAACGGGTGCATGGTTAATATTGAGATCAATAGGAGAAAAGTTCTGTCTTATAAAAAGTTTCTTGTTTGGGTCAGTGGTATGTGGTAACCTGGCAAGATTGTAGAGAACAGGGTTTCCCAATCTTCCCTGGGCAGAACGTGTGCTTCTCTAAAAGCTGGATGTGATATGAAATGCTCTTCTAGTACATTGAGTGAGTTCAGGTAAGAAGCTTCTGATGTAAGCACTTCGAACTTTGCTTCTTGGAGCTTTTTCTGGGCTGGAGCAAGGGAACCTGGAGAAAAGTTTTAATATATTTTTATAATAATTAATACTACTTTCTTAAATATTTATTAATTATTATTATTTATTTAACCTAATTATTCTACACAGTAGTGTTATTACTAAGTACGATCAGTGGCGGATTCTCGCCTGGTGTAGTGAGATATTTTCATCTAAAAATAATAATAAAAAAAATCAATTCTGCAAGCCATCTCTACAAGATGACAACAGTGAGCCAAAGAACTGCCTTCACAGCAGATGTACTCGAATAATTTTCTCAACTGGCGGAAAACGAGGCTCCGAAATCCTTATAAGGCTTTAAAATACTTACTGAGTACAGTGGAGTTAAGTACTTCAGGAACTTCGCACCAGAGAGTGCGAGCAGGGCCGCGCGGCGCGATTAGTGCCATTGCGGAGGGTCGGGAGGCGCTACAGGTGGACCCACCAGCTTCGTATGTGTCAGAGTCGGATTCACCACCGCACGCCGACTGGAAGTATGTCATAATCTTCAGTAGGTAAAGAGAAATTCCGTAATCTCTATGGGGCATGAAGCAAAAATCTGTTTCACTTATCATTTTCTTTACAGGCAAGTATGTGAGCAGCTTTTTGTGCCTACCCAACCAAAATACGCATATTGCCGCAGAGAGGCGGTTAAAAATCATCTTCAGTAGGTAAATCATCTTCAGCAAATTCTCATAGTTGTGAATACATATAGCCGCTAATAAGAACCCTATAATTATAATAATCAGCGCGACGTCTACGAGCTATTTTTTAAACGATCTCTGAAAAAATATAGTTTATATTTTATCAAATCTACATTGCAAGCAGAAGTTTAGATAAAAACCCTACTAATGCGGATGTCGAAAACTGTGACTAAATAACTATGACCTATTAGCCTATCGTAACATTACCTATGTTAAATGTCATTACTTAAACAATTTTTTTACATACAGATCACATTTCATGTTCAATTCATTAAATGAAACGAGCCGTTAAGATTTGGTTCAGCTGGAAACTATCCAATCGAAACTAGAGGAAGTTTTTCCTTGCCTATGTGCTGCCGTTTAGCCCTTCTGGCGTAATGTTGCTTTTATTTAATTAAGCCTGACGAAAATAATCTGCAGAAATGTATCAGCTTCATACTAACTAGTGATTTTTACTTTCCATGATTATGTGTTGACACATTTAAAACCTTTTGCGGCTACGATTTTACTTAAAGTTAAATCAAATAAGCTATCTTAGGTATCCTTGCTAGTAAAGCTATTTTTAAGTTACCTACCTTGTTTTCTGAACGTACCACTTTAAGGTTTTTCAATATTAATAAGAACAGAGACTATATTTTTTTTAAATTACTAATCGACTGCGGTTTTTTGTAACCGCAAAAAATAATATCGGAAGTCCTTCGATACGTAGGTAGTCTTAATTCAATTACGTTTAAGCGCTTGAACAAAGCAATGTGGTAGTTAAAAGTATAGATACATAATATAAGGTCAGATCAATTACACCTACAGCAATAATCACTATTAATTAGTGGAACTAAATGGTATGCGGAGCCGAATTATTTCCGTAGTCTTGAATCTTGTCCAAAGTTATTTTTTTATTTCTATCACAATATACAACATCACATAACATCAACAGGTAGGCCTGTTGATATTATAATCAATATCAAGTAGAATGAAATAAGTCTCAATATTCTAGTAACAAAACATTGACCACATTTAATATACTCATAAGACGAATCTAGAAACCGGTTGTACTTATGTTGTTGCTATATTATAGTGTGGCATTACCACATTTTAGTGATTGCTGGCTTCCTTGTTAATATGTATTATGATTTGGTCCATTTATTGCGGTTAGATGATGTAAAATTAAGCAGCAAAGCTTAGTTAGGTATCGATAGCAAATAGTACTCATTGTTGTCGGCAAATAATAGTATTTATTTTTACCGAATGTATTGATATAAATTCAATAAACCTAGAATACTAACGTTGCGTTTCGTTAATGTATTCAAAACCTATACAACATAGATTAATTATTTCTAAGGACACTGGACAGATGAGTCAAGGTAAAATACTGCGGTTAGTTGTATGACTTTAAAACAATGAATTTAAATAAGAATCGGTTTATGACGGAGTTTCGACTCTTTCGATATGCCGTATGCGTATTTTGTTTTGCGTAATAGAAAAAGTCACAATTATTCCTTCTTAAAACGAATAATTTTATTAATTATGAAACAAGTTATTTTACAGGAAGGTAATAGATATTGTTTTATTTAAGTTCAGACTATAAGTATATGAATCCCTTCCACAGAAAATTAATTAGGATGATGATGAACAAGTGCTTAAACGCAACACAAAAATCTTATTATTCGGGAAAATCCCGTACCTACGGAAAATAGTTTTATTTAATTTACAAAGATAAGCAGTGTGACACACAACCGTGATAATTATGTTCCTCTTCGAAGAAATGACCCAAGATTCAAGTATATAAAGATTTTTGAGTCTGAGTTTTGTGTACCCGATTTTGATTTCTTATACCTAATTAATAAAAGAAATAATATTTTTATCTCATAAAGTTTGCTTTTAAGAGTATATTTAGTTTAGTAGTAGTATTTAGTATAGTACGTATATTTTATCTATCATCGTATAAAGTACAAAAGCAAATTTCTTAGATTGTGACGTAAGAAGCGATTCAATAGCCAGCTAACGATTGAACTAACACTAAGAACTTAATTTATTCAAAATCGTCAAATTTACTATTTAAAAAAGAGATTTTTTAAGACGAAAGAGAAGAGATTTATCATCTACTGACAATAAAAAGTCAGATTGTGTTATCTGACAATGTCTTACCTCAACTTTAGCGGCGTTGTAAAACTGGTAGAGTGGTTCGTGGGTGAAAAGCGAGTGAAGGCGCGGTGAAGCTGGATGCGACCCGGAGGACGCTCCTGATGATGACGAGATGTGACCGGCTGGATATATACCTGCTTCAGCGTACCTGCAAAAAAAAAGTATGGGAGTTATAGAAGGAGTAATGGAAAGTTAATTGGAGAAAAATTAACTAAAAACAAAAAAGGAAAGGGAAATGCCGAAATCTGGGCCAAAAGTGACTTAACCATTTATATGTACTGATCGTATTTTGAATTAAAATGTTATATGTATTTATTTTATCATAAATAAAAAGGGGTTTTAAAGTTCAAAAAGAAAAAGTAATTCATATATTGAATTCAAAATAGAATAGGTATAGAAAAGCTGCTAAAAGAATAAAAATTGCAAGAAAGCGCGAATGTGAAATTATGTAGGTGTGAGCAGAACGATTGTTTTCAAACCTTAATGGATATTCTATTTGGTATTAAAAGTTGCAGTTATGATGAATTGCAGTATAATTGGCTGTCAAAGTCTAATTAGGATAAAATTTTAACCGATCAAAGTGCGAACCACATTTATCAGATACTAGCAGCCATATTCCATTGTGGTGGATAACATAAATGTCTCATAATGTATATGCTATTAGGCATTAGCTCCTCTATACATATTCTCCGCTACGCATCGAACGCATTGCAACGAGCTACGCATTTGAATGAATAACTTAACCTCAAACTACTGAAAAATTAAGTCAGGATTGGCAAAACTCTCGTCGAATATCTTCAGGACTTTTATTTTAAATAACCCTGAATACATTTGCAATGTTTCACAGTTAATTCGGTTAAGACGCAACAGTGGTTAACCCAACTCTTATACAAAAATCGGCGTTGTCCAACATTGTCATGAATAAATTTCTGTTTTTTTTATGGGCAGGTAATATTTCTGGGCTTATCTCACAGATGAAGTTGTCATTTCCTGAACCCGTCAATTTTATAGGTTACCTAAGATTCATTATAATTATTAGTAAATTTTGTAAGTAGGTTAACGGGAATCGAAATATCAATTAATATAAAAACCGATTTTTTAGTTTTGTAGAAAAGCATACACCAGGGGCGTAGCTACCGCCATATTTGCCGTATCAATTAGACGGGGCCCCCGACGTGCGTAAGCAAAATTGAAAAATAATTTTAATTGTTTGTAAAATTTTTGGAAACGTGACATAGATACTTATGAAGAATAAATATTTATTTTAATTTTATGCCACCATTTTTTTTGCTTTTGTGAGAAATCTTTACCCTTCATAAGGACCCCCCAAAAATTTTATATACCTACGGGGCCCTGCCATGCTACGCCACTAGCATATGCCAGTGGCGTAGGTATATACCTAGCTAAATTAAAAATGACTAGATTATGTATTCCGATATTCAATTAAGTTTCGGTTCGGAAGTTGCTGATATTGTAAGGAATGCAGGCTTAAACGGGTTTTCGGCATAAAACAGCTGTAACTTAAAAGATTGTAAAGTAACCCTTTTACTTTGTAATTTCATGGAACTTACCAAAAACTTCTTGTTTGAGTAAAAAGTTTTGTTAATTTGTAAAACTGTCTTATTACATATACGGGTACTTGCATTTTTTATTTATTTCTAAATACGTATGCTAACCAGTAGAAAAAAATATTGTTACTTATCTAACCAACATGTAGCAGATCATTTTCACATTTGTTTTTATTATATATAAACTAGCTGATCCGGCAAACGTTGTTTTGAGATATTAATTTTTGGTGTGGGTTACCCTTATCACTTAGGCGTAAGAAAAATAGATAGTAGCCGATTTTCAGACCTACTGAATATGCATATAAAATTTGGTAAAAATCAGTAAAGCCGTTTCGGGACACGAGACACGAGAATTTTATATATAAGATAGAATACTTTGAAAACTTCAAATAGTTTAAACGTTAAGAAAAAATTTAGATTTTTTATTTTTAAAACATTAAATATGTAAATTGTTTATTACCTCAACTGTAATTTTAAAATGTCTCCAAAATAGGTACTTACGATTCTGAAACTACACACCGAACTTATCGTAAGTCCATTTCAACTCCGATTTAAAAAAAGAATATCATAATAACTAATTTTTAAGACGGGCTTTTAAAATTAAGACACAGATAAAGGCAACTTTCAAGGATTTCACGTGATTTGTTTGGAGACAAGGGCAAGTGCCCACATACACACACTAAAGAGGACTCGCAACACTGATGATGCTCACAATATACTTGAATATTGAGAATGTGGGATAAAGTATAAACGAAAGCAGAGGCCAGTTGTGTTAAACGTCTTGAAAATAGTTTTTAATTGTAAAAAGTCGTTATATATTTGTTGATAAATAAATGTTTAATCTGTATCTAAGAAATGATCCTTGAAATATATGAATACATATCTGCGTTACGGGAGTTTTACTGACTTTTTTCCGGTGGATTTCACACCTAGGACATCCAAACTAGACGCGTACAATACTTTAGTGTACCTCCCTGGCTATCTGAGCGACGGTTATGAGCTAGAATCGCAAATCGCTTGTAACTTATAACAATAACGGTGGTATATCAAACTGGCTTGTGACTCACTCAGTGAAACGTCATTCGCGAGTCTCGAATAGCCAGCGATTCGCGAAGTTAGCTATTATAGCTACCAAGTACTAACAACCACATTAGTTACAGCTCTGTTTTCAAATTTTGCCCTTTTTAATGGAATTGAGAATATTTTTTCTTACTTTTTTCTGCCTCCCAAACATCACGGAGCATTAGCTTAGCGCATTTTCGTGTTAATTGTAAATAAGTTATGTAGGAATGATCATAATTTAACGTTGCTTTTATGTGCTGTGAGTAGGTAGTATAATGATTTATGAACGATGAAATTTTATTTATGTATATGATAATTTTTTGTATGTAGGTACTTATAAACAGCAATAAATGTCTATCCACTGTTTTTGTCAGCAATGTTGAAATCTTCATAAATTTACAAAATTGTAATGAATAACATCGAAATGGTGTAGGGTCGTAAGAGACAGACGGAAATGACAAAAATTTGAAGTGGCCTTTGTCGAGAGATACCTAAGCTATAGAAGAGAATAGAAAGTAATATATTTAGGATTTGATATAACTGTTGCTTCTTTTCGTAGTAATTAAAGGCATTGTTTTATGTCTTGGTAATTAATTTAAGGTACTTACCACGATGAGTTGGAGGTATGGGCCGGCGCAGGGTCAGAGCCGCATTCAGCATACCACGAGGTGCGCGTGCGTGGACTCTTCTCCTTGCGCGACAGAGTCGGCAAGAGCCGCTTCAGTTCTGTTCACAAAATTTTGTATTAATCAAAAAGTTGAAAATGTTTAAATATGAGTGTTAATGTGAGAGAGAAACGACTTAATTTTCGTATTATGTTGGGTAAACACTTTGTCAAGACCGTAAGATTAAGTTAAAACTTCTTTTCCAAATCTCATATGTAGTCTAAATTAAGTTGGATGAGCCTTTTAAAATGAGACTGTGATATTTTTCGTCTTTTTTACATTCGACTGTTTACTGTTTTACTTTCGAAATCTTGGTAGAGATTCGTACCTACGTAGAAAAGGACATAGGCTAAATGATTGATGCAATGTTTTCATAACATCTTCATTGGAGTTCTTTTTAATAAATTTTCTTCAATAGATACATATCTTCGAAACCGATTTTTGTCAAGGATTCGAACCGAGATTAAATTAAAGTAAGGCATCAACCATTCCACTAAGGAGGCAGAACGGAATTTTTTGGCGATTTACAGAGATTAAGATATCTAAGCTATTTGATTACATATTATAAGCTTAGTGTGTGAAATTCTGTAACTCCTAGTGGGGCATGGGGCAGACATATTTCTGTGTCTATTTCACTGATCGTTTTCTTTACTGGATACTTTCCAGCAGCTGGATATCAGCCTTTTGTGTCTACCCAACCGAAACATTAATTTGTTTCCACGGGATTCGAACCCAGGACAAGGCAAATGCGCAAACCACTTAGCTACAGAGGCGGTAAGCTTTTAAGTACTTTAAAAACATCAAGGTGAACAATAAACATCATGAATGTACTACTCATTACATGGTCATTGCTTACAAAGCAAACAAAGAACGACTATATGTCACATAAATGTGCATAGATTACAAAACATGCAATCACATGCTCTAGAAATCGTCACTCACGTCCCATAACACAAACTCTACCGTAGACATAAAACACTAGGAAGATTAAAAAAACATTTAAAAAATAAACGTGCACAGACTATGCTAGTGGAAGGAAGACTGATGTAACACTTTGGAGTCAAAACTTTGTCGCCTACGCGTACTTAGATATAATGCAATGAGCAGCGATTCTCAATGTGGGAAATAGAATGTAAAGGTATTGTTTGTTAGACCAAGACAAACAACCTCATTTTTACGATCATTACAATGAATCATTATAATAAAACTAACATAATATAAAACGAATAAATAAGTCAAATTTAAACGGTATTCTTACACGTCTATTTCTAGTTGTAAAAATCGAAAAGTTGTACTTTATTACCTGTAGGTTACTATATCATATAATGTAACAGAAATAGAGAACTGTTACAATTAGTTAAGTAAGTACATTAATAAAAGTATTTTTAACCGACCTTCAAAAACATATAGGTAGGTAATCAATTCGACGTGTATTTATTTAAATATAGCTTGAACTAATGTGACTATTTGAGAAACACTGCACATAGCTGTTCTGAGTATAATTGCTGTAATTGCTGTCCTCTTTGATACACGCTATGAGATTTTTTAATACTTAGTACTAGTATCCGATTTAAGTTATATTTACCGTTATCATATTAAAAACTATCTTTAAAGCATTTATATTCACAGGTATCAAACAAAGGCAAGAGAAGCAGCAAAACCAATTGTATCTAGACCTATGGAGATATTATATTTTGGAGGCGAAAGGAAGTAAATTATAAGAAACATAGGTTGTAACTATGTTACTGTGATAGTAAATGTAGGTAATATAGGTAGGATACATGATTGTTGTAGGTAGGAACCATGACCAAAGAAATAGCAAGAACGTTACAAGAATTCAAATAACATGTAGTAGTGTGCCAAAAGAATACTGTATTTGTGATAAAAAATAATATTAAGTATCAGTTGATGAGTTATTATTTGGCAAAAGAACAAAGACAGTGCAAAACATAAAATACATTCACCGTAACATTCACAAAGCCGTGACATGTACCACAACCATCCCTAACTCACTGACTGTCAACTTATGTCAAAATGTTTTGCAACAAACCACACCTACAAGTTAGTTAACATTTAAAATATAGTAAACGTTAAACTATTTCTAGTTGATGTCTAATTCAGACAACATTACTACTAGAGTTAGAATAAAATTATATAATGAGTCAATCAATCTTTTGAGATCGGGTTAATAAATGATAAAATTCAAATGAAATCGTATAGAAACAGAAAAATATATTTTAAATTATATTTCAACCAGAATTTTACCGTAAAATTTTAATGCTATTCGCACTAAAACAGTTGCAATTAATTGAAACTAGATGGCGCTGTACACACATTACCGTCAAAGTGTGATTTAAATTTTATATAAGTATTTATATTTTATGATATAAGTTGATTCCAGTGAGCCAGGTTCTGACCTTCGTTTAGCGCTGTCTTCGTCGTAATTTCTCTGAATTTTTCTATGTATTTCATCAAAATAGTAATTAAAACTATTTGGGAAGACGTCAACTGAAATCACTTGAGTTCTATGAATTTCCAAGTAATTAGTATGATTAAGTAAAAAAGTATGATTCAAGTTTCAATAAACTGTACAACGAAAAAACGGTATTTACAGAAGAATTTTTCCTTCACTAAAGCCCTCAACGTCCCTTAGTATTTAATTTTTTGATCCGTAGTAAACGCGACCACTGATAAATGATAGAGCCAATGTTTAAATAAATCGACTATTGGCTATCACGTTTGACTATATTGCTGTAACTACGGAATAAAAAACCATGATTCATATATTTAGAGTCCAAAAAATGTCATGTAAAATCCAGTTGACGTCTGTCTGACCTTCGTTGACAGCGCTAAGGTCAGTGTGCTGGGGAGGCGGTGGCGGAGGCAGGGTGGGTCTCTCGAGCGCCAGGCAGGGGGAGGATTCCGCCCACCCGGGCCGAAGTCTCGTACCGTCCCGTCGATTCCGGTTGGTTGGTGACAGCGCCTCTGGGTTGGTGCCATTGTCGCTGCTGAACGAAAATCTTGTTAGTCTCGTGTTATGTGAAAGCAAACAATGTTATTAATTATTATTAATTGTATATTTCTAGTAGCCCAATTTTGATGATTAACATATTCATTTACAGATGATGGTAGAGAATCGAGCTCAAGAACCCGATCAAGATGAAGAAGTAAGAAGTGTCCTGTAAGAAATCCTTCTTACAGGACATTTCAGATGATTCATCAGAGAATGATTACGATAGCGAGACCTTCTTTGTAACGAATAACATCTGCAGTTTTAAATGTTTCGTTTTTTTTTTTTTTTACCTTTATTTTAGTTACTTAATGTTAATCATTTCATATTCTGCATTTTGTTCAAAATAAAACAAGACAAAAATATTCGGTGAAGGATTCTGTGCATTGCTTGAATAATGACTATCTTTACTACGTCAGCTGACGGTCTTTCCACTGCTATACACGCAGCTGATTGTTGTTTTGGTACTTTGGATTATTGTTTAAAATAATCAAAAGTACGTAGTTTTTTCAGCTCAGTAAAATGTCAACTATTCATGAAAAAATTACACACGTTTCTGAAATAAAAAGCCCTTTACGGCCATAACCTCTTTTTTATCAAGTTCGTCTTTTTTACTACTTATTATACATACATAAAAAATATCTTACCAATTACTAAATCCAGAGTCACCGTCCATGGAATCAGTGAGGTAAAATGTAGAGTTTGTGATCTTCAGTGCGCTGGGGATCTCAGAATTAATGTCCACTGCCATCGAAGTAGCTCTTCTAAACCGAGATTTAAAAGAAAAATATGCTTTTCTAGACAAAGTTTCGCTGTCCTTCTTTTCAGCTGCGGTTGGGATTTCCGGCGGAGGTTTTTCTGGTAATGGGGGCGGATCTCCGCTACTTAGTCTTTTCTCTGTAGATTTTTCCTTTTTATCAATTATCGTTTTTAATTCGTCTTTGAATGTGTCGGTAATTTTTGAGAGCGGTTTTTCAGTTTTTTTTTCAAAGTTAATGTTACTGTAGACATGTTGTATCTCTGGCTTCTGGTAATTTGCGTAAATGGAAGACTTGGGGTTAGGTTGATTCTTCGGTGAATCGTATGTTTGGTTGGATTTTATGAAGGTCTTACCGTCCATTGCCACTATGAAAAAAAATGAAATACTCTTGAATATAATTATATATATATTATACACGTTAATCTATTTTTGTGCCTTGATAATATTATGTAAAATAGGCGACTCTATCGAACAACACAGATGAGAAATCAGTCACGATGTTTATAGACATTTATTCATCAAAAAGACAAAAAAAATCGATATATAAAAAAATCATTTCTTTTCTGAAGAATTTATAATAAAACAAAATTTTACAAAGCTAGTACCATCCGATATGGTCTAGTGGCTAGGATACCTGGCTCTCACCCAGGAGGCTCGGGTTCGATTCCCGGTATCGGAAGTATTTTAAAGTTTATTCAACACACCTGAATATCTTTTCGTTAAATTCCTTTTAATTTGTCTCATTTTTTTCTGAGCTGCACTTGCTATTTTCGTCAATGTATATTGCCCGCCATGTGGGGGCGTTGGTAACCTTGCAGCCGGCAACTCTGGCGGAGTCGCTTGATGTGTCTGTAATGGTATTAATTACTTTAAAAGGAAACATGACCGTCACTAAATTAATATTCAGAAAAAAAGTATAAGGTAAGAACTTAATTTCTTAGCTTATAGTTAAGTATAAATAATAAATGTATATTTACCTTTTCATGATCATCATCGTCTGTATCGCTGTCAAACGAGTCGAAATCATCGTCTATGGGCTGTGGTAGCGCAGTGGGCACGCGCGAGGGACGGTTCGGAGTTGGTGCTGGCGCAGGTTCCAGCGACTCGTAGAGATGTCCCGAATCGCTGCTGTCGCACTCTGTAGAGTAATGAAAAGGTTAACCATGGATTTTATTTTATAACCCTCAACGGAAAAAAGAAAAGATTAAGAAACATAACACAAAGACTGTTTGTCAATCAACTTTATAATCTTTCTTAAATTTGTTTTTTATTATTTAGTTAACTAGTTAACGCTTTTAGTAGGCACAGAATAAAAATAAAAAGCTAAAATATTCCATTAATATGTTTTTAATGGAATATTATTTAAATTGTTATATTCTATTCCAATATTCAAATTATCTCCATTCTAATTTACCAAAAAAAAAACCAAACCTTTTTAATTATTTGTTCGTTTTGTCTTTGTTTAATTGGTATTTGATTTTTTTTCTTTCTAATAATAACCTTGAGCAAGCCAACGAACTGTTAATCGCAATCACTTTCGTGCAGTTGCAAGATGGTAGATCATTAATTATTAATTATCAGGCAATTTCCCTTTAATCAACAGTAGTCTGTATGACTGCGAAATAAGACATAATTTTGTTTGTCTTATTTATTGTACTTTCTCGAACCCCTAGTTGGTGGCGCGTAAAAATGTCAAGGCTTAGCATGTACGATTATGTAACTTTATATATTCGCCACCTGCCTTACAGGTTTATATTTTACTTTGATGTTATTTGAAGGTTAGGTATATGCAGTTACTACAATAAAATATTGATAGTAGTTTAGAAGCTTTCGACAAACATCAACGGTCATTATTTTTAGAGCCAGATAGGTATGTAAGTAATGTGAAATATCATACAGATTATCTATTTAGCTTTCGCTTTTTCAGATGTCTCAAAGATATCTAGGCTTTTTTTGCAGGCCAAATCTTTTTTTTGTATATAGGAGGTAAACGGGCAGAAGGCTCACACGCCAGTTGGAACACGGATGCATTGCCAACCTTATAAGAGAGGTACACTTTTTTCTTGAACGTCCTTACGTTATAATGATTCGGCAATACCTCTGAAGGCAGTTCGCTCCACAGAGTGGTGGTACGTGCAAAATTGCATTAGAAAATGTTCAGTGCTTAGAGAACGACAGACATCGAGGTGATACGGATGAAATTTCTTATTCTGCCTCGACGGTCGAAGATGAAACACAGCTGTTGGTAGGTATTAATCTAAACTCCTCTGAACATACCCATGATAAATGCAATAATCAGATAATTTGTACTCTTTTACCTCAAGTATCATTAGTAGATTGTAATAGAAGAAAAGGAAACTTATATACATAATACATATAGTCATATACGTAGGTAATATTGTTACATAATTACGAAATTCAGAGAGTAATTTTTTTGTCTTGAGTCTCAAATAAACAGTTTTAATAAACTGTGAGAAAAATAATCATCTACGTAAGTAAATCTTCGATTTGTTGCTAAATTTCGAATTGACAAATGACAATGGGGATTTTAAACAATTGAAGTCGAAACATTACCTATTTTGTGAAAACGTTTTGAAATCTCACTGAATTCTAGACATATTTTCTAGAAAGTTTAAAAAAATATTTATAATATTAATTCAAAGTAGTCAAAAATAATAAAAAAGCATAGTGTATTGTGTTTATTGTTGTTACTTTGGTAATTAATTTCATAGTCGTTAAGTAATCTCTTCATAATTACTTTTCCATTAATTTTCTATTTTTAGTTGTAGATAAATGACCTTATAATGCTTGAGAAATGTCTGATCGTCTATAGCACAGTTTCCGTGAGAATAGTTTTTTTCTCTTCGTTTTAAACAAAAATTAACATTTTGTAATGGCTTTCAAGACAATGAAGTATAAATTTATTATAAGCATATAAAGGCCTAACGTGGCCCCACGCTGGTATTGTATAGCTAGGTATATTATGACGATAACTCTGCTTTAAAACAAATTGAAACATTTCATCCGATTCTTGTCGTTAGAAACAAATTCACAGGTAGGTATTTAAAATTAATTTCTGCACAGATTCCAATATGTTGTTGTTATCACAGATGATTAATATCAGTTTTAAACATAAGATTTAGATATTGTAGAATACGTAATAAGTTTCAAACTGTATAATTATAGCTTAAAAATATAAATATAAGCAGTTTTTTATGTAAATTCATATAACCAAGGAAAGCTAACACTGTTGAAAAATTACAAGGTATTTGTTGTTCGTTTGATTAAAGTAAAATTAAAGGATTTAAGCTTTTTAACCTTTCATTTATTTAAAACTCATGAGAGTTTATAATTTATTTAATTGAAATGTTAAATATGACACGTACCAATAAATGCGACGAGATCTTGTACCTCGAACTCGCCATTTCTCAAAATGGTCCTCACATCCAACCATAAGGCTTGTTGTAAAATGTCCACAAATTTCACTTTATCTAAAACTTTAAGAGGAACTATTTCTCGGTCATTAGCACTATAGAACGGGCACTTTTCATTGGTATTTATGTACACTTTTGTTGGCGACGATATGGATACTAAAATTGAATGAATGCTTTAGACTTAGCCTTTAACGATACTTCTTTATTCATTTTACTTTGTTTGAACTAAAATTTTTTTAGTAGAATAAGTTTCAGTATATTTTATTGTTTTTGTTGATAAATTCATACAATAGATTATTGAATTCAAATTTTGATGAAAAAATTGAGACTAACATAATAAGTCCTTGCAGACAGGCAAATTTATTCTCAAATTTTATTAATGGTCAAATGATTGTATCAATATGGGCATCGTGTCTCAAGCTCAACAAAGTTGAATCAGAAATATCGCGTCATAACCGGACAAGATAATGCAAGCGGTCTAAAGCACCTTGATCGCCACAATTCCTTCGAAAAGTCTGTGCCCTCGGTGGAGTGATTCCACAATTCACTGGAGGCCTCTCTGCTACCATTTTGCACCATTTTCACTTCATCACATTTCATTTATCACACACACCACTGGAATCGTATAAGAAAATCGTCAGTTATCTCATTTTTGACCAAGTCATTAAATATGAGGTTTGAAATTCGTGAGATTCGTAATGGTAAGTAGCTGTACCTACTATGTAGTAAGAAGAGAACTTCAATATTAAATATTTTTAATAAAGATGATATGGAATGAAATGAGATGATATTTTGAAGTCGGGTTGTTTGCAAATATTTTTACAATTTATATGTATTGAAGTTAAATTACGATGGAGGAAAACGTGTCAGACCGGCTCAGGGTCAACAAGTATTGTGAAACAGAGATCTTATTTTTTTATCGGATTCAATGCTATGTAATTGTAAAATATTCTAGGCATTCAATATTCTTTAAATAAAATCAATTTAAATTATAGTGCAACGATATTACATCTTCTGTACAGTAAGAAAACAACGTAGAAAATGAGACGGATAGTTTTCTACATCTGTTACTTTAAAAGAAAACAAGGAACATAGTAAGTTTCTAGAAAAGGAAACATATTCAGTGAAACATAGTAAAAAGTAGTCTTCCCTCTTTTAAAGATCTTAGGATGCAAATGAGGCATTCTAAAGAGCAAAACAACTTTCAGACTTTATCCAATTTTTTTTCCTCCGACGTTTGATAATTTTGATAATGACTAGACGAACGACTTAGAACCAGAATACGACTCTTTCCTTAATTTATCCAGCTAACCGTTAAACTATTGTGAAATGGAAGCCATGTGTATATGGCGATGCCATTGCAATCAGAGCATTTCAGTTGCAACACAATGGTTGCAGCTGTTCCGCGAATTTCTATCAATTACTCATTTATCTATATCTAGAAAGTCATTGCATTACCGACTCCTATTTAAAAGTCAACGACAGAGTCTAGTTTCTAAGTATATATTATTTAAGTACTTAGATAAACTAAAAAACGTTTTAGGAAATGTTTTGTATGCAAATGTTGCATGCCGATGTTGTGTGCAGTCAAGAATTGAAAATCAATGGTTCCGGGTGGTCCGGGGCTAGTTGGTGAGAGTGGGGGATGCAGTACACACGATCTTATATATCTGATCTGATTTACTTATTTGTGTAAAAAATAAATGGTGTAACTGATATCATGTTTTTTTAATAGAAAAGATCATTGAAAATTTAATAATCATGATTAAATTTCAATTCTAATAGCTTCATGATAATTATTTATAAATTCGTTCAACCAATTTTATAGACAAATGTTCATTGTTAGGTAATCTTTCGTAAGATTTCGCATGTAAGGCATGATGCAAATAATTTATTTGTAAGTCAAGTACATTTTCAAAAGCCGGCAGATAAAAGGTGAAGCAACACATCGTAACTTTAATGGACCGAACTGAGCCGTGACGAAATAAACATAAAACTGCTAATCAAAAAAAAAACTTGTGTGAAAGTGAATATGTACTAAGTTAAACGCACTTCAAACATCACAGTTTACACGACATCAGGTTTTTGAGACGCTAACGACTTTCTGAACACGGATTTTGTATTTGAGGAATTTTGTATCACTTTCACTAACGAAGGATCAGCGACACGTCCGTTCGCTCGCGCTGCACAGGGCTAACTTGCGGCGTTGACATTATTTCTCTCCCTCCGCAAATTGTATCAGTCTCCGGCGTCAGGCGTGGGCGCACCTGAATTGACCATTTATGTATAACCCCTAACTTGTCTCTTGTTAGCGTGCTGAGGCTAACTCGCATGTCATTAGAATCATAGTTTTCCAAGCACTCATGCTTTAATTTCTAGATAATTACTTTATTTTAGATGTTGAAATTTTCAAATATTATTGTAGCAAGCTCTTTTCAGTCCCAAAAACGACTCCAAGGGTATGTTGATCGGAGATTTAATTTAATTTACGAATGCCCTCGATCGCAAAAATATTGGAACTCTTCCTTTGAAACAACTATCGTAATGACTCAATGATTTTCGAGACAGATTAAGTCGACGGTTGCCGAATGCCTACAGTCTAATATGATTGTCTGCAACCGGCGACCGGCATTTGACTCGCATTTCAGAAAACAGGTTTCGTTCTATTCTTAGTCAATTATACCTATTGAGATGTAAATGTTGAGGTTTACGTAATGAGTAAGTAAATAATATTATTATCTTGAATAACTGCCTGAGTTATTGGAACACGAATAATTATAATTTGCAGCATTGTGGAATATATTTGTTTAACACATCGTTGCACTAACAATAGAATACAAATAAGGACTTAAGCTAGCTGAAGTGCAACGGGCGGCCTTATCGCTATCTTCCAGGCAACTTAATTAAATTTTAAATCTAACATTTTAAAGAAGTAAACTATATCAATAACTTGTTTATGGAATATGTAATGTGTATGCTAATGTTTTATTAAAAGCTCCCATTGGTATATTGACCACTGGAAAAAATAGGAAATACCTAATGCGCATAAATTTTAGGTATCTTTATAAATCAGATTGAATAACGAAAGATCTACATAGATTCGTTTTGCAATTTGTCAAAGCAAGATTGTAGATCGAGTTACAAATTCTACTAAATAACTACACTATTTGTACAGCAGATAGAAATTGATAGAATGGATGTACTGTGTTTAATTTAAGGCACTTGCGGCTTACTCAAATTACGTGGCCAGATGAAATAACATTGACTCAATGTGCTAATATGATTTTGCATTTACAGGCCTTACTTAAACCTAAGAATGTTTTATAAAATTTAACAGTATTAAAGTATTGAACTGTAGGCTTAAATAATAAGGCAAAAAGTGCTTTTTTAATTTAGAAATTTGACAATATTAACCCTTGATACTAACAATACAATGATTTAGGTACTTACATTAATTAGCTTTGTTCGATACCAAGTTTGAAAACGAAAATTAGACTTTTGCGTCATTTATCTAGAAAATATTTTTCGCTTTAAATAAAGTTATTATTTATAATAAATATATATGAACTTCAATTATAAATGGATTTGAACACTTTTCTCGCGATATTTTCACAGCCTTTTATTTTTTGCTTCATTGCAGTTTCTAATAGTTACCGTATGTATTAGCTGTGGGAAATTAATAGATCTATTTATAGATATGATCTTTTTATGAACTAGCATAAATTAGTATCAATAATTTAGATTGAGCTATCATTGGCTTATCTCGCTAAATTGCCTCAAGCCCCGTAATTATGTCTTTGTGGAGTATTATTAATAAAAAATTGACAATAAAATTTGCTTAGTTGTAATTATATTCTAGTTATTTTCCTGGTTCAAGCGAGCAAATACATTTATAATATTACGATTAAGTAACTAGGTCAAATACAGTATGTACTTCATTAATGTTTATATATTAGGATAGTATCCTGTAACTAATTATTACGTGATAAATAATTAATTACCTAGTTATTGCCGATTAGGTACACTCTTAATTTGGTCAAGCATAAAATGGTACGTCATGATTATTTGCAATCGTTGTGTATTGCACTACTGTCCAATGGTGATTGAAATCAATGTCGTATTAAGGCGTCGAATTTAAAAAGAATAATATTTCGTTTTGTTCTTAAAATTATTTGCAACTAGCGTTTAATCGTCTACGTGGGCATACTTATGTATTATGTCACTCATAATGAAAAACATTGTATAATTGTGAAAGCAGATGTGTTTCAAGTTTGAGTTAGGTATTTGTTATAAACGAAAATTCTAATTCTTCCAATTACAAAAGTTAATATCACCATGTATGAATTAAATTCTTCCTATTCTTGGATTTCAAGTAGATACCATTTTTCTCCAAAACTTACTTAGTACTTACTTAGTCAACAAAGATAATTCAGTGATCCAACGTATCTATAATATACATACAAATAGTATAGTGAAACCTACATCCAAATGGTTTCAGTGGTTAAAGACCCGAATTACATAAAATAATTCCCCGGTCCCGAATACAATTTAATTTTATTACAAGTTAATTTGTGTTTGTATTCGGTCTCTGGTAAGGCTGCCACTTGCCGGACGGGGTGTCATAAGTGGTACGGAGGAGTGGTTGAATTTCTACAGGCTTGCCTGCAGAAATTCAACCAAAGCAACAAAAAAATTGTGGGTTGCCTGGAAGAGATCGCTGATATTGACATTGATATACGTTTTCTACCGGTGGAATGTTTTCCACTTCTTTTGGTATTTCTGGAAGCGGATAAGGCCGCCCGTTGCACTCCAGTGCAAAAAAAGTGTGCAAAAAAATTAAAAATTAAGACACAGTAACTTTCGTATTTATAATATTATAGTAGGCATGATACTGTAAGTAGTTTGAATGGCACTCTTGGCGCCGGGGTTTAATTTCCAAAATAATATTTAGTTTACCTGTGTGGCCTTAAAAATATCTTTGCTGGTTATTCGTATAGGTCAAGGATGAGTAATGTTGGAATGTACTCATAGGTAGGTAAGTACTTAAAATCGTGAGAAGCGCTTTTTGTTTGTGTGACAATATTACTTAAGCATTGTTGAGAAGGACAAATTTGTTGAGTGAAAACAGTTTAAATAGGATTTGAACGTTTCATGAACATATGAAAATTAGGAAAACCTATTGATAATACGACATTGAAAGTTCTTAATTTTAGGTGTTATTGAGTAGGTACTTGGATACAATATAATACATAATTCATAATCTTTCATAATATGCTAGTAGGTCAATTGTGACCTAAAAATAAAAAATGAACAACGGATGGCTTCACTTTTGTTATAATACATTTGAACCAAATTTGAACCTACTGACAGTTCTAGTACCTAAAAGTTACTATACCATAACTAATATTTTGGTTTTAATGTAATTTTTTTAAGAAAAGGTAAACAATTATTATCTTTTAATACCTTTGTTGCCAATTTCGGAGATAGATAAGCAAGTATATTCTGAGCTAAAACTTTGACTTATCATACCGGCCCTAGATAATTATTTGTGGGTGTAAGAGTAAATACCGATTGTTATCAGATTCGTGCGCCCACACAGAATATTTTAAAAACAATCGGGCAGTTCGTTTTTAGTTCTGTTTTCATTAGATACTGCGGCTATAAATTAAAGTAACAATTGAAATAGGTAACTACTTAATATTAAACCTTATTAAAATAATATTAAATTACTTACTATTATATCTATTTATCTACTAATAATTATAACTGGAGGCACAAGGGCGGTAAGTATTTAATGAGAGGATTTATAATATAATATTTTACATAATCCACTTCAACAAATTATGTAGTATTCAATATTTGAACTTCTCATGGATCCAAATTTATTATTTATTTAATTATTACTTTGATAAATTACGGTGTATTCGTTCAAAATACAGACAAGAAGCTGCAAAATATGAAAGTGATTTGAAATTTGAATAAGTAATTAGGTGCTTACCATTATTACCTATTACGTAAAAGACATAATATTAAAACTTTATAGGAATAAGTATTACAATATTTAAATAAATATATGAAATTAAAATATTTACTAATAATAAATTTATAAATATTGTGAAAAGCGGCACCTGTTGATGATCTGAGTAAAGTTGTATTTATAGAAGCAAGCCTCTTGCATCGTGTACTCGAAACTTAATATAGATGGCGCTGATAAATTAAACATGTAGATGATCTATTTATAACTATTATATTATTATAATAACTTCTTTGATCATTCAAACCGTATTAATAGTTACTAAAAAATAAACCACACCCACCTTTATCTTCGTTTTGTTTAGGAGAATTTTGCCATTGGTGTCGGACTTTCTGAGACCAAGCAAGTCCTTTTTTGCGGATTCTTTCCTGAACACTGCAAGACATAGTTAAGAATAATGTGTTACACACACAATAAAATAAAAATACGAAAACATCAAAATATGGTTTAGTCCATATCCCTACTGTAGACGTACTGATTGTTATGGAAACTAATATCAAGATAAGAATGTTTGCTATACTCTTTACTGTTGTGATATACACGGTTTTATTGGGTCAATGGATTGACAGAATAGATTACTATTTAATTTGAAACAGGTAACGAGTTACTGGTCTACACTTAAAATCTTGCACTGAAATAATACAAGTTACCACTCTGTTTTCATTAATACCGGAAATTCTTAAGATAATAAGAAAGTTACTCAAGACACTTAAGTTACGCAGATATATATGTACCTATATTATATTATACTCACATGATAATCTTTTTCTCTTCCGTCTTTTCTTCATCAGATATGTCTATCCAGTCATCACTCCTGTCACTTCTATCGCTAACGCTAGTCTCACTACTAGGTACTTGAAAGACCACTTCTTGTCCATTATAGCTTACAACAGATCTTTGGCCATAAATACTGTTTGTCTTTTGCTCACTTGATATCGTTGACTGGCTTATGTTCGAGACATTGTCAAACGAGAGACGCTTCTGAATCATTGAAGGTAATTGTCTTTTCGTTGTATTCAGTTTTATCATGCTTGGGCTATTGGGTATACTTTCATAACAATGTGATAAAGAAACTCCATCTGGATGCTTTATGGTATCATAAATATTTTCTGTGTCATTGTAATCTGATGTTATGGAATCTCTTTTACTTTTTGGGCTGCTTTCCTTTGATTTTGGAGTTCGAGGTGGTATACGTTCATAAATTCTGTCTGAGCCTATTTTCTCGTAACTTACTGTTGATGTACCACTGACGGATTTCGTTATGGTATAGTTTTTGTTGTTAGCCTCAGATGGGTTATAGTTTTCAGCGATTTGAATTCCAGAACTGGATGTATGGCAATATGGTTTGACGGGAGATTTACAATATTCGTAACCATCGTCACTGTCACCGTCTCCTCTTGTTCTTTCTTCGAGTTGACTGCCACAGGTTTCATAATTATGAAGACTACTTTCATCGCCTTCAGGATGAGACCGCATTTCTAAAAGACATTGATATACGTTTTCTACCGGTGGAATATTTTCAACTTCTTTTGGTATTTCTGGAAGCGGACAATTTATTTTTGAATTTCTATCACTTTTGTTTGTCACAACTACGATATTATCATCACGCGGTTCTAATACTTCATAGTCATCTTCAACTTCATCTTCATCTTTTTTAGGTGGTTTTAAAGTGAAACCGATTAATACTTCTCTGTTATAGGCTTCGATTAAATTGCTTTCAAAATCAGAAGAGGATTCACACTGGAGATTATTTCCAATTTCAGCTTTCTGAGATTCAGATAAATCACATTTTTGAGATTCATCTTTTTGAGAAGAATTATTTTGTTGTTCGTTTTGGCAAGAACCAGATGATTCATTCAATATAACATTTACAAGTCCATAAGGAGTTTCAGAATACGACTTGTCGCAATCAGAATATATTTGACTATTTTTTCGCCTCCAAAGAAACGACTCATTTGGCGTTATTGAATTTTCAATATCTTGGTAAATAGATATTTCTTTTGCAGTTGTTTGAGAAGTATCGATATCATCATTTTTCAAAGTAGCCACAGAAGACTCAATACCTTCTTCTTGGATTATTTCAACTACATGTAATGGTAACTTTTCTGAGTGAATATAATTAGTTTTAAATTTCTTTTTATCATAGATAGGTTCTTTCTTTTTAATAAAATCTGATTGTGTTTTATTTTCTACTTGTTTAGTCGATATATCGTCTAGAACAGGTTTAATTGTTTTAATCTTAGGTACACCATCCTTAAGTACAAGATTTTTCGTTACTACTAATGATGATTTCTTTTCAGGTACTTTTGGTTTTTCTGTACTTATTATTGAACTATTCATGGTGCTTTGATTTCGCTGCCAGGAATTTTTTTGGTTAGAAGAGTTTATTTCACACTCAAATTTTTTAATAACATTCTTAACAACGTTGTTTTGTTTTTGAGCTGGTTCTGATTTAATTGGATTAGTTTTAATTTTACTTGGACTACCATCAACAGAGTCCGATCCACTTTGTCCATTTGAGTCTGGATATTTTAAACGTTTTTTCGGTGACTTTGGGATTCTATTCCCATCTGATTTTGAGCGTATCACGCGTATTTTGCTATTACTACTATCAGATAGTAGTAATTTATCGATGGAATCCATACTGGAGCACCTTTTTCTACTGTTTCTCTTTCTAGATCCTCTTCGATGTCTTTGTACGACAATTTTAATATTCGGGCTGGAACTTAACGTAGATGATGGAGTTGAGCTGCTACTAGCGGAGCATGCCGATTGAAAGTCTTCTAAAGTTTTAACTAATTTAGATTGTTTCACTGACCCCGAAGAACTATTGTTAACTAAATCATTAAATTTTTTCGTCAGTTCTGAAACTTTGCTACTTGTTATAGTCATTGTAGTAACAAGGGGTGGACGACGGTGTAAAGTGGATGCGTTTTTAATTTTAAAACTAACTTTTCTTTGCTGTAGCTCAATCCTTTTTTTATGAGAAATTGGAATGTCTACCGGAATTGATTTTTCTTTATAATAAGCCTTTTCTTGAACATCTATTCCCCCTCCCGTACTTCGTGTGTCATCACTAGTCGTAATTGCTATTTGCGCGTAATGTAGTGTTGGATCTTGTCTGGTTTGTTTTTGTTCCTTAGATTCTTTTATAGTTGAATTTAAAAACGCTTGCTTTGCGTCATTAACTGTTTTCTTTTTGTATGAAGGTGACATCGGTGGTTTTATAGGTACTGTGTATACACATTTTTCACTAAGACTATGTTTCTGTTTGATAGCCATTTCTGTTTCTGGTAAAATAAAATTTTTCAAAAGCGCTTTAAATGTCCCATTTTCTTTTTCGTCTGTCTTAAAATTAATGGATGATATGATTTTGTTTGTTGCAATTGACTCGCCTTCCATTAGATTATTAAAAAGCATTTGTGTTGAATTTCTCCGACCGGTTTTCTACGCCATCTGAAACAGTTAACGAAAAGTTAGTGAAGGTAGTAATTTGTATTCGTTATTAAGGGTTTGTTTACTTTTTACTTTGTCGATTATGTCATTTCGCTATGAAAAAATTTCTCGGTAGATAGTGAAACTGTTGTAATGAACATTTGTAATATTTTTTGTATTGCAACTATTGTTGGTTGGTCTCACGTTATTGCAATAAACAGGAGAGTGCTGTAGCACTATAATAATTAATAACTGTGTACCAGGAATTATTTTTACACAAATGGCTATTAACAGATTTATATGCGAACGGAACTCTATTGCAGCTGGGTGGTAAAATTAATGATTATGGGATGTCTAGGAGAACATCTAAATCATAATATTAGAACCAAAAATGCTAAAGTAATAATAGAAGTATATATTTAGTAAGAATAATTATTTAAAATATATACTTCTATTATTAATTAAAGAAAAAAAACCCTGAAACAAATAAATTAAGTTTTATTTGGCTAAGATTTACGATGCTCCCACGTGCCTCCTAATAAGGCCCCAATAAGGTTTGAAAGAAATGTAGAGGTTATCGACACTAAAGCCTTATTCGTTAGGTAACAGTGGACTTATGACCTTGAATTAATAAATTTTTGACTGACGGTATATATACAACAAATAGCTAGTTCAGTGTAGGATTAGGGTAAATAAAAACATTATCACGGTCTTAAATTAGCAAGCAGTTTACATATAAGTAATTAGAAATTAAAATTTAAAAAAAAACCGAGTTAAAATTGTAACTAAAATAGATTTTGATGAAATTTAAATGGGATTACACGGGAAGCACCAGCTTTCAAACAAAAAAATAATCATCAAAATAGATTCACCCAGTCGAAAGATCTCAGATCATAAACAAACATAAAAAAACATGTAACGCGTCGAATTGAGAACCTCCTCGTTTTTTGAAGTCGGATAAAAAAATATTGTGGTACCTATCCCCAAAAAATTAATAATCCAAATCTATACTAGTATACATAGTGGAATATTTCGGTGGCAGAAGATTATATAGCATATAAAAATAATATGTATGTAACCATGACATGACAGTCTCGAATAAAGCGACTTTATTTATAATTGAGACTAAAATTACAACTGAATTTTCCTCTTTCTCCAAATGCGCTAAAAATATTATTATTGAAAGTGATTACTTAGATGAAAGGCAAAATGCTTTTATCTTACGCCAGTAGCCAGTAGCCACTCCAGTCTGAAGTTCTACGTAGAACTTTATTTAAATACGAGTTGAGTGTTCATTAATATGTTCAAATAATTTTATACGAAAACCACAATACAAAATATATGTCAATCTGAACCAAATTCATGTTATAAATTGGTAACTACGTAAGACCGTATTCTTAATTTTTACAATTATACTGTGGTACCAATTTTGATGCAAATATTGAATGTATTAACGAATATTATTCAGATGGAATCGTAAATTAAACAGGCATTAGTTACGCCAAAACAAAAGAAAGTGCATTATCAAAATTTTAACAATTATATTAAAACACTCGTGCCGTCATGCATTTTATTAAAAGAATATTTAAACATTCGTTTCGTTAATTTTAATTTCTCTCCCTATTAAAAAAGGTTCAAATGTTAAATCACTTAACTTTCGTTCAATTTACAAGCAAACTAAATTGCGCTTTCATTGCCAATATCAGCAACCAAAAATAGAAATGATGATTAAAATAGTAGAGTATTTTAATCATTATTATAAAGTTATCTACATACAGTTAGTTACATACAATAATAAATAATTTATTTAATTTGCCATGAATCCCAAATAACACCCCTAGTAAGCTCTGGACTAGACATTCGACTTTTTCACTAATAAATATTATTAACAGCTGTAGATGATCAGCTGCCGAAGGGCATCGATATAGAAAACTTAAGGGTAACAAATCAGAACTTTTATTCAAATATCGGTAATAAGGTTATTGAACGTTTTTTTTAGCCATTAAATAACGTATTATTTACGTAGTAGTTGGTTGTTCGCGTGTTTATAACCTTGTATTCAAAGCTAGTCATATCATTATAACGGAACGTCGCATTTCCAACGCATTCTCGACCAAACATTTCGTGAGATATCGATATTCCCTTGATTGTTTTTTAAGTACAAAGAATTAACAGAAAAATATGATATACTTACACAGTGATTAGAAATCACTGCACACTACTATTATACGAAATCTTATTAAAATGTGGAAAAAGTCGAAACTAGAAGAGGAAAAAGAAATTGATACCATTTTATAGTTCACTTTACAAAGCTATTCTATCGTGAACTGTTTCCGAATGATTGTCACCAGACAGATATTTATACCAAAACATTTGCATAGTCAACCTATATTCCTTTTGGATCTGTCCTCCCGCAAAGTCGATGAAATCGCGGGTCTTATATACCTACTAACCCCACAATACACGTTGCTCAATCTCTATACACGCAAAGATCTTACTCTTTACTTAATGTATATTATATTACAATCATGTTTTTGCAACAATCTAAAAAAACTAGAATGTGACAGCATTTGAGACATTGTTTTCAAACTAGCAAAGAATAAGTCTAACGCCCACGCGATTGGGCCGCCGGTACCAGCGCTATGGTCATCATTTTTCATTTTGTTATGTCGTAATAATAAGACCCCTGAAGAATTGCCATACTGTACAAATGACCCAGTAAAATCTGTCACTATCTCCCGGCCTATAAGGCTTAATAACTAATGAAATATGAAACCGCAGAAGGTCCTTAGTTCTGATTCCATAACAACAATATTTATTTTAAACTGTTTTTGAATTCAGAGTAATATATAAGTATTGTATTATGTGTAATTGGTAATTTCAAAGTAAATAAACCCACGCTCTGATAACTAAAATACGTGGCAGTCGCTATTTACTGATTACATTCCATTACCTTGAGAACAGTTGCAGTTGTTGCATGTATACAATATAGTTTAATCTTCATTGATTATTTTAAGTAATTCCCGCGTTAAATAATTAATTATACTTCATAAATGGGGGGATATTCATCTCAATGTCAGCTGTCAAACAAAAATCGACTTATAATTTGTATTCATATTATATTATAAGTGAAGAAGTATGACATGTTATATATTAATTCTATACCTGTAATGTGAAATAATAAAATATACAAGATAAATAAATATGGTTCATGCATTGCCGCACAATGATCGGAATACAACGTTGCATTTCAAGTCAACGACCCAAGTACACGAGAGGATTGGATTTATCATTTAGGTTAGTTGCAATGCACAAATTTAGTTTATTAATGTATGCAGGTGGCGTTGCGTCTAAATTCTAACAGTGGCGTGCGCTTCATAGATACAAAAAGGCACTGCTTCCCAAACTTAGATATGTATCCTAGTATTACAATTTTTGTCTACGCTATCATAAAACACTGCACGCTACTGACTTCTAACTGGTTAGTGTATGGTCTTTCTCTATTCAGATTAAAGCAAAGGACCAAACAAACAACGATAAGTATATATTAACTATATCATTTTAAAGGAAAAAAAACATAATTTTTTCCCCAATTACATCTCCCATGGCTAGTTGAGACCAGGAAGTTTTCTAATGTAAGCTCTGTCGGAACGCGAATTACCCAGCTTCACCTCTAAACCATACATTCATAAACCATACAATTTTCGTCTACTTACAAATAAAATGAAAACAATTAAAAAACCTCCTTTGTTAAAAATAAGAATTTTTCATAAATGTTCATAATAACCGCATAAGTCCATTTGTTTAAGAGCTATAATGCTATAGAGTATAGACAGACACAGACACGCAGACACAAGGACAAACAGATATACAGAAATATCAAACTTATAACACTTTTGCGTCGAGGGTTTAAAATATATAGATACTTTTTTAATTAGAACTGAAAAAGTAATCTTGATTGATGATTTGAAAAGCTTCTCTTGAATAGCAAGAGTTATAGCAACGTAGACACTAACTAAATTATTGTGAAGTCATTTTTTAATTATTAAAGCCTTTATTTATTCCAAAAACCTTACAAAATCAATTTCATGTTGGAACCACATTTTTCTCTGGGTATAGGCCTCCTCCAGCTTACTGTTATAATTTTAACACTTTTTTTTCTTTAACTTAGCTAGAGAGTTATGTTCTATTACAACCACGGGAACCAGCCGGCTTGGATACCGTAAATTCTTTTTAATTCAGCTGAAAACTGATCTATACTAACATTGTAAAGCTGAAGAGTTTGTTTGTTTGAACGCGCTAATCTCAGGAACTATGGGTTCGCATTGAATAATTCTTTTTGTGTTAGATAGTCCATTTATTGAGGAAGGCTTTAGGCTATACAACATCACACTGCGACCAATAGGAGCCAAGCATCAGTGAAAAATATTGCAAAAAAGGGGAAAATTATCCATAATATTTGAGGGCTTCCGTTGCGTGCGCTGCGTAAACGGTTCAATTTACCCAAAAAATATGTATGAGAGTACTTTAAAATATATTTTTTTTAAAACTTCTTAATCGCGATCATAATAACAGAAATTGACGCGGACGAAGTCGCGGGCAACAGTTAGTATTTGATATACCGAGATAAACATAAAAGGCGATTTTTATGCCTATTTGGGTATACAGTGGCTACTATATGGACTGATAACACTAAAGTTACAACAAGTGGCTTTATAAATAAAGTAATTAAAATGAAATGGGCGTAAACTGCTCTGACGCAGATGCTATCGTCCTCACAAAAACAATGTGTGCATTGTTCTCTACTTGGATCTTCACATGTGACATGTTTAACTTTATAATAATATCTATATGTTTAGAAAATAAAACCCTAGCATTATATAGAAAATAATAAAAGAAAACAATAAAAACCTGAGTTTGATGACAAACCAATGAATTGTTAAACTTTTCAAAAATCAAGTTTCTTTTTCTAAGCCTTGTTATTCTTGTACAGGGCTTTTAGTAAATGTTCAATATCACCATCATTTCGCCGTGATTTAAGAATATTACAACCTTAATAAATTTATAACTAATTCACTATGAACTCATTAAGCTTTGCAAAAATCCGCCGGCTAATGTAAAAATGTAAATAACAGAGCTAATCTTTCAAGTGAAAACAAATTATTAATTAAGGGGGCAAGTATGCTATTTTTGACAATAATGCTGCGCAATCGTACACTTATAAAAAATAATATTACCTACTAGTGGACCCCGAGAATTTCGTATCGCGTCAATGTTCCGAATAATAACGTGTCACCTAAAACGAAATTCCATAGAAAATGTATGAGGAAAATGGTTTTTCTTTTATTTTATTTTTTCGTCAATTTCGACAATTCTCGTACTTCAAGGAATATTATTAAAAAAGAATTAGCGAAATCGGTTCAGCTGCTCTCGAGATTTGCGCTTAGCAACAGATTAGCGATTCATTTGTATATATATATATATGTCGGCGCACGGTTCAGAAGGGTGGCCATGTGACAAATGACAAGCGCGGGCTACTCTAGCGGAGCGTCATGTTGGTGAAAGCGAGGTGGCCATTTTAAAAACAAAAGAAGATGAAGATTCATTGTTTTTGGCGGCATCGCAGGCGCGTCACCGATTCAATGACGAACTGCTAAATATTAGTGTGAAAATAATTAATCAGGGCCGATTTGTTTAATATTGTGATTTATAGTAATGATTGCATCCGATATGGATCTTGTATCTCTTACATCAGAAGTGGGATAGAGGACGAAATGTATGTCGTAAAGTCGTACGTTGCAGAATAAAACTTGGCAATATGGAAGTTGTTTGCTCTTATTCTTGCTGCGCAATAGTTGCCCCCAGTGAAGGAGGATAAAATCCAGTTAAGTAAATGCGTACGAAGCTGCCTATGGAACCTTATGGATATCTAAAATTCAATGTCTGAATATGTATAGAGCTTGTTTATTCTATTTTGATGTAAAAATAAAGTGGAATTATGCGGGATGGCTGATAACCTGCTTGTAACGTGACTACCATAAGCCAGTTGTACCGGGTATTGAGTACTACCCATTCCAATGAAATTAGTAGAGAACTAGAAAAGGGTCAGTTCAAAAAAAACGCACTATGGTTTCATTGTCTTCATTTTTGTTGAAAAGATCTTATTTGTATTGAAGGATGATAAGGAAAGTATTTACTTACAGTTTGAGGTATGAACGTTTTTATTTTATCTGTTAGATTTAAAAAAAAAGAAATCTTGAACTGGACACATTTGTTCGGTCCAGATAGTTTGCTGAGTCGATCCTGGTCGTAGGTTGTCGTCCGGGCTATACCTGTTTGGGGTTAGTTCAAGGGACACATTCTTGCGATTCAGATGTGTTGTGATAATCCAATGGACAATGAGATGGTCCTAGTGATGGTCCAAGTAATGGACGAATGGTCCTAGTAATGGACGAGTGGTCCTAGTAATGGACGAGTGGTCCTAGTAATGGACGAGTGGTCCTAGTAATGGACGAATGGTCCTAGTAATGGACGAGTGGTCCTAGTAATGGACGAGTGGTCCTAGTAATGGACGAGTGGTCCTAGTAATGGACGAGTGGTCCTAGTAATGGACGAATGGTCCTAGTAATGGACGAGTGGTCCTAGTAATGGACGAGATGGTCCAAGTGATGGACAGTGGTCCAAGTAATGGACAAGTAATGGACGTATTGTGGTCCAAGTTAGAATGGACGTGTAGTGGTCCAAGTAGTTGGAATGGACGTGTAGTGGTCCAAGTACCTAGTTAAAATGGATGTGTAGTGGTCTCAAGTTGTTAGAATGGACGTTTAGCGGTCCAAGTTGTTAGAATGGACGTTTAGCGGTCCAAGTTGTTAGAATGGACGGATAGTGGTCCAAGTTGTTAGAATAGACAATGAGATGAATCAAGTCAATACTGTAGTAGTAATTCAAATTACTGTATATAATGTTGATTCTATGTTTGATTGGAATCTAATTGAGGTAGTAAGGTTATTGTCAGGATGATCGAGAGGTAGTTCTGGTTATAAGATAATCTCTGGTTTTCAGAAAAGACAGAGTACCTAAACGCCCGAGGACGGGCGAATGTCAGTATGGCCGTGTCGGCGCACGGTTCAGAAGGGTGGCCATGTGACAAATGACAAGCGCGGGCTACTCTAGCGGAGCGTCATGTTGGTGAAAGCGAGGTGGCCATTTTAAAAACAAAAGAAGATGAAGATTCATTGTTTTTGGCGGCATCGCAGGCGCGTCACCGATTCAATGACGAACTGCTAAATATTAGTGTGAAAATAATTAATCAGGGCCGATTTGTTTAATATTGTGATTTATAGTAATGATTGCATCCGATATGGATCTTGTATCTCTTACATATAGATAAAGAACCAACGATTATTCAAACCGTTAAAACATCGTTTTAGCATTGCGTGTAAGAGAATTATTAAGGTCGTCAAGTCCGCGAGTCCCAATTACTTAACTAAGATTTTTGTGAAGTACATTGATGCAATAGCTAGAATGATACTGTATGCAATTATTTCCGGTGGTAATAAGAAATGATTCATAGCACAAACAACTCGATAAGTTAGGAGGAAATCCGATATTAAAGACATTTAATTTTTTACTCCTTTCAAATATTGAGGACAAATAGTCATTAAGATATTCTAAGATGAATGAAGGTAAATTTAAAATAAATTAGTTAAATTGAATGACGGAAAGAATTTATATTCGTGGTACTAATATCGAATTTTTGCATCTATTTATTTGGCTATTGACAGGACTTTATTTCATACACATACTTAACACCTTGCGACCTTTATCTATACTTGGAAGAGACAAGAATGTAACAATTGTATGAAATTTGTCAAAATGGAGGTTAAGATAAATCTATTCAATTTAATAATTCATTATCGGTTAAGTCAATAGTCATAAGTGAGCAGTTTTAAATCAATAACGAGTGGCGATTGTGTGTCGTAACATCCTCCGTATTGTGCGAAGGAACACAATGCGTATTATAATATGCGATTGTCTGTCCGATTTAGCCTTCAAGTTCCTTACGCCTTTTATAGCCTTTTTGTACCTACTACCTAGTTTAGTAGAACTTTTTATTCAAAGAACAAAACTAAGGGCGGGATATTAGAAAGCTACACGCGCGCAATAGGTATTTTCAAACAGTTACCTATATCATGAAATTTCTTTAAGTATACCATAGTCCATAAATAAATAATTTGACAAAAATATTAGTCAGATTAACACAGAAACAACGTCATAGTCCATGTGGCATTTCCGTTGCACATGGGTAGATTTTACTTTACTAAAAGAATTAAAAGTATTCATCTATCAAGTTGTGTGAAATGTAGTAGGTAGGTACCTACGTACCTTCGCGTAGATTTTGAGCCATTTTTGAAAACGAAATAGATAAGATCAAATACAACTCAAATAAATACTATATGTGTATATTGTATAGTATATTCGTGATTTTATTATGTATTTTTTATAAATATTACCTAATAGTCTTAAACAACAATTATTTCACGCAGTTGTGTGGGAATTTCTGTTATACTTTTACAAACATTTTTATTTGTTCAGGTTCTTTTTTTAACGTTAACAACCGTTCTCATACCTATTCCTATTGTGTTTTAACTTGAGTGTGGGTGCAAAACCGGCTTAGGTATTAAGAAACTGACAAGACGACGGTAAAAGTGAACTGAACCTGCATTGTATCTACAGTAAAAACATTTTTTTGTGGTAGGTATTTAAAAAATCAATAAACATTCCACAGACTCTTTCATATAGGTATATCTCTTTGTTTAGAACCATTAATTAACAAAGTCATTGTTTGCTTTATTAGGCAATCCTTAATTAGGTATCTATGTACCTGTATAATATAATGCATGTAGTACAACTTAATCATTATATAATTACCAGGCAGTTGAAGATGACTAAAAATATTACTAATATTTTTAAACATTACTTTTACTAAAAAATAGTAGGTATCCAAAATAATCTTCTATATCATGAGGTTAAATACATAGGTACATTTAAAAGGATACCTTGTAACAGGAAAACTATGAGGTTTCCTGTTAATGAATAACGTTTTATAACGTATTTAATTTTATAAACGTTTATTATATTATTACTAGCGACCCGCCCCGGCATTGCACGGATATAAAATATATATAAAAACCTTCCTCTTCAATCACTATATCTATTAAAAAAAACCGCATCAAAATCTGTTGCGTATTTTTAAAGATTTAAGCATACAAAGGGATATAGGGGAAGAAAAAGCGACTTTGTTTTATACCTACTATGTAGTGATAAATAACACCTGAAGATTATACCTATATTAAAATATAAAATAATAATTCACTTCAATTAACGCAATTTGTATAAGAATCAGTAATTATTTTAGATTAAATCACAATGCAAATTAGAACACAAAACCCTTAAATGAGTTGACCTAGGTTTAAATTTTAAATATGAGAATATAATTTCAAGACAAGACG